>CM057383.1:495000-1095000 GCA_030015415.1 Cynopterus sphinx
TTGGGTCTGGACTCCCCCCTGGCTCCCCTTTGGGGGCGGATGCACGATGTCCACGGGCGAAGCTGCGCACCTGCGCGTCCCCCCAGGGCCCAAGGTGCGCGGTCCCTCTGGGCCCGGCCGCAGGGCGTCAGGGCCCCATCGAGCCGCCGGGATGCACGGTCCCCACGGCCCCTCCGCCCCCGCCCCTGCCCCACATCAGATGTCCTGGGGTGAGGGGGCAGACACAGGGTCCCTCAGGGACCCAAGCCCGCAGGGACCCCAGCCCGAGCCTGCAGACGGCCGGGCGCACGGACCAGGTCGTCCTCGGGGGCCCGCGGGGCACAGGCCCCCCACCCCGGGGGGGGACACAGCACAGATGGAGGTTCTGCGGGGCGGGGCGGGGCGAGGCGGCACACACCTGCAGCAGGTGCCCCGGTGCAGGGTGCGGACATGACGGGCCGGGCCTGTCCCTCCACGTCCCAGGTCACGCGGGGGCGCGGGACACGTGGGACACGCACCCGCAGGGACCCCGCCAGCCCCGCCGCATCCAGGGGCGCAGGCAGCAGGTGCGGGCGCGGCTTCCTGGGCTCCGAGGGCCCCAGGGCTGGCCCTCGGCAGAACGGACGACTCTGGGGTGAGCCGTGAGCGTGGACCCCGGGCCACCCCGCGCCGTGTCTCCC
Source organism: Cynopterus sphinx (assembly GCA_030015415.1). NCBI lineage: Eukaryota > Metazoa > Chordata > Mammalia > Chiroptera > Pteropodidae > Cynopterus > Cynopterus sphinx. The sequence goes on from CM057383.1 coordinate 495,660, forward strand.
ACCCACGGGCGCACCCACTCACGGGCGTGGCTCTGGGCTCCCGGGGCAGCGGCCCCGCTGGGCGAGCATGACCACGCGCACTGCGCTGCGGTGGAGGGGACAGAGGTGGCCCGGCCCCCCACACACACACCCGTGGGTGCTGCTCCCCCAGGGCCCCGCCCTCGACCGCACGGCCTGAGGCGCCCGCGCTCAGAGAAGGGGGCAAGTGACGGTCGTGACGCCGCCGCCATCGGCAGCCGCATGCCAGGCTGCACCCTTAGGTGCGCTTAATCCATGACAAGTCCTTACAAACTGAATCCCAGGCTCCGCAGGGTGGACCGGTGACAAAGCCCCTCGGAAGGCCCGGGCCGCGCTCCGAAGGCGCGAGGCCCCGAGCTCTGCGCTTAAGCCCGCAGCCATGCTCGGTCTCCAAACGGCTGCGAAGCTCTACTCGGTTCCTGACGCGCTTCCTGCCGCCCCGGGAAGTTCGTGGCGCAGCTCACGCCGTTCCGGATTAGGGAACTCCGAGCTCGCCTCCGGGAACTGGTGAGCTCACTGATTAGTTAGAGAAAAGAAATTGGAACACGCAGCCCCTTCCAAGGGGTCCGTCCCCCACTGTAACGCAGAAACCTCCACCCGCGGACGCGCGCTGAGGCGGCGTCCCTCCGGGCGTGCTCTGCGCGTCCCAGCTGACGGTGGGGCCTCTCCCGGGGCAGGGGCGCCGCCGCCGCCCGTCCGTCTCCGGGCTCGCGGGCCGAGACCGTCCTCCGCATCGCATGCGCGAACGGGGGCTGCAGCCAGCCCTCAGACGCCACGCTCAGCATGGGCAAAGGGGCGCGGTGAACCCGCCACGCAAGGCGGGGGGATGGCTCGCCGGGTTTCGGCGCGGGAAGCCCACGACGTGTCCTAAGACATTTCCTTCCCTTTTTCTTCAGAACGCTGTGATGGTGGAGCGGCGTGGGGGGGAAGGGCGGCCGACGACGCTGCGTTGGGGAGCGCGTGGCGAGGCCGGGGCCCCAGGTGTCTCCATGTCCGAGTCCACACTGTGCGGGACCTTCCCCCACGCCTCGGGGCTCCACGTCATGCGTCAGACGTGTACGGGAAAAGGGGTGTTTTACTCACAAACAGACGCCAACGGAAAGATCGGAAACCGATCTTCGTTACAGAAAAAAGCTTCCGCTAACCAAAAGCCTGCGGGACGGTCCCAGACAAAGGGGGGCTCCTCTGGTCACGCTGGCGGAGGTGGACACAGCGCCCGCCCCCTCCTACGACCGCAGCGGAACCGCGGCTAAACCACGGAGAACCGCCAGCCGGGCTGGCCTGCGTCCAGCGGCACGGAGTCCGGCAGCGGGGGGCACACAGAGAAACCCCGCAACGCGGGTGCGGGGGCGAGACTGCCCGGAGGGGCAGAGACGCGGGCCGGTGGGGGCCGAGAATCGGGAGGCGTGCCCGGCTGCGGGGCCCCAGGAGGAGCGAGGGCCCCGGCCCGGCGTCCGACGCGGGGGGCCCTCCACAGCCTCCTCGGTGAGAACAGTGGATGGAGGTTGCGGCTGAGGCAGAGGCGGGCTGCGGGGGGCCGGGGTCCTCCTAAGGGCTCTGCTGCAGACTGACGGCTGGCGGCCTGGCTTGCTGCAGGGCTGGGGTGCCAGGGACGTGCCCGGGACTCGCCGTCTGGCTTCAGGTGAGGGCTGGAGGGGCAGCTTCTCCCCAGGCAGGAGGCCCGGAGAAGCCCGTCCGTTGCTGAGCGCCCCCCGCCCCCCGCACCCCGCACCCCAGCACCCCGCACCCCGCACCCCGCACCCCAGCGTGCAGGCACAGTGGCCCCGCGCTGGGTCTCCGTCAGCCGACCACAGGTCGCCCCGCCCAGGCGGCTCCCTGAGGCCCCAGCCCTCGCGATGCGCAGGCCACTCACGCCGCCGCCGCGGCCCTTCCGCACGGACGGCCTGTCCCGGCGCACGCCGCGGACTTTCCCGCAATCTCTCGAAGGGTCACAAACCTTAACGAGCAGCCTCTGGCCTCGGCTTGCCCTGTGCCTCTTGCCAGGCAGGCCAGAGCCTGGCCGCGTGGCAGCCGCGTCGCGTCCCGGCCTCTCCCGGGCACCTCCACGACCAGCACGGTGGAGGCCATCGACGGATCGCTCGGAGGTTCCTGCCCGGTGGCCCCAGGCAGGGCACGGGCTGCGGCTGAACCTGGCCCTGACAGGGCCCTCCCCAGGAGGACGTGGCCTGCACGCTCGGCGGCCAGCTTCGACCGCAGGCGGAGCACCAGCCGGGGCTGCATCCGAGGAGGACGCGCGCGATGGGCAGAGCGGGCCGGCGCCGGAGCCCGCTAACGTGAATCCTGCTCCCAGAGCAAGCCCCGCGCCGGGCAGTCCTCCCGGCCAGCGGCCCAAGGGTCGCTCCCTCCCAGTGATGCGCGCGCAGCGTCGGAGTCTCAGCACCCCCCGCACGGGGCACGCCCGGAGCAGCCGGCTCACGTGGCCTCACGGGGCTGCCAGGAGGAACAGGACGAGAGCAGACGACTCGCGGACCCGTCCGAAGGGTCTTTACGGAAAACCTCCCTGACCTGGCGGCGGAAACACAGGCCCAGGGAGCACGGGAGGCCCCCGAGACGCACCTGAGGAGGCCCGCGCCGAGCCACGCCGCTGGTCAGATGCCGAAGGGGAAGGACAGAGACGGCGCCTGAAACGCAGCGCGGCGCCTGCAAGGGCGCGCCCGGGGACTGCCCGCCCACTTCTCAGCAGCGACGTCTCGGGCCAGAGGGGCTGGCGGGAAACGCTCAGGGAGACGAACACCTGGGGCCGCAGCCAAGATGGCTCTGGCCTCCCGGACCGGGTCGCCGCGCCAGGCCAGTGGCGCAGGAGGCGTGGGCGGGACCCCTGGGAGAAGGAAAATAAATACACACACACCAGACCTGTGAGCAACGAAACGGCAGTCACCGCACGTCCGTCGGCGGCTGCTCTGCGTGTAGATGGGTTACGCGCCCGTCGAAAGGTGCGGTGCACAGACGGGGAGAAAACACAGCCCGCACGTGCTGCCGCTGAGGGACCCGCCTCAGGCCAGAGGACACAGACTGGAAAGGACGGGAAAAGGTGCTCCGTGGACGGGAAACCGATCACAGCACTCATCATCCCAGACCAAGCAGACACGACGAGAGGCAAAGAAGGGCCCAGGCGTCCCACCCCGGGGTGGGATTGTCTGAAGAAACCCGAAGCCCCGCGGGACAGTTTACCGTAGTCGAGAGACGCCGGGAGCCCCGACATCCCTCAACGGACGCGGATCAAGAAGAGGTGGGGCGTGTGCGCAGTGGAATACTACTCAGCCCTGAAAAGTGTAAGCAAGTAAATGAGTCGCTATGCAGGCACGGGAGAGACGAAATCTCGCCACGTGCGTCGACGCGGAAGAAGCTGGAGGGCGCTGTGCAGGGTAAAGGGTCGGACGCGGGGCTGGGGCCGGTCACTACGCGGGGCGGCAGGCGGCGCGGGCCTTGTCAGGGCGATCGCTTCGCGAGACCTGTGAGCGCCTCGTCCCGTTGTTGAGCACCTAAGACCGATGCGGCATTGCACGCCGACTTCGGCCGAAAGTAAAAACAAACCTTTTTTAAAAAAAAGAGCCTGTAGTGAGAGGGAACGAGGTGCAGGTGGGGGCTTGCGGAGGCAGAGAGATGAGAAAGGAATCGGGGTCACACCGCGGAGGACCAGCCTGTCGGGGTTGCCAGGGGCAGAGAAGTCGGCGGCGCGACCCCACGAGCGGCGTGGGCCGGAGCGGGCAGGCCGGGCCTGCGGGGCTCCTGGACGGGCCTTTGCCTCTGTCGGAGCTGACGTCTGGGGCCCAGGAACCGACACGGGGCGGGGGCAACAGGACCCGAAAGCGTCACATCCAGGTCTCGTAGGGCAGCTGCGATGTCACGGGCCGGTCCGCCTTGTGTCTGTTTGGTTCGGTTTTGCCAACACAGACGGGAACCGCATCGAACACGGCTCCGAGACTTAGGCCTCAGCCGGGAAACGAGGAATCCGTGGGGGACGTTCACCCCGTTCGTGGCTGCGGTAACACGATCCCCGACCCCAGAAAACGTCCCGGCAGCCGAGCGACTCACAAGCGCCCACACCCTCCGGCGAGTCCTGCCGGACCACCCCCTGCCTGCGGCCGACCCGTCCCCGCGCCCGGCGTCCACCCGTACGTCGTCCCCCCGCGCCCCTGCGACGGCCCCGGTCCCCTGGAAAGGGCGCTCCCGAGGCCACGCGGCGCCAGCATGGACGGGCGCTCAGTGAGGGCATCTGGACGGACCCCCGGTCGCTGAAGGGGGCACCCGCGTGCGGCGGGGGGCGCAGTCGGACCGTGACTTCGGGGCGATTCTTCCCCGTTGGGCTGAGAACGGTACCGGGGCTCGTGCACCCGAGAGGAGTTTTAGTGCCGAAAGCACCGGAAAAGAGAACCTGGGGGGGAGCACGGACGCAGGGGAGATGCTTGGAACAAGCGGGGGGCACGAGGGGTCTCCTCGCTCGCGCCGCGGCGACCTCGCCGCACTCCCCGCCCCGAGCCTCCTCCTCGGCTCAGAACCTCCCCCGATCCTCACCTCCTGGAGAGGCGGACGCCGCCTGTCACCGCGGATCCTGACGTCACCAGGCGTCTGTCTTCCCGCCGCCCCCTCGGCCCAGACGCGGGCGCGTGACCTGCCAGTCACCGCCGCGGCAGGCCCAGCCCGGATTCCGAGGTGGGAGCTGGTGACACCCTGCGCGACCTTCGGCGACGCGTCTGCGCTCGCCGCGGCAGCGGCGGCGGCGGCTCGGCGACCTCTGGCTGACGGGGGCCGGGGCGGGCCCTCGCCGGTGGGCTCCGTCGCCCGTGCCTGGCCTGGTTCCCAACGAGCCAGCCCGCGTCTGGCACCTCGGCCGTCGCGCTGGTCCTGCCCCTCGCGCCTGTCAGCCAGCGTGCGACTGGCGGCTGAGCACGCTGGGCGCCACGCGTGTGGCCGCTGAGAAGGCGGCAGAACACGAAACGTGGGGGGGGGGACGTCCAGCAGGCGGGCCTGTCACGCGCGGTCCTGGGGGCGAAGAAACGACTGCTCAGCCGCGGCCGCGGGACGGTCTGCTGGGCCGGTCTGCGCAGGCCCCACGCCACGTGCGGGACTGGGGGTTCCGTGTCCGTGGACAGGGTCCCACGTCGGCCCCGCTACAGCGCCCACCCCCGGTCCTCGCCCAGCCTGGGCAGGCGCGGGGCCCGGACCCAGGCACCCGGACGAGGGTCTCGCTGCTCCGGGGCCGCGGCGCGGTGGGACGGCTGCGGCCGGCGTGAGAGCGGGAGACGGGACCCGGGGCCGCGGCCTCGGGGACGAAGCCCGGGGGAAGGCGCAGCCCCTGCCAGCGCCTGGACGCCCGCGCGGCCGGGCTGAGCGAAGGTGACGCGCGTTTCCGGCCCGTCCCGCTCCCCGCCCTCTCGTCCGGCGTCTGGGTGTCGCCATCCCGCCGCCCCCATGGCCGCGGGGGAGGCCCAGCCGGACGGGCGAAACGACTCGCAGCCCCATCTGGGTCGCGTGTGTCCGAGGAGCGTGAAAACCTGGTGCTGGCGGCCACGGGGCCGTCTCTGCCCGCGCGAGTCCGAGTGGACGTCCGGGCCCCCGGGCGTGTGGCGCGTCTGCGGGCGCGTGTGTGTGTCTGTGCGTCCGCGCGTGTGTCTGTGCGTCTGAGCGTGCGCGCGCGCGTGCTCTGTCGTCGGGCCGCCCTTCCCTCGCACGGGCGATGAGCTCGCGGCCTTCCTCGGGGAGAGGCAGTAATCAGAGCTGTTTACGGCGCCGCGTCCCGGCCACCTGCTCCCCGGCACCCACAGGCCTGCAGGCCCCCCCGTCCCCTGCGGCTCCCCCCCCCGCCGTGCCCCGTGGGCCGTCCAGATGGCGCGTCTGCCACCTCCCGCAGGAGTGTGCGCCGACCCTCGCCCGCAGCGCGGCTCCTGTGCACCTTAGAGCAGATTCACACCCAGTTTACAGGCCGCGTGGGCGTCACGGCGCGAGCGGAGGCCAAGTCTGACCCGGGCCCCGACCTCGCGGGCGCCCGGCGGCCACTTTGAGTTCTCGTGTGTGCGCGCCCGTGTGCGTCCATGCCCGTGTGCGCGCGTGTGCGTCCGTGTGTGCGTGTGCTCCTGGGGCCTGGCGGCCGTGACGTGACGCCGAGCCCCCGTGCCCCGCGCGCAGTGTCCTGCGTGTGAGCTCGCGAGCGCCGTGCCCCCTGGGCCGGGACGGAGAAGGCCGGCCTCCGCCCTGACGTCCCGTCTGTCCCTCACTGTTTTCAGTTTGAAACGCTCCTGCTTGGCGAACGGGTCTTCTGCTGCCATCGAGCCGCGTTCCGGTGTAGACACTCCGGTCCTGTTCGCGCCGTCCGTGTGGCTGCCCCCCGCCCCCATGAGCCCGCAGCGGGAACAGCGACAACCGGGGGGGCCGAGCGCCCTGGTGCGTCCGTCCGTCCGCGTCCCTGCCCACTCGGTGTGGCAGCGCTGAGCGGCGCCGGGACCCGCCTCAGTGACCCGACGTCCAACGTCGCCGCCGCGGCCCGTGGGAGGGGACCCGTCACGGGGGCTTCAGCGCTGAGCTTCCTGCGCGAACCGGGGGGCTGAGGCGGTTTCTTCAGCGAGTTCACGTGTCGACGTCTCCGAAGCCGCGAGCCCCCGGCCCCCTGAGGGGGTGGGCATTTCTGGCGCCGGCCGGACGGGTCCTGGGGAATCACTGCGACTGCCGGGGCGCGCGTCCCCCCCCAAGTGTTTAGGAAAGGACAGGCCGACTCCCTTAGGTTGATCCGGCGCCGCGCGCAGACGCAGCAGCCGTGACAATATGGGCCCGCAATCTGTCGCCGCGACGCGAGGTCCAAGGCGCACGGAGACGCCGCTTTCCGGGCGCGCGTCTGGCTGCCCGTGCGGAGGCGAACCTGCCCGCTCGAAGCTGGTAGACGGCCGCACCTGCCCGGGGCAGATGGAGAGGCGCCCGGCCTCGCGGGCGTCACGGGCGCGGGGCGCGCGGTCCCCGTTCCGCTTCCGGGATCTGGAGAGGAGAGCGGAACGGGACAGGGACTCCGAGGGTTAGCGCGAGGGCTGGCGTGCGGGGGGGGGGCGGGTCTGATTCATGGGTGTCCGTCCGGGCGACGCGTGGCAGCGGGGTTAAGAGCAGAGCCCTTCCCCGGCCGCGCGCTCGCCGTCCCGGAAACGGCCGCGTGGTCCGGGGGTTCGGAGAGCCTACACGGGGGGGGGGCACACCCCGTGCCCGAGGGCCATCGCGCCGTCACGGCCTGAACCTCGATCCGGCGTCGGTCCGGAAGGCCGCCCGGGATCCGGGGTCGGGGAAGAGTCCGATCAGTCTGGCCCGGAGCGAGCGAGCTCTCGCCTCCGCGCTCAGGGCCCGGCGTCAGGGGCAAGGACGCCGTGCGCACCACACGCACCCTACGTGGCGGGCCCGCGTGGCCCCTCGTCGTGCACCCCCCGCACAGTGCGCTCCTGTTAGACCCGAGAGGACGGGGCTCCCGCGTGCCCCCCGCACCCCGGGCCGCGGAGGCACCTGCCGCGACTGTCGAGCGAAGGGCCGCGCGTCCCCGAGCTCGTTAGCTGCCGCAGCGCTGGCTGGGCCGCCCTCCGGAGCCCACGCAGGTCCCGGTTTCCAGGGGGAACGGACACGCGTGGGCGCCCGGCGCGGCAGCCTCGGGGCCCACTCCCGCCCCCGCTGCCGGGAGAGCGCGCAGCAGCCCCGGGGCCCCGGCGTGGGCGCGCTTCCTCCGCCACCGCCACTCCCGGGGGCTCTCAGGATCCCGCGCTACTGACGAGGCTCCTTCCCCCTCGCTCCACCCGGAACCTGCTGCCGCCCCCGCACCCTCCGGGTGAGGCGCTTCCCCCGGCGCAGCCCCGGCGCGCCGGCTGGGTCCGCGGGCCCCCGGGGCGGGTCCCCATGGCCGACAGGCTTGGGAGCCGCCCCGACTCCCGAGGGAGGGGACACTGGGGCGGCTGGAGCCGCCCGACCAGGCCGCGGGACGGGGCGGGAGGCCGCGAAGGGCCGGCCACGCCGCTGGGCCCGGCCGGAGCGGGTGTGCCCGGCCGGAGCGGGTGTGCCCGGCTCACACGGGGAGCGTCCGCCCCGCCTGGTTCTCTCCCAGGCAGACCCCTGTCCTGGGCCTTTCCGCCGCCCGCCGATGGCCGTCACCGGGCCGCTCGGTGGCCAAGGCCTCGGGGAAGGCGGCCGCGCCCCTGGCCGTCGCGGGACGCGCCGGGAGCTGCGGTGGGCGCCCGGGCCGCTGCTGCTGAAGGCGAGCGGACGCCCAGCGGAGCTCGCGGAGCCCGGCACCTGAGAGTTTCACATGAAACAGCGGAAAACGACGCGTTTCACCTCGTCTGAAACCGCCCGCAGCCTCAGGCGCGTCGGCCTCCAGGAGCGCGGAGTCTGACGACCGGAACCGACTCGGACGCCGCGCAGCGTCGCTGTCCTCCCCCGCTGTCTCCTCGCCGTGCCACGGCCACGCCCTGCCCGACAGAGTCCCCGCCGCCCCGCCTGCCGGCCAGCCCGACCTGGGGGACTCAGGCCGCCACTCACGCGGAGGCGGAGTCCCCTCGGCTGTGAGCCCGTGGCACCAGGCACGGGGTGGCCCCGACTCGGGACAGGCGCTCGGCCCACGGGGAGAAACAGGAGAGAAGGCGGGGGGGGGGGGGGGGGGACAGGCCCCGCCCTCGGCCCGAACCTTGAGGCGCGAGAATCATCCCCTCGGGCCCGATGTCTGCCCCGCGGGTCCACAGAGGCCTCGGGGCCCCCAGACGCCCTGGGGCGGCGCGGAAACGCCTGCCGCACCGCCCCGGCCTCCACGACCCTCACGGGCGACACGCTCCCATCCCGTCCCCGCGGCCCCGGCCCGGCGACCTCCGCGACGCGTCCGTCCTCGCGGTGTGCACGTCGGTGCTCAGCGTCCTCCTGCGCCCCCGTGTCCGCTCCGGGCGAGACTGTCCTCGTCCTCACTGCCGAGCGAACCCCGGCCCACGCCTGGCATCGCGCTGGGACGCGGCCCCCGGACACCGCCACCTCCTCCGCGGCCTCCTGCTGTCACCCCGCCACGTCGACGCACACTGTGACCCCGAAACGCAGTTCAACATTTTCCTCGAACGGTCACGTCCTCTAATGACGTCGAGACCCCCGAAGACAAGCCGCTTTCTTTTAGGGTCGAGAAACAGCCCGCTGGCTCCCCCCACATCCGCCTCGTTCCCTGGGTCCTCTCCGTGGGTCCGGTTTGTCCGTCGTCGCCCACGCCAGTCCCAGAAGCGTTTTCCTGCTTTTCGCGGAGGGGTCTGATGGCGCTGAGCCCCGCCGGTCCCCGCCCACCACGCACTCACGTCTACGCACACGTTTGCGGATAGAAAGTAACATACGCGCAGTTTCGCTTTTAGCCTCACGGGGTAGGCCGTTCGACGCGGGGAGCGTTTCCTACTTTGGGCGCGGAAACGCCGTTTCGACTTCTTTGGCTTCTGTTGTTTTGAGCGAGAAACCAGCGGCTTCACGGTCGTCCTCCATGTGGGAACGGCCGGTTCTCCCTCTGCTTCCCGCCCTGCCTCTGGGTTGGGTGGCTTGAGACGCGGTCTGGGGCGCTTTCCGTTGTGCGCGTCTTTCTGGGGCGCTTCGGGACTCGTGGGTTTGTAAATCCACGTTTTCGTCAAATCTGGGGAAACGCCCGGCGCTGACTGCGGTTTTCCGGTTCCGTCCTTCCCCCCGGTTTGGGGAGTCCAGGGACATCCCTGCTGGGACTGGATGGACGGCCCTCGGAGTCCGCCTGCGTTTGACTCACCGTTTCTCTCGAAACGGGGCAATTCCCTCGACCCGCCTGGTGCAGGGCGATCCCTCCGCCACCCCAGGCGGCCGTCGGCGCGCACGGCGAACTCCCGTCTCGGACGCTGGGCCCCCGGCGTGGAGCCCCCACCGGGCTCTTCTGCGCCCGTTCCGTTGCTCCCTCGAGACCTGCCGTCCGCGCGCTGAGGACAGCGCATTTCCGCGCAACGATCCGGTCGCACTGAGTCGTTTCTGCGCATCTGTCGACGGGGCTTCTGCGCTTACACGCGCCCCGAGCCCAGGTTCTCGCCAGGACAGCTCTTCCGCGGTCCGGCTCACGTTCCCTTCAACGCCCAGTAAGGGGGTGAAGGCCGGAGACGCCGCATGCAGCGACCCCGCCGCTGGCTCCCTCCTCGGACGCTGTCCGCGCCGCGCGTTCCGCTGGAGGCAGCTGGGGAGTCGGCGCCCGCCCGGTCAGCCCGCCCGGTCAGCCCGCCTCCCTCCTCGGTACCGTCCACCCGCGGGGGCTTCTGTCCGCGAAGTGTTTGAGCCTGGCCCCCCCCGACACGTGTCTCCTGTCCCCGTGAGTTTAATCCTCTGCCACCATGGGGCGTGCCACGCCCTGCGGCCTCTCCCCGCGGCCTGCCCGCCTCCCGGCTCTCCGCCGGGCTCTGCAGCCTCCACGCGGCGCGTCACACGGCACCGACCCGGGCGCCGGGGCCTCCGTCATCGCCTTCCTCCCCCACCCGCTCGCTGCCTCAGTCTCCCGGCCCACGTCCAGCCCCGCGGCTGCCCAAGCGAGCGCACCGCCCTCCCCTCGCGGCTGGTTAAATTCCCTCCCTCCCCCCCTCCCTCCCTCCTAAACCGCGGGGCCAGGAAATGCCTCCAGGACAGAAAGCCGCGTGCGGCCGCCCCCACCGCAGTGACGGGCCTCGCAGGTCGCTCCCGAAGCCTGACGAGCACGCGAAGGCCGCACCACGCGTCCCTCTGGAAAAGCCTCGCGGGGGCCCAGGGCTGAGGCGGGCGTCCGCGCACCGGCAGCCCCGCGAGGGCGCCTGCGGCCCCCGCCCCCACGTGGCGTCGCTGCTCGATGGGCCGTGCCCCGCGACGCTTTTAAATGAATCAATGTTTTAAAGAAACGCGATCCTCTCGTGACACAGAAATGCATGCGATAGGATCACCCAGACGCGTGTCACGCTGGACGCTGCGGTGGCCGGGACGCCTGCGACGCGACGCGCAGAGGGGACCGTGCTCTGGCAGCCGCTCTCGCGCCGGCGTCCCCGCTGGCGCCCGCCTGTTTCTCACGGAATCTCCCCCAGAGCCAGCGGGGGCGGCGGCGAAGTTCGGTTCTGCGCCCCAGCCGTCCTCCCGCGCCCGTCGGGGCATCTCCGGGCGGTCGCAGTCGAGGCCTTAACACCAGGCGCGCGTTTCATGACCGCATTAGCGGGACCGACCGCTTGTCACGCGGACTCGAATCCCTGTACCTTCATTTTAATGGAAACAAATCGAAATACGATCACGCCAGGAGACGCTCCTGGCGCCGCTCATTAGACGCAGCTTGAGAAGCCGGGGGCGGGCGGGACCCCGGGACCCCGAGCCCGCTCGCCGCCCCAGCCAGCGCCCCTGCTCAGGGCACGCGGACGCCCCCGGCAGCGGCGAGACGGCGTGCGCCCCCGCGGCTCGCCCTCCCGTGACGCTGGCGGCGGGAGCGCGTGCACCAGCGCGTGTCGCACCGACGGGTGGGGGCGTCGCGCTCACATGGTTTCCGACAGCCCCTCCCCCCCGTCGTCCTTCGCCGCGTTCCCCACGAGGGCGTCGCCAAGCTCCCCTCCGAACGCGGTCTCCGAGGCCGTCTGGGCAGGCTCGGGTCACAGTCAGGCGGAGGCGGCCGCGGCGTGCGGTCCCCGCAGAGGCGGTCCCCCAGGCGGTCCCCCCAGGCGGTCCCCCCCGAGGCGGTCCCCCGAGGCGGTCCCCCCCGAGGCAGTCCCCCCAGGCGGCCCCGAGCAGAGGTCTCGCGGGGAAACACCTCTCAGCGCAGAGGGGGCCGCGCCCCGACCTGTGGGACCTGTGGGACCTGGGCAGTCGAGTGCGACAAGGAGTTCTCACGGCTTCCGAGCTGAAGGCGCGGCGGGAACCGAATCGCTGCTGCAGGGCGGGAGGCCCGACGCTCGCGTGCGAGGCGACATCGCACGGGGCGGGAAGCCGAGCTCCGCCCCGGCGGCCACCGAGCTCCGCTCCAGGGTCAAAGCTGGGGCGGAGTCGTCCACTGGATCGAGCTCTTCGCTGGGCGTCAGCGGCACGTTTGACGAGCTCGTCCCCGGGGACGGGGGGCTCAGCGCCTTGCACACTCGCCCGCGCTCCCGACGCCTGCGCGAAGCCTCGTGAGGCGGCCCGGCCGCTCGCCACCGGCGGTCCTTGTCCTCGCGTCCCTTAGGTGTCCCGGGGGAGTCCTCTCGGGGACGGGCCGACGGCGAGCCCCGCTCCTCTCCTGCTGCTCACGGGGCAGCGCTTCGCCCCGGCGCAGCGGGCCGTGTCCACGTCGTCTCACTTGAGGCTTCGGTCCCGTGGAAGAAACCTCTGCCCCCCACGCCGGGTCACGAGGGCGACCTTCCCCTTTCCCCCGAGAGGCGCATTGGCTGCCGTTTCGCTTCACGTGGGCAGCGCGCGAGGACTCGTCCTTGTGAACCGACCAGGCGGGGGGGACATTCGTGCCCACGGTCGCGCCCACCCGGCCGGGCAGGACTGGTCCGGAAGCCGCGCTCCGCCCGCTGCGCCGCGGCGTCACGTCCCTTCGCACGGGTGGTCGCAGGCGGGCAGCGGAGCCTAGGCCGGGCCGTCCAAACGCGCGGATGTAAAGACGACGGCGGGTCCCTCCCGCGGCGTCTGGGGGACGGCCTGGTCCCGGCTTCCGCGGCCCCTCCGGGCGGCCCCTGGTCCGGAGCAGGTGCCAGCAGGTGAGGCCACGGCGAGCGGCTTGGGAACTGCTGACCCCTCGCCCGCCCCCACCTGCCGCAGGGAGAGGTGCGACGCCAGGGCAGGCGCGACGCGGTGAAACTGCCGCCGGATCCTAGAAACCGAAACGCCGTGCCCCCGCGGCCAGGCTCCCAGCGCCGCCTGCGCCGGGCATGGAGAGCTCGGCACGGACGCAGGCGACACGCGGTAACGGGGGGACGGATGGAGCCCGGCGTCCAGCGCCCCCCAGGATCCTCCGGGCTCGCGAGCCTCACTCCGATGGGTTTGACGTGAGTGTCCGGGGCCCCGACGGCCACGGCCCTCCCGTGCGAACGCGGCACCCGGCAGCCCCTGGCTGCGCCGCGCCCTTGGCCCGGCCCGTCGCCGATCCGCAGCCCGGACCCCTCAGTCAGCGGGGCCCCCGGTCCCCCCGGTCCCGGCCTCCCCAGGTCGGGGCAGAGTCCACCATCGGCCTCTGTCCTAGGCCTCGGGACCCGATGGCGCTGAGTCGGGAGCTGCCCTCAGCCCCGCCGGCCTGGTGCCCGGGCCCCTCCCCCCGAAGAACACGGTCGCGTCTCGTGCCGGTCTCCGCCCCCCCCGGACTGTCCCCCTCGGCCCCGCGGACTCTCTTGCTTCCTCTGCGTCTGCCCCGCCTGCCCTTGGTCCCTAAAATCAGCGTCGTCCAGATGCGTCGCCCGACACACCTGGAGCGGCTTCCCTGAGCGGACGCGGACGCGGACTCAGACGGCCCGCACAGCCGGAGCGGGGGCGCCCCGCAGTGTCCCCCCCGAGGCGGAGAGGGCGCGGCGCTGCGGGTGGCAGGCCCGCGTGGGCCGGGCTGGGGGGCAGGCTGCGTCCCCACACCCGTCCGGGGGCGGTCGCCCCCCGAGAGCCGCCCGCGGTGCCCGGCCACGTCGCTCCGCGGGCTTCTCGCCCCGATGCGGTGCCGACGGCCACCGGTCGGTTTACAGTCAGCGCTGCGAACGCGAAGACGACGGACGCCGCCCGGGAGGGGCAGGAAGGCAGCGCGCTCTGTGCGGGGCACAGGACGGCCCGCGGGGGGAGCCGCCCCAGCCCGGCCCCGACCGGCCTTTCTCGCCTGGTCTCGCCCCCGCCCCGGCCGTGACGCGGACGGGCTGCACGGGCTGTGGCCTGTGACCCTGCGCCCGGACACGCCTGCCGCGCCAGCCGCCACGGGGCCCTCCCAGGCCTCGGAAGCCACGTCCCACACTCCCGGGATCATGACCCACACGGGCCCTTGGTGAGGGACGTAGAAACCGGCGGGTACACGCGAGACGCGGTCGTCCCGGCGAACGGAGGCGCCGTCCTTGCTGGAGGCACCGGCTCTGCTCCTGCCTCGCGGGGCGTCTCCTGGCCTGGACGAGGGCCTGGGGACCCCGTGGCGTGTAGGGTGGCAGGGGACGAGGCACGTGAGGGGACCCATAGGTCCCCCATGGGGCCGAGCGTGTCCTGTCGGAGAGGGAAGGGGCGGGGCGGGGGGGAGGCAACCGGCGCAGGGCGGCTTGTTCGGGCCCAGCTGGGCCGGGCCTGGCTACGGCTGCCGGGGAAGCCGTCGGGGCCGCCCGCTCCCCACGGCTCACAGTGACCCAGGGCCCCGCGCCCTCCGGCTGCGAGGCCGGCGCGGACGCCCCGACAGCCCTGGGCCGCACGGAGCCGCCAGGGGCAGCTTCCACCCTGGGCAGACCGCGGCGGCCGGGGCGCGGGCCGCCCGGCTCCAGGCCGGGAGGGACGCTCAGGGCAGCCGCCGCCAGACCCCCGACTGCGCGTTCCCGAGGCTGGGGCCTTTGGGGGCCTCGGCCTTGCTGAGAGGCCCTGAGACACAGCTGCGCGGGGGGCGGGGGGACACCTCGGAGGCCGGGCCAGCAGGGGCCATTGTCCCCCGGAGGCCCCTGGACGCCGGCGCTGTGGGCCGCCCGTGCGAGGGCCCTGCCCCGGGAGAGGCACGCGAGCCCCGTCTTCCAGGGTCCGGCACCCGCTGGCCGCCAAGCGCCAGGGGGTCAGTCAGAGACACGGCCAGTCCCCGCGACCCCGCTGCCGACCCCGCTGCCGACCCCGCTGGCCCCCGCAGAGCCTGGAGCCTGCGGAGAACGAGTGGCCCGAGCGAAGGTGACCTCCCAGTCGCCTGGCCGGGGGAGCTCGAGGGAAAGGCCGCCGCCCGCCCCCCAGAGCCAGCGCCCGAGCACCTGCGGGGGCGGGGGAGGGGACCCCGGCCGGCCGGGCTGGCCGCCCCCCGCAGGGAGCCGGCGGGTGGGCTTGACCTGCCCTTCGGTCCCGCCCGGAACGGACCGGCCCGGCCTGCGCTCCTGCGGACGCCAATGTCACCTTGACAGGCCGTCCACCTGCGCTGCCCTGGATCCCGAGGGCGCGTGGGCGGCCCGCGCAGGCGCCTCTGTGTTCTCCTGCGCGCGGGCGGCATCCGCGGCGCCTCAGGCGTCTGAAGTCCCCGGCTCCCCCCGTGCTCGCTGCCCCACCGAGCGCAGCACCTGGCGCCGCGTTTCATCGCTCAGCGGAAGGGAAGCCGGGGGCGGCCGGGCCGCAGGGCGGCTGCTCCTTGATCTCGGAGGAGGGGCGGCCGGCCGGACAGCGGGTGGCCCCTGCCCCATCGATCGGGCCGGGGAGGGAAGCCAGAGGGTCAGGACGGCGGCCGGGCCCTGGGGCTGCCCAGGGAGGGGCGGACTCCTCACCCGGAGGGCCAGAGCCGGACCCTTAGCCGCCCCCACCGTCCGCTCCTCAAGCCCCCGCACGGCTCGGCCTCGACCTCAGAGCCCGTGACCCTGGAGGCTCCACGGCCCCCAGCGCCCCCGCCCTGCCCCGCCACGCCCGCGGCCCGGTGCGGTGCCTGCTCCCGGCCGGGGCGGCCCCTGGCGCTCGGGGGCGTCCTCCCTGTTCACCGCGTCAGAAGTCAACCGGGAGCCGTCACTGCCCGACCGCGCGGACCAGCCGGGGTGACACAGGGCGGGCGGCGGGGCCCCTGACGCGGGCGTGGGGTGGAAGGGCCACCTCCGCCTCCCGCTTCCGCGCCGGCTGCCGCGGTCCGGGGCTCGCACAGCGGGCGTCCTGGAGCCCGGGCCTGAACCGGCGTCGGGGGCGGGTGGGCCCCGGGGCCTCTCTCCTTGGCGCGCCGACGCGTGTCTCCCCCGTCCCCACGGGGCGTCCCCCGGTGCACCCCGCTGCTCTCCGGGCCCAACTTCCTTCTCCCCCAAGGGCGACAGCCGTGCGGGGCGAAGCCGCCCGCGCAGCCTCCTGTTAACCCCGTCGTGCGTCTAAAGGCCCCAACTCCAGACACAGGCCCCTTCGGGGTCCTGGGGTCCGGACCTGGAGGACGAGCTCTGGGGACACCTTTCCGCCCGCAGCACCCGCCCCCGGGGTGCCCTGGTGCCGGCCCCTCCGAATCGCCCGCTTGTCCCCAAGGGAGCCTTTGGACGTCGCGTCCCCTTCCTCCTCGGAGGAAGCCTTTGGGAGCCTTTGGGCGTCTGGGTTTCCTCCTCGGAGGCCTGTGCCCCGCGGCAGGGTGGACGCGCGTCCTCCGCGGTCGGTCGGAGCCGGGCGCGCGCGCGCGTCCTCACGTCCGTCCCCCGCCGGCCGGCAGTCCCGCCCTGGGGGTCGGAGGTGAGCGGGGCAGACCGCGGCGCCTCCGCCCCCGTCGTTTCCTCCCGCCGAACAGGAGAGCTGGGGTGGATGAGCGCGACGCCCGCCGCTCCATGACCCTCACCATCTCAGCAAAAAGCCTTAAAGCCCCGCACCCGAAGGCCGTGACAGGGGACGTGCGGCAGAGGACGCCGCGCGCCTCCCTCCGCCCGCAGGGAGCTCACACTGGAGACCCGCGGGTCGCCCCACGGACGGGCGCGGAGGGGGTCACGCCCGAAGGGGCCGTCGGCACGCGGCGGCGGCAGGCCCGGGCCCGGGTCACGTGGTTCGCTCCCGCGTGCCCAGCGTCCCTCACGTCCCTCACGTCCCTCACGTCGTCCTCACAGCGGTCCTGCCGGGACCGTCCTGCCTGACCCTCGGGAGCCGGGGCCCGCTCAGCGGCGGGGTGCGCGGGCCACCGCCGGGGTGCGCGGGAGGCCGGCGTGGGCGACCCCCGGGGGCAGAGCGCTCCACGTTCCCGAGTCAGTGACGAGGACGGGAGGGAAGGCGCGGGCCGCGCCCCGCTGGGCACCTGCAGGCTGAAGCGCTGCTCCCTCGTGACCAGTGGACGCGTGGACGGACCTGGGGAGCGGCCGTCGGGGGCTCTGGGGGGGACGAACGGGTGACGGTCCCGCGACACCGGCCCTGCCCGCCCAGCTGTCGCGCCACCCCGAGGTGGAGACCAGGCCGCCCCCGTGGAGCGGCCTCCCCGCACCGGCAGGCGCCCGCCCTGCGGGGTGCGGGCCCCGAGCTGGAGGACTGCGAGGGGCCGGGGCGGGAGCAGGGGAGACGCGTGGGGGGCGGGGGGTGCAGACGCGTGGGGGGGCGGGGGGTGCAGACGCGAAGGGAAAAGCGGCCGCGGAGTCTCCATTCACAGCGAGACGCACGGGCGCAGCCGGGCGCGGGGCTGCCATTGCGGGTTACGGGAGAGAGAAACCAGCTCTGGGCCCTTCAGGGCCCGGCGGGTTGTCAGCGCCGCGGCCGCGCCTGCCGAGCACTCCCTCCCCCGCCTGCCGGGCCCCCACCCATCTGCTCCCCCCGCCCGTCCTCCCGCCCCCGTCTCTCTCCCTCCTTCCCCTCTCTCCC
This sequence comes from Cynopterus sphinx, assembly GCA_030015415.1. NCBI lineage: Eukaryota > Metazoa > Chordata > Mammalia > Chiroptera > Pteropodidae > Cynopterus > Cynopterus sphinx. The sequence continues at coordinate 513,102 of CM057383.1, forward strand.
TCCCCGTCTCCCCCGCTCCCCGACACGCAGAGGGCGCACCCCCAGCGGCTCTGCGGGGGGCGCGGAGATCCCCCGCCCGGCTCTGCTCCTGCCGCAGACGCCGCGGCTCTCCCCACATGAAGCGCCTCTGCGCGGGCGGCGAGCCCTGCCCCGCCACCGCGGGGGCGGCTGCGCGTTCCATCTCGACCGCGGCCGAGGCCACCTTCGTCCCGGCCCCCGGACCCCACTCTCCGACCTCGGGTCGCCCACGGCCGCGGCACCCCCACGCGGCCACCCGCCCGCCCGCCCCGGTTCTTAAGTTAAAGGCGTGGGGCGCCTCGGCCGGGCGCGGTGCGTGGGGACGCGCCTGGGGACGAAGGGGGAGGCTCTCGAGCCCGGGGACCGGGCGAGGCCAGCGGTGCTTCTCCTGGGGCCGTGGGGCAGGTGGGCGACGGGGGTGCCGGGATGCAGCAGCGCGGGGCGCGTCCGAGGCCCTCACCTCGGCGCCTCGTGCTGTGCGGCCGCAGAGGGCCCCGCGGGGTGACAGACGCTCGTCTCTGCGTCCAGTGCCCACGGCAGGCCGGCCGCGGGGCCTCAGCGCCCCGGCCTCTGCCCGCACTGGGCCTCTGCCGCCCCCCCGGGCCGCGCCCTGCGCCCCTCGCCTCTGCTTCTCCGGGGGAGGCAGCACGAGGAGGTGGGCGCCCGACGGCCCCACGCAGGTGGGGGACGGCGCCCCATGGGCGTGGGCGACGCAGCACCCCTGCGCCCGACGACCCCGCAGCGCGGCCACGCGCCGGCCCCCCGCGCCGAGGCTCTGCCCCCGGAGCAGACGCCCAGAGACGCCTCGCTGGCCGTCGTGCGGCACGGTCCCCACCCACCGCGGCACGGAGCGGGAGGCGCCTCCGCGCCTCGTCCGGGATGGCGCTCGCCCGAACACCGTCCCGCACCCGCTCGGCCCGCCTCGCGCCTCGGCGGGCACCCGGTGCGGCTCTGCTCCGCGGCGACCTCGCGGGTCGGCCCCCGCCTCTCCGCACCGGGCGTCCGGGGCGCGTCCGAGCAGGCGTTTCCCGGCGGCGACCGGACGCCCGCGCCCTCCCGGGGGCCGGTCCACCGTGCGGTCCCTGTCGCCCCTTCTCTGAGCCACCGCAGCGGCGTCTCCCTCGGCCCCGCCAGCGAGCCCCGCCAGCGCCTGGAGGACAGCCGGCGGGAAAGCCGGTGGCGATTTCCTAAAGCTAAACGGGTCCCCAACAGCCCACGGGCGAGCCGCGGCGCGTGCGTCTCCCCGGTGAACCTCGGGCACGCAGACGCCCGTGTCCCCGCGATGCGCCCTCTCGACGGCCCCAGGGGCTCCGCGGCCGGCCCTGCGAGGAGGCCGGCGACTTCCCGTCGCTGAGTCACCCCCGCCCTGGGGCCTCGTACGCTGGCGCCCCCCACGCCGGGCGAGCCGCGTCCCCTCCCGGGAAAACACGGGGTTCTGCTCGCAGGGGTCACGCGACCCCGATTTCCCGCTGATGCTGTCGGTGGGGGCCGGGCTCTGAGGGGACGGCACGGGGACAGCCACCGGGCCAACATGGGGGCAGCATGGGGACGGCCCGGCTCCCTGCGCTTCGCCCACGCGCAGTCCTCCTGGGGCCTCCTTCTCGGGCGCCTGCAGGACGCGGTGACCCTCCTGCCACCTCGACGACCTGCGCCGGCCTCGCCCCCTCCGCGGCGACCCCTCCCGCTCTGGACGCGGACACGTCCTCAGCAGAGGCCGCGGAGCTCGCTCCTGGGCGCGGGCACAGCATGAGGCCGTGACCCCGTGACCCCCCGGGAGGGGGCCACAGCGCGGGGCCCTCCTTCGCGTGACAAGGGCCTCCTGTGGACGCGACGCCACCGCACGCCTCGGTGTGCGGCGTAGGTCGCTCCTGTCACGAGATGACGCCGCGCGATGGCGACGCCCTGAGAGCGGTCAGCCCCGCGCCGGCCGCCCCCGTCACATCCTCGCGGATGTCCTCGGTCCGCGCAACACGGCGGTTTCGGAACCGCCGGCTTCAGACGCCGCCTCCGCGGTGGAGACGCACCTGGCTCCGGGCGCCGGGCCCGCCAGCAGGTGGACGCACGAGGGCGCGGGGCAGGGAGCGGCGGGAGCGGCTTTCCGACGGCGTGGTCGGCCAGCCCAGGGCGAGACGCGGAGGCCGCGGGCGCCGTGTCCACCGCGGCCCGTCGTCCCGTGCCCGTGCCCGTGCCCGTGGGGGCCCTTCCCTCCCACCGGGCATCTCGCCGGGCGCGTTTCCCCTGCTGCGCCGCCGCTGAAGACGGACCCCGGGGGACACGGCGTGACGCGGCCCGCGCGGCCCCGGGAGGCTGGCGACACGGGCCGCGGGCTCTCCCGGACCCGTCTGCGAAGGAAGGCGCGCTCGCCCGGCGGCCGCTGCTCTGGCAGGTTCCAAGGGGCTCGGCCCCTCCCCCACCCTCCCCCACCCCCACCGCCGGGGAGAGGAGGAGCCGCCCGCGGGGGGCCGTGGGGAAGGAGCCCCGACACCCGACACCCGCAGACTGTGCCCGCGGGGGCCGCGCCGCTCGCTGCCTTCCCTGGTGACCCTCCCCCTCCTCCCAGGAAGCACCCGCCCCCCGCCCCTGCGCACCTGGACGCCGGCGCGGGGCGGGCCCAGGTGGTGGGGCACAGCTGCCCGCGGGCGGCTAATTGCTGTGTGGGCGAGGAGGGGCTCGTTAGGGTTCCCCGGGGGCCGTGTGCGGAGTCACGGGGAGGGGCCCGTGGGGCCGCGTGCGCCGGCAAGGACGCGCCCCGGGCCGCGAGCTGGTGACAGCGACCGCCACCCGCCCCGCACGCGCCCCTCAGGGGCCCCAGAGCGGACGCGCCCCCCGCAGACCCCCGCGCCCGGGGCCGGGAAACCTGCTCCCGCGGACAGGTCGGGGGAGAAAAACAAGTAAACGAAACGAGGTGATTCCATGCAGAAGCCCGGGTGCCCGTTCGAGATAAACCGTGGACAAAGCCGACGCGCCGCCCCCCCCCCCCGCCACGGCCGTTTCCCGCGGCCTCGTCAGCCACCGCGCGCGCCGCTCGCAGGAGGCTCGTCCTGGCGCGTCTGAAGCAGGAAAATTCTCCCTGAACGTCCACTTCGCGTCTGACGGCCGCTCATCTACGCCCGTGCGGCGCGTTTCCCCGGTCCTCCCCGTGAGGAGACGCGCGGCGGCCGCACGCGGGGCTGGCGTCCCGCGGCGCCACGCCGAACCCGGGCCGGAGCGGCCGCCGCGCCGTTCCTGAGCCTGGCCCCGCGTGCCGGGGCGTCTGGGCCGTCGCGGACACCGCAGCCGAGCGACGCGCTCCGCCCACCTCTGCGGCCACACGGGTGGCGCCATCCGAGGGCTGAGCGGCGCCGCCCGGCCCGGGAGCGGCCGCTCGGCGGGCGCGTCTGCTCTACGCGGAGGCTCCGACAGCTCCGTTTCCGCCCGCGTCGCGCCGTCGGCCCCGATTCTAGAAGCGAATGGATCCCAGGCTCCCGTTCTGCCCGCGTGCGGCCGGGAACCCCGCGCCTGGCCGCCGGCCAGAGCGCCGTGCGGGTGCCGAGGGCGATGCCGCCCGCAGGTCCCCGCGCCCGTGTCCGGCCACCTCCGTCCCTGCCGCCAAGGCCTTCGTCTGTGAGAGACGCCGACCCGGTGGCCGCGCGGGCCCCTGCGGGCCTGGCCTCTGGACCCGCGAGGGCAGCCCCGGGCAGCGGCGCTGAGGGCGTCCGGCGAGGGAGCACGCGGCCGGCCCAGCGCGGAAGGGGCCCCGCCGGGGATCGGGGGGCCTGTGGGGCCTCCTCCCAGCCGGCCGTGGCCCTCAGCACCCCGGCACCCCCCCTGCCCTCGGCCGCCCTGGGCTCAGCCTCTGCCTGAGCCCGCCGCGGCGACGGCCGATTTAGTCAACGCCGCGGGCTTGTTCCCTGTCGCTGGACGGGGGGTGGGGGCCTCCCTCGTGCTTCAGGAGGAAGGACAAAGGCACGGACAGCGAGGGCGGCCGCGGCGGCAGCGCCGTTTGCTGCAAACGCCGACCCCGTATCCGCCCCGCGTTCCCGCCCTCGGCCCCCACCCCACCCCGTCCACGCGGCCTCCTCCCCGCCTCCCGCGCGGCCCGCCGCACCTCCATTTAGGGGACTCGGGAAGGCGTGGGGCGTCCCCCCGGGGGCACCCACCCCTGAGCCGCAGCGTCCTAGCGATCGGGCCCGCGTGAACAGTGGGTCCTCCGGCGGGAGATTCGCCGCGGCGGTCGCCCGGTCGCAGACGCAGTGCGGGGGTTCCAAAGCCAGCCGCTGGCGGCCGAGCGTCTGGGAAGACGCAGCCACAGAATGACCCGTAAAGGCCAGCAGGGGCCGTGGCAGGGTCTGGCCGGGGCCACGCTGCAGGGCACACAGGTGGCCGGGCGCGGCTGCCGCAGCCCCCCCCCCAGGAAAACTGAGCCGCCGCCTGGGGGGGACCAGGTGCCACCGGGGGCACGCGGGCCGCGGGCGGCGTCACAGCTGTGGGCTCCCCCGCGTCTGTGGTGAAGGGCAGGGACCTGGGATGTCGGGTGGGGCCGCCGCCTCAGATGGGGGGAGCTTCGGAGCCGCTGGGCTGGCGGGTGCTGGCAGGGGGGGCAGAGGACGGGTGATCGGTAATGGCGACGGCGGCGGCGGCGAGGAGGAGGAGGGGGAGGGGTGCTGCCGCCCTGCAGGGTGCCGGGGAGACCAACCCCACGACGGCGCGGCACCCGCCGCCGGAGCCTCGAGTCGCAGACGAGAAGCCCGTCGCCCGCCGGGGGCCCCGGGCCGGACTGGACCTGGCTGCTCGGCGCAGCCCCCCCGGCCCAGCCTCCCGCTCCGTCCCCCCGCCCGGCGCGAATCCTCTCACGGGAAGACGACCCGGTTTTCGGTTCAGCCGCCGCAGAGAGCCCCTGAGAGGCCCTAAATCTCCGCGCCCTGAGACGCGCGCATGAATAATGGATCCGCAGACGCCGGGGGCCTGGCGCGCGGTTCCTGCAGACGCCTCGAGAGCCTCTCAAGGATGCTCGCCGAGGTCACGCCGGCCGGCGCAGCTCCGGGCCGGGAATCAGGACCCGCAGGGGGGGCCCGCGAGGCGGCCGCGTGCCTGGCCCGTCGGCCTCACGCGGGCGCTGCGGGCCGCAGAGGGTCGGGGCCCACGCTGCTCCCGCCCTCGCCCTGCCCGGGCGGGGGGCTCTGCGCCCGCTGTTCCTCTGACCCCCCAGTTCGGCGACGTGAGCGCGGCCCGCCCGACGGGGCGGACGTGGGCGAGACCCCGGTCGGTCTCAGCCTGGCCCGAGCCGCACCCCTCCCGCCACGCGGGCCACAGCCGGGGAGACGCCAGGCCCGAGGCCGGCCGGTGCCGGGACCCCCTCGCCTCACGCGAGGCCCCGTGACCCCGAGCACGGCGCAGACGTTCCCAGAACCAGAGCCCTCGGCGTCGCCCGCTGTGCGGTCGCCATCGAGACGCCCGCAGCTGCCGCGCTGCCAGCCAGAGCCGGACACTGAACCCTGCGTGGGCGGCGGCGAGCTCGGGCCCGCAGAGGGGGTCAGCATCGCGGCGTGTGCGGCCTCCCGCCCACCGACCCCGGAAGGGCTGGCTCGGTGGCGGCCTGGGCCGACCAGGGCACGCCCGCGCGGTGCGCAGAGGGGACCCTGCAGATGGCAACGTCCCCAGCGCCACCCCAGGGTGCCTGCCCGTGGGAGTCAGAGGGTCCACGTGACCGGGAGGCGGGGGCCGGCGGGGCTGGGGCCGCAAAGCGAGGGCAGCAGGTGGCCCGGGGCGCAGGCCTGGAGACCGCGCCGTGCAGCCTTTCCCTCCCGGGCCCGCGGGCGCCGTGTGCACGCCGTCGGCTGGCACTGGCCCGCGGCCTGAACCTCGCGCCCTCCGGTCCGCGGATCCCACTCCCACTCAGGTGGCTCCTCCCCGGCCTCAGAGCCGCGCCCGCCGCAGGCCTGGGCAGCGTCAGCGCCCCCGCACGCCGGCCGAGCGCGGTGCGCGCTCACAAGCCGCCCTCACTCACACCAAACGTGCCCCGGCCCCTCCACGAGGCCGCGGGGCCAGTGCCCCCCAAACCAGCGCGGACGAGGGGACCTCGAGGAAGCCCTCGCTGCCGCCACAGGCGGCGGGGGCCCCGGCTGGCGGTGCCGAGGGGCGCGCGGCCCCGGGACTGGGCATGGAAGGACGCTGCGTGCTGAGCGACAGCGGCGCGGGCGCCCTGCTGCCCTGCGTCCCCTGCGACCTGAGGGCAGAGCCCGCTGCGGCAGGGCCAGGCGCCCAGGACACACGGGCAGGCCGGGCCCGCCTCGGGACGTGCCAGCGCAGGGACCGAGGCTTCTGCGGGAAACGCGCAGGCCCCGCGGCGACGCCGACGACCGCCAAGGCCGATCGGGGCCAGGGAGCAGCGCCCGAGCCCGGGAGTGAGGACCGAAGCGCCCGGCCGGCTCTGCCGGGACCCGGCTTGGCCCTGTGGGCGAGGCCCGGGCCTTCCCGGCTTCACCAGCGCCGCGTCAGGGCGAGCCAGGCCGACGGCCCCGCCCGGGCACTTCCTGCTCCTCGGGCCGGACCTGCTGACGCGGCTTTGCCTTCGCAGCCGGCCAGGGAGCCGACCCCGCGGGGTCGGGAGAGCATCGACCCCACCCCGTGCGCCCGCCATCAGCCCCTCTGCCCAGAGAAGAGACGAGCCCCGCCCTGTGCTCCGAAAGGTCACGGTCAAACCTCCCGCGCCGAGGCAGCCGCTGCCTCCCCTTTTCCTTATTTTTCGTGATTATCGTGTTTTCTTCCGGCTTCTCACGGCTCACGGCCTCGCTGCTGAGCCAGGAGCAGAACGAGGGCAGGAAGGAGGCCGACGGCCAGCGGAGGGTCGCCCCGGCCGCACCGCCCGCACCCCCGTGGCCCTGAGCTCCGGGCTCGGGAGTGGCCCCGGCCGCAGGGCCGCTGCCCAGCCGGCGGGGGCGGGCCCGGAAGTGGCAGGCCGGAGGGAGGCTCTGGGAGAGGGCAGTGGGCGCGCCGCGGGGGCGGGGGCTGCGCGTGCAGTCGGCGGGGAGGGGGCCCGCGCCGGGGGCCGAGGGCCCGCACCGGGGGACCACGCGACTGTGGGCTGGGGGCCGGCGGTCAGCGGCTGGGCTGGGCTCGGACACGAGGAGGTTCTTTCCAGAACCCGCTCGCCCGCTGTCCCTGCTGGAGAGCCCAGCGCCCTGGAGAGCCGGCCGCCCGCACGGCACGGGCGGTGCGAACCCCCCGCCCCCACCCCCGGACACGAGCAGGAAAAGCCACGCGGCCTCCCCGCAGGGCGGCCCCGACCCTCCGCCGGCGCTGTCTCCCGCCCGCTGCCGCCCCGGCCCGGCGGAGGCGCCGATGAATAATTGATCACCGAGCGCCTCGCCTGCATCCTGACGTGCCGAGAGCCGGGCCTGACCGGCCCGGACCAGAGCCGGAACCGCCGCGCTGCGGCTGCTCGTGGAAGCGTCTCGCGGTCCCGACCCCCCGTCCCCGGAACCAGGGCGCACCCAGACGAGCACCGCCCCAGGGGCGGCCAGGGCCCGGGTGCTGGGGACCGTCCCGGCACCCCTGAGCCGTCGCCGTCCCGGACTGCAGCCCCCGGGCTGACGCGGGGCCCCGGGCCGCCTCCCAGAGACGGGGCGCGGGGGCCACAGACGCCCCGGGGTCCTCAGGCGGCTGGGACCCACCCCACAGCTCGGGCGGGCAGGGCGGGGCCCGCGGGTCGCTGAGCTCGGGCGCAAGCTGGGCCTGCGGCAGGCGGTGCTGCTGACCGTCCCGCCCGCCCGCCCGCCCCCTCCGAAGGGGGCCTCGTGCCACCCGTCCGTGTCCCTCTCAAGCCCCGAAACGTGAAGAACACACCTTGCCCCACGCCTCGTCGTGCCGCCTCGCTTCGTCCCGCCCCCGGGGCCCGGCGGCTGGCGCCCGCGGGGACAGCCCGTGCAGGCAGCGGTGTGGCCTCTGCCCCACGGCCGATGCCCCGCCCGGCCTCCCCTCGGGCTCAGCCCCGTTTCAATCCCGAGCCCCGAGCAATGCTGGCTTTAGGGGACGGGGGGCGGGAAGTGCCCAGATGAGGGCTCCCCGGAGGCGGCCCCGCGACAGCAGGGTGGGGCGGCGCGGAGTGGGGCGGCGCGGGCTCGGTGGCCTGTGGCTCACCCGGTGTCAGGCCCAGCCCCACGGCCGTCCCCAGGGGCTGTCCCCAGGCCGCCTCCTCGGCCGACGGGCCACGACGCACACTTGTTCCCGGGTGCGCTGGGGCCGCTGCCCTGGGACCTTCCCCCCCACCTCTGGCTGCGTCGCTGAGACCGAGGGGGGGACGGGAGCACACGAGGGCGGGCGAGGGGCACAGCCGTCTCCACCGCCGGAGCCTCGACCCGCCCGGGAGGGCCGCGGGGGCAGCCCGCTCGCTCGGGGGTCGCGCCGCAGCCTCCGCGGCGAACGCGGGATCCGGCAGAGGCGTCCCAGCCGGCGCAGACCGCGCGGCCGCGTCCTGCAGGCATCGTCCGCGGAAGCCGGCGGTCACTGCGACACGCCGCTTGTCCCTCCCCTGCTCGGCTGACAGCGCCCCCAGCGCCCCCCGTTGCGGCGTCGAGCAGCCCCCGGCCCGGGCTCGACGCTCCGGGCCCCTCGGGAAGATGTGGGCTCCGCCCCGAGCCTGACGGGCCCCGCCCCGGGCCGCGGGTGGCTGGGAGCGACGCGGGCGCGTCTGTCGGGGACAGTCTCGCCGGTTCCGGGCAGAAAGGGGGCACGCGGGCGGCTGGGCCTCGCCAACGCCGAGGCCACGTCCTTCGGGGACCCTTCTCGGCCTCGTCCCTGGAAGGGCAGGCCGGACCCCTGCCGGGCCGGCTGTCACTCCCCGCGCATCCAGACGCTGAGGACCCCCCGCGAGTTATCGCCGGTCGCGGGTCAGTCTTGCGCCTGCCGGTCCGCTCTGCGCTGCTCCCGCTCCTGCCGTTGGGCCGGCCCCGGCACCCGCGCTCGAAAAGGCCCTCGCGAGCGCCTCACGCCCGTCGGGACACCCACCGTGAAAGCCGACCCCCCGACGACACGGCGAGGCCGAGGGTGCGCGGGGGCCGGACCCCTGCGCTGTGCCGATGGGCGGAAACGGTGCGGCCGCAGGGGACAGGACGGAGAAGCGCCGCCGCCTTAAAATGAGAGGACCCAGCGGGCTGGCCCCGGGCCTGCTGCCCTCACAACGGCACAGGCTGCAGGCGGCCGCGTGCGCGGCCAGGACCCGGCAGCCAGGGCCGGAAGCTCCCGGGTGACGCGGACTCGGAGGATGGACGGGCGCGTCTGCGCCGCCGCGGAACGTTACTCGGCCCTGACAAAGGGCGGGCCCTGAGGACGTCGATGCCGAGCGAGACGAGCCCGACACGCAGAGCCGAAAGCCGCGGGATTCGGGGCGGGGAGGGGACGGGGCCGCTGCTTCGTGGGGGCGAAGGTGCATTTTCTGCGACGCCGGCTCCGGTCTCATGCGCAAACGGCCTGCGTCGCCCACTCCCGTTACCGTGTGACCGCGGTCAGTCCCTGCACGTGTCCCCAGGGCTGCAGGGAGGCTCGGTCCGTGAACCCCCTTCCGCCCGGGCCGTCTGCGAAGCCGGCGGAGGGAGGACCTGAGGGTGGCCGGGCCGCGGCCGGGCATTCACGCGGCCCCCGCGCCGGACGGGGCCGGGGCACGTGGGAGGGGAGGCCCGGCCCGGCGCGGGGGACGAGGGCCGGGACGATGGGCTCCGGCACCGAGGCTGCCCCTCCCGCACCCCGCCAGGGCCAGGGAGACCAGCCAGGGTCCGGGGACGGCCGCCCTGGCAGCGAAGGTGACTCCTCGGCCTCCCCAGCAGAGCCGGCTCCGGCGATGAATATTTAACAGGAAAATATGTCATCGGAACCGGCCCCACAGCAAACTAATTAATATTAATGGGACGAAGCCGAGCCTCCTTCTGGAACCCTCCGAGAGAGCCGTGAGGGCAGCGATTACGCACGACCTTGACCTGGGCAGGGCTCGGCGGGGGGCGCCAGGGGAGCAATTAGCTGCTCGGCCTCGTCCCCTCCAGCCAGGACGGGGCCTCGGGCTGCGCGTCACAGCCGAGCTGCACGGGGGCGGGCAGGGCACGGGCGGGCGGGCCAGGCGGGGCCGTGGGAGGGAGCAGGGAGCCAGGAGCCCCGCGGGGGCCGCGGCTGCCGTCCCAGGACGCCAGGACGGACGCAGACCACAGGGAGCCAGGTCCGCGCGAGCCCTCCTCCTGCAGGCGGGGGAGCCGGGGCCGCGAAGCCGCCGACGGCCGTGCTCCACCCAGGGGCCGGGCCGCGCGTCTGCGCAAGGGCCCAGGCCGCTCCGACGCCTGGCGCCTGGCGTGGCCCCCGCACAGCGCGGGCGCCGCGTGCGGGAGGCCGCGTCCCCTCAACCTCCTTCTCCCGCCTGCGAACGCGGAGCCGCAGAGGCGTCGGCTGCCGCCCCCACCCGCACCGACGCCCCGGCCCCCCTCCGCAGCGCCGTGGCCTGTGGGGTCCTCCGTTCCGCACGAGGCCATCTGGACCTCGCCCGCCCTGCGTGCGGGGCGTCCAGCAGCTCCGACTCTCACGCAGGAGGGGCTGGGCAGGAGCTCGCGGCCTCCGCCTCCGTGTTTTTCCATTCTGTTAACGGTTACTGAGCAGGTAACGTGACTCGACGTAACCGAAATCTTCCTCCTCCGCTCACAGGGGCCGGAGAAACCGAGGGGATGGACACAGCCGGGGCTTTCAGGCCGACTGGGCATTGGGGTGCAGCTGCAGGACGACGGCCGTCAGGGGCGTCACCGGCTGGAAACGGGACCGAGGGGGATGCCCGGGTGGGAGGGGGACGCGCCCGGAATAATTCCTCTGTGGGGAGGGAGGGATGGGGGCCGGAGGACCGTAAAGGGTCGCACTTAGGTGGGCAGAGAGAGACCCCGCGAATGAACCACGAAGGGGTCGGCGGAAAACTGACGGACGGACCAGTGGGGGGGTGGGGGGGGGGGGTGGGGGGGGGGGGGGGGGGGGGGGGGGGGGGGGGGGGGGGGGGGGGGGGGGGGGGGGGGGGGGGGGGGGGGGGGGGGGGGGGGGGGGGGTGGTGTTGGTGTGGGGGGGGTTGGGGGGGGGTGGGTGGGGTGGGTGGGGGTGGGGGGGGGGGGGGGGGGGGGGGGGGGGGGGGGGGGGGGGGGGGGGGGGGCGGGGGGGGGGGGGGGGGCGGGGGGGGGGGGGGGGGGCGGGCGGGGGGGGGGGGGGGGGGCGGCGGGGGGGGCGGCGGGGGGGGCGGGCGGCGGGGTGGGCGGCGGTGTGCGTCTCGGGACTCGTGGGTATTAACTCATCTGGGGAGACCTAGGGCCGCTGCCGCAGCCCCTGACCCAGAGCCCCGAAGCCGAGGATCTAACCCGGAGAGAGGCCGACAGAGCTAGGGAACGGCCCTCAGTGGCGGACAGTGGGGCCGGGCATTGCCCGCGGGGACCCGTGGCGAGGTCGTCTGTGCATTTAGGGACGGGGCCTCCCGCGCAGGTGCTGCTCCCCAGCTGCTGGGAGAGTCACCTCCCAGGGGCCAGGACACCCCTGTGACCAGGTCGTGCCCCGCGGCCGTGCCGCGCAGCGACGCGCCGCTGGCTTCCCTCCGTCTGCCCGGGGATACAGCGCAGGAGCCTCACCGCGCCCCCCAGGCTCCCTGTCCCGCCTCCCTCTCCGCGGCTGGGGCGGCCACAGTGGACGCACAGACACGCCGAAGCCGGCCGAGTGGCTGAAAGTGACGCCTTCCCCGCTCCTCAGCGGCGGCTCCGGGTCGGGGTCCCTCCCCCCGGGCCCACGCGCAGCCGCGTCCGCTGGGGCCTGGCTGCCCCGGGGGCTCGGAGGGGTGCCCCGGGCCGCAGCGCATCAGAGACCGCGCGAGGGGCAGGAGGACGCACACGGGTCTCTGGACACGCCGGCGGGGACAGCGCTGGTCACTTCCCCACACGCCGTGGTCAGGCGAGGCCAGGCAGACCCAGGGCTGGGCGGGGAGGGCAGGAGGTGGCCCTGACGCCAGGAGGGGCGGCTGAGGACGGGCGGGGACGCGTCTGCCATCGGCCCCGCACCCGTCCTCGCGCAGGCGCCTGCCCTCCCCGGCCCGCGTCCCTGAACGGACCCACGACTGACCTCCCAGTGGGGGCCGCGGCCAGCCCGGCTCCGCCCGTCCCGGTCCCGGGTCCCTGGGGGCCTCGCCCCGTCTCCCGGGGCCTCCGTCCCCGCGTTGGCGAGACGGGGCCGTCGCGGGCTTCCTGTGGGAGCCGAACCAGGGGTCACGCGGATGGCCCGGCGGGGGGGGGTGCTGGGACCCCTGACCCCGCGTCCCAGCCCACCCGTGGCCCGGCCACCTGTCCGGCCCCCGCGCGCGCTGGCGTCCGGCGCACTCGGAGAAGCCCCCGCCCCGGCGAGGGGGGCCCGGCCTTCGCGTCGGCTGCAAACCTTTCTCCTCGGGGCAGGCGTTCAGGGGCGGCCTGTGACCTCGCGCCCGGTCCCGCTGCCTCCCGCACGCGCCGGCGCCGCCGAGACACACGGCGCCCGAGGCTCAGGCAGTGGCACGCGCCTGGCGGGGCGCGGCCGAGCCTCCAGCCCCACGCGCCCGGGCCGCGTCGCGCCCTCAGCCTCCATGCCAGGCCGCGGGGACCGGCCGGGACGCACACGCAGGGCCCTCTCCGCCCCGTCCCACGGGCGTCGCGGTCCCCGCCCCCAAGCTCCGTGCGGCTCCGCGCGTTCTGCTCCGGGAACCGCGATCAGTTGGAGGGGCCGGGAGTGTGTCGTAGTGCGTGCGAGTCTTACACGCCTGCGTGTGCGTGCGTGTGCGTGCGTGCGTGTGCGTGGGTGCCTTGTGCGTGTGCGTGTGCGTGCGTGCGAGTCTTACACGCGTGTGTGTGCGTGTGTGTGCCTTACACGTGTACGTGTGTGTGCGTGTGCGTGGGTGCCTTACATGTGTGCGTGTGCGTGTGCGTGTGTGTGCCGGGCAGGGCATGCGTGCGTGTGCGAGTCTTACACGCGTGCGTGCGTGCGTGTGTGTGCGTGTGCCGGGCGGGGCGGGCGGGGCGCACACCGAACGGGAGCCGCACCGTCGTCCCTGCCCGAGCGGCCCAGACTCCGCGCGGACGCTCCGCGAGGAGAGGGGACAGGGAGGGGTCGTCCCTCCCAGACGCCGCCCAGGCGGGGCCCGGCGAACGTAGGGCCCGAGAGGCTCGCGTCAGGTCATCGCTCTCACACGCCCGACAAGGGGCCGGCTCGGCGCTGTAAACCACGGCCCGCGGGTCCCCACACGCCTGCCGGGGCGGCGCCCGGCGCTCGTCCCAGGGGCAGCGCCCGGCTCGGTGACACGGCCGAGCAGCGGAGCCTGAGATGACAGGGGAGGGGGGGCCTGGAGACGGAGGGGAGAGACGAGGTTTATCTGGGAAAAGCATCCATTGATCCTCCTGCTCCCGGCCCGCGTTGCCATGGAAACGGGAGTCTGGACTTCTCCGCCGCGTGATGCGCAGAACCGAGTCCCCCCGTGGCTCCCGGGTACCACGAGGTCAGGGCTTGGGGAGCGGCCGGCCTCGCCCGGCGGGCGCTGGGAAGGGGGTGCGGGTGGGGGGGGCCGCGGGGGTGGGGAGGGGGCTGGTGCGGAGCCGCCTACACCCACGCCGGGCGTCAGGCCTCGGCAAGACAGGCTCAGGGCCCCGGGCGCGGGCGGCGCGGGGGCGGCCGGCTGACAGGGCCCCTCGGAAGGCTGCCCGGCGCGCCCCCCGCCCCACATGCCCTGGAAAAGGCGAACTGTGAAGACCGTGGAAGGCCAGGGGTCGCCGGGGTCGGATCGGGGTGGCGGGGAGCTCAGGGGAAGCTCGTGCCCGAGGCCACCGCGGGGGACACGTGACGTCGCGCGCTCGGCAAGCCCACGGCCCGGACGGAGGGGGCGAGGCTCGTGTGGCCGTGGCCGTGGCCGGGAGCGACCTGGCGACGCCCCTGGTGGGTGGTGACCGCCGGCCTGGCTGACGCGGGGCGGGTGCCGGGCTGGGGTGGGCCCGCGCGGGAGTTCTCTGCGCTGGGCATCGGTTCCCCGGGAAACCGGAGACGGGTCGAACCGCGAGTCCGTGCGGTTAACGGACCAGTCTCCGCCGACGGCCAGGCGGCCCTCGGGTTCGGCCGCCCTCCCAGCCGAGGGCCTCCAGCACCTCGCGTCCGTCGCCCCTGCAACTGCGCCGCGCCTCCCTCCAACGGGGACGGCGGCCTCGCCCGGCGCCGCCGCTGAGGCGCTCGTTGGCTCCCGGTTTTCACGTCAGCCCCAGGCGGCCGAGGCGAGGACGAGCCCAGCTCCCTCCGCCCGAAGCCCCGGCCTCGTGTCCCCCGGGTGCTCGCTGGCGGCCCCGCGGCAGCGCCCAGCTGGCTGTCCCCCGCCCGGCTCGGGGCCGGTCCCCAGCCCTCCGGCCGCGCAGGGAAGCGCCGCGGCTTCCAGACGAGCAGCTTGGGCGCGCGGCTTCCATCGCTGCATCCTGGCCGCCGGCCCCGGTACCTGCCGTGGGGAGCTGCCAAGCCAGGTGCCGCGGTGACAGAGAGGGATGAGGGTCCGCCTGGCCCCGGCGGCGGCGGCCTTGGCAGACGCGCAGGACAGCAGGAGGCAGGGGACGCGGCTGGAGAAGGGCCGCGGTGCCCCCGCGGCCCCCCGCGCCGTCCCACACGGCTGCCAGGACCCGCCCCCGGGTCTGCCAAAGGCCGGGGGCAGGTGCCAGCCCTCGGCGACGCCGCTCGACGAGCCGGGCCTGTCCGCGGCCCGGGGCTGCGGAACAAATGACCCCGGACTCGGGGCCCGGAACAGCGGTTAACTGTGCCGTGATCCCACAGGGCAGGGGCCCGGGCGGGGCCGGGCGGCGGTGGGCGGCAGGGAGGGCTGCTCCCCGGCCCCGCGCCCCCCAGGCGGCTGCCGTGACTCACCTCCGAAGGGGCCTCTCGTCCGCGTCCCCACCTCGGCCCAGCGTGTCCCCCCGGAGCGGCCCCAGGCAACGTGGACCAGGCACAGCGGGGGTGCAGGCCTCCGTCCCCTCCGTCCCCTCCACTCCCCGACGTCCAGGCCTCTGTGAGGCGGCTCAGAGAGCCGGGAGGGACCGGAAGGGCCAGGGCCTGGAACTTTCTGGGGAGTCCCTCACGCACGCTTGCTGCCCGAGGGCGCGTGACTCGAAGGCGCCTCCTGCCGTGCGGCTGGCTCCCAGGGGCACGCCACACAGCACCCCCGGCCTGAGCCGAGCTGCCAGCTCCGGAGGCACCCGGCACCGCCCTTCCTTCCCGTCGGTGACCCCAAGCCCGCCCGGGCGTCAGAGGACCTGCGGCCATCACTGCGCACGGCCACGGCGGAGAACCCAGACGAGCCGGGGCCGCCGTGCCGGGAGCCTCCTCACGGCTCCGGGGCGCAGAGGCTGAGACCGGGGTGTCGGCGGGGTGTTCCCTGCCTCTCCCTGTGTCCCCACACGGGGTCCCTCCGGGTGTGCCCGTGTCCCGATCCCTCTTCTCCTCGCGACACCCATGTCGCTGCCTCGGGGCCCACCCTAACAGCCTCCGGAGACACCAGCTCCAAATGCTGTCGCGTTCGAGGTCCCGGCGTTTATGGCCCCGACACGCGAGATCGGGGGCCCCCTCGGCCCCCAACGGAGCCCGGCCTGCGCCTCCGGGCCTGACGAGGGGCCCCGAGCCCGGCAAGGTCCCGGAGGCCGGACGTGACCCCGAGACACCCGTCCTCTGACCTCTCCAGAGGGAGCGCGGCTCGGAGAGGCAGGGAGAGGCCGGGGGCCAGAGGCCCTCGCCGCAGAGCCCGCCGTGGAGCAGACTGTGCCCTCCTCCCTGGGGCAGGCAGCGCCACCCGCTTTCCCGGCGAAGCCAGGAACAGCCCCCCACGCCCACCCCAGCCCCGCAGCGTCCTGGCCGGAGGCTTGGATTCCGGGCAGGGCCGAGTCTGTCCCTGGCCGTCCTCTCAAGCGCCCTCGGGGAGGACCGCGCGGTTACGGCAGCCCCTGTCCCCGTGCTGGGCTCCTTCGGGCAGGAGCTTCGACATGGGGCCCGCGGGGGCCGGGAGTGGCGGTCGGGTGCGTGCCAGACCCGCCGGCCTTCTTTCCCCCACTGCCCCCCGGTGGCGCTGTGCCCGGCCCCCGGAGCCCCACGTGGAGAGCCAGACAGCGAGTCGGCCGCGCGCCCGGGCGTTCCAAACACGCCGCCCCCGACCTCCCAAACCGCAGGCTCCTCCCCGCAGGCAGAGCCGCAATCTGACCTCCCTTCAGGGCGGCCACCGCGGCAGACGCACAGCCACGCCCCAGAGCACAGCCCCGGCGGGCGGCTGGCCCGAGGGTGCGGGCCGGCAGGCCGACGGCCACAGACGCACGCTGCGCCCGCACGGGGCTGCCAGGCCGTCCGTCTGCGGAGCCCGGGGCCACGAGCCGCGGCTCTGCCCCCCGCTAGGGCCCAGCGACCCCCCACGCCACGCCGCGCCCTGGCGAGGCGCGAAGCCCCCCGCGCGGCCCTCGGGCCTGGTCCTGGCAGCCAGTCTGGTGGGGCCACACCCGCTCGCCAGGGCCACACGGTCGTTCCCGAAACGCGCGGGTGACTCTAAAACCGTCCGCTCCGTGCAGACCCGGCTCTGGCCACTCCTGGCGCTCCAGCCCCCTCGGCGACGCTCGCACCCGCTGAGAGACGGTGCCGGGGACGCCACTTCTGAGGCTGACCGCCGGGCGGCTCCCCTGGGTGGAGGGAGGGACCCTGCTTGGCCTCCGGAGAGTCGGGGCTGTTCAGCATGACGCCTGCTAGCGCCGGGGTGCGGCCCTCCCGGGGTCGCGCGGGGAGGGCGCGGTCATCCCCTCTGGGGCCGGGGCGAGGGCCCTGCTCTCCTGAGCGGAGCTGCGAAGGCGGGTCCCGCGTGGCCGGCCCGGGCAGCTCAGAATCGGGGGGACGTGAGGATTCAGCCCCTCGGACAGGGACGGGCCCATCCAGGGGCGCAGGGGCGCGGCAGGGGCCACTCGCCCGGCCTGGTGGACATGGAGAGGGGGGCCGGGAGGGCGGAGGAGGTGGATGGGGGGAGGCCCCGCACGCCCTTGACGCGCTGAGACTGCACCTGAAGGCCACGGAGAGCCAAGGACGAATTTCACACCCGGGAGTGTCTGCACGGAGGAGCTGGGGGCAGTTCGCAGGCGCATTAAAGGGGGTGTCGGAGGGGAGGTGGCCGCAAGGCGGGGCGCGCGCGCCAGCTGGAGGCGGCAGCAGGGAGGGGCGCTGCCGGGGCGTGGGGTGTTGCCCGGGGCTGGCCCGCGGCCACGGGGAGTCCCGAATCGGCCCAGAGAGGGAGGGAGGGAGCCCGCCCGGGGCGGACTGCAGACAGGGGCCAGGTCGGGGACGCAGACAGACGCGCTCGGCCCCGGGAGCTGCTCGGACGCACGGGTGCGGGCGGCGGCCAGTGCAGCCCTGGGGCTCGCAGAGCAGCCCGGACGGCTGGGATGTGGCCTCCGGGGGCGTGGCCGCGGCCAGGGCAGTGCCGGGGCCCAGAACCGGGCGGGGGGTGCTGAGGCCGAGCCTGGAGCCCGGGGGGCAGAGCGAGCAGAGGGCCAGGGCCGGGGGGCGGGGGCAGAGCGAGCAGAGGGCCAGGGCAGGGGGGGGGTCGCCCAGATACAGGGCGCCTGGAGGCCAGGAGAACAGGCTTCGCACGAGGACGGAGTGGGCCCCGGCGCCTGACGCCGCGGAGTGCCCGGCGGCCTGGTTTGGGCGACCTCTGGCTCCTCCCGCCCTCGTACACAGAACCACGGCCCCGTCGTCCACTTTCTCAGGCCCCCCCCGCCCCAGTCCAGAGACGAGGACGCGCGGACGTGTCACTCGCAGGATCGGTCCTGAGTGAGCGAAGCAGCGAACGCGTCTGCGTGCTGCACCCTGCGAGGGCGGGGACCGGCGCGCGGGCCCCTCGGCTCCGGCCGCGCACAGACCCGCGAGACGGGAGTCTGGGCCTGGGCCACGGCCCCCCGGGGGCCACGGCGCGGGGACTCGCCGGGAGCAGACGCCAGGGCCGAGGCCAGCGCGGGCGCCGCAGAACACCCGCCCGGACGCCGAACGGCGGGCGGTGTGGACGCGGACGTGTGCGCACACGGGCACACGCGTGACCTCGTGCCTCCTCCTGGGCAGGGACCACCCCAGCCGCAGCTCCCCGCAGCCGGGGGGACCTTCTGGTCACCGCCCCTCCCTTGGCGCGGGACGCGCAGCGCCTCCTGGCTGCGTGCGGCTCTCCTGTCATCCGGTCAGAGAAGCTGACGAGCGCGGGCCGGGCGCCAACTTGGCCTCGCCGCCACTGGGAGGCTGGACCGGCAGATAAATGGGTCCTGGAGGGGGGCGCGGGGGCGGGGGGTTCAGACGCGCGTTCCTGCTCAGCCAGATCCTCGCTCTCCAGGCTCACAGCTGTGGCGGGGCGGCTGCGGGCGCCAGCCAGCGCGCGAGCAGATGGCGCGGGCGGGCTGGGGCGCGGGGGAGGGGCGGCCGCGCTGGAGGACACGGAGGACACGCCTGGCCTGCGGCCCGAGGGCACCCCTAGAGGCCACGGCTCAGCCCAGCTTGTCCGGGCTCATTCCGGCTCGTTCCGGTTCCCCCCGGTTCCCTGGGAGCCAGAGGCCAGAGGCAGACCCCGCCTGGAGGCAGGGGCCTTGCGTCCTTCCCGCCGAGGACAGGCCTCGCAGGCGCCCCTGCCGGACCAGGCCGCTCGGGAGGCGGGGAGGAGCGGCCACCGGGGGGGCAGCACCAGCGCACAGCCCTCCCCGAGGCGGCTCGCGGGCTGCCCCGGCCCTCGCCTGGGTAGGAGCTGGGCCCCATGACAGGTGCCGGCAGGGGCCCCCGCAGTCTGCAACGATGACGGGGAAAACCACGGGGCTCTCGCTGTCGACCCCGGCGTCGCTGCCCCGAGTCCCCAGGTAGAACCCGAGAGCCTCGCCCGACGGCCGTGCCCACTCCGCCCGCCCTGCGCCCGGGGGCGGGGTCGCCGCGCCTGCCCCTGGTACGTGCTCGTGGCCCCGGCCGACGAGCCTGTGCTGGCCTCTGCCCCGCACGCCCCCAGCCTCGCCCTGTCGTTTGTGGGGTCTGGACCTGGGCCTGTCCGCTCAGGTCAGAAGTCAGTGCGACGGGGACGACGGGGACGACGGGGACGATGGGGACGATGGGGACTCAGTCCCCGGGGCCTCCTGTCACACGCTGCGGCCAAACGCCTGTGACGCCCGCAGGGGACCACACCCGACCTCCGCGAGGGCAAGCTGCCTCCACTGCGGGGCGAGGGGGGGCTGGGGGGGCAGCCGTCCCCCAGGTCGCACCCTGGTCCCGGCCCGCTCGGCGGGGGAGGGCCAGCACCCCGTGGCGTAGGCAGGACACACCTCTCGATGACGCCTTAGACCTACGAGGACGCGGCACGCGCCACACGGGGCCGCCCCACCCCAGGCGCGCCTACGACCCCCCGCCGGGGCCGACGTGCCGCATCTCACCCGGGACGCTTCAGGGCCCGGCGATGTCCGCGGGGACGGCCCCGATGGTCAGTGTCACCCTCCGCTGACCCACCGACCCGCCAGGAGAAGCGTTTTCCGTTCGGACGCGCTCGCCACCGGTGCGACCGGGCCCCGGTGAGGCCGCAGGAGGCCACAGGGTGGGCCAGAGCCACCAGCATCGCCGGTGGGCGCACGCGAGCAAGGCTGACGCGGGACAGTTTCGGAGGCGACGGGCGGGACGGCGTGGGGGGCAGCCATCCCCGAACGGCCACTCGCTTCAGGCTGCGGGGTGGAGGTCAGCGGGCCGCTCTGCCCCGCGCGCCCCCTGAACTCGTGGCCGAGCTTCTTGGGAGGACTGTGCCCCCCGGGGACCCGTCAGGGATCCAAGCCCCGGTCCTGGCCGCAGCGGCCAGACGGGAGGGATCAGGCCACGATGGGGTCACGGGGGGGGCCCCGACCCGCTGGACACGCGGGGGGAGACGGCCTCGTGACGACACAGACGTGGGGGGAGGACGGAGGCGGACACGGCAGCGATGCCGCCACCGGCCACGGAGCGCCTGGGCCACGCCAGCCGGGGAGGCGGGAGCACAGGGGCCCCAGAGGGAGGGCGTGGCCCCGCGGGCACCTCGCCGCGCCCTCCCGGCCCCCGGGTTGGCGTCGCCTGCCGTCCTCGGCCACCCAACGAGGGGCCCTTGCGCCAGAGGCCCCGCCGGTCCTCGCGCCGGGAGGGGACGCAGAATGGCAGTGAGGAGCCGGACCCCGAGACCCTGGCACCCGCGGGGGCTTCCAGCGGGACTCCCGACGTGCTCCCCGACGGCGGGCTGGGGAGCCCCGCCCCCCGCCGCGGTCAGGCCCAGCGCCCCACACGCCACGCGAACGGCCAGCCCCGGGGCCCGCGGTCTCATCCACGCCGCTGCTGACCTTGCTGGCCAGGGCCCGTTCCCGCCGTGTGAACGGCCGTGAATCGCTCGGTGCCCTCGCCGCGGAGGCGCGGGGACGACGCCGTGTCCCCGCCGCTGCTTCGAGGGGCGAGCGCGCAAACCCTGGGGCGCGCGGGAAGCCACGACGTGGTTGAGAAGGCGGCGGACGCCGGCGCGGACGCAGGGGACGGGGCTGGGCCTGCTCCGCGGTTCGCTGGCCCTCGGACCCGACGCCCGCGGGCCCCCCGTCCCCACCCGCCCAGCGGGTGGAGCGTCCAGGGCTCGGGCAGCTCCCGCGGCCGGCCCACACCTCTCCCCGGCCCTGCCCGGCCGCGCGCTGCTCCTCTCCGCGGCAGCGCGGACGCTCCCACCCCACGGAGTCTCCTTCCGGGCCTTTCCGGCCGCGGGCGCGGCGTCTGCACACACGCTCCTCTTCAACGCGCGTCGTGAACGAAGCGCTCGGGCGCGGGAAGGCAGGCACGGCTCGCCCGGGGGGGCTCCCGCCACCCGTCCTGCTGAACCACGCGCACGGGGCACGCTCGAACGGCCTCCCCCGCGCTTCGGGGTTCGGGGAATGACCCGGGGATGGGGGGGGCCACGCCACGCCTGCCTGAAGCCGCCCAGGCGCCCGGACCCGCAGGCAGCCGCACGGCGCCCGCGAGAGCTTCGGGGACACGGGGAAGTCAGCCCCGACGGCCCCAGACCAGACCGGTTGCCCCGGGTTCGGTGCCGGTGGAGCGAGACGGGGTGGAGGACGCGGGAACGAGCAGAGCAGGTCCCAGCCCCGCGCCCTCCTGGTCAGGGTGGCCCCCGGCACACCGGCCGAGGCCCGCGGGCGCCCTCCCGCCAGGGGGCCCAGGAGCGGGCGCCGCGGGAGGCCGGGCATCATGTGGGGCCTTGCAGCTCGCGCGGGGCTGACGGCTCCTCCGGCCCCTCGACCCGGGCCCCTCCGGCTCCTGCAGGGCGGGCGGGGTTCGCAGGCGGAGGGTGCGGCCAGGCCGACCGTGGCCGGAGCAGGCACCCGGGGGGACCGCACTCCCACCCCGGTGGCCCCCAGGCCAGACAGACCTCCCTGGGCCGTGGCGTGAGGCGGCCTCCCCGGGAGCGGCACTGACCGCGCCTGCACGTCAGGCCCGGGGCCCCGCGCGGCCCCAGCCTGGCCCCGTCCGACGTCACTCGGCTCAGCAGCGGCTCTGGACCCGCCCGGCACTGGACTCGGGCACCGGGCGCGGGCCACCCAGCGCGCGACGGGCCGGGTCACCGCCGCCCCGCGCACACACGCCCCAGCGACTCCGCCCTCAGGGACCATTTCCCTCGGCAGAGCTGTCCCCGTCGCCACCGCGGCCAGGCCAGGCCGCCGTCGAGGGCGGGAGGGCGGAGGGAGGGGGGGAGGCTGCCCCGCCGGCCCCGGCTCGCCTGTCGACCACGATTCCGTCTCCCCGTTTCCTAACGCGAAGTGACAGCACGTCCGGGGGGACGTCACCCATTCCCTCCTGGGTGTCGGGGAGACGAGGTCCGGGCTGCGGGGACCGCGCTGGCCCTGAGTCCTGCACGCGGCCGCCGTCCGAGAAACGCGCACTCGCGCCACTGCCTCCCGCCCGGCCGGGCCGGGCGCGCCCGTGTCCCCTGCTGCCAGCACCCGGCCCCCGGCACCGAGCGCACGGGCCACGCTCGGGCGCAGGTAGAGGCCTTACTCCCCGTGCGGAACGGGCCTCTCCGCCCGCCTTCCCCGCCGCCGCCGCCTGCACGTGCGCAGAAGCGACGGCGCTTCCCCCGCGCGGGGCAAGGCCGGCCGCAGACAGGGCGACTCGCACCTCGTCCCGACGCCGCACTCAGACCGCGCGGGGTCCCGCGTGCGTCGGTTCCGAGGACGGCGTCACCGCCCCCCCCAGGGCACCCGCCCGGGGTGCCCCGCTTACGTGTGCGTCTCCTGGAGCAGGACGCGCCCCTCCAGCACGCAGGCCGCAGACGGAAGACCCGAGGGTGACAGGCAGAGGCGCACACGCATGCACACGCACGTACACGCACGCACATACACGCACACGTACACGCACACACGTGCACGTGCACGCACACACATGCACACGCACGCACACGTACGCACACACGCACACACGTGCACACGCACGCACACGCACGCACACGCACACACGCACGCACACGCATGTACACACACGTGCACGTACACGCACACGCTTCAGACGTCCATCCCTCCTCCCACCGACGAGGACGCTCGGCTCAGCGCCCTCATCACCTCCTCGGGTCTCAGAGCCAGGACCCCGGGGTGCCGCGTCGCCCCGAGGCCTGCAGGGCTCCCTCAGGCCCACGCCCGTCCGCGGGGACAGGAGGTGTCGGCTCGCAGCCTGCGGGAGCCCGGGGGGCGGGCACAGGGCGTCCCCACAGACCTCCGGGAGGACCCGAGGGACCGGGCCGGGGACGGACAGGGGGGCGGTGCCGTGGGCCACGTCGCTCTGGTGCCCTGGGGGCCCCGGCAGGACCCCAGCACGGGCCGGCGGGGCGCGGGGCTCGCGGCCAAGGGCGGGGGACGTGCCCGGGAGCAGCAGACTCGGACGAGCAGGCTCGACGCCGACGCTGGCGCCTGAGCACGCGACGTGTCCGCGCGCCGCGAGCCTCGACCAGGAGACCGGTCGTCTTCCCGCGCCCTCCTGCAGCCTCCGGTCAGCTGCGGACACGCACGGCCGGCGCGGCCCTCGCGGACACGGCCGGGGCGGCCCCTGGCGCCGTCCAGGCGGGCCAAACGGGGCCTCGTGCGGCCGCTGTGTCGGGCCCCGCGCAGGCCACGGAAGCAGACGGCTCCCCCCCCCCCGCACCTGCCCCAGCCCGTCGCCAGCCGCGGCTTCGCTCCCCGGTGTCCTCGGCGCCGGGCCCTCCCGCGCGGCCGTCTGCAAAGCCGCGGGCAGCGCGGGGGCTGGTCCTCTCCAGCCACAAACCACTGCGACCTTCGGGGCCATCGTCCGGGCAGAGCTGTCATCGCCGCGTCACCGACTCGGCCTTTCTTCCGGGCGGGGGCGCCTCCGGCGTCCACTGGCCCTCGGCGAGCCCCGAGCCCGGAGCCCGCCTGCCCCGACGCGGGCGAGTCTGCGTGTCAGCGAGGGCAGCGCAGGAGGGAGCAGGGGAGGACACGGCTGCCCCGCAGCCCTCACGAACCCCGCACCCGCGAACCCCGAGGTCGAGAGCCCAGCACGGAAAGGCCGAGGACACGCACACAGCGGCGCGGGGTGAGAGCCGCCCGGCGCGGTGAGCATGGCGGCCACGGGGAGGCCACGCGAAGAGGAGCACGAGGTCGTCGTGACTGCGCGGACATCCACGTGCGAGGAGGAGGCGAGGTCTGCAGGCCGCGCCCTCTGCCCCGGCGCGGCAGAGCGGAAAGAGCCTCCCGAATGAGCCAAAAACCCCCAAAACCGGAATAACTTCTAAGTCGAAGCAGCAGCGCCCGCGACTGAGAGGCTGGTGAGAAAAGCGTCCGTGGGGACGCACGGCGGGCGCCGAGACGGGAGCCCGCGGGGAGGCGGAGCCGCGCGCGCCTGTCGTCACTCCAGGCCGGGAGAAGGAGCGCGTCGAGGCAGCGAGAGGGAAACGCCGCAGCCGGAACGCAGCGGGGAGTCTGAACGGAATCAGGGCAGCGCCCGCTCCGGGGCGGCGGGCTCACGCGACGTGGCGCCGCGCGGTCGAGGGAGGTAAAGACTTCGCCCCGAGGCCCCGAGGAAACGAATTCGCACGGAGCTGAGCGAGGTCTGGCTCGGGCGCTCTTGCCGCTGCCCCGTGGAGGGCAGGACCGCGCCGGCTCGCCCCGGGGGGGCCACGAAGGGGCACAGCCCGGCAGGGTGGGGACCGCACTTGGCGCCTCGGCCCCGGGCGCACACGGCCGTCTCGGCACGGACGAGCGGGCCACGCGGGCCACGCGGCAGCAGGCCCGGACAACTCCGGTTCAGCAACGAGCGGACCCGACGCGCACAAAGGCGGATGCCGCGCACCCCGCACCCCGCACCCCGCACCTCACACCCCGCACCCCACACCCCGCTCCCCGCACCCCGCTCCCCACACCCCGCACCCCACACCCCGCTCCCCGCACCCCGCTCCCTGCACCACGCACCCCGCACCCTGCACCTCACACCCCGCTCCCCACACCCCGCACCCCGCACCCCGCTCCCTGCTCCCCACACCCCGCACCCCGCATCTAACACCCCGCACCCCACACCCCACTCCCCACACCCCGCACCCCACACCCCGCACCCCGCACCCCACATCTACAGCCCGGAGCACGGGGGCGGGAGGGGAGTGAGGGGTCCCGCGTCCTCCTCGCTGCCCCTTCACCCTCTCGCTCTGTCTCGTGAAGAACCCAGTGACGCGCGACCCCACCCCACGGGGAAGCCACATGCGCACGGCGGCCTGAGCCACGCCGACAGCTGTCGGTCAGCCCCGCAGCGCGGGATTTGGACACACCAGACGGACGGACGGATGGACGGACGGCAGGGGCTTGGGACGCGTCGGTCAAGTCCAAGTTGGTCATTTCACTGGGGCGGGGGCTGGGGGGACCTCGGGGAAGGCGGGCGGCTCCAGGGACCCTCGGGGGCTCGGGCGGGGGGTGGGGGGCGCCGAGAGGCCCCACGCGGGGACAGGCGCGCTGTCCCGAGCGACTCGAGGCGGTGGGGCACCGGGCGCGGCGCGGCTCGGCCCCCCGAAGCGAGGCCTGCAGACGTGCTCCCGGCCTGGCCGGTTCTAAGGCCGGGGGGGGGTCTCCTCTCCGCCGTGGGCCGCGGTGAAGACGCCGGCCCAGGGCCCGAGGCGTCGGGCCCCGGAAGGCGCGGGGGCGTCCCCGGCTGCGGGGGCACCGAGCGCGCGGCTTCGCGCCCCCCCGCGGCCCCCCACGGCCGGCTTTGAAGGTGATCACGGACGTGCAGCTCCGCGCAGCAGCTCCCGGGCTCCCGGCTCCCGGCTCCCGGCAGGACGCGCGTCTCCATGGCGACCAAGGTCGGCGCGCGCTCCGCTGGGGGGACGCGGGCTGCCAAGTGTCAGCCTGAAGGACACAGACGCGGGGCATCTGCGGGGCATCTGCGGGCGCTCGGTCACGGCCGGGGCGAACGCGCGCCCGGGAAAGGGGCGACTCCGCTCGAGACCCAGGCCCCCAGGCGGGCCCCGGCCCTGACCTTGGGGGGTGGCGGGGCAGGGGGCCCCTCAGGCCCGGCCGGCGACCGGACGACGGCCACTTGGGAAAAGCCAGGGCGGGGCGTCCCCGCGGTAGGGCCTTGGGGTCCCCCAGGGCCCCGCTGGGGGCCCGCCCTGCCCGAGAGGAGGCCCCGCTTAGCCGCGGCCCCCGGGCCCCGTGGAGCTGACTGAGCGAGGTGCAGGCAGGCCCCGTGGCCCAGGCGGCCGACCCGCCAGCTCGGGGGGTGCGGGGCGGGGACGGGTGCAAGGTCACAGCCCCGGTTCCCAGGAGCAGGAATCCGTGGAGGAAGCAGAGAAGGGGACTGAGGCCGCGGCCGCCACGAGGGAGAGCACGTGCTCGGGGCCAGCGTGCCCGGCGCAGGCCGGCGGCCCCCCCCCAGCATCGCCCCGCGGAGGGTCGGGGCCGCCGCGCGCCTCTCCGCTCCCGGACTCGGCCAGGTTCACGGGAGGCGGGCTCCGCTGCGCGGGTCGGGCCGCCCGCCGCCCCAGCGCCGCCGAGAGAGCCCCGCGCCCTGAGCCCCGGGCGCCATCAGTGACCCGGCACCGTCTGCTCGTCACATCTTTTCGGGAGGAAAACGAGGCCCCGGCAGAAGCGGCCATCAACCTCCAGCCGCGTCCGAGTCCAGAAACCCGCGCAGGCGGGAAAGGGCGGCTCAGGGGCAAGAGTGCGGCTCACGGGGAGAGGTCACCCCGCACGGAAGCGCCCGGCGGCGGGCGAAGCGCGGACACGCGTCGGTCGGGTCAGCGGGGGAAGCGACGTCCCCGCGGGGCGGGGCCGTGAGCGCTTCAACTCGGTCCCGAGGAGACTGAGGTCGCCCGCCTCGATGGCCCAATCCGCGCGCGAGAACCGGCCGCAGCGGCCTCACCCGGAGTCGCCGCCAGGGCCCGACTCTGCGGCGACGATGACCACGCGCCGGACGGGAGCGAACGACAAAAGCGAGAGACGGAGCGAACACGACCAACAAAACAGACCGGACGCCCACTCGCGTGGAGCCGTCCCACGGACTTCACAGTGTGGCCACCCTGCGCGCCCCGAGGGACCGAGCACACCCCCGGCGCGGCAGGAGCCCGCGGCGCGAGCGAGCAGCGCGGCGCGAGACGGTCCTGCGCTCCGGCAGCCCGAAGCGGCACGTCTCCGACTAAATGCCGAGGAGAAAAGCACCACCAAAGGGGTGCGAACCGCGTTCGCTAGACGGGCGGAGCGCGCGGCCTCGGGCCCACGGCCGCCAGGGCGCTCGGGATCGCGGGTGCGGACGCGCACGTCGGAACGGGAGGGTCGCCGAAGACGCGAGCCGCGGGCCGACTTAAGAAACTAATTTTTTAAAAAACCGTAAATCAGAGCAAAAGAACGTAGACGAGAGGAAACAAGAAAGATAAAAACAGGAAAAACGGAACGAAAGACGCCGGACGCTGGTTCTTCGGAAAGGCGGGCGCGCCGGGTGGACCTCCGGCGAGACCACGGGGACGCGAGAGCCACCCCGAGGCGCGGACGCTCGGAGCCGCGCGGGAGGACGTCTCGGGACTGTGGACGAAGCCGCGGGAGCGCGGAGGCCGGGCCGTCCGGAGGGGCGAGCCGGCCGCGTCCGGTCCGGCTGAGTCGAGCCCAGGGGCGGGAGCAGCCTGGCCCGGCCCCTCAGGCTGACGCTGAGAGCGAACGTCGGCCCCAGACACAGCGTCCCTCAGGCGAAAGGGGGTGGCCTCGGGCCCCCCAGGGAGGGCGGGCCCCTCCGGCCCCGAGGGCATCCCGCCGACCCCCAGAACTGGGCTTGTCCCCGTCCCTGCCGCCCGATGCTTCATCTGTTTGGGTAACGGGAGCTGGGCCGGGGCCACGCGTCTTGTCCCCGACGGGGTTTAGGCGTCAGGGCAGGGCCAGGCTGCCCCCGAGCGTGCGTCGTCCGGGAGGCCGCCTGGGCCTACAGCCCAGCCCGACCCGTCAGGCGCACGGGAGCCGCGGGCAGCGGACCCGGAGGGAACGCGCAGTGGCCTCGCCCGGACTCGCTCGGCCTCCCCCGAGGACGTCGCAGCGACCCCGTCCGCAACGGGACGAGGCTGTCTGCTAAGGCACCGGTGGGTCAGCGCGGACTTTCTCCACCCGGGGCCTGCGACGGTCCCGCCCCCCGGAGCCCGAGGCGACCTCCGAAGCCGCGGCGCCGGGCCCGGGGGACAGGCCCTGGGGGACCAGCCGCCCAGCCCTGCAGCCCCCACCCCCCGCGGCCACTGGGCGGCACCTCGGCCCGCACACGGCCCCGCACACCACTTCCCCCCGCCCCCGCCGCCCCCTGGACACAGGCGCGGCTCCTGGAAGCCCACACTTGTCACCCGTCCCCAGGCGGCCAGGCGTCTCGCCCACTCCCCGCTTCGTGCCGACGCCCTCGGGCCGAGGCGGTGGCGGGGTCTCCCCCAGCCGGGTCCCGAGCGCCCACGGCGGCGCCCGGGTCGTCTCCACGGCGCCGAGGCCCCCACCGTGGCTGGCCCCGATGCCGTGGGCCCCTGCGGAGCTCAGACTCGCCGAGGTCCACGGTGCGGGGGAGGCCTCACTCGGGTGGGGCGGCCCCCGCAGCAGCACCGTGACCCGCACGAGTCCCGACCCCGGACGCAGTTTTCGCCGCTTGCGTTTAAGGTCGATGTCAGCAGGGGCGCCCCTGCCCGCGTATTTTCACGAGTGCGAGGACCACCCCTTGGATTCAGCGCCACAACCCCCAAGTCCTCAAAATCCCAATAAAGCAAAGTCTACGCCATCGGGGAGCAATGAGCGATTCCTCTCATTCCACCGACGCGGGAGGGGGCGGCCGGGGCGCGAGGCCAGGCGCGGAGGCCGGGACGGCGTCTGACCGCGGGCACGGCCGGGACCCGCCGCCGGGAGGAGCGCCCGCCGGCCTCCCCCGGGCCCCCTCGCCGCGTGCGCGGGGCGGGAGCCGCCTCTAACCGCGGCCGCAGCGCCCCCCTCCCCGGCTGGAGCTAACGAGGACGCTGACATTTCCAGGCGTCAGCGCGACGGGTGCCGAGAAGGACGGCTTCGGCGTCCCCGGTAAACACAGGCTGTCACCCCCCCGCCGTGGGCGCTCGCGGCCCCGCGGGCCTGTCACCGGCTCCCCCGCAGGGACTCGGGGCCGCAGATGCGCCGGGGCGGGCCTGGGGCGCCCCCGAGGGCCTGGGATTCCGTTCCGACGGGTCCCCTGGCAGGCCCAGCGGCGTGACGTGACGCCGAGACTCCGGACGGTCGCCCTCTGCGATGGGGCGAAACCGCGGCCTCGTTCCCGTGAACGCGGGCCGCGCGGCCCCATCCGCACCGCTCCTGGCCGGCTGCGGGAATCCCTCCCCGGAGCCGCCGAGCTGTGTGCCGTCCCGGGCGGGCGCGGGTCCGTGGGGTGGGGGGGCCCAGATGCAGGCGAGGCTCAGGCACCCAATTCCGCGGCAGAACCAGGACCCGACCCTGCACCCCGCCCGTCTCAGCCTCGCCCCGCAAGGCGCCCGGAGGGGGATCTTTAATGAAGGAAACAAACGCTTCGCGCCACAGAAGGAAAAGGCCGACACCTGTTCCGGTTTCCGACGTCGCTGACCAGCCCCGAGGAAGCCCAGCGACGAGAACCGCCTCTCGCAATCGGGGAACGACCGCGGAGGCCCAGGCGCCGCTCCGGCACCGGCCCGAGTGCGTGTGCGCGTGTCCCCGTCACGGAACGCACACGCCTGCGCCCGCGCCGGCTCCGGGCCGCGTCACCCTGCCCGCCGGGACGTGCGGACGGCGGCGAGGGACGGCCAAGAGAAGCGCGGACCGGGAGGTGGGTGAGAGCCGCTCGGAGGGGGCGGACGGGGAAGGCGGGCGGAGAAAGTGTCCCGAGCAGCGAGAGCCGCGCGGGCGAGGCGCCTGGGCGCAGGGCGCACGCCTGGGGCGGCTGGGGGCGGGCGCGGGCGGGGGTCGGGCTCCAGCAGCACGCAGGGCCGGCCGGGGGTGGCGGGCGCGTGAGGTGCCCCTCCCAGCAACAAGCCCGACCACTTTGAGATAAACAGGTCAACGACGCCATCGCCCGCTCGGTCCCCCCTCTCTTCTGGGATCGCGTCTCCTCACGAGGAGGGACACCTCCTGCCGGATCCCCCTCTGGTCTCGTTTAAGGATTCGGTGCAGAGGGGGGGAGGAGGGAGAGGAAGGAAGGTGATGGACAGAAAGGGGGTGGGGGGAAGAATCCCCCCGGCCCGCGGGCAGGCGCCCGGAACCCCCCGGCCCGCGGGCAGGCGCCCGGAACCCCCCCGCCCGTGGGCAGGCGCCCCGAACCCCCCGGGCCCGCGGGCAGGCACCCCGAACCCCCCGGCCCGCGGGCAGGCCTGTCGAATCTCAGCGCCCCGACGGAGCCACAGGCCCGTCCCCGAGCCGACCGCCAGCAAGCCGATCGGCAAGCGTGTGACCCGTCGTCACCGACACACGCCCAGGCGGGGCGGCCCCGTAGCCCGGAACGAATGGGACTGGGCCCCGCAGGGAGTGCGTGCGGGGTGGGCAGCCCCACGGCCCGGCACGTTCCCAGAAAGGCACAGCAGCCGCCGTCGGGGCGTCGGGGCGCGAGCCTGGCCCGGCCCCACACCTGGTGTTGAAACCCTAACCCCCCTCCCCACCGCACCTGAGAACGGGGCCTTAGTTGGGGCCTCGCAGATGCGATTAGTTCGGACGGAATCACAGGGCGTAGGGCGGGTCCCCTCCCAGGGTGACGGGGTCCTGGGGGGGGAACGGGGGGGGATGGGCACAGAGCCAGGCGCGTGGAGGCCCCAAGCGAGGGCTGCACGGACGCCGCCCGAGCCTTCCTCTGCCCGCCCAGTCCCCACCAAGGGAAAGGCCCCGCGCAGCCGGGGGCGACTCCACTCCACGGAGGCAGGCGAGGCCGCGCCCCGACGAGCCCCGCACCCGCCCGCGTGGCCCGCACAGATGCCGCGAGCAGCCCGGGGCTCCGGGCTTCTCTGTCGTCGTCGTCGTCGCTGAGAGCGCGTCGGTGCCAGGCCTGGCGCCGCGTCCGCGACGAGGGAGCAGACAGACGCGGGCGGGCGTGCCACACGCAAGGCGCCGGCGCCAACGGAGGTCGCGGCCGCACGTCCGGACGCGGGTCGGAACCGCTGGTGGAGGCCGCGCGGCCCCACCCGGGGTCGAGGCCGACACGGCGCCTGGCGAGGCCCCGGCGAGGAGGGACAGCAGGGGGGCGGGCGGGGAGCCGCCCCCGCAGCCCCGCACCCCCGGCTCCGCCCGAGCACGCGGGCCGCCCCTCGGGGCCCACAGCCGGGACACCCGCCGGCGCCGAGGCCTGGGCGCCCCGGGCGGGACGAGGCCGCCGCACGCCCGCGCCGCCTACCAGCCTCCAGGTGGCGGCCTCGGCACGGCCTTCGCCGTGGACGGTGCCCGCGAGACCTCGGGCCGTCCGCGGTGGCCGCTCCGGGCTCCAGGCGCAGTTCCGAGGCGGTCGTGGGGGGCGAGGCGCCTCCACCCGCCATCTTGACCGGAAGCCCCGGCCGCCGAACGGGCGAGACGCGGCAGGCCCCACAGCGGAGCGCGGCGGGCGGCGGCGGGGTTTCCGCTCTCCCCGCGGGTGCGGTCCCCGGGGTCCAGCGTTGGGTCCCCCCCCCCCCGCGGGGACCGCTGGCTGCCGCGTCTGCCCGCCCGCGGCCGCCGCCAACGACAGCGCCGGGGGCGCCCGTGCCCGGGCCCTGGACGGGGTGCCCGGCCCCCGCGGGGGCAGAGACAGGACGGCCGTGCGGCGGCCCCTCCCCACCAAGCGGAGAAGATGGGGTCCTGCAGGCCGCCCGGGCCCGCGGCTGCTCCTTTGGCCTGATCTGACCTCGAACGAGGGAAGAGCGAGGAGGAAAGTCGCCCGGGAGGCCTCCGCCCGCGTGCAGGGGGCGGCGGGAGGCTGGCCGGGCGGGGGCGGCGGGGGTGCAGCCGCGGCGGGCGACGCGCCCAGGGACGTCCCTCCCTGCACGAGGGGGCGGGCCGTCGGCTGAGGGAGGGGACAACGGGGCAGTGCGGGACGGGGCGGCCTGCGGTCCCCCGGACCCCGTCCTGCTGCTTCCGAACGAACGAGCGAACGAACATCGAGAAAGTAACGGAGACGACGGGGTGGGTCCCAAGGAGGAATCAGAGGTCGCGCCGCCGCCGCCTGCCGGCCCAAGCTGCCGGGTTTCCGCCGGAGTTCCAGCCCCGCGGGGCCGCGTGCACACCCTCCGCTCAGCACAGAGCCGGGGCGGGAACGGGGGACGCGCGGGGGACGCGGATGGAACGCGCAGGGGATGCGCAGGGGACACGCGGGGGACGCGGAGGGGACGCGCGGGGGGCGCGCGGGGGACGCGCGGGGGACGCGGAGGGACGCTGGGGACGCGTCCGGACGCGCTGAGGGACGCGGAGGGGACGCGCGGGGGGCGCGCGGGGGACGCGCGGGGGACGCGGAGGGGACGCGCGGGGGGCGCGCGGGGGACGCGCGGGGGACGCGGAGGGGACGCGCGGGGGGCGCGCGGGGGACCCGCGGGGGACGCGGAGGGACGCTGGGGCGCTGAGGGACCCGCGGGGACGCGGAGGGACGCGGGGGCGCGGGGGCGCCATGGGGACCCGCGGGGGACGCGGAGGGGACGCGCGGGGGACGCGCGGGGGACGCTGCGGTAAAAACCCGCAGTTGAAGAGCGACGCGCACGTTCGGAAAAGCCGCTGTTCAAACGGGCGCCTCACGCCTGGCGCGAGTTCGTCCGGCCCTTTCCCCAGGTCGTTTTCTGTGGAGAAACGACTCTTTCCACCATTTTGGCAGAAACAACGCGTCGCGCGTCTCCCAGGACCTCAGGGGGGGCCTGGCCCGCGGGGCCCCCTCCCGCCCGCCTGCCCGAGGCCGCGCGCTTCCCTCTGAGCCCTGAACCCGGCCGCCCCTCGGCTCTGCCCCCGACCCCTACGGCGTCTGCGTCGGAGCGAGGTAACCGTGGGACCAGGACCGGCCTCCGGTCGACGAGGCCGGAACCGGCCGGGACCCCGAAATGTTCACGTGCTGGCGCCCCCGGGACGCGCGGCCGCGGACAGGCCGGGCTGCCTGCCAGGCCCCCGGGGACGCGTGTGCGCGGCGTCCGGTCTCTCCTCCCCGTCGCGCCCCCTCCTGCGCCCGCCCAGAAGGCCGTGGGGCTCGAATCCGGCGGGGGGGGGGGGAGCGCGCCCGCGGGCCGGTCCGAGCTGCGCCTCCCCCGTGCGCGGCGTCCGAGGCTCGGCCACCGTTTCCCGGAGGAAGCGCGGAACGGCCCCCCCACACCCCCCAACCGTGCGGGGCCTGGATGTGCGTCCCACGGCCTCGGCGCGGACGAGCGGGCGACGGGGGCACAGTGGCCCGCAGGCCCGCACGGCCAACGCGCCCCCTCGCGCGCCGGGGGCTGGCGCCGCTCCGCTGCCCCGCGGGGCGCGAGGGGCGGCGCGGGGACCGACCGCCACGGGCGGGTGCCCCGGCCCCGCGTGTGCCATGCGCTGCTCCCGCGGCCGGGCTGCGGGCATCTTCTCTCGCCCGCCCCAGGGCACGTCTGCGCAGGAACTTTCCGAAGACCCGACCTAGCGGGTCCGCTTTTCCCGTCGCCGGCGCGCGGTTCCGCTCTCCCCGCCCTTTCCTCGGGGCTACGCGCCGGCCCACCCGCTTTCTCCAGCCGAACCCCTGACCCACGCCTGGACTCCGCGCTCCTGAGGCCGCGAGCTCCCCTGCGCCGCTTCGCCGCGTCGTCGTCGACACCGAAACCTCACGTTTCGCCTTTGTTTCCCGACGCAGCCGATTTCACAGTGAAGATTCCGAAAACGCGCCATATCCGGGGGCGACGGCCAAACGAGACACGGGGCGTAAAGGCACCGCGCGTCGGCGCTCGGAGCGGCCCCGCCGCCTCCCGCGAACGACCGCCCTGCCCCTGCCCGCGCCCTGCCCTGCCCTGCCCGCCCCTGCCCTGCCCGTCCCCTGCCCGCGCCCTGCCCTGCCCCTGCCCTGCCCCCTGCCCTGCCCGCGCCCGCACCCTGCCCTGCCCCTGCCCTGCCCTGCCGCACCCTTCACGGCGCCCTGACCCTGCCCGCGCCCTGCCCGCGCCCGCGCCCTGCCCTGCCCGCGCCCTGCCCCTGCCCGCGCCCGCGCCCGACGGTGTGAAGGAAGTCACAGTGGACGCTGCGGTTCTTCAGCGAGCGCGGGGTAGCTCCCCACCACGCGATTCCAGGGACACGGGGCTCGTCCGTCTCTCTGTCCCCACGTTCTCCGCCGTCCCTGCCGCGACGCTCCGGGCTGCGCCGACTCCCGGATTTGCTGCGCGCCCGGCCGTGCCCCATCGCGCATCCTTTCGTGGTTTCCCACTTACGGGCGAGCATTCGCGCTCGCCGCTTGCCGCCGGCGCGTGCGTCCACAGTCGGGGCCGACCGCACGGTCTAGTCCACGCGCTGCTTCTCGGCCACGTCGCCCTCGGTCCCTGACGCCGGGGGATCCCGCCCGCTCGACCGTGGGCTTTTGAGTCCCACGAGGGGTCCCGTCGCGCCGTCGCGTGCGCCGCAGGCCAGGGAGTCAGGTGCACACGGCGCGGCGGGAGTGACCGCTGCGGTCTCCTTCCTCACCCCCCCCCCGCGCGACGGGGCCCCCAGGGCAGACCCCTCGGGCCGTTCTGAGCGGCACCTGTTGACGGGAAGACGGGGAGGTCGGGAGGTCGCTGAGCGGAGGCGAGAGGAGCAGACGCCGCCGGGGTCGGGCCGTGAGGTCGGGTGGACGGACGCTGCGACGTGGGGGGTCCTCCCGGGAAGCGCCGCCGGGCGAGGTCCTGGGCTCGGCCTCCTTCCTCCGGGCGGTTCCTCCGGGCTCCCAGGCCCAGCCTCGCGGGGGGGAGGCCAGATGCTGACCCCGGGGGCGGTCTAAGGTGAACCCAGCGGAGCCCGGCACCGCCCCCCCAGCCCCGAACCCCGCCCGGGCCACGGTTCTGGCCTCGCTCTCCCTGTGAAGTCCCAGTCGAGTGGCCCGTCCAGGAGACGCTCCCGAACCCGAACCCCCAGGAGCCCGGGGCCGCTGGCCCCGCCTCCGCCCCTTCGCGGGGAACCCAGCAGCTCAGGCGCCGCCCCTTCGCGGGGTCCAAGGCGCCCCCACCCCAGACGCCTGCCCCGCTCACCAGGGGCGGGTGAGAGAGGCCGGGCAGGCCCTGCCGGCCACTGTCCGAGGAGAGCCCCGGGCGCCGCCGCGCAGTGACGTTTGGAAAAAGGGTTCGCACGGGAGTGTGTGGGGGGGGTGGCCCGTCGGGGACCGGCCTGAGAACACTCGGCGGCCGGGAACAGCGGCGGGCCGCCGGGGCGAGGCCGGTGCACCGCAGCCGGCGGCCGAAGGCGGCCACGCGGGGGCAGGTGGCTGGCTGCCGGCCGCCCCTTCCGGTGAGGACGCCTGTTTCCACGTGTTCACGCGTGACGCCGAGCGAGGCGGGACACGCGTGAGGTCCAATCAACCACCGCAGGTCGTTCCGAGACTATTCCGGCACGTCGCTGAGCACCTACTGTGCGCGCTTCGCGTCAGTGCCCGGGGGGCAGACGCGCCAGGCGTGTCGCTGACGAGGGAGGGACGCAGGCGGCTGGAGGGGGCGGCGACGCCGGGCGCTTGCGACCGCGCAGAGGGCCGGGGGGGCGTGGGGTTCGGGGCGGGAGGCCGGGGGCCGCTCACGGAGGTTCCGGAAGAGACTTTACCTCCCCGGACACGGAACTCCGCGCTCGGGCGACCAGGCACGGGGGCTCCGCACTGACCGCTGACCTGGCCTCTTGCCCTCGAGGGGCCCAACGACGCCGAGAGGAGGACGTTGCAGACGGAGGGACAGAACTGAACCCCCTGTTCCCCGAACGGGACGTCATCGCGACGGAGGAGGTGGGAACCACGGACGACGACGGACACGAAGGAGGCGCCTCGGACCCCGCCGCCCGGGGGCCGTCCGCGTCGACCCCCGCACCCCGCACCCCGCACGAAGGGCCCCGGGGGAGCCGCCGCACCGAGCGGCACCTCGGCACCTCCTGCGGCCATCGTCTTCTCAAACGGGGGAAATCGGGGCCTTCCGGGGGGAACTCGGTCCCAGAGCGTCGTCCGCTGCACCCGTCGGCCCAGCACGCCCGCAGGGGCGGGAACGGCATCAGCGGCGACACGCGTCACGCCGGCGTGGGCGGGGCAAGTCCACGGGGGCAGGGGCGGCGAACGCCGGGGACACTGGCCGTGGTCCCGGGGCCCGGGGCTGTGCCAGGGAGAGGCCGCCCTGGGGGCCTGTGGCCCTCCGCGGTCCGGCCTGGCCGGGAAGGCGCTGGGGGTCAGCGCCCGCCCCCTCGTCCTCTGCGAGGCCAGGAGGGGGCCAGGCCACGCCGTCCTTTGAGCCCCCCCCACGGAGCAGAGCGGGGGCAGCGAAGTCCGTCCGCCCGGAAACCAGCCCTCGGCCCGACGCCTGCGCGTCTCGGCCACCTGCCCGGGGCGGGGCCGGGCCGTGAGGGCGCAGACAGCGGTGGGAGGCGGCTCCTCGGCCCCCGGGGCCTGCCGCCTGCAGCGGAGGGGACGGCGGGGACGCGCGGCAGCACCCGGGTCCCCCATCGATTCGCTGCTGTCGGGGCGGGAGGGAGGGTGAGGCTGGGCCAGGGGACTGAGGCGGGGGCCATCCATCACGTCCCCCGGACGGGCCGCGCGGCGTGGAGAAGCCATCGGTCTTCCTCGGCCTTCGGGGACGCGGCGGCCCCTCCGGTGTGTGCGCGCGTCCCAGGGGGGACGACGCTGGCAGTCGGGCTGCTCCCCCTCCACGAGCATCACTCGCGTCCTCTAACCAGGCAGCTCCCCGACTCGACCTTCATTTCCCAAAACGCGTCGGCGCCGGACAGACGGGCGAGCGAGCGGTCAAGGCGCTGGCCAGGCCCGGGCCTTCGGCCTCCGCCTCTGTCTGGAAGAAGCCTCCTCCCTGCCTTTGTTCGTCCCAGACACTGCGCTGAGGGGTGCCGGGCCCGCGGGGCGGGCCCCGTGGGGAAGGACACGGGGGTGCGAGGGCTGACCCCTCGGCCGGGGCGCACGGCTCCAGCGCGGCGGCTTCCCCTTCCTCCTGGAGGAGCGGCCGACGGCCCCGTCCCCTGTGCGCGTCTGCCCCCGTGGGCGCGGTGTCTGCGGGGCTGAGACCCCAGGAACGAGGGATGAAGAACGGGCGGGGCTTGAGGGAAAGGGCGACGCGGCGCCGCTGGGAGGGCCACACGGGCCAGGACAGGGTCGCTGGCCTCGGGAAGACGCTGCGGCCGAGGCCCTTCTGTACCCGCCCCCCTGCTGGGCCGCATCCGGGACAGAGCAGCCCCCGTCGCCGCGGGGTCACTGTCCTCGGAGACACCGAAGTCGGTTTTCAAAAGGAATGAAGTGTTTCAGGGGGGTCGTCGGGTTCAGACCAGACCAGAAGACGCCTCGCTCTCCACCCCGCCCTCAGGGGCCGCGCAGACGCTCGCGGGTCGACAGGGCGGCCGTCGGCGCCTCCACCCGCGCCGGCTCGGCTCTCCCCACCGGGCGACGCCCTGAGACCCCACCGCGCCCCCAGCAGGTTTCCCGCCCGCACGGCCCGGCCCGTCTGGGCTCAGGCGCCGACTCTCCTGACGTCGCCCAGAGGCGCAGGCACCCCGGCCGCGCGCAGAGCGGCTTCCCAACGACCTCACAACGGACGGCGTCAGACCCCGCCTCTCCCGCCGCGCGGCACCTGCGTCCCCGCTGTCCGGGCCGCCCAGGCTCACGCGCCTCGGGCCGGCGTGGCCGGGACGGGTGCCACCCCCTCCGAAGGGGCCTGAGCAGTGCGGGGCCTGGGGCCGGGGCCGCCGCCCCCCGCCCCGCGCACCGGCAGCCTCCACGGGGCCCCGCACGCCCAGGGGCGATGAGCTGGCCGCTGGAGGCCGTCGCCCCGGGGGGCCCCCACCCCGCGACGGCCTCGCTCTGGGTTCTCCGCCCGGAGCGCGCGCGGGGCGGTGACGTCGCGTGTTTGAGCTCGATGAACACCACCACCACCAACACCTAATTGACGCCTGATTACAATCAATTACGTTTCCGAAACAATCAGGCAGCCCACAATTAAAAGTAATTGATTCGTTAGCGCTCCCCGCACGCGGCCATTACGCGGATGCATTATTTATGGGATTAGACGCGGCCCCGCTCGTCGTCCCGCGTTCGTTCCGCGCGAAGGCGACAGCCACGGGCCGCCCCGGCTCACTTTCCCGTCTTCCCGCGGCCGATCCCAGGTCGGCGCCGGCGGCGGGACGTGGGCCACCTGACGCGGCCCCGGCGCGGGACCCGCCGCCCCTGAAGCAGCCGCTAGCCCGCCCACCCCTCGCTCCTCAGGGGAGGGGGAGCGGCGAGCGGGGTCCGGGCGGGCTTCCCCGGCCACGCAGCCAGCCCCTCGGCGGAGGCCGGACCCTTTCCAGCGTGGAGCGGGGAGAGCGGGCGGAGACGACGCAGAGACAAGGGCCGGCTGGGCCCGGGCAGCGGCGCGACCCGGCCCGGGTCCCTTCCGGCCTCCCCGCAGGGCCCCTGCCTCCCGTCCCCAAGCGGAGTGAGCCTCCTGTCAGGGGAAGAGCCGGAGACTCCGAGTCCGGCGCCCAGTGGCCTCTAGCCGGCTGCGGAGGGCAGGACGTGGGGACATCGCCCGGCGGGCGAGCGGGAAACCCCGCTGGCGACTCGGGCCGCACTGGAGCGGCCGCCTGCGGCCGGAGGCCCTGTCCCCAGCATCCCCGCCGCCGCTGAAAGCCGACGAGGACGAGGGGATTCTGGACGCGAGTGGAAACCGGGCGCACGTCGGAATCGTGCGGAGAAGGTCTCCCTCGGACATCCGATCGGCAGAACCGGTTTCTCCTCGCAAACACGCGCGGGCGCGGCCTCAGCGTCCCTGCGAGAGGGCGGGAAAGCCGAGGGCAGGCCCCCGCGACGGCGAGAGACGAGACGCGCAGACGAGGCACGCGACCGAGGGTCCAGGTGCCCCGGGCGGGCACGGCTGAGGGAAGGCGACGCTCGCTGCACAGCCGTCGGGGCGGCGGAGGCGGAGAAGCCCGCACCCGGCGAAGGAGACGGGCAGAAACCCCAGAAGCTCGGAGAACCCAGAAGTCAGGGGCCGAGGGGCCCAGCCCGGGTCGCGTCCTCGTTCATCACCGAAGGTCAAATACGAAGGAAGAGGGTCAGACGCAGCGAGAGCAGAGCGGGCGGCGACGCGTCGGGGAGCCCCGGGACCGGCCGCGAGCTCTCGACGGGAACCGTGCAGGCCGGGCCGGCCGCCCGGCGGGAGGGGACCCGGGTCCACACCGCGGACGCCTCGCCCGGCGCAGCTACCGCGCAGGGTCGAGGGGCAAAGGAGGAGCCTCCCGGACGAGCTGACGGACGTGGCCAGCCCCGAGCCTGCGTCGCAGCACACGCTGGAGCGGCGTCTCCACGAGGGAAGGTCGGGAATCAGCAGGAACGAGGACGGTGCCGCCGCCGTCCCCGCCGCCGAGCAGCTCCGTGGAGGAGCAGGCGCTCCCCCGAAGACGGGGGCCGAGGGACGGGAGGCCGGGCCCCCGCGCCGTGAAGAGGGAGGGGACGGCGGCGGCACGGCCGCGAGGGGCCCGGGCGTCCAGTCAGAGGACAGATGCTGCGCGGGGTGGCTCGGCGCGGCCTGAGGAACAGACGGGACACCCGGACCCGGATCGGACTCTCGCACCCGGGGCGACCCGGGGGCCGGGAGGGCGAACGCGGTGACGGTGAAACCTTCAGGTCCGCAGCTGCCGGGGGTCACGGGGACGGGAGCGCGGCCGGCTCGGGGGGCGCAGTCCGCGTGACACGCCGGCCAGGCGGGGGTCAGCGGGGGCGGGCGGGAGCGACGGGGGGGTCGTCTGACGTGGCGAGGACTGGGAGGGCGACTGAATCGCGGAGCGCGGCTCCGGTCACGGGGCCGGCCACTGCGGCCTCTTCCCAGGAAGGGAGCTGTGCCCGCGGGCGGGAGGGCGTGCGGGTGGCACGGGAGGGCGTGGAGGTCACCTGGGGAGGGCGTGCGGGTGGCACGGGAGGGCGTGGAGGTCACCAGGGGAGGGCGTGCGGGTGGCACGGGAGGGCGTGCGGGGGGCACACCGGGCCTGTGACGCCCCCACGCTGATCTGCGGGGCCCTGGGCCGCGCCGGAAGCGCAGTCGGAACCCCCGGAGCCTCCGGCAGGCGCGAGGCGCGGCCGGGCTCACGGCTCCTAAAGGTCACTCTGCTGCTTGACATTTGAAGCGACATTTGAGGAGCCCCTGGGTGGCGGGTGGGATTTACACAGATGAACAGGGACGCGTTTCGGGGACACGGAGGCGCGGACGCGGCCGGGAGGCAGCACGCGAGGGGGGGCCGGAGCGCGTCCCGCAGACCCGGGAGAGCCGGGGGCAGGGCCCGACGGACGGGGGCGCTGGGAGGGGCAGGGCCGACGCGCAGGGCCCTGGGAGGCCCCCGGGTGCTGGGCAGGAGTGGGGCGCGGGCCCCAGGAAGGGCGCGGACGGGTCTGCCCGGCGTGGCCCCCCCACAAGCGGCCGACGGCAGGGACGCCCAGAGCTCCGGCCCCCACGGCCGCATCAGACGCCCCCGGAGAACAAGCGGGGGGGCAAGGCGAACCCGAGCGAGGGGCCCGGCAGGCCCGCAGGGGCGCGCGGTTCCCCACGACCGCTCCCGGCCCACGCAGACTCGGCGGGCGGGGCACCCTGCTCCCGGGGAGGTGCAGCCCCGGCCCCTTTCTGGCCCCTCCCCGGCCCGCGTCCTCGTTCCCCACACAGGGAAGCCCCGAGGTCGGCTGAGCCCGGGGCGGCAGGCGTGGGGGGGGCAGGGGGCGGGGGACAGGGAGGGGTGCCCCGCGGGCCGGACCCAGGCACCCACCCCACGGGGAGGCGCCGAGTCTGTGTCTCCGCCTCCTGCTGTCACCACAGCGACGAGCCCCCCCCATCCCCAGGCCTGCCAGCGAGCCAGCGGGGGACCCACGGGTGGGGTGTGCGCGCGGGGGGCGGGGGGCGGCAAACGAGGACCCCCGCCCGCCCGGCCCCACACGCCGGGTCGGCCCTCCCCATGTGGCGGACGTGACAGCCGCCCAGCCCGGGCCCCGGAACCGCGGCGCCCCGGGGAGGACCCCCGGGGTCAGCGACAGCCGCTGCAAACCCCGCCCGCCAGGCCCCGGGCTCTTCCCGCTGACCCTGCCCCTGTCCACCTGGGAGGCCGTGGTGCCCCCTGGGGACGGGCTCCGCCCGGGGCCTGCAGTGTGGGAGCCGCTGGCTCTGTGCCGGGGAAGGCCCTGCGCAGGGACGGTCGGGGCCCGGGGCCCTGTCTCCCCGCACGCGGACGCGGGGGACTCGCCGCTGACACGTGGCCGGGGCTCCGCGGGCTGCGTCTCCCCACCCCCCCGTCACCCCGCCGTCCTTCCTGGCACGACCACGTCCCAACGGGTGCCGGGACTCCGTGGGGGAGGGGACCCCGAGGAGTGCGTGGGCCGCGGGGGGCGGAGGCCGCGGCCGGGCACCGACCGGGGTCTGGCCCGAGAGACGCCGCCGGGGCCCGGGCCGCACGGCTGAGCGGGGGCAGCTCACACGGAGGTGGGGGCCAGGCCCCCCCGGCCGGCAGCTCTGACACGAGCGTCGCCCCCTCGCCCGGCCCCGCGGTGGCGCCGCCTCCGACTCCTCCAACCGGCCGGGGGCGCGTCCGCCTCCGACGCCGCGGACGACACGCCTGCTCTCCTGCCCGTGCGATGACAGCGGCGACCTTCAAACGCCCCCGCACGCGGCTCGGGGGCCGCGCTGACAGCCGAGGGCAGAGGCGTCTCCGTCGAACTCGCGTGGGCGCCTGCAGCGCTTTCCCGCGGCACCGGCATTTCCCCCGCACACTCACGCGGGCGCAGCCGCACGTCCTGCCCCCGGACGCGAGCGCCAGGGCCAGGGGCAGGTGCCAAGGCCCGTGCGTCTCCCCGAGGCCGCGACCCGACGGGCAGCAGACGCGGGCACGGGCCGCCTGCTCCTCCCGCCACCCGCACGGGCTGCGCCCGGACGCGCGAGTCCCGGCCGCGTCACGCGTGCTCGGGGGAACCTGCGAGAGGCTTGCGCCGCCCCCAACACGGCGGCGTGACGTCCGTAGACCAGAAAGGAGGCGCGCGCCGCGGCCCCGCAGATGAGACGCCCGCCGGCGGCCACGGCAGCACCACGGCCGGCGGCCGACGCCATCTGTCACCGTCCTGGGGCCGGACGTCCGGGAGCACGGTCCCGGCCAACGCGGCGTCTGCGGGCCGCTGCCCAGCGCCGCGGCGCCTCCTCCCTGCAGCCTCACGTGGCTCAGGGCCGGGGCCTCTGGGGTCTCTGGCGCGGGGCCCCCGGCCACTGAGAGGCCCCGCCCCCCTGACCACCGGGGTCAGGCTCCGGCCCGCGGACCTCGGGGTCACACACACGGGGCCCGCAGCATCCCCTGCCCACGTTTCCAGTGTCGTCCCACGAGACATGGCCACGGGGAAGGCGGGGATACCCGGAACCGCCGCCGCGCCCAGGAGGGCAGGTGACGGCCGCCTCTGCCTCCGCCTCCGCGGGGAAACGGCTGCCCCGGGGGGACCGCCCCCCGGGACCCGGGTGGGGGGCGAGGCCCCGAGGGAAGGCCCCCGGGTTTGGCTTCGAGCGAGGGGCTCCGCAGGCACGTCTGGCCTGTCAGGACGGCGGCCCGTGGCCGACACGGGGCCCTCCGCACGGCCCCTCGCGAGCCGGCCCGGCCCAGGACGTGGGGCAGCGCCCAGGAGCCGTGGCCGGAGGGCGCGGGCCGGAGGGCGCTCTGGGCCCTGCCTGGTGGGCCAGGCTGAGGACGCACAGGGACGGGACGAGGCACCGGGGCGGCCCCGGGAAGAACGAGCCGCAGCCGTGCAGAGCGACGGCCTCGCATCTTTATTTCACTTCAGCCTCGAGGGAAAGGAACCGCAACGTCGCGGAAACAAAGTCGGGTTTCGGGGTTTTTTTCCAAAGTTTTTTTCAGTGAAATCCCAACGTCCTTCAGAGAGGGAAGAGGGCGGGAGCACCGACCGGCGGGCGGGCGGCCCCAGCACGGCTCGGGGGGCGGGTCTGCGTCTCTGGCGAGGGGACCCGGCTCGGGGTCGGCCGTGGCGGACGCGCCGTCGTCGCTGACGCCCGCTCGCGCGAGGGGCAGG
Source organism: Cynopterus sphinx (assembly GCA_030015415.1). Taxonomy (NCBI): domain Eukaryota; kingdom Metazoa; phylum Chordata; class Mammalia; order Chiroptera; family Pteropodidae; genus Cynopterus; species Cynopterus sphinx. The sequence continues at coordinate 555,810 of CM057383.1, forward strand.
CCTGGCGGCCGCAGGCAGGACTCCGGCCGGGACACGAACGCCCCCCGCCCGGACGGGCAGCACGGGTCAGAGCAGGATGTGGTACTTCAGCGCCCGGGGGACCCTGTTGATGACCAGACGCCCGTCGTAGCTCAGGGAGGCGAACAGCCAGGGGTCGGCCGAGGACCACTCCACGGCGTACACGCTGTCCTCGTGCTCCTCGTACGTGGCGATCACGCTGTCCTGGGGCGGCTCCTGGCTCCTGCAAGGCACAGGACGCGCGCGTGAGGCGGCGAGGCCCGGTCTCCTCGCCGCACGGCGGGAAGGCCACGGGGCCCGAGCGGGGCCGACGGCGGTGGCTGCGGGGGCACAGGACGCTGACCGCGGCCGGAGGGGCCCGGCAGCCATGCGGCCCCCTGGCCTCAGGCCCTGGGACACCCGCCCGGGAGACGATCACGGAACAGAGAGGACATAAAGGGGGGCGTCTGCCTGCGACATCCGAGCAGAAGGGGTCCGGGGCCTGCCCAGCCCAGCCTCACTGCGGAGGACCGGGACGGGCCAGGGCCCGCGTCACGCCCCTGAACGGGCTACAGCGTCCCTCTCCAGGTGCCGCTCACGTGCTGACGCCCGCGTGAGGGTGGGGACCTCAGGGCCTGACCGGAGCGGCAGGGCTGCCGGACGCGGGGGGGCGCCAGCTGCTGGTGTCATCGCTCCCGGCAGGGCTGCCGGCCGCAGGAGCTCCCGCCCTCCCAAGGCCCCGAAGCCGCCGTGCGGGCAGCCGGATGCCCGTGAAGCCCGCAGATGCCAGCTACGGGCCCAGCCAGCTTCCCCGACAGAGGTGGGGCCCGGACTCCGCGTGGCCACGCGCGGAGGGGACGCTGGGCCGCCCGGGCCGGCTGCGACGGTGCTCGCCGGGCTGGGAGCGAGGAGTGTGTCCGAGGCTGCGCCCACGCGTCTGAGCAGAAACGCAGCGGAGTCGAGAGACGGGCACGTCGCAGGCCGCTCTGGGGGACGCCCGAGTGCCGTGTCCCCCGCCGCCGGCAGCTCCCGGCCACTCAGGCGCGGGGGCGGACTCCCACACCGACCGCGGCGCGAACGACAACTCGAGCCAGACTGTCCCGGAAGCTCCGCCTCCGGAGTCCGGGGCGTGACCTCTGGGGTCCTGCGCGCCGTGCTCTCGCCACCGTGACGCCCCGTGGACGCCGGTTCCCGTCATCGTCCCCATCAGCACTTACCGACAGCGGCACAGAGGGTCCCTGGTCCCCGCCGGACCCGCCCCGGGCGGACCCTCACGCCCAGAGCCGCCAGGTCCGGGACGTCTGCTGGAAGGAAGAGCCCGCAGCCCCGGGCCCGCTTACTTCTCCTCGGGACGGCGCTCCTCTTGGTCACTCAGGTCGTCGTCATCCACCAGGTGGCCGAAGGGCTCGGAGGAGATGGACACCATGTTGGAGAGGGTGACCCTGCTGTCGCTGCTGCCCGTGAGGACGAGCTGGTCGTGCGAGTGGTTGTAGCGGACGCTCCACACCCTGGGAGGCGGGGACACGCCGCTGGGCCCCGGGCACCGCCAGGCGCCCGCCCCAGAGGCACGCCGACCAGGGTGGCGTCCAGCGCAGGACGGGCTGGGCGCATCCTCCTAAGCCCCGGCAGACAGGCCCAGCGGGCACAAGGCTCGGGGCGGGAAGGCCCCCCAACCCCGCAGGCGTGGACCGGAAACCGCCCTGCCCAGGGGCAGCAGCGCGGGGGCAGGCGGGGGCCAGGGCGGGGGCGCCGGGCCCCTTCGCCCACACACGCCCGGGGCTGCCGTGCTGAGGGCCGTGGAGAGGCCCGACGGGCGTTGCTGCTCGGGCAGCAGCGGTCACGGCCACTCTCCGAACCGGTCCCAACGGGCACACGCGGCGTCGGGTTCTGACACTTTCTGGTTAGATCCCCCCTGGGGACCCAGAGGACTCGAGGGCGACCAGAGTCCGCTCCCCCGGGACGTGCTCCCGGCCCAGGCGAGGGCTCCTCCCAGCACCTGGGCTCAGGCGCCTCGGGCGCTTCCTCTGCGTGCGCGCCGGCACACAGACGCAGGCGCGCACACGCGTGTGCGCACACGCAGGCAGGCGCACACGCACGCACACCCGTGCGCACACGCAGGCAGGCGGGCACACGCATGCACACGCACGAACACACACCACGTGCACACACGCAGGCAGGCGCACACGCATGAGCACGCACCCGTGTGCACACGCAGACAGGCGCACATGCGTGCACACGCATGAACACACACCGTGTGCGCACACGCAGGCAGGCGGGCACACGCAGGCAGGCGCACACGCACACACACCCGTGCGCACGCGCAGGCAGGCGCACACGCACAAACACGCACCGTGTGCACACACGCAGGCAGGCGCACACGCACACACACCCGTGCGCACACGCAGGCAGGCGGGCACACGCGTGCACACACGGGGATGCACACACGTGGGTGTGCACACAGGCGCGCACAGGCGCGCACACGCGTACGCGCACGTGACACAGTGCAGACACGAACACACGCTCATTTGCGTGCACGAGCCTGAGCACGCACGTAAACCCCGCACACGGAGAAACGCACACACACGTGCTGCGTTTTCACGGACACGGGCCGTCCTGGGCGCACTGCGCCGCGCCCCGCTCTCCCCCTGGCTCAGGAGAAGCCCCACACGGGCGCACGCGCTCCAGAGGGACTGGCCCTCGGCCCCCTCGGGCTGGCCCTGTCCGTGCGCACGGCCGCCCCTCAGTCCCCGTCTCACGGACGCCACGGCCCCACGGACCGAACCCTCGGACGGGCCCGGCGCCACGCGCGGAGCCGCATCCCTGCGTCCCTGCCCCGGCACGGTCCTAAGGGGAGCGGGAGGCCGACGCCGCGCCCCCTTTCTGCGCGTGTGGGTCACGGACACGCGCACCTGGAATCGGTGTTCCTTCAGAAAAGACGGACCCGGGCCGACCGAACGTGTCCCAGCAGCACCGGCGGCGCCGGTCTGTGCCGCGCCAGACGGCAGACGATCAGCGGGCACGCCAGGCCACCCGCCCCGGGCCGCGGGCGCCGTACCAGTGCGAGTGCTCCTCCAGGGTCCGCACGGGCTCCGCGACGCTGCGCGTGTCCCAGAACTTCACCTTGCAGTCGTCCCCGCAGCTCGCCAGGTAGTACTGCTTGTTGGGGTTGAAGTCCACGTCCCGCACCAGCTGCCCGTGGGCGTTCTCGATGCAGTAGACCTGGCTGGGCAGAGGGGGCCACACGGGCGGGGCGTGGGCCACGCGAGCCTGGCCGCGGACGTGCCGGCCGCCGGGCCCCACGCCTGCCACCCTCCGCAGGCCACGGAGGGGACCGGGCTCGCAGCTGTCGACACGCGACACGTCCCCTCGAGGGGAGCGTGGGCCAGAGAGGCCGCGGAGGGGCCGCCGGGCTCTGGGGGGCGGGCAGACAGGTGTCGGGAAGGGACACGGGCGGGGGCCGGGGGCAGGCCGCAGCGCTGGGCCTCACAGGGGAGCCGCCGAGGGCAGCGAAGTGGACGGCTGGCACGCGGCCTGTCCGTCACCCCTCCCACCCCGCGGGCGTGCCTCACGCGCGCGCACACAGAAGCCTCCCTGGCGCGCTGCCCGCCCTGTCCCGCTGCTCCGGGCTGCTACCCGCAGGGTCGGCCGCAGCCCTCGGAAGCCGCAGACCAGGGGGCGGGCGGGGCGCCCCGCGCAGCCCGCTCCGCCAGGCCCACGGCCCAAAGCAGCCCTGCGCGTCCGGGCCGCCGCCCGCTCCCAGCCGGGGCCGAGCCCTCCCCTGCGGCCACTCGGCCGCCTCACTCGCCAGCCTCCGCGGGGACGGCGACGGCCGGCGGCCCCGTTCCTCTGCGCCCCCAGGTAGGTGAACGCGCGCCGTCTCTCCCCCGACGCCGGGTTTCCCGGCCTCGAACCTCTTTACGCCGGGAACCAGCTCTGCGTCCTGACCCTTTCCGAGATGTCAGTGCTTTTCCCGAAAACAAGGTACCCTCAACCTGCAGTCGCCAAGGGGAGCGGGCAGGAGCGTAAAAGCCGAACCCCGGAGCGGCCGAGCGGTCACGTGGCGAGTGCCTCCCAGGGGTTCACTGCACGGCCCGCTGGCGGCAACTTCAACGCAAGAGCTCGGCACGTCCCAGAACAAGCGCGAAAAGCAGCCGCGCCCACTGCACGCCAGAGCGGTTCGCAGAAGGGACGGTCGGCGAGAGGGGCCGTGTGTCCCCCCAGCCGCTCGTCGTCCCCTGAGCGAAGACACAGGCGGGAACCGCAAGGCGTCCCCCCGGAGCTGCGTCGGCCACGTGTGCGTCGGGGCGTGCGAGGCGGCCTGCCTTCCGGCCTCCGCCTCCAGACACGGACGAACCGTCCTCTGAAGAACAACGGGCACGGGGCCGGGGGGCACGGGGCCGGGGGGCACGGGCGTGCCAGCCGCCCTGCCTGGTCTGCGTGCACCACGCTCGCCCCCACCGCCCCGAGAGGCTGAGGGGCCGGGAGCTCGATGAGAAGCCGGGCCCCGCGCCGAGGCGCCGAGCGAGGCCGCCTCCGCAGCGCAGTGATAGGTGACGGGCGCGGACGCTGGAAGGCTGGCTCGGCGCCCGCTGCCACGGCAACAGCGGTGCTCGCCGCCACTCTCGCCGGGGGCGCCGCACCGGGAGCGGAAGCCGCTGCGACCTCTTCCGTCTGCGCTGCTGACGCACGAGAGACGCGCACGCGTCCCCCCAGGGCGCTGTGCGGGGCACGCGGGGACGGGACGGGACGGAGAAGGAGCCACCGTCTCAGCACCTGGGGACGCGGAGAGGGCCCCGCCCGAGTGCTGGGGGACGGGGGGCCTGCGGGTCGCCCGGCAGGCGAGGCTCTCGAAGGCGCAGAAACGGCAGCCGAGAGCCCCACGGACCCGGCCGGGGCAGCGACCGCCCACGGACGCGGCCGCTCACCACGGGGGCCGAGCGGGCGGGCCCCGGCTCACCGCGCGGCGTCACGAGCCCGGTCTTAACGTTCGCCGTGAACCGCCACTGCGGAGGGGACACGGAGCACTGAGCAGCCACCGAGCAGTGACCGTTCGCGGCCACAGACAGGCCGGCTCGAGTCCGGGGGGCGGGAGCACAGCGGCAGGATTTCCGACAGAACCGAGACGCAGACAGACGAGCCGCGCGCCCCTCGAGGGGACGGGGCCCCGGGCGTGTCACTGACCTCATGGTGCGCGTGTCCCAGCCGCGGACAGTGGTGTCGCTCGCCGTGGCCACCTGGGTGCAGCCGTGGTGCGGGCTCCACCGGCCCGAGGTGAACTTCAGCTGCCCCCGCCCCTCCAGGGACGCCGAGCTGGCCAGCTGGCGGAAGGAAGCAGAGCGACGGCGCTCTCAGAGGACGAGACGGGGTCCCCGCACCCACGGGCCCCGTGGAAAACGACCGCCGGTGGGGCGCGCGGCCTTACCCGGAACCCAAACCCGCGCCCGGCGGGAACGGAAGGCGCCTCGACAGGCCCTCGGCTGAACAGGGCGCGCGAGGGCGCGACGACAGAGCACGCGCCCAGGCGCCGGGGAACACGTGGGGGCGCAAACGCCCGGCTGTGCCCGCCCGGCCACCTGCAGACCCGGGCGTGTCCTCGGCCCGCGCCCCTGCCCCGTCCTCAGGGCCCTGAACCCCAACGGCGACGACAGAGCCTCCCGAGACACCCCGGCCGGCCCCCGGCAGAGCCTCCGCCTCCTGGAGGTCGGGGGCTGTGGGGGTGCCCGGGAGGCCTGCAGCTGGCCTGGGCCGAGCCCCCGCCCGCCCCGCCTCCTCCCCGCAACCCGACGGAGCGCACCCCCTGGAAAAGCGGGGCTTTCGCTGCGTGGCCCCGCAGCCAACCTGTGTGCGCAGGAAGGGCAGGGCCGGCCTCTGCTCCGCACGAGGCGCGCACGCGTCCCCCCCAGGGCGCTGTGCGGGGCACGCGGGGACGGGACAGGACGGAGAAGGAGCCACCGTCTCAGCACCTGGGGACGCGGAGAGGGCCCCGCCCGAGTGCTGGGGGACGGGGGGCCCCAGGGAGCAGCACGGCTGGGCCGGGCGGGGGCGGCGGGGACGCGGCCCAGGGCGGAGGCGGCAGCCAGACCCGAGAGCAGCGGAGCCCGCCACAGCGCGGCGACGCGGGCGAGGCGGCCGTGGCCGTGAAGCCAGGGCCCCCCGTCGGCCGGGCCCGCTCGGCGGCCACGGGCAGCCACCTCGCCTCGGAGGGCCACGTGGCCGGTCAGCCCCACCGCACGGGGGGGGGGAGACTGACGCGCAAGGGCAGGGACTCGCCTCGGTCACGCGACCGGGGCGCAGAAACTGGACCTGCGCCACGGCCACGGGCAAGTCTGGAGGCCGAGCTTAACGGAGACCTGGCCGAGACGCGCCACCAGCGTCCGAGGGCCCACGCGGCAGCACGGGTCCCCGCGCGGCTCCTCGGTCGGGCGTTGGCACCTCGGTGACACGGAGACGGCTCGGCAGGAGCTGTGGAGGGCGCGGCGCACGCTTCGGCCACCTCCTCGGCACTCGGGAGACACTCGGGGTCCCTCCCAGGCTGGGAGGACGATTACAGGCGCCCCCAGGCCCTGTGGTGACGGGACGGACGCCGGCACGGCACGGGGACAGAGGGCACGCCTGTGGAGGGCGGCGGCGGCAGCAACCGCGGGAGCAGCACACGGCACCCGGGGTCCGGGCGTGAGGCCCCCGAAGACGGGCGGGCTGACAGGGGCAGGCGCGGTGGGGGTCACACCGGAGAAGGCCCGGCGAGCAGGAGCTCGCAGCACTCGGGGTGCACGTGCGGACCACACCGGGGGGCGCCGCGAGGGCAGGGCCGTGGCTCCCGCACGCGGGGCGAAGCTGGCCGGGCTGTTTGTGAGCGCGTCGCCCCTCAGCCCCTCTCCTCCTCCGGCCCGCTCCCAGCGAAGCACCGCGGGGCGCGCGGCCTGGGGCGGGGCGGGGGCGCCGCTCCTCCCGGCCACTTCCTCTGCGGCCCCGCCGCTCGCGGGGCCCTGAGGGAAGCCCTTTACCTCCAGCCGGTGAAGCCGCCGGAACCTCGGGAGGAAGGTGCGCAAACGGCAACGAGGGCCCCCCGCCCGCATCGGGGCCCAGGACCCCGCGGCCCGCCCCCGCGCCTCCCCGGGCGCCCGCTAACGATTACGAATGGCGAGGAACCTCCGATTTAATCGCGAAGGGTAACGCTGCAGGGAGCGCGAGATTAGATTCCCCGCGGAAGGCGACATCCTCAAACGGTAAAAAAACCCGAGGAGCCGCGGCGGAGGCGGCCGGGATCGATGGGACGGCTTCGACATCACACGCCGCAGCGGAGGGTCACAGAGTGACCTTGACAGAAGTGCTGACGGCGGGTCCGGGGGGGAAGCGCGTTACAGATTAATCACCCGCACGGAGTCATCGGACACGGCGCAGGGTCGGGAGACGCGCGCACGGCCGACGGCGGGACAGCCGCGTGGGGGGGGGGCTGCGAGCCCGCGACCCCGGCCAGGGGCGCGCTCGGGCTGGGCTCGCTCCTCCGCAGCCCGGAGGCTGGCTCTCCCCCGCCCCCCGGGCCCCGACGCTCCCCAAACCCGCAGGGGGCCGGCCCTTCGACAGGAAGCGCCTTCCCCGTTCCGGGCCCCCGGTGCGGGGTGCAGACTCGCCCGGCGTCTTCCGACAGACGAGCTGGCCGACTCCACGAGACACCTGCCCGACAGCCGCCGCCCGGCGGATCGCGGCCCCCCACCCCCGTCAAGAAGACGGGGAGCGTGAAACAGGAGACGCGCCCTCGGACGCCCCGCCGCCTCTGGCGACCTCTGGGGCTGTCTCATCTGTCCAGGGCCCGGGGCCCGACCCTGAGCGACTTCCCCGAGGAGCCAGGCGCTCGCCCCCCCGACGGACGACTCGGTCCGTTCACTCACCGCTCCACGGGCAGCGACGGAGGGAACGGCGGCCCCGCTACTCACCACGGCCTGGCTGGAGCTCGGCTGCAGGTCCCACAGCAGCAGGTGGCTGTCGGCCAGCGAGACGACTCTGCGCCCGTCCCCCGCGGGCTCCCACACGACGCTGCGGCAGGGAGGGGCGGCAGGTGTGGTTAGCGCGGACGGTGACCCCGAGCCCGTGCCTAAGAGCCCCCGCACCCTGCACGACCCCGCAGGGCCACGACCCGGCCGCCTCGCCGCAGCAGCGCCACGTCGCCCTGCGCTGGCCCTGCCCCCCGCGAGGGACAGACCGCCCGCGTCCTTCCCCCTGGCCCCCGGGACTGCAGGCGGCCGACGGGGTGACCGGGCTGGCGGAGGCCGTGAGGGAGGGACCCGACGGAGGGAGTGACAGCAGAGACGAGCGTCCTCGCCCCCAGCCCCGGCGCGGCCCGCAGGTGAGCACACGGGGAGGGGCTGCCCCCGCCCTCGCCGTGCCCGCCGGGCCCGCCAGGCCGATCGCGGACCGCGAGCCTCCAGCGTCCAGAACGACGAGAGGCGAACGCTGCTGCCGCCGGTCAGGCCCCGGCCCGTGCTGTGGCTACGGCGCCGAGCTGGCCGGACACAGGCGACCAGGGACCGAGAGCTGACCGACGCCGGCCGAGGAGCCGCGACGGGGCCTGCGGGGCCTGGGCCTTAAGGGGCCACAGGCGGACGTCGATCCGGGGTCCGGCGGCCGCGCCTCTCGCAGCCGTCACCGCACCAGCCCTCGCGTGCGCCCAGGGAACCCCGAACACGTGAACACTGGAGCGGGGAGGAGACCGCCACGTGCGCTCAGGGAAGACGGGCCACCGAGACCCCGTGCGTGAGCGCGTGCCCCAGCAACCGCGGCCCGGGAGGGGGACGCTCCCTCCCACGGGGCACCTGCGCGCGCGTGGTCAGAGCGGCTTTGCTCGTGGTGACCACCGGGGGCCGTGGACGTCCTCCAGCAGGTGAAGGTCACACGCACACTGAGGCCCGTCCTACCGCAGCTCCACTCGGGGACAAGGACGAAGCCACCGGACACACGGCTCGAACGCGCCCGCGGGGGACGGCGCTGCGTGAAAGCGCCGCTGTCCGGGCCGCACACCTGTGAGGACGGCCGCGCAGCAGGAGGGAAGCGGCGGGCGAGGGAGCAAGGCTTCCTGCGCATTCGCGGCCGCGCCCCAGGGCCGGAGTCACGGCCCCACTCCACCCCGGAGCATCGGGCAGCAGAGTCCCAGGGGAGCACGGCCCCCGGTGCCGCGCAGGGCGCAGACCGTGCCGTGCGGGACTCCGCCTACGGAACGTTCTGGAAACGATTCCACGGGGTGGAGCACAGACTCGCTGTCACGGGGGCTGAGGGGGGCGTGAGGGGGCGCTGCGAGGGGCGACGCGCTGGCACACGGCTCCACGCGCACACGCGTGCGTGCGGAGCGCGTGACCTGAGCGAGGCAGTCCCGGCGGCGTCAGGGCAGCGAGGGCCGAGGGAGGCACGCACGGGGTCTCCAGTCCCCGCGGGTCAGAGGTCGGGGAGCGCGCAGTCCGGAGCGCGCGCTGCAGGCGCGACAGCGTTCGGGGCGCGCGCCGCAGGCCTGTGCCCCAGGCTCACCGTTTCGCCCTGACCCTCGCCCCCCGGAGACAACGCGCAGGCTTTCCTGGGCCCCTGGGGGGCTGACAGGGGCTCCCCGGGACCCCGGGCCCGGCCGGTGGGCTGCCTCCTCTGAGCCGCCCCCCGGTGCTGTCAGAGGCCTGGAGGCCGCCCGAGTGGCCGCCGCCAGCACGGCCCCCCCGGCCCGGCACCTCCCGGAGCACCCGCGCGTGCGCACACGCTCTCTCTCCCACACGCGCACCTGCCAGGGTCCGCCGGGGCTGCGGCTGCCCCTGAAACGTGGGGGCCCTCGGGGCCGGCATTCAGGACACACTGCGCACGCGGCGGCCGAGGCAACACTCCGGAGCCGGTCGGCCCGTGCCCTGCGCCCCTCACGCTGCAGGACGGGGTGTGACGCCTCCGGGAGGGCCTGCACCCGCCCTGCCGACCGCTCTGCTCCAGCCGCCGCGGACGGTGGCCACCGCCGGGCGAGTCCCTCCGCGATTCCACGAGGGCCATTAACGACTCCTTCCTCGGGGGGTGGGGCACAGCCACGAGGACTTCAGCGCAGGTCGCAGCCTGCCTTGCGTCTCCGTCAGGTGTTTATAGCGTCGTCGCCCCGAGAGGCGGGGACCCCGGAGGCCAGGTCCCCTCACCCGCCCGGGCCTCCCTGGAGCCCGAGCGCAGCAGGTGCGTGGCAGACGCGGGGATAGAGCTGGCCAAGGGGGAACGGACGCTGCCGAGGCGGCTCTCCCACGCTCACACGCGTGCACGCACGCACACGCACACACACGCATGCACACGCACACACGCATGCACACGCACGCACACGCATGCACACGCACGCACACGCACGCACACGCACACGCACACACGCACACGAGAGTGCTGCCGCGTCGAGAAGCAATTACTACGGCAACGCGGACGCCCGGAGCAGCATCGCGCTCCACGGCCCCTCGCTCCTGCCGAGGCTCGGGCACGGCCCCCACCACCACCCATGGCAGCGAAGGCCAGGGAGCCCGGTGTGGTCCTGGAGCGCACATGACACGCGGGGCGACGCTGCGGGGGGCGCGGGCTCAGGACGGGCGCGCGGTGCATCCGCGTTCGGGCCACAGAAGCACGAGAAGGAGCGAGAGTCAACGCGGGCCCGAGTCACAGCGGGGTTACTGGCCCCACGCACCCGGGGCAAGGGGCGCCGGAGGGCGCAGGGTGCGGGAGGGGCCCGGGGCGCCGCGGACCTACCAGGCGGTGCTGGCGCGCGCCGCGCCGTCCAGGTGGCAGAGCAACTCCAGGCGGTGCGCCGCGCTGGCCGCGTCCTCGGGGGCGTCGTGGCCGCCGGGCTCCGACTCCTGGGGCATCCTCCACACGGCCGCGCGGGCCGCGACCTTGCCATCCGCGGCTGCAAGACAGAGGGCGGCATCACGGCGTGCACCAGGCGCCCAGGGCCCCGGCACCCCCCACCAGGGCCGCGGGCGGACACGCAGGGCGGGCACCCAGCCCGCCATCCCTGGGCGCAGACCAGCACTCTGCTCCAGGAGACGCGAGCGTCCTGCACGCTGACCTCCCTCTGCCCCTCCTCGACAGTTCTCCGGGCACCAGAGCGAAACGGCCAGGGGCAGGGGGCCGTGACCGGGCGTGCGGCTCGGGCCGCCCAGGATCAGCGCCTGTGGGGCTCGGGCGCGCGCCGGGTACCCTGGACGCGCTGACGGTGGACAGTGCCCGGGGGCTACCGGCCCCGGCCGCACAGACGGCGAGGGTGCGGCCGGCAGGGGCGCCTGACGGCGACGCCGTCCACGGCACCGGCCACGCGCCCGGCGCCCAGGTCTCCTACCAGCCACCAGCCCCCCCCCACGCACACGCTCCTGCCGGCGGCTCCCGGGCCCCGAGGCCCTGGCTTTGCCGCGCTCCTGACTCTCATTCCCGGACGAGAAAGACGGGGGTCGCCTGCTTCCGGGGCACGTGCCAGGCCCTAGGCCTCTGGCCTCCAGAGCGTGTTCCATAAAACAAAAGACCAGACCAAACGAACTGGATGCGACGTTACGGGATTAGAGCTTCTGTGACCCGCCATCGCCCCGGCGAGCCCCTTTCCCCCGCCCGCAAGGCAGCGCCGGCCCCCCAGACACCCTGCCGCCCCCACTGAGGGCCTCAGGGCCGGGCTGGCACTCTGGCTCCCCCGCAGGCCCCCCACGCCACGCCCTGCGGCCCCCAGAGCACGGGAACTGCGGGGGGGGGCAGGCCCTGCCCGCCCAGCGGCTGCGACCGCGTCTGCTGTCCAGCAGGCCAGACCGCACCTTCTCCAGCTCAGTGTGCACCCCCCGGGCCCCACACCGCCGCTGAGCCCTAGGGGAGCAGAGCGAGTTCCCTGTACGGGGACCCGCCACCCGCTTCGTAGCTGGGAAGCCCTACTCTGAAGTCCCGGCGGGCCCTGCTGCGCACCCCATGTCCCATGCCGCCCGCCCCGCCCAGCCACAGACCCGGGGGCAGGGACACAGCAGCAGGCGGGGTCAGCACGTCGCTGGACGTGTGGCTGGGCTCAGCACGGAGCGCCTCAGGGGCCCACACGAAGGGGGGTTCAGCCCGGGGAACCCCAGGGCCGCTGCCTACACGCGAACGCTCCCGAGAGTCCCGCCGCCCGGAACACGCTGGGGGGTCTCTGCCGCAAGGACGCCCACCTTTCGGTGCCAGCACACAGCACGCCGACCACGGGGCTCTAACCCGGCGCCCTGCCCGGCCGGCTGCCAGCTGGGGGGACGCAGCCCGGGAGCGGCTCGGCGACAGCCCGCAGGCGCCTCCGCGGCACTCGGTGTCCCAGGCCGACACCCCGCTGTGAGGCTGCTGTGAGGTGGAGACCGGCCGCCGAGAGAGCACACTCAGGGGCAGGCCCCGAGCCAGGCGGCCCCGGCGGTGGCACGTCCTCACCCTTGCCCTGGCTCAGGAAGGGGACGTCGGTGACGCGCGCCGGGGAGCAGGCGCACCGAGGGGCACGGGGCCAGCCTCCGCTTGGCCGTCCCAGGCTCTCCTAGACAGACCCCGGGGACGTTGGCACCGTAACCGCTGCCCAGGCCCCACCAGCCTGTCCCCCAGGCCCCGTGGGCGGCAGTGGACAGATGTCCTGGGACCCGGGCCCCCACGCTGCCACGGGCCCTGGGGGTGCTGCTGCGAACCTCCCCACACCGCCGCTCGTCAGCAGACGCCCAGGACCCCGCGCCGCCTCAGCCCCGGGCTCCCCCCACCCGCGCCCCCCGCACCCAGGCCGGGAGCCGTCAGGAGACGGCCAGGCCCAGGCCCCTTCCCCTGCCCGCCCCCTCCTGCCGCCCCGGCAGCTTGGCCCGGCTGGCCCCCCGGGCGGCCCCTTCGCGTCTCAGGGAGGTGGCAGACGCTCCTCCAGCGGGGCCAGCTCCTGTCCGCCTGAGCGGTCGGCCCATGCCGGAACCCAGCCCCGGGCGGGCCGGGCAGTCCCGGGGCCCGGACCCTGCACGCAGCCCTCGGCTGCGGTCCCACAGGACGCGGGACGCTCGCCTGCCATCCGGGCCTGGCCTTCCGGACCACGACCCACCCGCGGCCTCCTTAAACGCAGACGACGGTGAGGTGAGTCGTCAGCCTCGGGCACACGCGGGCCTCGCCCGGGGACGGCTCCGGCACCAGCCACGTCTAACCCGCCCCCGCACCCCGTCCCTACGGACAGCTGCACGACGGGCTGACGGACGGGCTCCGCGTCCTGACATCCTGCCCCAGGCTGAAACGCCACCCCCTTCCCACAAAAACGCCTGATCCACACGGTCTGTGCGTAGAAACGCCTTTCGCGGTGAACGCGGGGCAGCGGCGGGAGCGGCCTCCCGTCTGGGGCCCGAGGAGGCAGCTCGGAGCCTCGGTCTCCCCACCTGCGCGGCGGGGCCCCGGGCCGGCTGCCTGCGGGGCTGCCGAGGCGCCGAGAGGGAGCGGGGAGCACGGACGCGTCACACGGTCCGTGACAGCGCGAGCTGGGACACGCCGCAGGGCGGGGCGGCCCCCCGGCCCGCCTGCAGACAGGCCCGACGCCACAGCGGGCGCGCCGGGCGAGGAGCCGATCCGCGCGGCGCGGGGCGTCCGTCTGCGTGTGAGCGGCAGCGCACCCCGACTTGCTGGAACTGAATGGGGCTGGCGTGGGGGGCAAGTTCCAGCGCCGCCACGCCCGGACACGCGCGTTTCGCATTCGACGCCGCAGAAAAGACAACCGGCGAGCGCCGGCGGGCACAGCGTCAACCTCCGAGGGCACGGGAGTCCCGGGGCAAAGCCCAGCCCCGTGCTGCGTCGTGCGTGCGGGCGGCCGGCCCACGGCCGTCCTCGGGGCCGGGCTGGGGCGCCTCGCCCTGCGCGGCCCTGGTGTGGCGCCGGCACCCGCCCCGCGGCACCCACGGCCCTGGCCCGGCTGATGAGGGGACCGGGTCGGCCTCCAGTCAGCGGCGACCGCCGAACCCCACGGGCCCCGGCCAGGCCGGCACCTCCCTCCCCCTCCGCCACGTGCAGATCCACACACGCCCCATGTCGCGGTGCCCGCCGTTCAACCTTGAAACTCGAGTGCCCGCTCCCCGCCGCAGCCCGCAGACAGCCGTGGGCCGGGGCCGCCGTGCCGGCTCCCGGCGGGGTGCGCCTTGATGGGCTCGGGGCAGAGCCAGCTGGCGTGTGACACCGTTGCCTGGGGAACGGCCACTGAAGTGTGCTCGAGCTGGCACGGAGGCCTCTGCAGCCCGCCGCGCCGCAGCGTGCGCGGGGAAGCCCAGCTGGTGCCCATTAAGGGCCTCGGCGCGGCGGAGACGAGGAGCGGCTTCCAGAAGCCTCCTTCCCCCCGGCAAGCGGCTTATCTCGCCGCCCTGCCAACGAACACGGCAGCCCCCGGCCACCCACACCGCGCGCGCCGGGGCCGGGCGGAGGCGCCCTCGTTACAGCGCCTCGGACCGGAGACCTGCGGGCACCCCCCACCCGCGAGGCTCCTTCCTCCCCTCCCTGCCCTCCAAACGGCCCAAGCGCTGAGGCGGGCTGGGCTGGGGGGGGTGGCTTCCGAACGAGCCGAGGTCACGGCCGTCTCAGTCACACCCACGTGCCCCTCGGCCTTTAAAACGCCGAGGGCAAACGCCCTGGGGCCCGGACCCCCTCGGCGTGAACGGAAATTTAACAGGCACGTGAGGGAGCGGGGTGGCCTGTCGCGCGTGCGCAGCGCTTCCCGTCCGGCCGCCTCAGACACTCAGTCTTCACTAGCACCCGAGGTGACCCCCTCGGCCTCGAGGGGCCATCTCCACGGGACGGCCTGCGGACCAGGCCCTGACGCAGAGGCCGGGAAGGGCGGGGCAGCTCATCCTGAGGGTGCAGGAGACCCCAACGGAGCAGCTTCCCGGGCACGGCCGCCCGGCCGCACGCGGAACCACGACAAAGGGGAGAGCGCGACGGGGAAGCGGACGCGGGGCTGGGGCGGCGTTCGGACCCCAGCCCCAGGGGTGCCGCTCGGGGATGCCGGCAGGCGCCCCCGTGGCGTGGGGCCAGCGGGGCACAGCGCAGACTTGGCTGTCCATGGTGCGGGCACCGGGAGCCCGTCTGTGCCGGCGCAGCCGCCCGGCCTCCTCCTTCCCCGCCCCGCCTGCGGGGTCCACACCGCACGCCCCCCCTTCTGGTCTGGGTCTGGGCGAAGCTCTGGCTCCGCTGAGCACCCCCCCCCCCGCCTCCACGCTGCTCCTGCGCGGAGAGACTGCCTCTCCTTCCTCCCGGCGTCCTCCACGGCGGGGGCCACGGCGCTCGTGCGGCCCGCGTGTGCCGAGTAAGTGAACGGGCCGGGAGCAGCCGCGGAGGGCGCAGCTCTGTGCCTGCACCGCGGTGACCCCGGGCGGCAGGCCGAGGAGGCAGGAGCCGGGCCCCGCACCCGGGGCACAGGCGGCGGGAAGAGGAGGCGGGTGGCTGGGGTGGGGGGATGCCGTGGAACCGGAGGGCGGGAGGCCCTGAGGTTCCGCACCGAGACCAAGGGCCGCCAAGGCCGCAGGGAACGACCCGGAGACCCAGACTCTCCCCGGAAACGCTTCTCAGACAAAAGCTCAGACGAGAACGACACGTGCACGAAGACCTCGGACCAGAGAATCGCACGCACGGGGTCCAGGACCAGACCCGTGTGCGCACGGGTCCACACACCGCCCGGGCTACGAGCGCCAACGCCGAGAGAAACGCCCGCCAAGGCCAGCGGGTCCGATGCGCAGACGCCCCCAACGCCGCGCGGACCGGGCTGCGGAGCACGAGCGCTACCTCCTGTGCGGCCCCACGAGCCGGCCAGGCTCCCAGGTCGGCCGGGCTGCGGCCGCCGCCTCCCGGCTTCACATCCATGTCCCCGTGTGCCGGAGACGCCAGCCAGGACGCAGGGCGCAGCCACCGCCGCCGCCCACGGAGCTCGACGCTCCGGCTCCCTCGCCCTGGGAACCCCGGGCCACGTGCGGACGCCGAGCGGCCACGCCGCCAGGCCACGAGGCGGCCTCGGCCCCACTCCCTACGGCCCTAGGGCCCAGCTGCAGCGCCCCGGACCCCGCCTCGCACGCGAGCCCACCCCGCCCGGCGCCGCGCTCGGACCCGACCGCCCAGCACGGCCCGCCGCAGCCCAGGGCGCCGGCTCTGCTGCAGCGCCGCCCCCCGGACCCCGCACGTGCACGCGTGTGGCACACACGCACGCGCACACGCACACGCACACACGCACGCGCACACGCACACGCTGACGCTGTCTCCAGCGGGTGGCGCGGCCGGCTCACGTCTCCTTCGGCGGCACACGGCGCGGGCACTGCCGCGCTGCCACTGTCCTCCAGCCCAGCCCCGTGAGCACACCTGCCTGACGCGAGCCACAGCTCCGCCGAGCAAGGGCCGGGCACGTGGCGCGGGCTCGGCAATGGGTGTGGACGAACGCCGATGGCACGACTCGGAAGCGCAGAGGTGACGGAATTGCAAACGCGTCTACGTGCAGGAGGACACGAGACGACGATCCCTCACTACAGGGGCAACTGTGCACGGGCGTGTGACGGGGACTGGGGCAGAGAGCAGTCGTCTGGGGAGTCGGACGCTCCCGGGAACCTGCCACAGTGAAGGGAAACGGTTCCCCTGAGACGCGGCCGCAGCGACCAGCGCAGTCTCCTCGGAGGCTGCGCCTGGAGGTGTTCACTGACTCGGCCCCGCAGCAGCGCTCCAGCGGCCGGCCGGCGGTGCCGCCTCGAGGGGCCCCGTGGCTGCCCACGGAGCACGGGAAGGGGGCCGGGGCCAGGCGGGAGCGGAAGGAGGGACCAGACGCCCGCAAAATGCAGGGCCGGGCGTGTCCGGGGCGCAGAGCGGACGTCCCTGCGGGGGGCTGCGCGGACTTGCTGTGACGGGGAAGGCAAGGTGAGCACGGGCTACGCCATGACGGCCGCAGGTGTCCGCAAGTGTGGCCGCGCCTGGTTCTGCCGGCGCAAGGGGACACAGGGAACACCGAGCTCGTCCCCCAGCGCCCGGGCTGGAGAGGGCAGGCCCCTGCGCGGGAAGCGAAGCAAGCCCGAGGCCCTGAGCCCCAGCTCTGGCAGCGACGAGCACACGTGGAGGGCCGAAGCCCGGTCCCCACGGCGGCGGGGCTGGCCGGGGGCGGGCAGACCGCCCGGGGCAGAACCGCAGTCACACCCAGCGCCACGACCAGGCACGTGGGGTCAGGAATCCCGCTTTTCGTAATTAGGATCCGCATCGACGCAGAACGGGACGGCGCGTCGTGCGCACAGCGCACCCCGTCCCTGACGCCTTCTCCGCGCAGACTCACTGGGCACTGACCGTTTGCGGCTCCCGTCCTCTCAGACGGGACCCACGGAAGGGCGGCTCGCCAAGTGCACTGTGACGCGGGTCACGGTCACACCACAGACACGAGGCGGCGTGTGTGTGCGTTTACGCAGACGCGCGCAGACGGCGGCTTTAGAAGCAAGCGGCGCGCGTGCAGGTTCAGCAGTGCGCCAACGTCGGGGGGGAGCGCGAGGGGGCGCGGGTGACCCTGCACCGCCACACCCCCTCGTCTACTCGCGACCTCGACGCTGTCCTCCCGTGGTCCCGGCACCCAGTGCAACAGCGAAACCGAAGCCCCCGAACCCCGGCCGCCCAGCATTCCCAGGCGGTCCTACGACACGGGGTAGCTGGTGCGGCCCCCGCCCACGGCCAGCGCCACGGGGAGCGGCACGGTCGGGATGGGTCGGATCACGGCACGACTCAGAGCCCGTCTGCGCCCTGGTGCCGCGGCCACCCCGGGCACCGCTCTGGGCGCCCGCGGGGGACGAAGGTCATACTTCAGTCGGCCGTGTCTGTTGTGGGCACCCGCGAAAGCCGCTCGGGGAGTTTGAAACCCGACGCTGGCGCCCTCGTGCGAGGTGCTCGGACTCACGAGGGGCGGGGACGGAGGCCTGCCCGAGGGGCGCGGGCGACGCTGCGTGCGGCGGGGGGACCTGTCACCCACGCTACGTGGACACTTGGCCACCTCCAAGCGCGCTCCGGAAGCTACGCGCCCAGCAAGGGCCACGCGCCTACACGTTCCCGACGCGCCGTTTACCACGTGACGGGGCAGACGGCGTCCACCGGCAACCGGCCTAGCAGGCGAGCCTGCGACGGCCTCTCCGCGGTCACACGACCACCTTTCCAAGTGGCGCCATCACCCCGTCACGAAGAGCGATCCTGGGCCGCAGGGACCCCGGGAACGTCCCACGGTCGCACAGCCTCTGAAGAGCTGCGATCCCGCCCAGGGGCGTCTGGCTCCAACGCCCGCGCGCTCCCTCGGAGGCGCCCGGCCTCCTCCCCCTCCGAGGAAGGCGCAGGCCCGAAAGCCCTCAGCCGCGCAGCGGCAACCCTGCCACGAGGCGACGGCGCAACAGCAGGCGAGAGGTCACAGCGACGCCGCCCAGCGGGAACGCGGCCACGCCGCCGCACACACGGGCGTGGCCTTTGCCCACAGAGCCCAGCCCTCGTTGGCGCGCACCGTGACCAGCCAGCAGTCTCCAGGGCCCTCCGTGTGCCAGGCCCGTCCAAACGCGCGGGCAGAGCAGTGGGCAGGGACTCGCAGCCGCCCCCGTCCACTGTCCGGCAGGGGCGGTGGCCGAGCGGCTGCGTGGAGACACCCCCCACCCCCAGCGGCCCTTTCGGCAAGGTCGGCAGCTCCCGGAGCGGGACCCCTCGGATGCGTGGAGAACAGCGTCTGCGGCTGAAGGAGGCCCGACGCCAGTGTGGACCGGACGCTGCCGTCTCACTGAGGCTGGGCGTGCGGCAGAGCCAGTCTCGCCGCCGCCGTCAGGCCGCGTGCCCTGCTCCCCGGACCTATCTGTCAGGCCCGTCGCGGTGCCGCAGGGGATGCGGTCAACGGAGGGGACGGCTGGCTCTCAGAGTCCCCCCGGGGCTGCCTGGGTCTCAGCACGCGCCGGCCGGGGGCGCCCACCGGAGCGTCGGGGCCCCAAGCAGGCGGCTGCGTCAGAGAGGGCGCTGGCCCCTCCCAGCCGGGCCCAGGAATCACCGGGGACTTCAGTTACCCGGTGCCGGACCTCGGGGGAACGTAGTGACCCGAGTCAGCTCACGGACAAAACACTCCGGCCTTCCCGCGTGGGGCCAGGCGGCGGCTCTCTCCCCCGGGCGGGTCTGACGGTTCCTACCTCCTCCTTTCACGTCAGTCCTGACCCACTGTGGCCTCGGAGCGGGAGAAGCAGGCGGCAGGACAGAAACGAGGCGACAAGGCGCAGAGACGGGCGACCTTTGAAACCCCGGAGGTCCGCATTCACCGTCTCAAAGACCTCGGGTGCCGGCGGGGCAGGCGTCCGCTGGGAACCCCAGAGAATGAAACCAACTCAGAAACGCGCGTCCGACGTCTGCCTCACTCTGAAACGGGGTGAAGGGGCCGGGATGGGGCGCGCCCGCCCGCCCGGGAGGACCTCGCAGCCAGCCCGAGGCCAGAGGGAGCAGGCGGCGGGAGGAGCCCCGGAGGACTTCCTGACAGGGCTCCGGAGCCTGAGGGGCTACGGGACTCTCCAGAGTGGAAGGGAACTCGGGGAACCCGGCGCGGATACCCCCACAGGGACGCCGGGGGGGCCCGTGGCACGCAGCACGCAGACGAACTCCCTGGACTCCGCCCGCTCGGAGCTGGACGGGCGCCGGGGCCCCCCGGGACGTGAGGCTGGAGGGGACGCCCGCCTGGCACTGTGGCCCGACAGGAGCACGGTGGGGCCTGCGTCAGGCAGAAAGCCGGCCTTAGAAGCGGGGAAAACAAAATTAAAATTTGGAAAGGTTCTGCCTTGGTTGTTTCTAGAAGGATCTCTCTCAAGTGACTCACGAGAACGAGCTCTTGAAACGTGCGGTCACGGCGAGCTGCGTCTACGGAGCTTCTGAGGGAGGAAGAGGCCCCCACGTCTAAGCCGGGGCCCTCGGCCGGCGGGCCTCTTGCCCTCCCCCGGCACTCCACCCTTCTGCGCCCCTCGACGGTGTCTCCACGAAGACGCTTTCTCGTTGCACCGACTGCCTAGGGGAGCTGGTCCAGAACGAGGTCTGAGGAGCGAGGAAGTGCCGCCTGCGCCCCCGGGACACCACAAGACAGGCCGGCACGCGGAAGGGCCGCGCCGCGCCAACGCGCTCGCTGCCTCGGGCCGCCTCGGCTCGGGCACCGCCCCTCAGCACCCCTGCCACGGCGCAGCGCCATCCGGGCGGGTCCTCCCCGCCCACGCGGGGGCCGCAGCAAGGAGCCCGACACACAGCGCGCAGGCGAGCGACAGCGTGGGAGGAGCGAGGGACCGAGGTCCGCAGCAGGGAGCACCTGGGCGAGGACGCCGGCCGCGCCTCGGCCTCTCCGTCTGCAGACTGGACCGGAACTGGGCAGCTCTCGGGGGTCGCGGTAAGGGGGCTGCACCGGCTCACGGCCTGCTGCCACCAGCGCCACTGCTCGTGGTGAAGACGGCCAGCCCGACGTGACGCACACCCACTGCACGTCAGCTGCCATCCGCGAGCCCCTGATCAGGAGAGATCATTCCGGAATGCGGGGCAGGGAGGGCTGTCACCGAGCTAAGGCCCCGGCTGGGGGCGCCGGCCCTGGCAGAGCCTTGCGGTCCCACCCAGCAGCGCGGGGGCCAGCGCCGCTGCTGAGCCAGGCACCTGCCCCCCCACGGTCACCCTCACGGCTGCCACAACCCCTCCCACGCCCCAGGCTGAGGGCTGCGAGGAGCCTCCCCTGCCCCCGCCCGTGGACACCGCTGAGTGGCCGGGTCTGCGTCACCCCCGAGTCCTGGTCACCGGGGACAATCACGGTGGGAGCCAGGACCAATAGCCCAGCAGCTCCCCCCTCTCCCCTACCCCCCAATACAGGCGGCGCAAAAGGTGCCGAGCAGCCGCGCGGCCCGGGGCCCTGGCCCGGCTCCCGAGCTCCCGCAGACACAATGGGAACAATGTGAGCGGCCGCACCGGCCACGCGGACCCGGGGACGCTGCGCCCTCTGCTGGCCACGCCGCCCCACGCCCCGCCACGCGCCCACAGCCTCCGCCGGCTTCCAGAACGGTCGGGCCTGGGCGGCACCGGGAGCACGGCGACGACGGCGAGTGCCGGGCAGGGCAAGGCCCACACGAGCCGCCGCTGCCCGCTTCCACAACGGAAGGTTTGCCGTCCCGGCCCGGAACCGCGAAAGCCCGCCCTGCGGGAGCGGCCTCGCGGTGCAGAGCGGAGAGCGGGCTGCCCTGCGCGCCCCACTGGGGGCCTCTAGGACTGCGCGAGCGAACACACACCGCCCCGGGCACGGAGGGAGGACGTGACCCGAAAGGCTGACAGGGCCCCAGGGCGCGAGGACACTGCGGGGCAGCAGGACGACGTCCCTAAGACGCCAGAGTCCACGCGAGGCTCGAGACGCCCCAGGAAGGCGGCCGCCCAGCACGCTACGCTGATTCCACACCGCAGCCGACCCGTCCCGCCCGGCCCCCACCCACGGTCACCGGGCCGCGGCGGGTGGGGAGGGGGACGAGGCCGGCATCCGTCGGAAAAGACTCACGGGCTGTCCCCGGAGCCACAGCCCCGGAAGCCGGGACCGCCAGGTGAGCGCCCCAGCAGCAGGGGGATCGCAGTCAGAGCACACAGCCAGCGGGAGGACGAGACGCGTGACAGGCTGGCGCCTGAAGGCTGGGAGACGTGACAGGCAGGGGTGTGGACGGGGACTGTTTGAGGCAGACGGATTAGCATGAGAGGCAGCCAGCGCGTGACAGGAGGACGCGGGGGAACTCGGGCTGCGAACGGGGCCGAGGACTGCGGGCGACGCGGGAGGAGGGGCCGGGAAAAGCTCACAGACGGGGACACGGTGCCAGCACTCGCCGCTCAGGGCACGTGACGGTCACCGCGGGCCCGGAGGAACCACGTTCCCAGATTTACGGACACGGCCGACCGGGGCGCAGAGAGGGGCCCTGAGTGCTCGGGCCCCGAGCTGACGGGTGTCAGGGCCGGGGCGGGCGCGCCGCCACCTACCCGGGGAGCAGCTCCCGCCTCGTCACGCAGCAACCAGGGCGCGGAGCCAGAGCCTGGGTCTGAGCAGGGCGATCCGCGGGGGGAGGGGAACTGCAACCCCCGAGGCCAGGCAGGGACGGGAGGAGAAAGCGGCTCCCGGGGCAGCGGGCGGGAGGGGCCCCCTCGCGCCCCCACCCCCGCCGGGGCCCGAGCAGGGGTCACAGAGCCCTGGCAGCTGCCTCCTGCCCGCACCGACACTCACACTCGGCTGGGTCACGACCGAGGGCCCCGCTCGCTGCCCCTGGGGGGACGGCGCCGGCAGGACGCCGGCGGCGGGGACCGGGGCGGAGGGCGCACGCGCCAGCAGCATGTCAGCGGCCCGCGGCGCTGTCAGCGGCGCCGGTCTCATTCCCAGGGACCCTGCTGGCGTGATCGACAGTCTCCCTGACAGCCCGCCCTCCTCCGCTGAGGGCGCCCGCCCAGCCCTGCCGCCGGGCGCCTCCTGGACCGACGCGGGCTCGAGCCCGCCCAGGCTCGCGGGAAGAGGAAGCCCGTCCCGGGGAGGACGCCTAAAGTCCTCAGCCGAGCGGCCATCTCGCCACAGCTTTCCCCCGCGTCCTCCATCTTGCCTTTGCACTCGTGGCCCTCGTTCCTAAAGCCTCCTTCGGTCTCCGCGAACTTCGCTTCGTGCCCCGTCTTCGGGGTACTCGCGCCCCCTTTTCAGACTGCGTCACGTCGCTCTGTGAGGAGCAGGAGCCTGTCACCTGCCCTCTGTTCCCTCCCCGTCACTTAGGAAAATAAAGTTCTGATCCCGAAACTCCCCGGCTTGGGGGCTTGGTCGGGGCACTCCTGCTGCCCTCCGAGTGGCCGCTCCCCACGCCCCGCTCAGATCCGACTAAGGGACACCGAAGCCCTGCTCTGTGCGAGGACCCAGTGCGCGAGCGTGGTCACTGCGGCCCGCACAGCGCCTGCCCCCGTGCTCACTGGCTCCCGCCCACCACCCCCTCCGCGGGGTGCCCTCCGGGGGCAGGGGCAGGACACAGCCCGCACCCCACTGCTCTCAGCCTTCCAACCCCCAGGACTGGGCGCAAGCCCACCCCAGGGTGTGCGGGGTGTCGTGGCGAGGCAATCGGACTGAGACGACGACTCGGCACCCTCGTGCAAGGCGCACGCCCCGGACAGGGGTCACCTTGAGGCCGGGACGCGGCCTCACGAAGCCACGGGCGCGGCCCGGCGGGGGCCAAGGGCACAGAGCGCACGCCAGGCTGTGAGCGCGCCGCCGTCAACGCACGTGGGGCGGCAGGAGCAACGCGGCACGCGGCCTTTTACTGTCCAGCCGGAAGAATTAACTCGGCTCGGGCTCTGTGCAAGCACCCCCTCGCGGCCCGGAGCCTGCAGGACGGGCCATAAACAGCGCGCGCGCTGACGGATGACAGGGACGGCAAGCGGCGGGGGGCGTCCGGCGGGGCGCTCGGGGGACCGAGTCTTATTTAACGTCTTCATTAGCGACCTGCGAGGAGCAGTAAACAGCGCATTCACTCACTTTCCAGACGAGGCTCGCGCAGAGGCGCTGCGGAAAGTCAACGAGGACGGAGTCCGGGGCGGTGGCTCGGGCGCGTGAGAAACAGCACGGGCCTGGACCGCGGGGAGGGGACGGCTGGTCAAAGACCCTGCCCCGTCGCCGGACGAGCGTGTAGGAACGCCGCGGCGGCCCTAGCCCTCTGAGCTCCCTCTCTCCGCGATCCGGAACCTGACGGGTTCGGAGACGCCCGGGGGGACCCCTGGCGATCAGGATCCTCCTCACCCGCCACCCGGAACTCGGAAGCCCAAGCAGATCCTGGTAACGCACACGCTGCGGTCACCCCCGGCAACCCGAACTGGGGGGCGTTGTTCAGATGAACCCCCCGAGCCCACCTGGGCCCCATGCGCCCCGACTGGGAAGACAGGCTGCAACACGGCCACGAAGGCCACCGCGGAAGCCCGTGTCCCGGGGAGGAACGCCACACGAATGAGGACACGTGGGGCTCGCCCAAGCCACGGAACATTCCTGGAGAGACGGGGCCCGTGCTTCGGGTCGGAGATAACCCGCTGCGGCACGGTTTACAGGGCCGAGGCACGGAAGCGTCCCCGGTGCCCCCCGCCAGGCGAATAAAGAAAACGCGCACGGCAAGCACCCTCGCCACGCGACGCGCGTCGCACACGCTCAGCCAGGAGGGCCCTCGGCAGGCGGCGCGCACTGCACTCGTTCCAGGCACGCGGCGCGCACTCCCCCCACGCGCACAGCACGCACGCCCACACGGCGTGCACACGGCGTGCAGCACGCACAGAGCAGCGCGGAGCACGAGCCACGCCCACTCTCTCCCTCTCACAGTGACGTCTCAGCAAACCCCACACCACCCGCGCCACCTCCCGTGGCCATCACAGGGGCCCGGCGGACGCAGTGTTCCCGCAGGCGGGCGCGGCGGCGACGCCACCCCGGCTCAGGGACGTACCCAGGGCCCCGGCCAGGCGGCACGGCTCTCCCGGGCCTGGGCTCCAGCGAGCTCCCGCCACGGGGGCGGGGAGGGGGTCTGAGAGGGTCCCCCTGAGCTCAGCACCGCTCCCGCGGCCCCCGGGTGCCCTGGCAGGACACCGGTCCAGCGGGTCACCCCGCGAGGCCAGCAGGGCGCCTGATGCGGCCAGGTGCTCCTCTAGCAGGGTCCTCGCGTCTGTGACGACGTTCAGAGAAAAGCCTGAGACGCAGAGCGAAGCTTTTCTAGCGGCCAAGGGCACGGCCAGCGGGGACCGGGGGAGGGGGAGGAGAGGGCGGTGAGGAGGTCGCCCGGGGAGGACGCTGGTGCCCCCTGCTGACCAGGAGGGGGCCGCCGGGGGCAGCCAGCCACCGCGCACACACGAGACACACGGCACGCACGGCATCACACGCATCTCACACGGCACACACGACGCACATGCGGCAACACGGACACGACGCGGAGCTGACGACGGACACGCGACGGCACGCACACAGCGGGCACGCCACGCAGCACGCACAGAAACAGCGATGCCGGGAAAGGGAATTAAAGCCGCCAAGTCTCACTTCCCAGGGTTCAAGTCTACGGAGGCGTCTCTGAAACGTGCTTTTTCCTCGAGGAGCCGTCAGACACTGGGAGAACGAGAATTCGAATGCGGGACCAATGTGGGGGGGGCACCCAGGGACCCCGACACTGCCCGGGCCGGGCGCGGGAGTCACGCGGGACCCCCTTTCCCAGCCCTGCTCCCCGGGTCCTGCTCCAGCCGCGGGCTGGGGAAGGCAGCGTGGGCTGCTCTCGTTCACCCTCCCCGCCCTCCCCGCCCACCCCACCCCCGGGTTAAACGTTTGCAAACACGAACCTAAGAAGTCCTAACGGAGAATCGAATTTCCTTAATAAAGAACCAAATTTCAAAAAATTCATGAAAATAAAGCGAGCCGGTTTTGAAGCACGTTCTGCAGATGTCGCGGGGAGGCAGGGGCAGGAACGGCCGTGGGAGACGCAACCCCGTGCTGTCCCTGAGGGGCGGTGCGTCCGGCTGCAGGGACCCGGCCTTCGGGGTGACCGTCAGGAGGGGGCGCTTCTGCTGCAGGCCCGGGCGCCCGTGCAGCCGGCTCCCGGCTGCTCCCGGCTGCAGAGGCCTGGGAGGCAGCCTCACCCCCCCCCCCACCGTGCCCTCACTCCACTTCCATGGTGACGCGTTTCTCTCATGAGAACGTCAGAAAGAAAAGCTGGTTTTCTTCCGAACCTTCTCCTATGGAGGCAAAGACCCAAAAGAGTCTGTCGTGCACACAACCCCCCGCACCACCCGACTCCGAGAACGCATCTGTCACGACCGCCGCCGGGGACGGCCAAAATCGGGGCGACGGCAGGCACGGGTCCCTATCAACAGTGCCCGACGACCCGCTCCCCGCGAGGCAGCGCCGTGAGCAGGACTGAGGGCCGCGCCGAGTGACCGGTGGAGGGTGTCGCGTCAGCGCCCCCAACCCGCCGCAAACCCGCCGCTTCCTCAGCCGCGTGCGGGGACTGAGGCTGCGAGGAGGTGCTGCTGCGAGCAGCAGCTATTCGGGTCGCACCGGGGGGCGTCTGCTCCCGTGTTTCCTGTCCCTCCGGGGCCGGACAGCAAGGGCAGGGGGAGCTTTCCCCGCGGCATTTGGAAGAACAAGGTGTGAGCTAATCCAATTTTCCAGATTTCTTCTCGAGGCCGCAGTGGCGTTCTAGCGTGCGTGCGCGTGCGTGCGCGCATCTGTGAGGGTGCGTGCGCGCAGGGTCTCACCACGCTACAGGCTCCTCCTGACCCACAGGCTTCTCCACGTCGCAGTAAACAGGTGTTCGAGCATCGCTGCTCATGGCACTCGGCGATGCCCGGGCTTGGTTTCGAGACTGGGCACAGCCCGCGCTCTCCGGCACCTGGCTCCGACGCGGGGCCTGCGGACGCGGGGCCCTCGAGAGCCGGCAGCGGGGTTCTGCACGAGCTCGCCGGGGGCAGCCGGCACCGCTCTCCCTCCTGGGGCCGTGATGCCGGTCCCCACGGGTCACAGCGTTTCGCAGCCCCCTCGCAGGCTCGAGGACCGGCTTCGAACCTACGGACTCCGGTGCAGCTGGGACCTCGCTCCGTGACCTGTTACGTGGCAAAGGAGGAGGTGCTTTGGAGGTAAAACCGGGGTCAGCTGACTTGAATTCACCAAAAGGGAGCGAGAAAGTCGCTCTTCTGGGAGAGGACCAGGTAGGTGCCTCCACGCGCACCAGGGTCCTGCCACTCCCGCCTGGGAAGGAAGGCCGCCAGCCGCCCGTAACGGGGCGAGGGCCAGCGGTGCCGAGCTGGGCGGGGAGACGGCGGACCGCGAGGGCGCGCACAGCGGCGCCCCGTGGCCCGTGGGACGTGCCAGGCTGCCGAAAGCATAGCCCCCGAGTCCACGAACTCCAGGGGCACGGGGGAGGGGGTGCGGGGGTGACACGTCAGTTAGCGCCTATTCTTAGGCCTTGGACGGGGGAGGGGTTTGCGCACGAGCGTGAGCCGTTCGTTTCCATCTCAGACACGCCGCGGGAAGCGAGGTGGAACCACCAGGCCAGCGGGTGCTTCTCTTCCGGGAAGAGGTAACAAGGGGGACGGGGCGGCCTCTCGTGAGCAGCTCTGCCCTGACCCCGGGAGGCCCCGGCCGGGGCAACACGATGAAAAGCCAGCAACGAGCGAGAAAGGCCACGGGCAGAAAGGCCTTTCAGGAAATAAACTCCGCCCTGAAGAAAAGGGTTTTTTTCTTTTTAAAGGTGGGTGTGAGGTGAGGTGGAAAGACGCGCGTGCGGAGTCTACGGCACAGACCGACCCAGCAGAGAATCCTGCGAGCCGGGCACCCTGGTCCCCAGACGGAGCAGGAGGAAGGCGCCGCCGGTGCCGCGACGTCCCGAAGCTCAGGTACGAAGGAAGGACGAAGCCGAACGCGTCGCTGTGTCTGAGACTGCGGGACGCCACAGAGCACGCCGGCGTGGACGACCGGGACACGCTCTAGAAACTGCAGAGACAGAACAGCGCTGTCCTGCGGCTTCCGCAGCAGCAGACGACAGGAGGCGAGCTTTCTCCCCAAAGCCACAGCTTGGACGTTAGTTACTGACGGTGACGGAGAACAGCGTGAAAGGAGACACGTGGCCGGCTTCGCGTCACGGACGCGCAGACCGACACAAGGGCAGAGGGTCCCAGACACGGGCGGGCGAGGCGGCCGCCGAGAGCTCGTTAAGGAACGCGGACGCGCGTGGAGAGATGATCAGAGGCTGAGGAGCCGTGGACCCTCCTTGTCACACACGCAGGCAACGAGAGAGGCGCCCGGCCGCCCTCCTGAGGACGCCCGCGCCCCAGCGTCTCGCCGTCCCTGCCCCGCGGGGTGCGGCCCCCTGGAACGGCGAGGCCTCCAGCCGGGCCGCAGACCACCCCGCACGGCACGGCCCCCCTGCACTCCGCGCCCTCTCTGACGGTCTCGTCACGCACGCCCCGACTCACGCCGAGCCCAGCGGGCGCGGAGCGGCCGGCGGCACTCACTGTGGTTGTAGCAGGTGGCCAGCACGGCCCGGTCCGCGGGGCTGGCGCTGATGTGCCAGATCTCCCCCACCTGGTGCAGGAGGACGTTCTTATTGATGATGTTGTTTTCGTCATCGAAGTCTATGATGTGGATCTGCAAACGAGAGAGGGGACACCAGGACGTCACTTCGTGAAACAGACAGAAGAATCGCATCGTCCACGTCTTCACGGGCGGTCACGCTTGCGGCACGAACAGCACGCGCCCCTGCACGTCCCCCTTACTGGAGACAAGCGTGAAGTCCCTGGAGAGCGTGTCCTGATTGCAACTCTACGACACGGCCCCCGCGTAACCCGTCCTAAGAAACGAGACACAACGAGCTGTCCCCCCGGGGCTGGGCCAGTCCTGCAGGGCCCTGCCCATCAGCCAGGAGCCCCCGGGGCCCGCTGCGGGGCTGTGGGGAGAAGGGCCGGGCACTGCCGCCCCCCAGGACCGGGACTGCCCGGCTCTGCCCACTGCGTGGTGGGCTGGCGTGACGTGTCACGCAGCCGAGGTGGGAAGGGGCGAGACAGGACCGCACGTTAGCGCAGCGTAAAGCCCTTTGTAGAAAGGGGGCCGACGGCGGTCACTGCTTACGACCCTACGACTAGTCACACCAGCATCACGGTCGGCGCTGAACGACGTTCTCTCCGTGCTATCTGGATGATTCTGGAAGAACGGAAACGCTTTCCACACGTATTCCCTCATCAGTACCCGGCTCGATGAGAAGATGAAACGGAACCTTTATTCCAAACGTAAGTTTACACGAAGAAATCGAGCACGGATCCGCACAGAGACGTCACCGGGAACGTCCGCTGTGGCGCTGATCGTCGGGATGCAACGCTGGAAGTCGCCCGGACATCCGACGACAGGGAACTGCGCGAACAAGCGGCAGCGTTCGACTGTGCTGTGACACGACGAGGCCCCGCGGAGGAAGACCGCCGGCGCCGGGGTCAGCCCGCAGCCCACGCCGAAGGGGGCCAAAGGGTCGCTGCGGGGGCTGCGAACGCCACGTGCGCCTCAACAAGGCCGTGGGCCCGGAGGACAGACGCTGGGGCCCGGGCGGCTCACTTCGGACGGCGGCCCCAGGGGGCTTTCCTCTCCCCTCCCCGGTGGTCCGTCTGTTTCCGACGTCCTCTCTTGGTGAACTCGCTCGACTTTGCGGTCGGAGCGAGCATTAAAAGCTATTTCATACGACGTCCCCACGACCCCGAAAGCCCCCGCACTGGGTACCTGCCTCGGAAGGCTTCCCGATGCACTCGCTGGCCCGCCGAAGTCGCCTCCCCCACCCCCAACCCCCTGGAGCGGGCGGAGGGCGGCACTGGAGGGCCCCGCAGGCCACCGACCGCGCCAGACCTGACACCGGGTGCCATGGCCTTAGGCTTCACCTTAAACGCGCGCGCCCATCGCGTGAGCGGGAGGGCTGTGGGCTGGCGCGAAGGGGCGTCTTCCCGACTGCGTCAGCCTGAGCATCTCAGTCAGAAAAGACGGTGGGACAGGCCACCGCCCACCAACAGGGGTCAGGGTCACCAGCCACCATGGACGCGGGGCTGGGATCACTGGGCTGGCTCCTTCACTCCCGCGAGAGCCCGCCACGGGCCGTGACCAGCCACACTCCGCAGGGGAGAAGCCAGGCTCAGACTCCCAGCAGCCTGGCTGGCTCAGCTAGAAGGAAGGTTCCAGAGCAGGGCTGAACCCCCCACCGGGGTGCGTGGCGAGCACCCCCGGCACAGGGGCGCTGGGTGACCCCGCACACAATCCACAGGGCGCCAGGCGCTCCCGCACCCGCCGCAGCAGGGAAGCGAAGGAGACCGCCGGGCAGGTCCTGACTCGGGGGCCGCTGGGCCCTCCTGCCCACGCGCAGGGCCGCGCCCCCTCCCCTCTGGAACCGCGGGGAAACAGCCCCTGAATAAAAACGCGCGGCTACGGGCCAGCCGTGAAAACCAGCAGCAACGGGGAAACACCCGTCAGTACGGGGGTGGGCGCGATGTGGGCGCTGCTGCTCGCCACCTCACCTTAGCCACTGAAGTCTCCGTGCCCCGTGCCCCACGCCGCCTCGCGCAGCCTACAGCGGAAGCCACGCGCACGCACTGAGTGACGGTCACCGGGTTCTTTAACTGGACTTCCCAGGACAGCGCCACCGCACGCAGGGGTAGGCGTCCTGACACAGCGCGGCAGCCCGTAAAGATGAGCCGAACCCTCGCCCTCGCCCTCAGAGAACCAGGGCTCGGAGGCCGAGTCCCGTGGGCCCAGGACCAGGCCTGAGCACGTGAGACCGGCCGCTTCCCGCGTCCACTATTCTCACCGAATAGAAAGTAAATGAAATTGCTTAAAAGCGGACAAGACTGAAAATGAGAAATCAAAAGCTGGTCAGCCCTGGGCAAGACTCTTCCTGCCCCCGACCCCGCTCTCCCCAGGGCTGGCTCCCTGTGGCCTGAGGCTTCACTCACCGCCCCCAGGGGTCCCCAGGCCAAGGCCCACCCTTCCCCGCACCCTGCCCCGTCCAGGACAAAAGACAGCTCTGGGCTGGGCCTTCCCTGAGAGTAACGCGTGACACTGCAGGTGGCTGGCTAGACCCTGGGGACAGCGAGCCGTGCTCAGGGTCCCTATCACCAGTTCCCTTTACCCCCAGTTCCAGGGAGCACCCCTGGGAACCCAGTGTCCCCTGCAGTCCGGTCGGGGCGGCGTGACAAGCTGAACGAAAGGCACCTGGCATCGGGAGGCCTGGGTCCCAGCCCCGACTCTGCCACCTCCTGGCCGTGCCGCCCCGGGTGAGTCGGTGCCTTGCCGGGCTTGGCAGCACTTGTGGACGTAGGAAGCTGTTTCCGTGACACCTTCGTGTACCGGAAACACGAACTGGTCCTTCAGCTGAGACTTTAAGTGGAAAGCGACAGGCCTGCCCGTGCTCATCGTGCCCGGACCAGGCTGCCATTCACCCCTTCCCCCGAAGCAGTACTCCTCACTGAGCGAAGCAGCCCCGGAGGCTCACGTCCCTGGCAGTGGGGCCCACAGCGCCCACCCCAGGGAGAATCCCGGGCGGCAGGTCTCACGCCCTGACCTTGGGGCTGGAGGGAACACACTGCACAGGCTACAGAAGTGACGGTGATGGTCGGAGCCTCGCTGAGCCCTGGGCCGGGCCTCACCAGAAACCAGGCTCCCAGGACGCAGGGAATTCCTGCCTCCTTAGAGGAGGGGGAGGAGGAGGAGGGGTGGGCGTGGGGCGGGGGATGGAGGTCAGGTTACTGTGGAGAGGGGCCGCGAATCCGAATTTCCAACAAGGGCGGCGAGGACAGGACTCGCAGGCAGAGGGGAGTGACGAGGCCACCGTCAATCAGGAGCAAAGAGAGAACAATGGGGCTTACAAACCGAAAGGACAGGCTCGGATGGGGGAGGCCGCAGAGGACAGCAGCCAGCTGCGGGTCACTCCCTCGAGGGGTGCCAGCCTGCGCACCGACCCTGCCTGTGAGCGACAGGGCTGCCGAGAGGGGACAAGCCCCAGCCGTCCCCTCTGCCCGCCTGGCACTCACGCCCTGCCACGCGAGAAGCGGGGTTAGAACATGGAAGCAAACGCAGGGAGCAGCACCGCGCAGAAGCCGAGCGCCCCTCCAATCTGAGCCCGCGTCGCGGGGCTCTGCCGCGCCGTCCCCTGGACGACCAACTCGTGCGCCCTCCAGTGAAGGCACCCCCGCCGCACCGAGGACAGACCCCAGGCCGCGCGGCCTGGCCCCAGCACGGGGTCCTGGGTGGGACCGGGGCGCGGAGAACAAAGCGGCGCCCGTGACAGAGTGGCCGGCGGCGTGAGGCTCCTGAACTCGTCAGGAATCAGCAGGAACGATGCGGGGCTGGGCGCTGTTGAGGGGCCTCACGACCGCCTGGGGCGGGGGCTGACGGCCTGAGGCTAAGCCAGCGGCAGTGAACCCCAACCCGCAGCCCCCCCCAGGAAAGGCCTGGAGAGCTGCCGCGGGGATTCCATCGTCACGGCAACCGCGTGCCTCGCTGCCCGGCGGCCTGGCCCGGGGCCTGCTGTCGGCCCTTGGGACGTCCACCTCCTGGCACAGCACCCCATCTGCGCGGGCGTCTGCATAGGCCACACAGGACACCTTCGGGACACGCGTGCACGTGGCACATGCTTTACGGTGACAGCGAGCCGCAGCGAGAGGGGGAGGGGATGGAGAGCAGCGGGCAGAGCGCTCCAGCTGGGTCACCTTGGAAAAACGACGCGCCCGCCGGCCTGCTCAGAAACGGGCGGACGCCGCGCGCCTGTCCACCGAGGTGGCAGGCGTGGGGTGGCCCGACCTGGCGCCGACCCGGGGTCAGGGGCCTCCCCGGCACTGTATGTGCCTCCGGGTCAGGACCCACCTTGCCTCCCCCTGCACTGGCACCGGCTGCTGGAGAAGTGACGGCAACACAGACGTCCTGCTGAACTCGGGGGGCTCCCCCCCACAGGGACCTCGGCAGCAGCCGGCGCAGCTCTAGTCGCCGTCCCTGGAGACGGCTGGTGGGGAACTGACAACAGGCGGGAGGGTCAGTGCCCCGTCATCCTAAATCTCCCTGGATAAGCGTGCTACGGTGGCGCTGCTGGGACACAGAGCGCCGATGCACCTTCCTCTGCAGGGAGCGCAGGAGCCGCCAGGCCGTCACCCCCCACGGGCGGTCGCCACCTGCACAGCACGGGGCCAGGCGCCCCCGCAAACTCACGTCACACGTGGGAGGAAACACACGAGAGGGAGGGTGTTGCCCGTGAGGACCTAAGGCCTCCCGTCTTCGCGAACTCCCTAGAGGTCCGTGGTGAAACCCGTGATCAGGACTCGGTTCTGAAAAGCCGTGCAAGCCCAGGT
The DNA here is from genome assembly GCA_030015415.1 of Cynopterus sphinx. Lineage (NCBI taxonomy): Eukaryota > Metazoa > Chordata > Mammalia > Chiroptera > Pteropodidae > Cynopterus > Cynopterus sphinx. The sequence goes on from CM057383.1 coordinate 588,654, forward strand.
GAGCTCGGACGCTTTGTCTGGCTGCGACCGGGAGAGCGGGTGGCAGCAGAGGACAGCCCCAGCGTCCCCTGAGGCCCGCGAGTGTCACCAGCATGAACCAGGTTACCTTCCACCCTGCACCTGGCCGCCGGCACCCGGGACACAGCAGAAGGCTCGGGGGAAGCGCGCGGGCCCCGGCCGCTGCCTTGGTTTGGAGGCCGCACAGCTGGGGGACGAGCACCGACTCCCGCGGGAAAGGCGGGGCGTTTGGTGCCCCTTCGCAAGCGTGCGCGGCCGGGTCCTGGCCACCAGGGACGAGGGCTGGGCACGGCGCGTACGGGACGGCCACAGGGTGCTCGGCCGGCAGCAGGCAAGTGCGGGAGGTGCTCCCCGCGTGCAGGAAGCCCGCTGCGGGACGGAGACGCCAGCCCGCCCTGCCACCACGTCCCCGCAGCCTGGGGACAGCGCGAGGCCACGGGCCGTGACCTCAGACACAGGCCCCAGGTGTTGCAGCCCCCGCCGTGCCCCGGACAGCCTCGCAGCTGCAGCAGAAGGGGGGCCCGCTCAGCCTCAGAGGCTCCAAGTCGATGCCAGGCACCAACTCGGCTCCGATCCGTCCCCGATCTGCGGTGCCAGCCCCGCCAGAGCTGCTCGCTGAGACGAGGCGCTTCGGAGAGGCCGCTGGCCCAGGACGCCGCTCGGTCACGGTGCAGAGGGCACCCCGCGGCGGGAAACCGGCTGCCGGCCCCCCCACACCCCGTGCTCCCCACGGACGTCGCTGTGAATTACGCCGTTCCCTAAGCCTTAAAAGCGTCGGCGAGAAGCATCGATTTCGAGCAAAAAGCTCAGCGTGGACTAAAGCCAGCAGCTACTGGGAAAGCAAGCTCTCGGAGCGACGTCGGAAACCTTCAGTTTGGAGGGGGGAGAAAAAGGCGAAGCCCTGTAAGAGAACTGGACGTCGTCTTGCTCCGGAAAGGTCACTGGCACAGCCGCAGAACGGAGCAGAATTAAAAGGGGGCGGACGAGGTTGAAAATGAGAAATCAAAAGTTGGCCACGCTCCCACCCTCGGGGCCTGAGGCGGGCGGGGGCGCGAGCTGCCGCGAGGAAGCTGCTGCTCCCCGTCACCAGCTCTCTGCGCCGTCACCTGCTCCGTCGTCCTCTCTCCCCCCTCGGAGCATCCCCCAGACCGCGGTGTCCTCGTCGGCGTGGCCCCGTGCCTGCGACTGCCACTTCACAAATACGTCACTCCCACGCGGCATTCTCCAGGAGGAGCTACACACACGGGTGTGGGAAACAGAAAACCAGAGGGAAAACAGTTCTCACGCCAGTATCTGCGTCGCCGTGGGTAACTGTGGCTCAGACCCTGAGCCTCTGGACCTCTTTCCTTCTCATCCTTGTTCCCTGCAGAGCTTCGTGCTGTGCTTTATCCATCAGCGACCCCGTCACACGCGTGATTTTAACATCTCACTGACTCGTCTAAAACCCGCAGTTGCGACGCTTGCGAGAAGTCTGTGCCTTCTCACGCGCGAAGATACCGTCCACGGGACTGGCCAGGCTCGCGGCTGTACCCCCCGCGGCTGCCTTCGTAGCCGGCAACGTCGTTTCACCCCGCCCGACGCTGGCACGCTCCGATCGCTTCCGACGTCTTCACACTCGCGCGCACCGTCACAGTAACGCTCCTCGCGTGCAGAGCGTTTGCGACGTTTGGGACATGAGAATTACTGCTGAAGTAACATGAACGTTTATTTACTCACAAAGCTCCAGACACATCTCGCCAAAGCTGTTGCCACTCTGACGGCCAGTACGAGACCCCTCATCGACACGAATGACCACGGCACCGTGCCGTCCGGCACGTTCTCCTGCGCGACAGAGGGCAGCCGGGCAGAGGCCCTGCCCCCTCGACGTGGCCTGGGGCACCTCCCCAGGGGCAGGCCAGCACACGCCTTCAGGCATCACGGCCTCCGTGACGGGCACAAAATTTCGCCTCCATTTTCACAGGGAGAAAACCAAGTCCAGCAAGGTCAGTCCACTTGCTCAAGGTCACGCGGCCAGTGTCAAGCCACGAACTGAACCTGGATCTCGGAGTAGCCGATGTTCTCTCCTCCACAGCAGCCAGGACAGCACGTGGGTCCCACTGCACCGACTGGCAGGGACACCACGGCCCCGCCCAGGCTCAGGGAGACACACTGCTACCAGCTCAAGGAGTCACGGGGGCCCGGGCAGAAGGCGCCAGGCTGCCTGCGGGCCCCGGGCTGCTGCCCAGTCACTCACACGGTACGTACGTCCTTTGTGGCCACAGAACCGAGACATGCGATGACAGAAAAGCTGCACCCAATCCGCCTAAATCACTGAACGCAACCAGCAGGTGTAGCTGCACATTTACATCCCAACGAAAGCTTGATTCTGCTGGTGTGGCACCGGTTTTCTCAACTATCGCCTGAAACACCAATTCAGATGGCCAGGGGGCTGGGAGCCGACTGGGGGATGAGCGCGCACGCACCCGTCGGACACAGTTACCTGATTATCGTATTTCAGAGACTGGGTCCCGACCAGAAAGCGGATGGCGTCCGTCTCTGCAGTCTGCGGGGTGAGAGCACGTGCCTGCGGGCAGGAGAGAGGGCACACGCGAGTCAGACTGCGCACGGCACCCCGCAGCCCCCGCCCCCGCCCGCCCGCGGGGTGCCCGCCAGATGGTGTCGGGGGCAGCCTGGACACAGTATAAAAAGCCTCCGCCTCCGTACACTGGGACACAGTCATCCGCTTCTGACGTGTTTATGGAAACGACTGAAAACGGGCACAAAAAGTTAGCACTAAGGATGGAAAGTGTTGATGAAACTATTTCTGACGCTGATGGACTGGCTGGACAATTCATTCTCCAACGTGGCCCCGGCAACGGCAGAGCGGGCGGCTTAAGCCGAGTGTCCCGCAGGAGGCTGTGGACACGGGACCACGTGGCGGCGGGGCACCGACGTGCTGGTCCCGGGAACCAGCAGGCTGGCGCGGGTTTGCCAGGCCAGCACCGGGCCAGAGTCCTGCCCCGCATGGCCCGCCGCAGGCCCGGTCCACAGGCTGCCCGCCCGTGGGCCCATCACGCCAAGGCCCTCCACGCCGCCCACGTCCTCACTTAGCTCATCTCAAAACGGTGAGTAAAGCGGTTTGACAGCCCTGCCGACCACGCAGCCTGGAGCCCACCGGTGGGCACTGAGGTCCGCTGGGCGTCTCCCGCATAGAGAGGCCTGGAGGTGGCCGCTCCACACACGGCCGTGTCACATGTCCCCGCCCGCCCTTCCTCAACACACGCAGCGCACCGCACATCAGCTACGAATGCACACGTGTCTTCTCGGGGGGAAAACACGCGTCTAAAGGGGTATTCTCAACATCAGCCAACCCGCCCACCCAAAGTTCTCCGAGGTCCCCTCTGCCCGTGTGCCTGCACCTCCTCAGCATAGCCTGGCGGTACGACTTTTGGAAATTAGCAAAGTTGATGAATTCTTTATGAACCTGTACATCTTCTGCCAAAACGTACACGCGTATACACGGAACTTTACGTGTACCGGCAAACCCACAGACCCTCTCCTCTGAGCCCTACCCAAGCCAAGCAGCCCTGGCTTAAGAGAAAACGTCTCACGAGGAAGTGTCCTCGCATTCCTGAAGGTCAAAAGCCCGGCCACGCAACAGTTGTCATCAGTTTGGCTCAAATAAACTCTTGTAAAGGAGTTTTTCAAAAGACAAAAAAGCAATTCCGATAAAACGCTTACCACCCAAGGCAAGCATCAACTCCATCGATTAGTCAGACCCAAGAGATAACACTGGTGACCGCAAAGACCCAGCACTGAAGAGCGAAACCTCTGGCTTATGCAGGGGACCGAGAAGTTAAGCAGCACTGATGAGAGATGCCCACTGCAGGTGCACAGGATCAGAAACGCCGCTCCCTGTAGGCGCCGCCCTGCACCTGGACCCCCGTGGGTACCTTGTCAAGGGGGAAGCAGCATCACTCCACGGTCAAGGCGCTCTAGGGTTGGGGTGGGTTTAAGGCCTACCAAGGTCAGAACCTTAGAGTCTCTCCTTTCCTTACTCACTGTCCTTGGACCACAGGACAATAACGTGACGGCGCTGAGAACTCCGTGAAATACCCATGACCGGCTGAGCGGGGTTCTCCACCCCGGTGCAGTGCAGGGCCGGCGGGGCCGGCATGGGGCGACCTACCTGCCCCGCCACTCAGCCCCTCCCTACCTGCCCCCCCACTCAGCCCTCCCTACCTGCCCCCCCACTCAGCCCTCCCTACCTGCCCCCCTCCAATCAGCCCCTCCCTACCTGCCCCCCTCAGCCCTCCCTACCTGCCCCCCCACTCAGCCCCTCCCTACCTGCCCCCCCAGCCCTCCCTACCTGCCCCCCACGCAGGCCCCTCCCTACCTGCCCCCCCACTCAGCCCCCGCCCCCCTCGCTCTGTGCACAGGGCCGTCCCCCCGTCCTCCTGGACCGCCACGGGCACCCCGCTCCGGCGCCCACGCTCCGGGGTCCGTCCCGGGCCCAGCCATTAGCGGAGCCCGCACTGCGTGACGGCCACGGGACGGGGACGCAGGTGGGCGTCCGGGCAGCAGGCCGGGCCCGGGCTGACCCCAGGCCTGGGCGCCGGGCCGCGAGGACGCCCGCACCGGGCAGCTGGGCGGGGGGCCCGGGGCGTCCCGCGGGCCTCGCGACCCCCGTGGGGGGTGTCGGGGTGAAACGACCAGAAAGAAGACAGGACACCGGCCCCGCCCCGGGGGCCCCGGTTCCGGGGGGACGGCGGGGTCGGTGCTGGGACCCGGGGGCGGGGGCGCGGCCGGCGGGCGACCGCCTGCTGTCGCGGGGGCCCCGGCGCCCACCTGGAACTCCAGCCCGTAGATGACCGGCGCGTCGTCCTCCATGCCGCGGCCGCCCGCGCCCCCCGCCCGCGGCGCCCCGAAACCCGCGCGCCCGCCCCGCGGCGCCGAGCGGGAGGCTTCGGGCCCGACGCGGCTTCCGTAGGGCGCGCCGCGCGGCTTCCGCTTCCGCCGTCCCCGGCGCGCTTCCGGCCCCGCCCCCGGCGCGCTTCCGGCCCCGCCCCCGGCGCGCGTGCGCGTGCGCAGTCCGCTCCCTCCCGCCGCGCTCGCCGGCCCCACCCTCGGGGTCCCCAGGCTGCCGTCGGGGCGCGGATCGGGGCGCGGGCGGCTCTGTCGCGGCCACGGGGCGGGGGCGCGGCTGCGCCGAGCGGCGACAGGTGAGTGGGGGGCACGTGCGCCCTCCGCCGGGGTCGTCCCTTCGGGCCGCGTGCGCTGTGGGCCCGAGGGACACGCGCAGGCGTCCCTCGTCGGAAACTCATCTCAAAACCCTTCAAACAGGGTTCGGCCCCCGGTCCCGGCGCCGGGCGCAGCGCCCCCCAGGCCGCGGGAAGCGGGGCGCGGACGGGCCTCCCCGTCCCGGCCTCCTCCGACCTCTCCCGGCCCCGACGCGGCCGCCGTGACCTGGCGCCCCGGCCCGGCCCGGCGCGCGGGCGGCAGGTGAGGCGCGGGGCCCGCGCCGCGGGGAGGGACCGGCCGCCCGGCCCCGGGGGCGCCTGCTCGGGCGCACACCCCCTCCCCGGCCTGCACCCCACGGCCGGCCCCGGGCCCCGCGGGCGCCCAGCTGGCCCCTGACTCTCGCACCCGTGTGGTCGTGGGCGATGCGTGCGACTTAAGTCACCTTCCAGGGCAGCGCCCGGCACCGAACCCGGCGGCAGGGTGTGTGTAAGGAAGACACGTTCCTACTCCTCGCTCGACTGCCAGAGTTTGACCCCAGAGAGTCATGTCCTCGGATCTAGGATCTACACTTCGTCTTTTTATGGCTGCCTGGAGGTCCCATACCTTTCGGATGGAAGGCCTTTGTTCCTCGTTTCTTTTCCTCAATTCACCGTGTGGAGGGGTGGGAGGGAAGAGGGGAGTGCAGGTAGGAGGCAGTACATCACTCCTTCATTCCGTGATTTCTGACAGCCTTCACCATCCCAGGACGCACCTCCACTCTGCTTCACCCTTGAAAGGACGATGACTCTGGTTATGTACGTGCTGCTGGTCGCAGTTCTGAAAGTGCCCGTGTCAGTTACTGTTTAATCCCCATTATCCCAATTTCCAGATGAGGAAACCGAGACTAAACGGTTATGTTATTCTTCAAGGCTCACTCAGTAGTGAAGCTAAGACTCAGCAGTTAGCCGAGCCTGCCTTCTGTGCCCCTCCTGCCTCACCCCTGCCGCTCTGAATCCCGGTGTATCCTAGCTGCGTTTCACGGAGAGCGGAGGCCGAAACGCCTGTGTGGGCATCCCACCACCACCAAGTGTTGGCACTCTGACTTTGGGCAGTCACTTGGCTTTCTCTGCTGTGTGGTGGTCATAACACTGTACAGGTTGGTTCTGAGGATTAAATACTAGTTAGATTTGGCATCGTTCTTTCACGCCAATACAGTTTACCTTTTTCCCATCTGGTAAAAGATACATAATTCCAGAGGCTTATGTCCAGAAAGGGAACCTGAAGAGTGGCAGTTTTAATTGTTGTTACGGAATTTAAATTACTTAAAGTTAGTATTAAAAATGCATTAAGGAATTAATGAAGCTCGTGCAAAGCACTCAGCTGGGCAAAGAGAAAGTCGACTTCCTTGCTAGCATTTTGATGGTGTCAGCGTAGAGAATCGCTGTAGATTTAAGGAGAGAGATTTTATTTGGGCCCATTTGAGGACATTGCCTAAGAAGCCTTGAGACTGCTTCAGTTTTAGGAGTGGGAGGGGCTGTTTCTGTATGCAGTCGGACGAAAATATGTGTGTCAGCAATTTTAGGTCCACACATTCGAGGATTTACATCAGGTGGAGAGATTATACAGACAAGGAAGCGTCATCACGCACCCAGAGTTGGGAGTTTCGGGAAAGGGGCTGGAAGCAATTGCATGTGTATTATCAGGACACGGAAAGAACAGGCACTGCCTTCCGGAATCCTTTATCGTTTTTACTGGAACTACGGGAAGGTGCCGTACACGTGGCCAGCCCCGTGGAGGGCCTGCGTCAGGCGTTGACTGCGTTCCCTGGGTTACCGGCCAGGCTGGAGCAGCCGCTGAGACGCTCTTTCCTTTCTCGGTGGCAACATCAGCTTATAACCATGCCAGTCGCTTATGACAGCTGTAGGGCAGCACCAGTAAGATTTCTATCACACAGACCAAGGAGCGGTCCCTGGCTTGTGGGACCTTTCCATCCAGCCAATGGCAGTGGTTTTCATGAATGTGTGGTTTCTGTGCAGAAATCAAGAATCACAGTATAATTTTCCCACGGAACTGGGCGGCTTCTGTGCAAACATCATCACCAGGAAACAAGTCGATTTTCTAAATTAGATCGGATTAGAAACAATGTATCCGAAGGCCATTAAACATAGTAACAAACTTAAGCATTGACTTGAAAGGTTGTTACTTTTCACTTTCTTTGTTTCAGAAGATTTCTTTCAAAACATTTGAGGTCAATTTGTAAACCCAGAATTGCTGTGTCAGTTTTATCCTTTGCCTAGCTGTCCTTCAGGAGGGTTACATTCTCGCCATCAGTAAACAAGTTTCCTCAAATTTACTTTTAAACTCTTTGCCTGTTTCATGGGCAGATCAATCAATCATGGTTTGAACGTGGGTTTCTTTCATGGTCACAGACGCGGTTGTTGTCCAGGCCACACGACTGTGGTGCATAGTGATGCACCCTCTCGTGGCCTGTGCGAAGCAGCTCCAGGTCCTCCCTCTGTGGACAGTTTCGCCAGGTGCCCACTGTAGCCTGTCTCTCTCGCATCTTGTAGTACGTGCGTTACTTTTGCTTATTTTAAGAAGTGTTTCTGTTCTTCCCTACATACACAGAAGACTGTAATTTGGCCGCTTCTGTTCCTTATCTTTTCCCGTAGTCGTGTGGACCGGTCACTGATGAGCTGCTGGAAGGTCCGGGGTCACGCTCTGAAGTGTCCTCATTCTGGGAGGGCTCAGAAGCAGCAGTTAACCGGCAGCACTTACTGCCACCTCCCGGGTCCCAGGCACTGTGCGGGGGGCTGGGACCCTTCAGTCCTCGGGGGGGGGGTTAGTCAGAAGGGCCGAATCCTCGTCCTGGCCTCGTCATTTACTGACACTGACTGCATTTCTCTGGTTCGTACTGTCCTCCTCTGTCTGCGGCGGTTGCTAGCTGTCTGTTGTTCAGTTGGTAAGAGGTGAAACGAAGCCATGCTGTGTTTCCCGTGTCCGTGCCCGGCCCCCGCTTCCCGCACAGGGAGCACCCAGGGGAGAGCCCCACATGCGGGGCGTCCACACTCTGATGTCCCCGCAGGAGCCTGTAGCCTGGGCTCGCCGAAGCATTATAAGAAAAAGGGCTTCTGTTCCTTTTCTTTGTATTTTTGACTCATTTATAGTTAATTATTGGACGAGTGTATAATAAATGGACAATTAGTAAGCGACTGTTCTGGAAAAGAAACTTCTCCAAAACGTTTAACTTTGATTATCTACTTTAAATAATCTCATCTTTGGATTTTAGGGTGATCCGGGCTATAAAGAGGAAGGGCAGCTAACTTGGAATATTGTGATGAAAATGTTGACAGTGAGAAGAAAGTGGTCCTTGGTCAGCTAAGGACAGTTTTTGAAAGTCAAAAAGGTTTTTTTGGGGGGAGGGGGCAGGACCTCCAGCTTTTAGGATGGTCTTAGTTTCCTTAACTTGAATCTGTTCACTGTGAGAGTAGAATGATGCACAGTAACTTTTGCTCAAAAAAGTTCTTTAAAAGAAGGAGCAGGTAGTTTTTTCGGAGTTCAGACTTTTGTTTTATTCCTCGGCCTCCGTCAGCCAGCGTCAACCCAGCACTTAGCTTTAGCTGGCCTTGGTTTCTCACGCTCCGGCCGTGTGGTTTTGAACTGCAGAACCCCTGTAAGCCTCAGTTTCCTCGTCTCCCCAGCGATGGAGACGATGGTGGCCATCGCACAGGGTCGTTCTGAGGATCGAGTAAGAGAAAACGTGTGCCGTAACTCGGGCACGCCAGGCGCATGGTGGCACTGATGGTGTCATCTGGTTTTGTCATCATCGGCCTCCGCCGCCCCCAGGCCCGGGGAGCATGCCCTTGTTTCCTTCCTTCTTGCACGCGTGCCATCTCGCTGTCTCATCCCAGAATTACGCAGGCAGCATTACTAGCTCAGGAGACAACGACTTGATTGTTACAGATTGGAGGGCTTTGTGGGAGGGGGACGTCAGCTCCGTCTTACAGAGCAGTGGGGTTTGAAGGGCTGGAGACCTCACACCCACTAGGATGGCCGCTGTGGCTACGCTCACAAAGACAGAAAATAGCAAGGGCTGGCAGGGATGTGGAGAGACTGGAAGCCTTGTGCACAGTTGGCGGGAGTGTACAACGGTGTGACCACTATGAAAAATAGCTTGATAGTTCCTCAAAAAATTTAAAATAGAATTGCCGTACGACGCAACCATTCAGCCTCTGGGTATATGCCAAAAAGGATCGTGGGCAGGGTCTCGAGATATCTGGACACCGTGTTCGTAGCAGCAGTGTTGACAGCAGCCAGAAGTGGGGTGGGATCTGAGTGTTGACAGAGAAATAGATAAACGAGCCTGTACATACAGCGGGATGTTATTCGGCTTTGAAAATTGAGGATAGTCTGATAAATGCCGCAGCACGAACCTCGAGGACTTTTTGTGGGTGAAATAAGCCAGATGCAAAAGCACGAAGAGTGTGTGATGCCGCTTAAGTGAGAGACAGAGGATATTTAAATTTATAGATTGATAAAGTAGACGGTGGTTGCGGGGGTGGGGAATGGGGTGGGGGCTGTTTAAGGAGGACGGAGAGTCGGTCCTGCAAGCTGAGAAGAGTCCCGGGGACAGACACGGATGACGGCCCCGCAGCCCGGGTGTGCGCGGTGCCCCTGAACCAGGCGCGCGCTGAGAAGTGACCCGGGTGGTGAATCCGGGTCACGTGCCGCTCTCCGCAGCAGCACGCACACGGCCAGAGAAGTGGAGTCTTGAACCCTGAGTCACCTGAACGCATAAGTGACGAACGTTTGTTAAATAGACCCATTTTCGGAGCGGTCTTGGGTTCGCTGCAAACGTGAGCAGCAGGTGCAGAGATGGAGCACACACCTGCCTGCCCCACGGTCAGCGTCTCCCTCCACAGCGCCCCTGTCACCTTCGATGAAGCTGCACGACGCGTTGTCACCACGCACAGCCGCAGTCAGCGTCGGTTCCCTCTTGGTGGCGTGGCGTCTGCGGGTTTGGGGAAATGCACAGTGACGCGTTTACCATCACGACGACACGCGTGCGCCATTTTAATAAACTAAAGACAGCGTTAACGGTCGGGGAAAACCTGCTCACGGTGACAGAGCCGGCGCTGACGGGCTGGTGCGTGTTTTCTCTGCTGCAGGCCACCATGGAGCCCGCCCAGGGCGCTCAGCAGGGCGGGACAGAGGCGTCGCGGCCGGCCGAGGGGCGAGCAGAGAGCGAGGCCCCGCGGGAGGAGGCGCGGCCGCTCTACCTGGAGGAGACCGTCGACCTCGGCGGGGCCGGGCTGGGGTCCGAGGACAGCGCGGCCCTCTCGGAGGAGGCTCACTGCTCCGTGGACAAGCTCGCGGAGCGCGCCATGGAGAGCGTCCTCATATCCGACTCTCCCGATGACAGCGACGACGACGCGGGTGAGCTGGGCCTGCAGGAGGTCGCGGAGGCTGCAGAAGGCAGCGCCGGCCTGAGGCTGGAGGACATCGCGGATGAAGGCGCAGCCGACACTCTGAGCAATGCCAGTGACAGCGACGGGGACGGACCGCCCAGCGCCGTCCGGGACACGACCCCTGACAGCGGCGCGTCCCTGGGGAGCGGGGGGTCCCTGGGGGGAGCCGCGGTGCAGGAAGGGCTTGGGGCAGGCGCGGAGGCCCTGGCCGCTGGGCGGCCCAGCCCCGAGGACGAGCCGGTCCCCGTGTGCACCATCTTCAGCCGGGCAACACCTGCCGCCGCCCAGCCACAGCCCTTCCTGCCCGACGGCTTCGAGCCGCAGCTGGTGAAGTCGCCGAGTTTCGGGGGCGCCGGCCAGCCGGCCGCCACGACGCCCCCGCAGGTGGTGCAGCCCAGCCCCAGCCTGAGCACGTTCTTTGCGGACACGAGCAGCACCAACTCCCTGGCCGCGGACTTCTTCGATTCGTTCACCACGTCCGCCTTCATTTCCGTCAGCAACCCCAACGCGGGCCCGCCGGCCCCGGGGCCGGAGGCCGCCCCGGCTTCCGCTGACCCGGCCCGCCCCCCCGGGGCCCCCGGGCCGGAGCCCTGCGTCCCCGTGGCTTCTCACGAAGTCCCGCCGTCGCCGAAGCCCTTCTCCCAGATCCAGGCCGTGTTCGCAGGGAGCGAGGACCCCTTCGCCACCGCCCTGAGCATGAGCGAGATGGACCGTAGGAGCGACGCCTGGCTCCCCAGCCAGGCCACCAGGGACGTGTTGCTTTCCGTGGCGGCCCAACAGTACGGCACGGTGTTCGTGGACAAGGAGAACGTCACCATGCCAGGCCTCAAGTTCGACAACATCCAGGTGAGACGGGGGTGTCCCCAGCGCACTGGGCAGTTCTGTGTGCACCGCTCGTTTCTGTGCGTGCGTGTGATGTAAGTTAAGTACCTCGGGGCTCTGAACAGCCATTAGTTTTCGGCAGGCCCTAAGATTCTGGGGGGAGGGTCCGTGTTATGGCACGAGGTGACTTAGAACCTTCTCGAGTCCCCTGACCTTCCGTGTCTGAGGAGCTAGTCGTAGTCTTAGAAGCCGGTCCATCGGGGTCCTGGTTCTCTGAGGTAGCTCTAAACTTTGGCCAGTTCGTGTGTGACGTTTGGGCTTCAGTAAATGAGAAATCTCCCATTTCTTTTTTAAAGTCTTGAGGAAAACATGGAATTACGTGGCATGTGCTTGATGCACAAAAAGTAAGAATGGATGGGGAGGACCTGAGCAGTGCCCAGGCCCGCCTGCCCTAGCCCCGGCCTGGCCACATGCCGCCCGCCTCCGGGTGACCCCCCGCGTGTCACCACACACTCGGGCCCCCCCCCCTGTTTAGTGTGCCTTTTCGTAAGCCGGGCACAGGTGCGCTCCCTCTCCAAAGGAAGAGCAGACCCAAACGTTCATCACTGAAGACGGTGCCACCCCAGCCAGCGTCTGGTTAAGGCCGAGGCTCGCTGTGCTGAGACGGCCGTTGACCTCCACACCCGCGGAGGACGCGGTCTGGGCAGCTGAGCGTGATGCGCATGTTGCCGTCCTGACGCGTGTGAACATTCCCTCCAGGGCGATGCCGTTAAAGACTTGATGCTTCGCTTCCTGGGCGAAAAAGCCGCCGCCAAGAGGCAGGTGCTGGACGCGAACTCGGTGGAACAGTCCTTTGTGGGCCTGAAACAGCTCATTGTAAGTGGCCGCGGCTGGGTTTTCGGTATCGTCCCTCGTCGTGCTCATTTCCGCGGAGCTCGGTGCGTCGGATGCGCCGATGGTAACTGGACTGTTTCTGACGACGACAACTGTCGAACTTTCTAAATACTCTGCCTTCTCCCCTGGGCGTAGGAGGCGCACCACCGAGGGGTGGGTTTGCCCGAAACGCACCAAAGCGTCTTTGTTTGGTCACTAACAGGAGTGGGCGCAGACCCCCAGGCAGACGCTGTCCTGAATCCGAGTGGGAACGTCGCTTGCAGGCGTGCTAACGTGGGGGGGGGGGTTCTGGGTTCCGAGAGCCGCCGGAAACTGTGTGCCCACAACTGCCCCTTTCCTCCGCGCGTTTTACCGTCGCGCACAAGCGTCGTCCTCAGAGAGGTGAGTGGGAGCCCCGTGCTCGGGGGCTGGCAGACGCTTCGACGCAGCCCAGCTAGAGCCGAGGCGTGCAGAGGCGTGAGTCGAGGGCCTCGTGGAGTCCCTTCTGGCGAAGCGATTCGAGCATCGTTCCCACGATTGGGAAGCTTTGGGAAGGAAGGATGAGGAGATTCCGTCTTTAAAAGGGCGAAAAGCGGATTTTTGACCGCCTCATGCTGTATTTGCTAGTGAGCTCGGAGGTCTTTAAAGGTGACCATCTCCGGGGTCCCGCGTTCCCTCGCACCGTCGGGCGGGCTCGTCCCCTCCGTTGGCCGTGATCAGCTGCTAACGCGTGGCCAGGAGCAGGCTGTGTCTGCACTGTGACCGTGGCCGAGGGCTTAGCGAGCGCTCGTCATCGTCACTGCTCCACGGGCCGTCTCTCCGCCCCGATGGCTCCCGGTGTCGGTGCTTGCGCGCGGCCGTGTGAGTTTTTCGTGCCCTGAAACGTCCCGGGGCCAGTAGGGATCTTCCTCCCAGATGTAGCGGGAGACCTGTCGGAGGCGGGAAACGTGCTGATAGACGGGCCGCACCTTGCCCTGACGCTGTGATCGCGTCCTAGCGTGGCTCCTGTCGTCTTTAAGGCCGGGCAGGAGTTCCAGGTCACGTCAGTGTGCCGAGGAGGTAATTCACAGGGAAACGCGTGCCGCCGCCTGTGCGGGAGGACGTTTCGGTCGCCTCAGTGTGTCAGTGTGGACTCGACGAACCCTTCGGCGTAGACGAGAGGGCTGTGTCCACACCGCCGGTCAGTCGCTGTTTTGTGGGGCTGCTTTCCTCGCCTTTGGAAGTTGTCAGAAGTTCAGTTCTTCAGGCAGAGTCCACGTTTATCCCCTGGTTTTAACAGGTAACGTTTGGGTTGAGTTTTCCCCACGTCCAGCTGACTCCGGGCTCAGAGGGTACGTGTCCTACGCAGCGGCGACGGGCTTTTCTCAAGATTTCCTCCACGCAGCTTCCAGTGCTGCGCGGTATTAAGTCCTAATTTTAAAAATAAGTTTTTTCCGACACCTAATGTTGAAGATGGAGGGGGGCCTCCAGGAGGGGGGCCGGAGGGGAGAAGGCAGTGAGATAAAGATAGCAGGAAACGCTTCGGAGAAAGACACGAGTGTGACTTCAGGCAGCAGGCGCGTGTGCTCACAGCGCCGGCCCTCTCCGGTGGGGGGAGGCCCCCTGACTGGAAGGGACGCGCTGCGGGGCCACGCTCAGACCCCCACCCGCCTCTCCAGCCCGACGGGGCAGCCTCGTCGGCCCCCACGTCTTCCCGAGAACAGAGCCCCACGTCCGTCACCTCTCGGGCCAGTGGCCGTCAGAAAGCTGGAGGCTGTGCCCTGCTGGAGAGACGAACCCAGCACACGCACACGCACACGCACGACACACGCGTCAGCTCCCCCGCGGGGACGGAGCCGGGGGCGGGGGAGCTGGAACCGCGAGCACTCACCAGCACGGCAGCGCGACGGCCCCGGGTTAGACGCCCCGGTCCCCACACCGAGTCCCGAGCCAGGCAGACGGGAGACACGGCAGGGGCACGCGTGACCCCCACTTTCGGTTAGAGAAGCCGAGGTCCGGCCCCCCCGGGAACCGTGCGGGTGCGGACAGCCCGGCCTGTACGCGTTCGGTTAACGTGGTTGGTTCCGCTTTTCGCGCTGAGAAACCAGCATCACGTCGAGCGTGTGGACTCGGGCACGGCCGCACGTGGAGCGCACAGGAGCGCGTGGACGCGGCCACCACGGCGTCCCATAAACGGACCTGAGTGGACAGGAGCGCGGGGCAGACTTTCCGGCTGAAAGCGAAGGCGGGCTCGGCCCGGCGGCCGGGTCCCCGTCCTTCGGCGGCTGCCCCTGAGCCGCGGCTCGTGCTCGGCCGGCGCCCTCCCTGCCCAGTGGCACGTGGGGCGCTGGCCGACGCGCGCGCCGTGTCTTGCAGAGCTGCAGGAACTGGAGGGCGGCGGTGGACCTGTGCGGGCGCCTCCTCACCGCCCACGGCCAGGGCTACGGCAAGAGCGGGCTGCCCACCAGCCACACGGCGGACTCGCTGCAGGTGGGCCGGGCCGGGGACCGCCCTCCGGTCCCTCGTGGTTCGGGGGCGTGGGGGGGGGCGTGACCTCATCTCCCGGCTTTGATCTCAGTGCGGGGCGCCTCCAGTCTCCTCCCGGGTGGTGTCGCCCGGCCCCAGGATCAGGCGGCCCAGAGCGGCGACCTCCCCCCACGGTAGGGCCTGGCTGGCTGGAGCGCCTGGGCCTGGAGACAGGACACGCGGTCCCCAGGCGACGCCTGCTTCAGCAGCTGCTGCCGTCCCAGTGTCGCAGGGAGTGGGAAGGCCCGACCTCGCCGCGCGCGGTGACCTGTCGGTTCTGCTCCGCGTTCGCAGCTGTGGTTCGTGAGGCTGGCCCTGCTGGTCAAGCTGGGCCTCTTCCAGAACGCCGAGATGGAGTTCGAGCCGTTCGGGAACCTGGACCAGCCGGACCTGTACTACGAGTACTACCCGCACGTGTATCCGGGCCGCAGGGGTAAGGCCTGGCCCTCCGTGGCCCTGCCGTCCTTGTACCGACCCAGGTGCTCTCGGTGCCCCTCGTGCGTCCGGTCCCGAGAGACAGGTGACCGCCTCGTGGCCGTCCCGAGGCACAGCCACGTGGAGGGCCTCCCTCACCCAGCGACCGTTCGTCAGGCCGCTGCTACGACACAGCGGCGCCGTGTGGCACGCGCTCCGGGCGGCAGACCCCGGACCTGGCTGTGCGCCAGAGTAGACCCCACGACCGACGTTGCCCTGCCGCCCTTCCGTGTGTCACCGCCCCGTGCGGAGCCCCAGTTCAGGCTGGCGCTTCCCGTGCGACTTCGCGGTGGCAGTGGGTTCCCGGCACCGCGGGGCCGCGAGGGACGGCGTCCGCGACTCCGCGGGGCGTCGAGTGCTTCCTGAGCGCTTGTCGAGGGTGCTTCTCCGGGGCCTGGACCAGCCCCCCGGGGCTTCGGCAGGTCGTGACTGCGCGGCATCTTCCGGAGGGACGGGCCCCGGAGGCAGCTTTGTTCCTGCGGGTTCTGCCCGGCGCTCTTCCCAGACGCGTCCCTGCGGGGAGAGCGAGGCCTCCCGGCCAGCTCGGGAGACGGGCCCCTGCGTGGGGCTCCTCGGCAGAAGGGCCTCACCGACCCCCGGGTGCCTCGGTCACGGGCTCTCCCAGACCCGAGAGAGGCAGCGTGAGGAGCTGCAGTGCCTCTCGTCTGGTGCTTCCCGCTCGGACGAGACTCGCGGACGGTGGACGCCCCGTCTCCCGGCGACTGTCTGGACCGGCGGTCCCCGACCTTCGTGGCACCAGGGCCGGTGCTCCTACGGGCGCCCCGCGCCTGCGGTCTGAGGAGGGGCCGAGGCGGTGACGCCGCGCGGGGGAGCGGCTGCGCACGCAGACGGAGCTGTGCTCGCTGGCCACCCCCACCTGCCGCGGACTGGCCCTGTTCGCAGCGGGGCTCGGGGACCCCGATCAGCTGCACGGCGAGCTGCCCCGCACGCGTCGCAGCGCACCCTCGCCATCCCCACCGGGAAACCAGGGCCCCGTCCCCGGGCTGGCGCGGGGGCGCGTGCGTGCGGCTCAGCGGCTCTGGCTTCGTTGCAGGCTCCATGGTGCCCTTCTCCATGCGCGTCCTCCACGCCGAGCTGCAGCAGTACCTGGGCAACCCCCAGGAGTCGCTGGACCGGCTGCACGCGCTGAAGGCCGTCTGCAGCAAGGTAGGCCCGCTGCCCCCTTCCCCTTTCCCCCCTGGCCCCCTCGCACAGGCTCTGGCGACTCTGCCCGCCCCCCCACGTCCACCGCTCCCTTCATCAGATGACGGGGGACCCGACCCCTGGCGCTCAGCCTCCTCGCTGGAATCAGCCTGGGGGCCGCGGATGGTCTCGGCAGCACCTGCTTCCCGGGTCCCACCCTCGGTGTCGCTGGTGGGTGGGGCAGGCCGGCTGCCCGCTGCGCCACCTCTGCCAGGAGCCGGTCTCGGGCAGGACGGGGCGGCGACTCGTCCCCGCAGCAGCGTTCGGAGACGAGCTCCTGCTGGGGTAGCCCCCGCCCCAGCCCAGGGCAGACAGCAGGCGCCGGAGGGGGTCAGCGCGTGGGGGTCTGAGCTCAGGCGGA
The DNA here is from genome assembly GCA_030015415.1 of Cynopterus sphinx. Lineage (NCBI taxonomy): Eukaryota > Metazoa > Chordata > Mammalia > Chiroptera > Pteropodidae > Cynopterus > Cynopterus sphinx. The sequence continues at coordinate 605,577 of CM057383.1, forward strand.
GGCGGGCTCTGGCCTCGCCCTCACGGTGTTCACGGTCAGCGGCCGCCGCCCTGCGTCGCCCGAGCTCTTCGGCTGCGGCCGGTCGGGCTCTCAGACCCCGTGTCCCGTCCGCCGGCCCCGGCGCCTCGCAGCCGGGGCGGCCGCCGCCCGCAGCGCGTGTCTGCCACGCGCCTGGGCAGACGGGCTGTGTCACCGCAGCGGAGGCTGTTCCGGGAGCGCCCGCGGCGAGCCTGAAGCCGACCCGGGTTTCGTGACCCTGGTCTCGTTCTGACGCCGCAGATCCTCGCGCACCTGGAGCAAGGCCTGGCCGAGGACGGCTGCGCGAGCAGCATCTCGCAGGAGAACAGACAAGGTCGGTGCCAGACGCGTCGCGTGACGTCCAGGTGTTCAGCGCTCGGTTTCTCTCGGCCTCGTCCCCTTTCTCCTCCTCACTCCAGGGCGCAGCCGTCCTCGCGTGTGCGCCCTCGTTCCTTTTTGGGGCCCAGCCCCGTGCTTGGCTCTGTTGACCCTTGACGAGCGAGACGAGGCACGAGGAGTGGGCGGGCGGAGCCACCGCACCGGGTGACCCCGGGATGCTGAGCGTCCTCGGTACGGTGGGCGCGGGGCCGAGGGGGCCTGGCCTGGGTGGGCGCCTGCTGCCGAGGGACAGCCTGGGGCGGGAGGGCGCGTGCGGGGGAGGGGAAGAGGGGGGCCCGCGTGCAGGGCCCCGCAGGCAGGCTCACGGCGCCGGGCTCGGGCCTGAGTGCCGCGCGACGGGCCGGCTTGCGTTCGGAGGCCGCTGTCCCCGCTGCGGCTTCTTGAAGAGAGAAGGATGAGCTCCGGGTCCTGCCTCGGAGCCCGCCCGCACCGCCCCGGGGGCCCTCGCCTCTACACAGCGGCCGGGGGCCGCCTACATTTCCCGGCCCCGTAGCACTCGGTCCAGGAACTGGTCATCTCCCTCTGTGCGCCCGACCTGGACTGGCCTCTCAGTGACCGCTGGCCGCACGGACTGCGGTGGCAAGCCGACGGGCCAGGGCGGGGGTGTGGGCCGAGGGCAGAGCACCGGGGTGGACGCGGTGCAGGACTGCCCGGCGCATGCCCGTGTCCCTGGCCGTGGGAAGGGGGTGGGTGGCAGGGGCAGCGGGCCGGAGACGTTTGCCCTTGGAGGGGCTGCGTTCACGCCCTGGATGCAGCGGCCTCCTCAGTGCCGTCACTGCGGGCGAGCTGGCGAGGTAGAGGGGACACGGCGCCACTCGCCCTGGCCGGACGCTCCCGCACCTGTCCCCGTCACGGTGCCCACGGCCCGGGTCAGTGGGAACCAGCGGGCAGTCGCTGCGTCTCAGGCGGCCGGTCCCGGGGGCCGGTCCAGGACGGCAGGGAGACAGGCCTGCAGGGCGAGCAGGGGACCGCCGGGCAGAGCAGCCGCAGGCCGCCGGCGTCTCAGCGCCCGAGACTCGGCTCGCTCGCTCCGTCGAAATCACGCTCCAGGTGGAGCCCACGCAGCAGGCGTTCGTAGTCGCTGGAGGCCGAAGAGCGGGGTCCCTGACTGCGACGGCCGGGTCTTCTGTGTCCTCCGAGGGCTGCGAGGATAAGCTTCGGTCCTGGGCAGTCGTCGTCCCAGAGGTGACCCCTGTCCTGGCAGCGGAGGGCCAGCCCCTTCCCTGAGCGGGCAGGTCAGATGCAGGCAGGTGCCCCAGCCCTCGCCGCGCAGACACGTCCAGACGTGCCCCCGGGCAGAGCAGACTGCCATCGACCGGACAAGGACAAGGTCGCGCCCCCGTCTGCCTCGCCAGTCTCCCTGGCCCTGGTGCCCCTGGTCCCTTGGTGCTCGCGTGTCCTCGGGCTCTGCTTGAGGGGCAGACACGGCAGAGGACTGAGGAGCGCGGGGCGGGGGTCAGGGTGGACGTCCCCGTGTCCTCCCGGGGCCTCAGCTCGTTAACCAGCGCGACACGAGGCTCAGACTCAGTTTGGTCTCAGAGCCGCGCCTGCTTCTGCGATCCTAACGCTAAACGGATGGCGGTCGGCCGGGGGCGGGCAAGGAGCCAGAGGCCAGCCCCCCCCACCCCGAGGCAGCTCCTGGGGGACCTCCAGGCTGGGAATCGGTGGAGATGGCCGGTGACGGGGGACACGGGGACAGGGCAGGCCCACGGCAGGTCTGGACCAGCGCACAGTGCTGCGGGAGGGAACGGGCTGTGGGGTGTGGAGATGCTCGGGGGGCGGCTCGCCAGCCGTGCACACGCCGGGGGAGGCAGCCTCCGTTCCCCTCACCTTTGCAGGTGCTTTTGACCTTTGGCCCCTGCACCTCGTCCCGTTGACCTCCGCAAGGCCTGCCGAGCGGGCGGGAGGGGGAGTTCCCGTTTCCGTCCAGACGGCTCGGAAGCTGAGGCCTGGAGCCGATGGGCCCAGGGGGCAGGGCTATGGCCGGTGCCTCCCACCGGTCAGCGGGCAGGCAGCGAGCCCTCCGGCCGACCCACTTCACACGGTCACGCGTCCCCAGGGCGCTGGTGCTGGGGACGCAGCCCTGGCTGACCACGCGCGCCGGGCAGCACACGCACACCCTGGCCGAGGGGACAGAGCGACCCTGCAGGCAGCTCACGGGACTGACCGGGGCGGGGGGCGGCCTGCCCGCGCTGCTCACCGCCGCCCTCCCTCGCAGCCTCCATCCAGCTGTGGCGGGCCCGCCTGGGCCGCGTGACCTGCTCCGTGGCCAACTGCCTGCTGCAGATGAAGGTGCGTGCGGCCTGGGGGGTCCGCGGCACGAGGGGGGCCCCGCTCGGGGGCTGCTCAGAGTCCAGCAGGACGGGGACTTTCATCGTCCGGGTTGGTTTCCACGGCGGGCCTGGACTGGGTCAGGGAAACGTGCCCCTGGGGCCGGGCGCGTTGCCAGCCCTGCGGCCTGGGCCATGCCCGCGGCCGGTGACCCCGGTGGGCGACGTCCCCCTCTCTCTGTCCGCAGGACTACGTGCTGGCCGTGGACGCGTACCTCGCCGTCATCCAGTACTTCCCGCAGCAGGAGCCACAGCTGCTCAGCGGCATCGGCCGCGTCTTCCTTCAGGTGCGTGGTGCCGGGCGCGCGAGCCACCGAGGGGACCCCAGGGTGGTGGCTGACGACCCCCAGTGACATCGGGGCCGCCTCGGTGCTGGGGACTGCCCCAGAGCTGAAATGGTCGAGGGAACGGAGAGTGTCAGCTCTTGGGGCCCCAGCACGCGCCCAGGCCAGCGGAGCGGCAGCGAGCACCGGGGCCCCGGGCGCCCCAGGGACGGTCCCCGCTCCCATGACGCGCGTGTGCAGTTCCCGCCACGGACCCGTCACCCAAAGGAGGAGCCCGCTGGGGCCCCGGGAGGTGCGCGTCCATCTGCATGCCCAGGGGCCGGGACGTCGGTCCCGGGGCTGTGTGCGCGGGCGTCTCGTCGGGCGTTGGGCCCTGGTCTTCTGTCCGCGTGAAGGTCGGTCGTCAGGAGCCGCCCGCCCCCTCCGGTCTCCGCGGTCGGGGCCCCTCACCGAGGGGCGCCCAGCCAGCGCCCGGCGTCGGCGTGGCTCAGGCAGGGACCCGGCGCGGGCGTCCCCGAGCCCTTGTGTCCGGGGCCGTGTGGGAGTCCTGGGCGCGCCTGTCGCGTTTCCACGTGGGGTTGCGTGGTGCCCCGTAGAGCTCGGTCCTGTCACGGTCTCCCCTTCCCCTGCCTCCGGTTCCCGCTGCTCCTGCCGTCTGGCCCGCTTTTCCTCCATCAGCCCCTTCGCTTACTACCCCTTGGCCTCAGAGAACTGGCCCGGGGTCCCGTTCGCCCGCTGTCCGGGATTCTCAGCGCTTCAGGTGCCTTTTCCCGTTTGAACGTCGAAGCTGCCTCTCCCTCTTAGGAAACCAGCCGCGGTGTAAATCCCGGTTACACCCTAACGATTGTGACGATGAAAACCTTCCCGGTCACCGGAGAAATCAGTGGGGGGCACAGAATCGTCCAGGCTTCCCTGTCCCTTCCCTAGGACAGGCCCAGAGCCAGGCCTGCCCGCCCGCCCGCGGCCAGCGCGTGGCGTGGGTCTGTGGCGTGCGGGCTGGGTGCCGCCCTCCGAGCCTCCCTCCCCCGTAGCCACGGGCGACGGCAGCAGTGCCACCTCACAGGCTGCCGTCAGAGGTCCCGGGCGGGCGGCGAAGCCCCGTCACAGCCCCCGCGCACGCCCGGGGCTCCGTGCGCCTGTGTCATTCGCGACGGCGCGGCCCAGTGGGCTGGCGGCGAACAGCGGCGCCTCTGCAGGGTTTTCGGGAACCTGGAGGCGCCCGCAGAGGGAGCGCAGCCCCGGGCAGACACCTCTCTCCTCCTCGGGCCCCGCCTGTGTGCTCCGCTTCTTTTCCCGCTGCGTGCGGTGCCGGCGGCTGCCGGGAAGGGCTCTGCCCTCCTTGCACCCCGCAAGGTCAGCCCCCGTTTCGTGGACACTGGCCACTCGCCACTCCAGCAGTCTCAGCACACCCAGGTGCCACCTGTCAGCGAACACCAAGCCCATTTCCTCGGGGCCGTGCCAGGGGCAGGCGAAGGCTGCAGTGGCCGCACTGCTGGGCAGAAGCCCACCCTCCGGAGCGCAGGCCCTGGCTGCTGGGCCGGCAGCACGCCTGCCGTGACACCGGAGGAGGCCGGCTGCCCCGGCAGGACGCTGGGGGGCCTGGGGGACAGCGGCGGGGCCCATGGCCACGGGGCCTGCAGGAGCAGGAGGCCAGCTCCCTGAGCCGCCCGCCCGGCCCCAGCGGGGTCACCTGGACGAAGCCCAGGGTTTCCCAGGGCCCGTGCTGCCCTCGTGACGTGTCACTACTCGGAGTTGTCCCCGTGTGCAGCCCGGGACACAGGCCCGTGCCTCACTCTGCCCTTGTGTGCAAGTTTTTGTCCTGAGAGGATTTCTCTTATTCTCCATCTGTGTCCCGTGAGCCTTAGGGCGCTGGTTCCCATCCTTACACCTGGGCGGAGAGGCCCGCACTCCCCTCCAGAAAGCGCCGCTGCGGTTTTCCCGGCCGCGGTGACGCGGGAACACGCGAGCCGTGGGCACCAGCGGGCCTGGGCCCCCTGGGAAGGGGAGCTGGGCTCTCCCTGCGTGGGACGGACGCGGGCTCAGCTCTGTGTTTCTTCTCCGTAGAAGTCCGTGTTATCGGGTCGGAACGTGACTTTGACGTTTTTACGTTTGTGGGTCTCATTTCGCTGACGGGGGGTCCGCGCGTTACACCAGAGCGTGAACGCTACGTGTTTGTGGTGTTGGTTCGTTTTGTTTTTACGTACTTAGCGCTGGGCGGCGGCGCCGACCGTTCCGCAGGGTGGTTTCGGTGTGGGGACGGCAGCACCCGCGACTCCTAACCGTGCTCCGCTCCCTGTCCAGGCAGCGAGGGTGCGCGCGGGGTCGCCAGAGTCCGCCCCGCCTGCCCCGTGACCGGCGGGGAGCTGCGCAGGTGGGTCTGCCCCTGAACCGGCCCGGTGTCCTTCCTGTCCACACAGATCGGCGACATCAGGACGGCGGAGAAGTACTTCCAGGACGCGGAGCGGGCGGCACCGAAGCTGGACGCCCTGCAGGGGCAGATCATGGTCCTGATGAACAGGTGCGGGCTCGGCGGGACGCGCCCTCGGGCCCTGGTGGGGGCGGGAGGCCAGCGCAGGAGGATGGGCCTCGGCAGCGGGGAGCGGGGTGGGGGACCCCTGGAGCGCGCAGCCCGGCGTGGGGGGACTCGGAGCAGGTGTTGCCGCCTGTCCCCACCCCAGCCCCGCTGACCTTGGCCTGGCGCCCGCCCACCCCCCGCAGGGCGTTCCTGCACCTGGGCCAGAACGACTTCGCCGAGGCGCACAGGTGCTTCTCCGAGGTGCTGGGGCTGGAGCCGGGCAACGCCGTGGTGAGCCGCCCAGCACGCGTGGGGGGGGGGTGATGGGGAGGGCCCTGACCCCCGCCCCCCGCAGGTGCACAACAACGCGGCCCTGTGCCTGCTCCACCTGGGCCGGTGTGGGGTGTGGGGTGTGGGTGATGGGGGTGTCGGTGGGGGATGGTGATGGGGGTGGTGATGGGGGTGGTGATGGGGGTGGTGGGGGGTGACGGGGAGGGCCCTGACCCCCGCCCCCCGCAGGTGCACAGCAACGCGGCCCTGTGCCTGCTCTACCTGGGCCGGTGTGGGGTGTGGGGTGTGGGTGGGGGGGTGTCGGTGGGGGATGGTGATGGGGGTGATGGTGGGGAGGATGGGGATGGTGATGGGGGTGGTGATGGGGGTGGTGGGGGGTGATGGGGAGGGCCCTGATCACCCCCTCCCGCCCCAGGCGCACAACAACGCGGCCGTGTGCCTGCTCCACCTGGGCCGGTGTGGGGTGTGGGGTGTGGGGTGTGGGTGGGGGGGTGTCGGTGGGGGATGGTGATGGGGGTGATGGTGGGGAGGATGGGGATGGTGATGGGGGTGGTGATGGGGATGGTGGGGGGTGACGGGGAGGGCCCTGATCACCCCCGCCCCCCCCAGGCGCACAACAACGCGGCCGTGTGCCTGCTCTACCTGGGCCGCCTCAAGGACTCGGTGCGGCAGCTGGAGGCGGCGCTGCGGCGGCGGCGCGGGCGCGCGCACGAGAGCGCGCTCTTCAACCTGACCACCATGTACGAGCTGGAGTCGTCGCGCAGCGCCCAGAAGAAGCGCGCGCTGCTGGAGGCCGTGGCCGCGCGCGAGGGCGACAGCTTCAACGCGCAGTGCCTCAAGCTCGCCTAGGCCGCCGGGCCCGGCCCCCCCATCCCCGCCGCGGGCCGCCGGGACCCCGGACCTTCCTGACCTGGCGACCGCGTCACAGTCCCGTCGGCCGCATCTGCCCCTAGAAATGCGGCGCCTCGTCCCGCCTGCCCTCGGGGGACAGCGAACGGGGCTGCGTGATCTGCGGGAGGTTGTGGGGGAGCGGGCAGACGCAGCTCAGGGGGCTGACAGAGCCTTCCGGTCCTCCCTGGACCCCGTCCTCTGCCACCGACTCGCGTGAGCCCTGCAGCTCAGCTCGTAACACGCCTGAGGCTTGAGCTTCCGTGCAGTGGACACGCGTTCCCAAGACCAGCGTGAGGTTCCGGGGCTGAATTTTAACGCGGAGTTTGGATCCGGTTTTTAAAAAACACGTAAACGCTTGCCCTTCAAAGCGAACGGTGTCGATGTGAGGTTTCCCTCCGATTCTGGCAGGTTAGGCCTCACTGCACCTCAGAATGGGCGAGTGGGACAACCGCGTTCCGTTTTCCTGTTAAGGTTCGGAAGTGCGACCGTCACGGGACGTTTGTAGCGACGAGTTTCACCTAGAGACCCTCACGCTGAACAAAGACTCACGCCGACAAAGCGCGAATTAGCCTGTACCCGTGCGGCCACACGAAGGCCCAGGCACAGTGACTCTTCCCTGCACGTACCGGCGTGCGAGGGACTCCGGGCCAGCAGCGTGAAACTAAGGCAGCGACTTTATTTGGGACAAGAAAGTGGCATAAGCAGCTGTGAGCGTCCCCCCCACACATGCTAGGCCGCCCCTCCCGCCACTCCCCACCACGCTGTGGGAGGAGAGTGTGTGGCACCGGCCGGTCCTGCCGCCCACGCCTACCCCTGCTCTCCCGTGGCCGAGGCGCTGACCGAACCCGCTGAAGGCCTGGAATCGGGCCAGGATGGGTCGGCTGAGCCGTGACCCTGGGGTCGACACCCACCCCGGCCGCCGGACGGCAGCCTCGAATGGGAAGAGGAATGCCTCCCCCCCAGCTGCTTCCACGAGACGCTCGGCTTCCCTGCTCCTTTCGTTACGACACTCGGACCAAATCACTTTGCAAAGCCTCAAATCTACGGCGGAAAAGCAAGGACGGCGGGCAGATGTGCCGACGTCCTCGTGCCTGGGGCCGTCACGGCGGTGAAGGGGCCCGAGGAGCCCGCTAGGCCGACTGCGCCAGGAACGCCAGGTACTGCTTCCGCGCCTCGAAGTGGTCGGCCGGCCGGTTGTGCGCCTTCCACACCGGCTCGCCCACGAACAGCCGCATGGCCTTCACGTAGTTCTGGAAGACACCGCGTCGCGTTACGGCGCGCGCCACAGCGCTCCCTCCCGCCTCGCTTCCCGCGTCCTGTCCCGGGACTCACGCCGCGGCGCCCCACCTGCTCGTCCACCGTGAAGCGGTGGTAGATCCCGGCGGGCAGAGTGATCAGGTCCCCCTTCTCCACGAAGATGCGAATCCACCTGTCCTGGTCATCTCTCACGTCGAAGTACCCGCTGCCGTCCAGCACGTAGCGGACCTCGTCGTCCAGGTGTAGGTGCTCCTCGAAAAACGTTCTCATCTGGGGCAGGAGGGAGAGTCAGCTGGCCCAGACCCCACTCCGGCCCAGGCTTCAAAGACCAGAGCCGGGGGGGGGGACGCACCTCAGCCTCAGAGACAGGGGGCGGGGCCAGGACGCGCTCTGAACCCCGTCGGGGACCAGCGGTAGGAGAAAGAGCGGCGCACACGAGGGGCCGGGTCCCAGGAAGCGCTCTGCGTGGTGGCGCGTGCGAGCGCGTCCGCGGCTCTGTCAGCCCATCTGGCAGACGAGCCGAGGGAGGCTCGGTCGCTGCCCCCACGTTGGGTGTGCAAATGGCCCGGTCCGGCTCACAGCCCACCACGCACGGCCGCCGCGCCGACCACACACGCGCGCAGGCACGGTCCCCACACACGGCCGTCACGCAGATCCCATGCACAGTCACATGATTGCGCACACACAGCCACGCTGACCACACCAGAAGGTCAGAGGCCGCGTGAGGATGAAGGGAGGCGTCCTACTTCTGTGTCCCCCGTCTCCACCCCCCTAACATCCTATAATAAAAACGTCCAGACGTGAATCCGCCATAAGCCCAGGTGAGGACGTTCGAAGGAAGAGACAACGTGCGCCCGGCAGCGAGCGCAGCCCCTTCGTCAGCGCCGAGCGTCCCGGCCCCTCGGCCCCTTGCCTTTTCCTCGTAGTCCGGCATCTTCTCCTTGCAGATGGTTATGACGTCCATCCAGGAGTAGTTCCTCTCCCTCCGGATCTTTTCCAATTCCGGGTCATTCTCGTGTTTGTCAGGGTCCAGCTGAGAGAGTTTCAAGGACAGACAGGAGGTCACACCCACACAGCCTGGGCCTCCAGGACACTCACCTGCGGTTATGGCCCAGGCCCCTCCCCCCACCCTCCCTAGGGCTGACGATGACGCATCAGGTTGGACTCCGCTGCCCCGCCCCCCGCAGGCCTCCCTGCCCTGAGCTCCTGGCGCCCTCCCTGCCTGGGGCTGCCCGAGGTCACACCTCCCCCCAGTCCCGCTCCTCTGCCCGCCACCCACTCCGCGGTCTGGTCCCCCGTGGCCTCGGGTCGCCGCCCTCCGCCTACAGGTGAAACCCACGTTCCCGAGGCTGGGACGAGGCCCCGCCACCTGGCCCGGGTGCCTCGCCTACTCCTCGGCTCCTCTTCAAAAGCGACTGACGCCGCACCCCGCAGCCCCTCGCCCTGTGCGTCCGTCACGCGCCTCCTGTCCTCCCGAGTCCGAGGCAACGCCACCCTCTGCGAAGCACGGTCCTCGGGCCCAGCCGGGACGCGTGTGCACCCCTCCCGAAGCGACTTTACGCCCCCTTGGAAGGCAGTGCCGCCGACGCGAGCACCGGTGTCAGGCCCAGACGGCCTAAAGTGCTGCTGTCACCGGTCCCCGAACAGGCAGAGCCACCGCGGCGTGCACCCCTGCCCGTGCGGAGACCGCCGGGGTCCGCGCCGGGCGGGGGACGGACCATGGCTGTGCTACGCCTCGGCAGCAGGGGCACAGCACGCTGCGTGGCCTCCCACGGTGGCGAACGGTCTCAGTAAGAGCGTGTGACACGCGGGCACTAGGTGTGCAGGGGCCACGGGATTTCACTTCGAGGGCCCTAAACCGCGTCCCCCGGACAGAACCAGAAGGTACGAGAGACGCAGTGTGGCCCGATGGGGCCGCACGGGGGGCGCCTTATGGTGAGGTGTGGCCCTTCGCACACGTCTGAGCAGACGGGGGGGGGTGTCTGCTGTCACCCCCGCACGGGGGGCTCCCTGTGCTGCCCTGCCACCCCCACCCCGTCTGGACGGCGCACGGAGCGGCTGTGATGGAACAAGCCGACTCCCCGCCGCAGCAGCCGTGGCACACGCACACGCACGATGTCTGTGTCCCTGTCCCTCGTCGCAGCGCCCGGGGGACCCGGGGGACGGGGGGGGGGGCCTTCCGCCTTCCCGGAGCCTCAGGCCGGGCGAGGCGACCCGGTCCAGCGGCGCAGAACCGGGGCCGGGCCGGGGTCGCGGGGTCAGCGGGGCACGTGGCCGGGCGCCCCCCCCACCCGCTCTGCGGAGGGACCTGCGTGGCCCCCCCCCCGCCCCCTCCCCTCCCCCACCCGCGGCCCCGGCCCCGCCGAGCGCCCGGGGACCCGACCCGGTGGGGGCGCCCCCGGGCCCCCTCCCCTCCCCCCCGGCCCCCGCACCTTCCAGTGCAGCACCCCGAGGCGCCGCAGCTGCTCCAGGCCGACTGCGGGCCCGCGCTGCGGCCTCCCGGGCGCCTCGTCCAGGTACCAGGCCCGCACCATGGCCCCGCTGACCCCGCTGCCCCCGCTGACCCCGCTGCGGACCCCGCTGACCCCGCTGCCGACCCCGCCGACCCCGCCGACCCCGCTGACCCCGCTGCCGACCCCGCGCTCTGCTCTCCGGACGCGCCACAGACCCCGAGGCCGGGGCGGGGGGCGGGGCCTATGGGCGGGGGCGGGGCCGCGGGGCGGGGCCCGGGGGAGGGGCACCCCGGAAGGGGAACGGAACAGGGCCGGGCCCCGCGGAGGCCCCGCGCCCCGGGGCGCGGTGGGCCCCCACCCCCACCCCACCCCCGCTTCACCCTTCACCCCACCCCCACCCCCCCTTTCACCCCCAAACACCCCCCCCCGCCGCCTCCTGGGGCTGTCGCAACAGCGACCCTCGGCCCCGCCGCCTGTGGGTCAGGGACGCCGTGTCCGGAATCAAAAGGGAAAACAAGGGAGACCGCAGGGCGACCCCGGGGCCGCGCGGCCACTCGGATGACCACGGCCCCGGCCCCCCCACCACCCCGGGGTGCCTCTCCGCAAAGCGTCCGCCCCAGGGGACCCCACCGCCCAGCCATCGGCCCTGGCACCTGCCTCCCCCCCCAAACTGAAGCTCCTTTGTGGTCCCCGAGGAAGGGCCAGGAGCACCACGTGCGGGGACACTGTGGGGCTCAGTGTACTGTCTCCCCCGCCCCCACGCGCACCCCAGGACGGGGGACTCCGAGGGACACTGTGGGGCTCAGTGTACTGTCTCCCCCGCCCCCACGCGCACCCCAGGACGGGGGTCTCTCAGGCCTGACGGCTCCAGGAGCCCGCCAAGGCCACGTGGGGGCCGGTGGCAAGGCCGGGAGCTGCCTGGGGAGCTTGCCCGGACCCGCAGCTGGGCGCTGCCCCCACGCAGCGCGCAGGGACGGCTCTCCTGCCTGCAGAGGCCCCCGGCCGCCACCGCCCGGTCACGCGGCTCCTCCCGGCGGCCTCCATCGGCAACAGACCTTTGTCCCCCTCCTTCGGGGAGGAGGCGGGAGCTGTGCTCCGGAAAGGCAAGCAGTGGACGCCCTGAGGAACTGCCCGGGCCCGCCCGCCACCAGAGCCCCGGCCACGGGCACAGCGGCCGGGAGCAGAACTTTCGCACGACCCTGCCGCCCCGCACTCCTCCCCTGAAGGGGAGTCTTCTGACCTGGCACTGCTCCTTCCAGGACAGCCAAAGGCAGCCCAAGGGTACGTTCCGTGACCGGAGTTCATCCCCCTGCTGTAGGCGGCCGGGGAAGCACCTGTCTACAGACGGGTGTCCCCCTTGCCGAAGACCGTGACCCGCCCAGGCTCTGTGAGGTGCTCCCAGCCCCGGGCGCTGCAGCCTTCGAGACACGTGGGACGGGGACCGGCATGTCTGCTGGGCGACCCTGTCTCTCCGAAGGGCCAGACGGCAAATCCTTCAGGCTTCGTGGGCCGGAGGCAAAATGGAGAGGCCCCAAGAACCGCTTCGCGGTGTGAAGACCCTGCTCGGGCCGGACAGAAACAGGCCTGGGCCGCGCCCACGGGCAGAGTCTGCCCACCCACTCTGTCCCGCTGCTCATGTTAAAGGTTCATCTGAGCACCAAGCGCTTCGTTCTCCCGGCCTGAGGGCAGGGCCGCGCGGGGTCCTGGGTCTCCCCCGTGAGAGCTGAGTGGTGAGCCTGCCCGGGTTCGAGGCGGGTGGCAGGGGTGTGGGTGCCAAGGCCTCTAGACTCCCAAGCACAGGCCCCACCAGGGGGCACGAGGAGGCCGGGTGACACCTGCTCAGGGGGTGGCGTCGGAGGCCTCCCTGGTGGCTGTGGGGAAGGCCGGGACCTTGCCTCACGCTTGGCGTGTGACACAGTGATGGGAGCCACGAGCTGTTTGGAGTTGATGTGAGTCTGGCCACTGCGATGATGAGGAAGCCGTTTGTTCCCCTATAAATTCAGCTTTTAAAAAAAAACATTGAAACTCCCCAGGAAGAGCGACGTGATGACAATTAGGTCCCTTCTGGTGAGGAATCCCATGCGTCCAGCACCTGTGATGAGCTCTCGTTCGTGACCTCTTCAAATGACCTTGAACAAAACATGCGGTCGGGGTCGCTCGGGGCACTTTGAGCCCCAGGGCCCAGAGGCTGCCCTGGAGGGCCAGTTAGCCCTGACGTCATCGCTGCCATTTTGAGAAAAGGGATAAAAAAATACGCTGACCCTCGCCGAGCCTCGCTGACCGGCCCTGGAACCCCTTTCCCTTGCGGACAACCGGGGGCTCGTGAAACAGGTCGGCGTCGGGCCTGTCAGGCCCCCTCCACCCAGGCTCCGCTCACGACCCTCTCGCTGCTTCTTCCTTCCACTTCGCCAGCCGCGTGGGAGGCAGAGGGCGGGGCACGTTACTGCGGGCCAGAGCCGCAGGCCCACCTCCCACACCACGCCCAGGGGCGGCCGGTGGCATCTCCGTAAGGGTCGCCGCGGGGGCCGCCCGCTCATGGGCTGGTCGGCCTCGCCCTGAGCGGATGCTCTGTCCACCCCCGCGGTGTGAGGAGGTGGCCCCTCAGAAAGCCTCGCTGCCACGGCTTCCAGACGCCAACGGCTCCGTCGTACGCCGTGGAAAGCAACCGTTTGGGTTTATTCTTTAAGCAGCCCCAGTCCAGGTGCGGGACAGCTGCGGCGCGCGGGGCGCACACAGCGCTTCAGGACCGAACTTTCTTTCCGAGGCCTGGATTGCACCGTTGCTTCGCTCGGGGCGAACGGGTTTTTCTGCTCCGGGCGTTTCCCCAGTCAGGTGCCCCCGGTTCGGGTTACACTGCAGGGTGCGGGGCGGGAAGCAGAAACCCGAGAAGGCAGAGCGACGACACTGACGCTCGTAGGAAAAGGCCACGAATGCAGGACGGACGGACGTGGAAATCGGGACCACGAGGACAGCTTTTCAGAAAGCGCGCGCCGGGCCCCGCGTGCCCGCCGCCAGCAGGTGGGAGCAGACGCGCCGCCTTCGGAGGTCCGGTTCTTACGGGGGCGCAGGCAACGTCCGCAGGTCAGGGGCGGGCGTGCAGGGGAATGAACCGCCAGCGTGTGAGCGTGTGGGTGTGAGCGAGACTGAGAGGCAGGCCTGGGGGGACCGGGAAGCGGAACCGTGCTTGTGGGTGCAGCCAGAGGAGCTGCCGCTGAGGGACGTTTGAGCGGAGGGAGGCAGGTGACGGAGGGACCCCAACGCCTGGAGGAAAACTGCGCCAAGCACGGGGACAGCCGGTACCCGGCCGGAGGCGGTGGGGTCCCCGCGCCCAGTGCACGGCCCGGGGGACCGACAGCTGGGCCAGAGGATGCAGGCGCCGAAGCCACAGGGCACCGCGGTCCGGCCCGAGCCGAGACGAGGATCTAGACCCACGAGGCCAGGACACGCGGCTGCAGCGCTGCCTGTGCCCATCCCCTGTGACGAGGACACCGGTCAGACTGGACAGGGCTCCCCACGACCTGCTTCAATCCAGTCACCTCTTTAAGGCCCGATCTCCAAACGCAGTCCCATTCTGAGGGCCTGGGGGTCAGGAATCTGGGGGACACCCCCCCACACACCTGCCACACCTGGAATCGGGTCACAGCGGTTACAAGGAAAACAGACCCTAAACCAGATTTCAGGAAAACGACCCGAAAGGGCGGGCGTGCAGACGCCGCGCGCACCTCTCACCTGCACAGCCCGACCGGGGCGGCGACGCGCTGCGCAGGCCAGCACGACCGCTGGCGCGAGGCGGGGGCACGTGGCTCCCGAGGGAGAGGACGCAGGACGCCCTCGGGGTTCCGCGCTTCACCCTACCCCGGAGAGAACAGAACCGATGGTTCAGGCACCGGAGGGAAAAACCGTGAGCCGACGGCTCCCACCGCGAGACCGGGCTTCGGGGACGAAGGACGCAGGCCGACCTCGACGGCCTCGGCGAGCACGGTCCCCAGGTGACGCTGCCCCGGAGGCTGGTCAGCACCACCGAGCACGCAACGCGCCGAGGCCGCGAGGAGGTGGCCACCAGCTGCCACCGCGCCGCTTCCCGGGGACTGCGGGAGGCGTCGGCGTCGGGACCCACACGGGACACGGTCAGGTGAACCGAGCCGGGTGGGGGCGGGCGCCTACCCCTGCCCGCGTAGGGTTCCCCACGTGGGGGACACTCGCAGAGAGCTCACGGGCCCCGACGGGGGTGTCGGCCCGAACCCAGAAAATGCTTTCACGTGCGCGCACGTGCGTGTTTTCCACGACTCTGCCCTCTGACGAGGCCCAGAAAGGCCCACCCGGGAGCAGCAGCCCCCCTGGGTGCCACGGGCCGGGCGGGCTCCAGGAGAAACCAGACGCCCTGGAGGAACAGGCGACTGCGGGCCGGAGTGGAAAACGTGCAAAGTGGGACTCCCAGGCCCGGCAGCCAGCCAGGGGGCCGCGTGGGTCCAGACGCGTGTGCGAGCCCGCTGCGCGTGTGCGGGCGTGCGACGCACAGCGGTGGAGACGGAGGGAAGGCCGACCCGCCAGAGGAGGTGCCATTCGGGTTCAGGGGCGACTCAGGTCGCAGTGGGCCGACACCCCCGAGTGTGCGCAAGGCCACGGGGTCGTGACACACACACGTCACAGAAACACAGGAGGCCGCGACTGGTCGCCCTCCGGGGACGACACGGGGCTCATGCAGCATCGTGGCCTTTCCCCGCTGCTCCTACGAGAGTCCACCCCGGACGAGGGGAGCACCTTCTCGAACCGCTCCAGCCAGCGTGTGCCACCGCGGAGGGGACTGTCAGCCCCGTGCACCCTTGACCCAGGGGCCCAGGCCCTGAGCGTCGGGCCCACCCACACCGGAGAGGGCGTGAAAGCACACGGGCCGCCCGTCGTCCGGCCCGCTGGTGAGTGGAAGCTGTTTCTTGACCTGGGTGGAGGCTGTGGGTGTCCCCCCTAGAATCATCCCAAGATGATCCGACGCGCTACAGGTCTGTTGTGTCGTTTCTGGACGTTCCTACGGGAAGAGGCAACAAAAACGGAGCCACACAGGTGGTCAGGGCGAGCGTTTATTGTCGCTCCTGCGCAGCGCTTCCGACAAAGCGGCCCAACGACGTTCCGAGATTTATCTGTGCGTCTTGGTCTTGCGGGTTTGCGCGGCACAGAGGGGTCCGGCCCGGCCCGGCCCGGCCGCCCCCAGCGAGCAAGCAGGGCCTTCCAGGGGTCGGCAGGCAGGCGCCCGCCAGCCCGCGGTCCCGTGACCCCGCCCTGCCACCTGGAGGCGACCTCTGGCCTGCGCTGCCGAACCCTGCTCACCCGTCCCGTGAAGCCGATGTGCGTGTGCGGCCGGCGGCAGAACTAGAGAGAATAGCATCGAAGCGACGAAGCGACACGCCAAGTGACACGCGGCCCTCGACATCCGAGGGCGTCGAGTTTATTACACGCACGAGCAGTTCCACCACGCGGCACCCGCCTCTGACCCAGCTTGGCAGCGCGTCTCCGTCTCCTGCGCCGGTCCCCGAACGCGCGTCCTCCCCACCAGCACGGGACAGCCGCTGGCCCCGGGTCCCCTGCGCACGACGGCGGCTCTGCTAGGCCTCGGGCTGCCTCGCCCCTTCCCGAGCCAACCTGTCGGCTTCTTCGTTGCCTACAAAGCCCGAATGGCCCGGAACGTGCATCTGCCAGAGAGATTTGTTCCCGTTTGACGCCCTCGTGGTTAATCAGGACGCCCAGGCCTGAGACAGGCGGGCAGGGGCGGCGCCCCTCCCGGCCCGCCCCTCAGCGGTCCTGACCCCACGAGGCCTGCTCCTCCGGCCCCGAGGCCGGGACACCGGACGCCGCCGTCAGACTCTGCCCACGTCGGACGCCACAGCGTGCCGTGCTTTCTCCCACTCAGCGACGGGCTGCGGCGGGCTTTCCGGGCAAAGCCCCGTACGTACGAGCGGACAGACGGACGGAGGTGCACACGCGCTCACACGCACGCACGCCGCACGCGCACACGCCTCACACGCACTCACGCGCACACGCTCGCCGCGTGCACGCTCACGCTCACACGCACACGCTGCGCCGCGTGCACACACACTCGCACACGCGCTCACACGTGCACACGCACCCGTCCGCAGATGCTGCTAGAGAAGCGCTACCTGCTCAGCCACTGCGCACACTTGCGGGGCTGCAAGGCAAAGCTCGAACGTCGGGTGTGCAAACCGCCCCCGCGGGCCCGGGCTGGGGGAGCCAGGGCTGGGGAAAAGCGGGGGAGGCTCGACTCTCGTTGGAGAAATCGTTCTAGCAGAGACTCCCTATCACGGGAAAAACGCCTGCCTCGGGGAACACCGGTCCCGTTACTAAGGTCTCGTCGCACGACGCTGACGAAACACGCTGCAACCAGCTGCGTGAAGGTCGTGAGCAGGCTGACCCCCCGCGTCGCCTTCGGCGTGGTGTCCGGGCGAGGACGGCGCAGCGGCACCGGGCAGTGTGTCCTGCGCCCGGTCCCTGGGCCCCTCGTTAAAGCAGCATCCCTCACACAACAACGGCCGCGTGCTCTCGCACCCCGCAGACGTGCAGACGTGCGTGCCGTGGAAACCGTCACCCCGACCTCGGTCCCAGGTCGCTGACAGACCGTGCGTCCCTCCGGGTCACCCGCCCTGCGGCCCGGGGCCGGGGCACTCACCCACTGAATGTCCATGCCCTGGGCGAGCCTCTCCAGCTCCATGAAGTCCTCCTTGTTGATCACCTCCTTCCCCGTGCTCGTCCGCCACCCGTTCTTCTTCCAGCCGGGAACCCAGCTGGTGATGCCTGGAAGAAAGGCCCGCGTCGACCGGTGAGTCTCCGCCCGCTGAGTCTCCAGGGTCCGGTCTTCTTTCCTCCCTGGACGTCTGCTCCCAGGCCCGCCCTCTTGTGTCCCGGGGTCAGTCTGGACGTCTCACTCCTTCCCTGGGCCCTGCCTGGGCTCCTGGCACAGACCCGGAGCAGCCCGCCTCGTCCCTTCGCTCTCATTTGTACTCGACCAAGCTCTCAGGCCAAGATGTCACCTCCTCCAGGAAGCCTTCCCAGCCTTCGACGTCCCTCCCTGCTCTCCTACACGGGGTCCTGTCGAGGCCGTGGGCCCGCCACCGCCAGCTACACGTGCTCAGACTCGGGGCGCCACGGAGCGGGGACTACCTACCCTGCCGCCACGTCTCTGGTGCCCGGCAAGGCAACGCCGACGCGGCAAATACCGGAGCAGCAGGCCCGGACCCTGAATCCGCACCCCGTCCCTCACACCCGACGAACCAGATGTACCCCGACGTACACGCGGGTCCCACCCGCCCGGGGAGGGAAAGACCCGTGTCCCTGCACACCCGTGGGGAGACGCCAGCAGCAGGGCGCGGCAGCCTACCGTTGATGGTGAACATGCTGTCGGTGTACAGGACCAGCTTGCTGATGCGCTGCGCCCGCGCCTGCTCGATGGCTTTGCAGGCCGCCTGGGGGAGACCAGCCCGTGGTCACGCGGGGGCCGCGCCCACGAGCACGCCTGCTGTCAGAGTCGCCGCGCAGGGCGCACCCCCACCCCCGTCCGTGCAAACTGCAAAGGCGGCAGCGACGGGAGACCGCGCGGCACGCCCGGTTCTGTCCGGGCGCCCATCTGAGATGAGCTGCGTGATTTTTCTGGAAAACCCCCATCCTTCAGAGTCGTCACCAGCCCCAAACTGCGTCTCTTCTGCGTTCTGAGCATCTCACACACCGACAGGGAAAGGTTCCCTGACGAGTTCGCCGTCGACGCCACAGGACGACGACCACACGTTTCTAGAAAAACACGCCTGACGACTCACGTGGATTTCCGCTCTCTGGTTGGTCTGTCGCCCGGGGAGTCTGACGCCTACGTTCCTGGTTGAGAAACGACACAGAAGAAAACAAAATCACAGCTAACCCTCAAAGCGCCTCTTCGAGGCTCCTGAGGTGCCGGCCTGGCACACGCTCATGGCCGACACGGGCCAGGGCTGCGCTGGCAGTGCCGGCGCCCACCGAGAAGCGGGGGGAAGCGTGCGCCTGGGCCCGACTCACACGGTGGGCCCGGGGCCGGCGCCACAGAGAGAGAAACGGCCCCCACGGGCGGTCCCTGCCGAGCAAGCCTCGTGCCATCTCAGTGACGCACACCCAGAGGACAGGCCGGGGCCGGGCACGCCTCCCGTCCCACGTGGAGCGGCGGCCCGAGCTCTCCGGTCCGGGGCCCGGCGTCTGAGTGATCACACGCACGTCACGTGACTGTGTGCCTGTGACGAAGAGGGGAGCGCCCCGAAGCTCTCACACGTTCGGGAGAGTCGTGGGGTACGATCGCTTCTGTGTCCTGTGACCACCCCCCCCCCGCATCCTTGCCAGCACCAACGTGACTCCTTTAGGGGGGCAGTCAGGTCGCGTTGGTGCAAAATCAGTGAGACACAGAGGCCCGTCGAGCCGTAAGGACAGCAGAGCACGCTGGGTGTTCTATGTCCCGGGGAGCAGGCTGTCCCTGGCCACGGGAACCAAAGCCGATCCTCGACCGACGGGACGCAGACCCTGCCTCGTCCTCTCACGAGGTGTGGACCACGACCCAGTAAAACCTGACGCTCTCGCCACAGGTCTCACACACACACACACACACACACACACACACACGACAAAACTCGAGTCCCGCCACGCGGCTTCCCGTGTACTCACAGAGGATGGCCGGGCCCCCAGTAAACGCCGATGCCCGCCCGCGCCCTCCGCCGCCCGTTCATGGAGCAGCAGCCGTCCGTGTAGACGATGGCGTGTTCCCCTGCAGGACAGGAGCGTGCTGAGCGCCTCCGGTCCGACAGCGCGGACGCTGACGTTCCCCCGAGAAGCTGCCGAGAATGAGCAGCTCACGCTGGGCGGGCGCTTTACAGTTCAGTAGAAATTTCTAAAAAACCGCGGTCACGTCCCACACGGGGGTGCTGCACCCTCTCCGCCTGGAGCCCAGCCACATTTGGGTCCCGCATGTCAGGCGCATCAGGGGTCGCGGCGCCACCTCATAAACCCAGAAGCCAGTGCCGGGAGGACTGCGGCTCATCGCCCGCCGCAGGGGGCAGAGAGCAAGGCCACCGGCCCCTCCTCGCGGCTCCCGGGGCTGTCCTTGCAGACGAGCAGCGCCGCGGCACAACGGGACCTGCCCGCCAGGAGGTCAAGTGCTCTGACGAACTGGTCCGTCTGTACCCCAGTGCATTTACCACCCGGGACCTGTGCTCCCGTCTTTCCTTCCTTCCACCAAGACAGAGGGTTTGACCGACATGCCAACGCTGTCAAGAGCCCACAGCAAAGGACTGACACGAGGCCCGTGTCCGGCCGCTGACGCCCAGCAGGACATCTCAGTGCCTCGGGGGAGAAGTCGGGCTGGCGGGCGTCAGAGCTGGCCGTAAAGAGGCCGCACGCGCGTGAGGCGTTTGTCGAAAGCGTGGCAGGGGCAAAGGGCAGGCCCCTGGAGGGTGCGGGTGGGCTCCTAGCGGGCCGGGCAGGGGTGTGCAGGGCAGCTGCCGGCCGAGCGTCCTTGGTTCCACGGGGCCCGCCGCCGCCGGCCTAACTGCACACCTCCCTCCTCGTCACCGGGTCCTGCTCGACTTCCTATCGTGCCAGGCACCGCGTCAGGTGCCACTGGGCTGTAAGCGGCTGGTACATGGGAAGGGCTCACCTCCCGCCCAGTCCACAGGTGTGCGTTTCCATGACTCTCGGTAAAAGCCAGATCGCGGACTTAGGGTGTCTAACGTGACTGCAGAAATGACTCACGCAGCCTGACACAGCCCGACAAAACGTTTCTATTGGTTTCCCCTGACTGAATTACAAAACGGCTGCTTCTCAGGAGAAAACGTGGAACCTACGAGAACTCTGATCCATGTAAAAAAATGCTACCTATTCCCATGTTATTTTATACACGTAAAAGGCAAAAAAGACTAATACTGCAAGTCAATGAACATAAGCAAGTGGCTCCTGGAGCTAAGGAGGGGGACGTTCGCCACCTTGCTCCTCAGGAGAGGGTGGGGTCCTGAGCTGGCGCAGACCCACCGGAGGGGAGGACACGTGCGCGCCGCCAGTCGGAAGCAGGAGCGCGGGGCAGGCCGGCTCATCGGGAGATGCTGCAGGTCGTGCCTTCCCTGCCTTAGGGACCCGCAACGCTGAGCACGCAGGAGACGCCGCTGTAGCAAGACTGGCGTCTCCCACTTCAGCTTGTGACATTTCCTAGGACCCTCCCAAGTTCTAACAATTCCGCACCATTTCGTGACTACGAGATAGTAACCTCAGGCTTTCCAGCGAGATGCCTGCTCAGGTAAGAACAGGACAGTAACTGTCAGCTCAAATTCTCCCCGTTAGAAAAGGAAGAAAAGTTACACACGTGGTTCCGTCACACGCTAAGATTCTAAAAACCCAAGACGTACCCATGTACGAGAAGGTGTCCTTGCCCAGTGGAGGCGCCGGCTCTGGCCCCGCGCTCTGCCTCGCGTGCTTCGCGCTCGGCTCCGAGTTCTCGTCCCCTTCGGCGGGGGGCTCACGGAGGCGCTTGCTGGCCTTCGCCTGTGATTCCTCCCCAGGTTCAGCTTTCTTTCCTGAAAGACAGAGTCTGCTCAGGAGCCAGGAGCAGGGAACCCAACGGGCAACGAAGAATCCAGGAAGCCGGTTACGTAGGGTCACTCAATCAGCCCGAGACGGCCTGGGTACCGATTCCACTTTCAAGAAGTGGAAAGTGCTGCCCCGGTGAGCACACGCGTGACGAGGAAGCGACACAGCCCCACGGCCGGTGCAGAGGCGGCCTCAGTGCTGGGACAGAGGATCTCAGTGGCGGGACGTTCCCTCAGGCCAAAGCCTCCCCCGGAATCGGCCCCAACCCTCTCCGCTCCGGGCAGAGGTGAGGAGGCGGCAGCCGGAAAGCGGGGGCTGGCGAGGCCCCCGTGAGGTTCGGGGAAAGACACGTCTCCACGACAGGGAAGTGCACGTGGAGCGGCGTGGGCTGGGGTGGCAGCCGCAGCGGTCACCGGGCGCAGCTGCGGTGGTTCAGGGAGGCGGCGGCAAGGCACACCGGGTGTCGGTGCGGGTCAGACAGCCTCGCCGGGAAGCCGCGGCCTGGGACTCGGGTGGCCGGGGGGAGAGTCAGCGCCCGGCCCCAAAGCTGTGCAGACGGCGGGCTGGGGCTGGCCCCCACCCCCACGCCCCGGGCCCTTCCCAGTCCTGCTGAGCCCACCCGGCCTGTGGCCTGTGGCCTGAGCCCTGCGCGGGGAACGCGCGTGCGGACGGCGGGTCACGGGGCGTCCTGGGCCGCCGCCCAGGCCCGCGCTCGGGGAGGGGGGGAGGAAGCGCTTTTTATAGACGCGGCCGAGCTCGAGGGAGACGCCGGGGCTCCCGGGGCCCCGAGGCCGAGGCGCTGCCGGCGGACCCGGGAGAGGGAAGTGGGCGCCGCCCGCGGGGGGCGCGCGGGGCCCGGAGGTACCTGCGGCGGCGCCGGGGCTGCCGGGGTCCCGGACGAAGGCCCAGGCGTCCTCCTCGCGGGCGAACTTCTTGAACCTGGCGGCGGGGAAGCGCTCCACGCGCGCGCGGCACTCGCTCCTGGGGGCAGCGGCGTCAGCGCCCCTCCCCGCCGCCTCCCCCTTCCCGGTCCCCCCGCCCCCCGCGCCGGCCTCCGCCGGGGCTGCGCAGCGTGTGCCGCACGCCCCCCCCGCGCAGTCGCGCCCCACGCCGGCCCCCCGCCCGGGGGCGCGCCCACCCACCAGGTCAGGAAGACCCCGGCCTCGCGGCCCCTCCTCACGGCGTAGAACATGCCGAGCGCGCCGCTCCCGCAGCCGCGGCGCACGGCGGCCCCAGCGACCCAGCGCGCCAGGCCCAGGAGCCGGGTCATGGTCGCCCCCCGGGCGCCGCGGCGCGCCGGGCCGCCCGGCTGCGCGCCGCCATCACGCCGACCCCACTTCCGGAATCACGCGGGCCCGACTTCCGGCGGCGGCGCGGCCGAGGACGCACGCCCTGGGGGCGGGGCCCACGGGGCCCGAGGAGAGGGGCGGGGCCTGAGCGGGTGGGCGGGGGTCTGCGCCGAGTGGGCGGGGCCTCGGCGCGTCGCCGCGTCTCTTCTCCCCGGAGGGTGGCGCTGCGCTCGGTGCCTGGGAACGCGGCGTGCGCGAGGCCTCCGGGTCACGTGGTCCGACGCGCACGTGGTCTCAGGGCCTCACCTGTCCTTCCCGTCCGCACGCGCCTCGTGCAGGTGAAGGGGAAGAGCGCGTTGCCTTCGGTACAGCACCCTAAGGGGACGCACGGCCGGTTGTCGAGGAAACCACAGCGTTTCTGCACTTTAAGTGTTAATATCTGAGCAGTGACCGTCCGTCACCTGGTACGTCGCGACGTCCAGACCCAGAGGGCGTGTCCTCGGCACGTCCCAGCAGCTTCAGGGAAACGCCTGTGACGGCCACGTCCATGGCGGGCTCGCACGTGCCCGGGGCTCGCGCCCGCACACGGGCCGCCACACGAGGTGGAGGGGGGAGAGCCCCTGCACCGGTCATTCCGAGAGAACAGGCGGGGCGGGTTCTCTGTGCCCGCACCTGCTGCCACCCGATGCCCTTCGGGAGCTGGGGTGGAGGGGAGGGGCCCCGAAGTCCGCCCTGCCCGGCTTCCTGCCTCGCGCGTGGTGACATCACGACGTCCCGCGCAGGGTCCTTTCCGACGGGGGTTTCCACCCAGCTCAGAAGTGGCGCGTTTGTGAGGGGACAGGACCGAGGCCGGCCTGCACGCCCCACCTGGGCGGTGTCCTGTCCCGGGCCAGAGCCGATCAGTCGGGTCTCAGACCCCTTTCCAAATAGAGGGGATCGCGACTCTGGGGGAGGAAAGGCTCACCTCCCGTTTGAGCCACAGCGGGACAAAATGAGCCTGCGGCACCCTCCGTGCCGGAAAGCGAGGCTTTCAGGGACTAACGGCGACGGCGGGACACGGGGACTAGGGCCAGAGGTGGACCGCGAACCCGACCACGGCCGACCGCGGGGAACGGGGCGCTCCTCTCTCTCGATCCGCCCCGCCTCCGCGGCTCGGGTGAACCCCACCGCGCACTGGGTCACACTGCGTGTGCGACGCCCTCCTCCCGCGCTGGGACCTGCCCGGGGACTGGGAGCGGCGCGGGGCCGGCATCGCACGCGGCCCCGGACTCCGTCCTAGCGCACCCTCGGGCGGAGCGCCTTCCTGACGCTCGCTTCTCTGCCGAGTGTCTCTGAGCCACCCGCCCGCGGCCGGGTCCCGGCGGGCGGGGCCGCAGCCCGGGGG
Source organism: Cynopterus sphinx (assembly GCA_030015415.1). NCBI lineage: Eukaryota > Metazoa > Chordata > Mammalia > Chiroptera > Pteropodidae > Cynopterus > Cynopterus sphinx. The sequence goes on from CM057383.1 coordinate 629,281, forward strand.
TCCGCCTTTCCCGGCGCCCCGCCTCCGGGGGCGCCGGCTTTGCTCCCCCCGGGCCCTGGGGGCCCGCCCAGGCGGGCGTCGACCCTGCGAGCGGGCGCGGAACCTCCGCGAACGGCGCGGCGAGGCGCGTCCCGGGGCGGAGCGGCGTTCCCGCCGCACCAGTCCCCGCGCGCCTCTTCCCGGGGCTCTGCCGGCTTCCGCCCTCGCTCCGCCGCGCTTCCGGCGTCCCCGCGCTGTCCCGCCCCTTCCTGTCGCCGCCGGGATTTGACGCGCTCTCGCGAGACCCGGGCCTCTTCCCAGGCCGGCGCTCGATCAGGTAGGTGCGCGGCCCCCGTTCTCCGCCGGCTTTTCGGCCCTTTTTTGGGGATACGGGCCCTGCCGTCCCCCTGCGCGCGGCGGGGCCCGCGGCCCGGGCGGGGATGCGGCCGATGCCGCGGCCCGCGCGCCCCGATGGCGTCCGCGGGCGCCGGCCGGCCCCGCCTAGCGCGCGCTGTGCTTGCAGGAGGACGCCGCCATGTTCAGCTCGAGCGCCAAGATCGTGAAGCCCAACGGCGAGAAGCCGGACGAGTTCGAGTCGGGCATCTCTCAGGTGGGCGGCGGCGGGCGGGCCGGGGCCCCGGCGCGTGCCCCCGGTCGGGAGGGTGCGGGGGAGGGAGGAGAGGGGGCGGCTCGGCCGGACACTGAGCGCCGGGCCCCTGCCTTCGCCGCAGGCGCTGCTGGAGCTGGAGATGAACTCGGACCTGAAGGCGCAGCTGCGGGAGCTGAACATCACGGCCGCCAAGGTGAGCGCGGGCCGGGGAGATGGGGAGCACGTGCGTGTGTGTGTGTGTCCGTGAGCGCGGGGTTGCCATGGGGACCCGCGCGGGGGCCGCCTCAGTCCACGTGGCCCGGCCTGAAGCATGTGGGGCCCAGCCAGAGTGGAAGGGGCCCCCCTGGGGGCGGCCTGGACAGCCACAGGTGGTCTGGGGCGGGGGGAGTGTGGACGGAACCACTCAGGCCAGGCTGGTCCCTGCCAACCAAGACGTGGCCGCATGGAAGACGAAAGCGTCGCGGGACACTTGGGGTCAGCGGGCTGCTTTGCTCCTAACTGGAGCAGAGTTTGCATTTTTGCTTGCGGTTGCCGCTGTTGAGTAGAAGTTGTCGGAAACTGGTTTTCCTTGAACACGTGTTTAACTCAGAAGCTCCAGTGTGTTTGGGCCGTTTTAGAACGCGAAGGGGCCTGTGCAGACACGAGCAGCCTCGTTTTGGGTCGCACGCCATTTGCGGGTACCTCCTGTAGTAGAACGTCGCCCAGGCACGCCTGGCGTCGACAGGTTCACAGACCGAATGTGTCGTGTGTCGTGTGAGAGAGGCTGACAGTCGTGCATGGCCACGCAACGTGAGCCAGAAAGTGGTTTTGAAAAGTTCCCGAATCAGGTAACGGTCCGTGGCGTCTGTTGCACGTTACTACTTGATGCTGTATCTGAGTTGGAAGAGTGGGGAGTACAGACTGAAAACTGTGGGTTTTCTCTTTCCCTTTAGGAAATTGAAGTTGGCGGTGGCCGGAAAGCTATCATAATCTTTGTTCCTGTTCCTCAACTGAAGTCTTTCCAGAAAATCCAGGTCCGGCTAGTACGCGAACTGGAGAAAAAGTTCAGCGGCAAGCACGTCGTCTTCATTGCTCAGGTACGCGCCGGACCGCTGGAGACCTGGTTTCGTGGCCCTTGTCGAAGTCGCTTGTGTTCGGGCTCTTGCTGGGTCGGGGCATTGAGCTCAGCCTCCCGTGGTCATGGAGAAGCCGCGTCGGGGGTAGCATGCTTGGAAACTTGCAGTGGGTCGAAAAGATAAACTGCGTTTTGGCGTCACAATGGCTTTCCGCACGGCGTGGTAGCAGGTTGCTTCAGGACAGGATCAGACTGAGACTCAGGCTGGTCCGAGCCAGGGTTGTTCTGCACGATAGACTTTCCTGCCCAAGGTCATCCTGCTCTGGTGAGCGATGAGAACTTGGGAGGAAGAGATGGTAAGGAAGGGTTTGTAGGGAAAGGGGAATAGTCAATGGCGCTTCGAAAGTTCCCACCTGGCCGTGGTGCAGGCAGGTCTGGGGGCGTCCGGTGGCAGCCGACGAGGCGTGTCTGGCTCCCTGGGAATGTCAGCGCCCGCAGCGGGTCTGGTTATCCGTGGAGGCGGTGATGTTTGGGCGATTGGTAGACATGAAGCCGTTGACGTTTTCTGGTGCAATTTTGACGCACTGGACTCTGAACGAGTCACGGAGGAACCAGAACCGTCACGGGACTTCTCGGTAACTCTCCTGGTCTAGGTGGTTTGCCCTTCTCCGGGTGGGAGTTTCCTCTGTCTCTCCTCTTAAAGCGCTTTGACCCTACAGGCTTTTGTTTTGTGGTTGTTGCACGACCCTTTTTACCTTGCAGAGGAGAATTCTGCCCAAGCCAACCCGAAAAAGCCGTACAAAGAATAAGCAGAAGCGGCCCAGGAGGTGAGTATCAGCGTCGGAGTGTGTGTTCTGCTTGTAACAGCTCTCGGCTCCCATGGGTTTTTAGTAAGAGCCGAAGTAGGTTTCTAAAAGTGGAACATAGGTACTTGAGGAAGGCAGTTTTTGTGGGGATTTTTTGCTGCGTTACTTTGATTTTTTTCTGTACACGTGAGAGTTTTAACAGGCATCTTAGAGGCACAGGTTTCGTGTGTTCGCGTAGGTGGTGTGGTTAACTGGTCGCTGCTTTCACAGAATGACTTCTCTTTGGTTCTCGGGGCAGGAGGTGGGAACCATGAGAGGGAGCCGTTGGTGGACAGCCCTGGGCGAGGTGCCCAGCGGGGGTGGGCCCGTGTGTCCTCTTGGCTTTTAGTTCTTGCTGTGGATGAAGGCTCCATTCGAGCTTTTGTTGCTGACGTCACAGTTGGAAATCTCACTGCGTTGTGGATGCCGAGGGACAGTGTGGACTGGACTGGTTGACGGGTTACCTGTCCTCAGCTCAGACAGCCACGGCTGCGCCCTGGTCCAGGCCTCTGGTGCTGAGGGCGCTGGTTCCCCAGGCTCGGGTTACCAGACCCCTGCGGGCCCTGCCCTCAGGAACTGTTGGAGGGAAAGGGCTGCAGTTGACCGGTCGCTGCCAGGTGGGCAGCAGCCTTAGCGTGTGTGATTGTGTTTCCCAACCTGAAGGCAGGTGACACCCAGGCCTGGAGAGCTGGCTCGTTCCAGCCGGTGACAGTGACGCTGGGGCACCGGAGCGCTCAGCCTTGTTTCTGAAACCCCTGGGCACGGTCGGGCAGGTGCTGCTGTGGGGGGAGGGGGGGAGGGGGTGAGGCCGGAGCAGGTTTCCCCGAACTTGAGTTGCACGGTTCAGCACTTGGAGCTCGTTTCATGGGCAGGTGGAGTAGCGTAAGAGTTCGGGGTTTGGGGGGTGGGGGTGCTTCTAGATAGTTCGCAAGACGAGCACAGGAGGTGATCGAGGACACGAGCATGCGTATTGGGAGTGATGCTGGCAGAGCGGTTTTGCCATCTGCGTTCTGAGAGCCCAACGTGGCCCTTAGGCACGGAGCAGACCCTGTGACTTGCACCCGGCTAAGGGACTCAGACCTGCAGCCTTAACTCTCCCTCTTCCCACCCTGTGTCCTCATTTCCGCAGGTAGTGACGCCTGTGTCCCTAGCGACCCGGTCTGGGCGTTTCAGGCTTGCTGTCCCCCTCACGGTGGGGTCCGGCTGGTAGGCTGTGGGGGCTCTCCCACGTCCCAGTCTGGTGCCTGCCCCCAGGCTCGCTTCCCGTCCTTCCCTTAAACACGTCAGATGCCGAGTCGTCCCTGGTTCTGCGCTCTCTAGAGCTGTGGGGGTAACGTGCTTGGTGAATGGGCAGCAGTGGTCGGTTGGGCCCCGCGTCGCATTCGCTTTCTGAGCGGAGGTGACAAGGCCTTGGGAAGGGGGTTTCCCTCGAGCCTGCTGGGTGGCCATGGAGCAGTAAGACCTCAGGGGCATTGGACAGCGTGTGTCGTGTGTATGGGGACTGCCAGGCAGGGAACAGGTGGGTAGAGTGTGGTGTCTGGCCTGGGGAAGGGGTGAGCCCCCTACAGACCCCCAGGAGCGCTGTGAACACGACGCCCATGCTGTCCCTTTGCTCGGCCGCTCCCGATATCCCGTGGCGCACAGCAGGCGCCCCACAAGTTGGCGTGTGGTTGAACCTTCCTGTGGCCAGCCAGGCAGATGGGCTGGGAACGTGAGGGGACAGTCAGGGCGAGAAGGTTCCGCTAAGTCTTAGGGGCTGGGTAGACAGTTGGGGACCCGCACAGGGGCCACTGTCTTCGAGCTGGCGGCAGAACAGCCCTTCTCGGGGTGGCCTGATCCCTCCCACGGTCGTAAAGAGTGAGGCGTCGTGGTGTTTCAGAGGCCGAGGAGCGCTCGTGGCGGCTTTGGGTAAACCCGGGGATGCGGCAGCATTTTAGGTGAACTTGGCTCCGGGGGGGTGTGGCTTTGGGACGAAGGGGTCCCGCCGTGTTCCAGCAGAGAAGCAGCATCAGTGGAAACGAACGTAAACGGTGAAAACACCCGAGTCCTGAGCTCTCGCCTGGAGGTGGGCGCCCCTGGCGGCTTTGGCGCGTGTGGTGACACGCTCGGCCTCCAGGCGGTCGCCGCCCCGTTCTGCTTGGCCCGGGCTCGGGCGTGCTGAGCTGAGCGGGAGCGTCCCACTCGGAGCCCGCGTCGACTGGCGTCCTGGCCGGGGGGCGGGCCTCGCGCGGGGCGTCTCACGCGTGTCGCCGTCTTCTGCAGCCGCACCCTCACGGCCGTGCACGACGCCATCCTGGAGGACCTGGTGTTCCCGAGTGAGATCGTGGGCAAGAGGATCCGCGTGAAGCTGGACGGCAGCCGGCTCATAAAGGTTCACCTGGACAAGGCGCAGCAGAACAACGTGGAGCACAAGGTAGCGGCCTCCCTGGAGGGGGGCAGGGGCGGCCGAGCGCCCCGTGTGTCCCCGGGCCCTGTGCCGTCGAGCCTTGGCCCACTTCCCGTGGGTTGTGCCGGGTTTTCCCCTGCGGGGCGTCTTCAGTGACGAGGACACAGGGACGTGGTTCCGTGGTTTGACCTTTAGGAAGGCCTTTTGGGGTGGGAGGTGGCGGTAGAGTCTGGGGAGAGCGGTCACGTGCCTCCACACCTGGTAGGCTGACCAGTGTGGGCAGCCCCTGGGGGCTTCCCCGGGCTCCGTCCCCACGGTCCAGAGGGCGGGGCAGAGTGCACCGTGCTGAGCCCGTCCCACGGCTCGGAGGACGTGTCCCGTAGGTCCCTCGTCTTCCCAGTTCCGTGTCTCTGAGCGCCACAGGGGCGCGACCGCAGAATCGGCGAGCTTGAAAAGTTGGCGCTGAGTTGCTTTTGGCTTTTCTCTCGTAGGTGGAAACTTTCTCTGGCGTCTATAAGAAGCTCACGGGCAAGGACGTTAATTTTGAATTCCCAGAGTTTCAGTTGTAAACGAAAATGACTAAATAAAACGTCCACGGGATTCTGCTCGGGCACGTGTTTCAGACTTTCCGGGGCGTGGACACACGGCTGTCTGCGTTGTCCGTCGCTTCCTCCGCGGGCGGGCGACTCCAAACGGGTGCCTGAAGCTTGAGCCAGGAGGTCCGAGGTGCATGAGGGACGTTTTTGGATCCCGTGGTGCGACGGGGGTGTCGGGACGGCCCACGGTGGCCGAATATCGGCACTTTCACGTGGTTCGGCCTGAACGTGGGCACCAGACGTGGAGAATGGGAGGCACCAGCCTTCACCCGGTCCCCGCGAGCGCTGCGACCTGGAGGGACGCTGTGGCCCGGGGACGCCATGCTGACACCGGTTCCGCTCGAGGGGTGGGGGCAGGTGTCGGAAGTAGCCAAAGCGAGGCCGAGATTGGCTCCTCGAGGTTCACTTGAGCGTACACACTAGGCGTTTCGAAGCACCCGTTCGGTGGCCTTGGGTCTGCTGACGCTCGAGCCAGGTCTCCAGAACCTTCCATCTAACAAACCGTCCATTAAACTGCCCCCCTCCCTGCCCCCGGAATCACGAATCCTCTTGTAAATCACGTTAGATCCTAAAGGGTCTTGGGGAAGCCGAGTGTCAGAGTAGGAGATCCTGGTGGCTCCGGGTGCGGCGTGAGCCGGGGCCGGTGAGCTCGGCTCTGCGGTTTCCCACCTGAAGTGAAGGCCGGGCGAGGTGACCATGGAAGTCGGGGCCCGGGAGCAGCGTGGCCGTGGCGGTCCCAGGGCGCCTGGGGACTTGGGGGAGGGCAGCGCCCCTCACCTCGGTCCGCACCAGGTGGCCTGCAGGGGCCGCGAAGCCAGGGTTTCGGAGCGGCCGTCAGCGGACTGCGCTGGCCCGGCCTGGGCCCGGCGTCCAGTGGGGAACCGGGAAGGAGCCAGGCGGCAGCATCCCTCGGTGGCGGGGCGTGCTGAGTGGGACGGCTCGGGAAGGTGGAGCCCGTCACAGCCCCTGCCCCTAGGGTTTTCAGTGCCCACGAGGACGCGGGCTCTGTGTCTGACCCGCGGGGCCCCGCACGCGCTCAGGCTCGTCTGGGAAGTCCCCGGGAGGGACCGTGAAGACACGATGCGCCACACACTCCAGGAGCCCCCGGTGCCGTGGCCGGCATTTCCCGCTGCCCTTGCCGGTTCTGCCTGGTTTCCCCACTGCGAGGGGTGACCTCACCAGGCCGTCGCCTGGGGCTGCTGACGGGTCCCATCTCGTGGTTGTCCCTCAGGGCTCCAGGGTGGCCGTGGCGGGCAGGGCGCTGTGTGAGCAGGCCTTCCCCCCAGGCCTTCCCCCCAGTCGGAGCTGGTCCGTTGACTTCAGTCTCGGGCGAGCAGGGGGTGCCGTCTGGCGAGGAGAGGGTTCCCGTCTGACCACTGGCAGCGGCTCCCAGCGTGCTCCCCAGAGGGGCAGCAGCGGTGTCCATTGTGGGGGAAACGCCGCGTTAGAGGTGAAAGCGCGTGGGACCCGCCACCAGGCGGCTGAACCCGAAGCCCTGGGGCGGGGCCCCGTGAGCCGCCCTCTCTGAAGTGCCGCGGTGTCCACGGACGTCATACTGTCGCCTCTGCGATGCCCCGGCGCCCGCCTCGCTGCCGACCCCGAGTGGAAGCCGGAGCTGGCTCTCAGCGCTGGACGCTGAGACCCCAGACCCTCAGTGTGTGCGGTGCGGCCCGCACCTGTGTCCCCGAGTGGCCGGGCACGGGGGGAGCGTGGACGGCGAGTCCACACGGCTGGGGAGGGGCCCGGGTGCCCCACACTTGCGGGCCTCGAGCAGTGGGGCTTTCAGTCCTGAGGAGGACGGTGGCCGCGGTGAACGTCCTTGTGGGCACTGCCCCAGGGGTCCGGCTTCACAGCCACGTGACCTGCAGTGAACAGCCCCCGCCCCTGCCGGGGGGCGCGGGGCTTGGCTGGCGCTGGATCCACGTCGCCCCGGTGCCTCTGAGGAATGTAAACAGTGACCGGGCGGCCTGCCAGCTCCCCCCACCCGGGAAGTGGCCGGGCGGTCAGGGTCAGAGGGCACCAGGGGAGAGGCTGGAGGAGGGGGAAAGAAAGGACATGGCAGGCCCGAAAGGGAGGCGCCGGGGACTCCTGGGGCGGTTCGGGGCTCGCTCCAGGGAGCGGGCGAGCGCCACGGCCCGGAATGGCTCTGCCTGCGTCTGTAGGGACTGGCACAGACTGGCGCGTCGGCCTCAGATCAGTCAGTTCGGGGAGGGGGCGATTCTCCCATCCCTGGCGCGTAAATGAGACCCTCGCTTTCCCGACACCCACCCCAGAACCAGCCCGCAGGCGAGGCAGGAGCAGGGGGGGGGCAGCCCTCGCGCTCTGACAGCCCTGCGCCTCGCACCCAGGGGTGGCCGTGAGGACCCGGCGAGCGGACACCGAGGGGTGCCGCCGACGCCCGGGCGCGGAGCACGCTGCAGTCCCCGTGTCCCGTGCCTCCACACGTCGGCTGAGGCTGCAGTCCCCGTCCCCTCAGGGTGCTGGAGGGTGCCCTGGAGGGTGCTGGCGGCGTCCCTGCCCCAGAACCAGCACCCTCCGCCCCTTGCACGGGACCGTGCATGTCTCCTGGGCATCGCCAGGTGTCCCCGAGCGGGCGGTGGGCGAGGCTGCCGTGGTGGGTCGTGTTGTGGGGCTGGTGGGCGAGGTGGTGGGCGGGGCAGGGTCCGTGACGGTCGCACGAAACGCACACACGACCGGCCCGGCGTCAGGTGCCTCGCCTGCGGGTCAGGCGGCCGTGACCCTGAAGATATGCCCATCCGCACGGTGGCCGCCGAGGCTGCGAGAAAGGTCTCGGAGCCTGCTCCCCGCGCCAGGCTCGGGCGCGGCTCAGCTGCCCTCCTTCCACGGAAAACGGGTGTCGCGGGAGAGGGCGGGAAGGAGCACGCACCAGACACTCCGGAGGGAGAAGCGTGAGGGGCTGCCAGGCGCCCCCCAAACGTTAACGAGCTTCCGCTCGCCGAGGGCTCGCCTGCGGGCGTGAGGCCCCCCCTCCGGGGCCCCTCGGGCCTCAGCCACCCCCCCCCCGCAAAACTTCACCGTGGGCGTGGGTCCGGGGCCTCGCCTTGGGGTGGGGCCGGAGGGAGTGGACAGGGAGTGGACGGGCACCCGGGGCCCCAGCGTGGAGCCCCCACGGAGAGCACGAGCGGAGACGGGGCGGCCGCGTTCGTCCCTGTCTGCCGGGCGCCGGCCGTGCGCCCCCGCTCCGCGTGCTGGCCCGACGGCCCGCACCCGTGCTTCCCCTTTCACGAAAAGGCCGCGAGACCAGGCGAGGCCTCCCGGGCCCGCGGGGTGCGGGGGCGCCGCGTGCCTTCTCACGCCCCGGCCGGACCCCGCGGCTCTGGCAGGAAGCGCCTGCTGATAAGGCTGCGGCGCCGCGCTGCCGGCCAGTCCCGGGCCCAGCCTCGCGCGAGGGGCCGCGGCCGGCAGCCCGTAAATAGCGGCCGCGAGGCTCCCGGGCTCAGTGTCCTCGCGGCCCCGGCGGCGGTCAGCGCGCCCCTCGCCAGGTGTGCGGCTCAGGTAGGGGCCGCTCTGCGGCGGGGGGCAGGGAGCGGCGGGCGGCCCCTGGGTAGGACGGGGACTTCCAGGCAGGCCGTGTCGGGCCGGGTCGAGGGGCGGCGGAGACGGGTTCCCGGCTCAGCCAGGCGCCCGCGCCCGCGGTTCCGTTAGTCCAGCAGCTCGTGCGCAGCTCGGTGACCGGGAGCTGGACCTGTCCGTCGGAGGTGAGCGACCCCCTCTGGGGCTCACGCGCAGCCAGAGAGGTGACGCGGTTCCTTCCCTGTTCCCAGCCCAGAACAGAGCACGGCTGTGGGGCCAGGGACTCGTCCCCGAGCGGCCAGTGCGGGGTTCGGGTCGGCTTGCTGCCCGCCTGCCGGGGAGGCCACGCGGACAGCGGCCAGGACCTGCACCCGGTGACCGGTGGCTGTGGTGGGCGGGCTCAGCGCCGGGGCCCCCGGATGTGGGGATGTCGACCGCTGCCTCGTGCAGGGTGGGGGCCCTCTGGACCCCGACCGGGGTTGGACGGCAGTGTCCGGGCGGCCCCTCCTGCCGCGACCCTGGCTGGCCGAGCGGGCCGTCCCGCCGGGCCGCAGTTAGGGGCAGCCTCTGAGGGTAAGGGCTCCCGTGGAGGCCCGCGCAGGTGCCACGTCGTGATCCTCGACGTGGCGGGTGGGCGGCGGGCGGAACGCGGCCTGAGCTGTCGCGGCTGCTGGATTGTTTAGTTTTGAAACATCTAAAGGCCGAGTGGGGAACAGGGGGGATTGGCGCAGAGTCAGGGGAAAGACCAGGGCAAGGCCCCTCCTTCCTTTGGGGTCTCGGGGAAGAGGTGAGAGTGACGCGTGCCCCGGGGCGGGCGTCGTCAGAGCCCCAGCCGCTGGGGGGGGGAAGCACGCGGTGGGGGGTGGGGGGTCCCTCCGCCAGGGCTCCGGCGGGGGCTCGTCTGCGGGCCGCGCCGCAGAGGTTCAGTGAAACCGCAGCCGCGTGTCTGGCGCGTCTTCTCCGTCCTCTCCATCCTCGTTCCCTGTCCCCCGGACGCCGATCGAACGCCCTGCCTCCCCCGATGGGGTCGGGTGCCCGGGAAGGGGTCGGGGCGCTGGGGCTCCTCCGCCGTGACCGGATCCCCGCTCCAGGAGGCTGGCCGCCCCCCCCCAGCTCCCTGTGGGACTGTGGCCGAGCCCAAGGCGCCTCGGGGCCAGCCCGGGGGCGGGGGGAGGGGACAGGGCGATGGAGGCTCGGGCAGGGGCCGGAGTGGTGAGCGTGTGCGCGTGCTGCCGCCCTCACCGGCCGGGGGAACGGGTCGTGGTGGCGCACGCCAGCCGTGTCCTCTGTCCCCACCCGCCCTACGCGTGGCCCTCACGGGTGTGATCGGACCATCGGCCGCAGTGCCGGGCGGGGAAGGGCGGCCGCAGAGGACGCCGTGAGCCCGGGTCCCGCGTCTCAGAGCCGCAGCCGAGCTCGCGCAGGCACCCGGTGGAGAGCACGCACCTGTGCGGCGAGGCTGCGGGAGGCCGGTGCCCCGCGGGAGGGGACCACGGGGGGGGGTGCCAGGGACGTGGGCCCCCGGCAGGGCCTGTCCCGGGAGGACGGGCCAGCTTCGTAGCTTCACGTGACCGCAACGCCTTTACTCGTGTGACACGTTCGTCACCAGGAGCTAGGGGACCCCACCCGGGAGCACCCCACAAGGCGGTTGTCGACGTCAGCTGGGCCGTGGGGACCGCGAGGGGGGCTTCAGTCAGCACCCGCCTGAGCCAGGAGGGACGGAGAGATGGGGGAGGCAGAGGGTAACGGGGCGGGGAGACCGAAGCACCAGGCGGCTCCTCCCGGCCCCCAGGCGCCCGGCCCAGCGGGGGTGGCCTGCACAGTGTCCTGCTGTCCCCGGGGCTGGGGTCCTCACTCTGCACCCCTCCCTTCCTTCAGGCGTCGGCGTCCGCCAGCACTCGCCATGTGGGGGGCTCTGGCCCTGATCAGCCTGGCCCTCCTGTCTCCGGCCTGGCCTGGGGACCCTCAGCAGACGGCGGACGACGCCTGCTCCGTGCAGATCCTCGTCCCGGGCCTGAAAGGTGAGAGGCGCCCGGCCCCCCAGGCGCCCGCCCCGCGTCCCCCGCCGTGGTCAGAGCAGCCCCTGGACGTGCCTTGCTGCCCCTCTTCTCGCTCCTCTCGCGCTGTCACATGCTCCGGGCCTCTGAAGGGAACAGGACGACGGGGTTGAGGAGACACGGGGGCCATCAGGGAGCTCAGGGGGACCTACTCCCGGGGCCGGTCCCCGTAGACCGACGGGGTGCCTCCCCGCCGGTGCGGAGCTGTGCCGGGCGCCACGTCACGGCGTGGCCCACGCACTCGAGGCCTGGGTGTGCGCGGCCGTGTGGCGCCGGAGTCTGGGGGCCCGTGGGGACTTCACCGGGCGTTCACCGACGCCCCCGACATCCCACGCCGTGCCCTTTCCGTTGCGGCTCTGCTGAGTGTGAGGACAGGGGAAGGTCGTGTGTCTTCCGGGCGGGCCGGCCGTGTCCGGCGACGCGGAGGTGTGGAGAGGAGGGGGCCGCAGCCACACTCCGAGCACGTCCGTCCCCTCGCGGCGTCACCGTTCTGCGGGCAGGACTGGGGTCTCGTTGTGGGCTCCCTCCGTGCTGGGGGGACGCTGGCTGGACGCGAGCCCCACAGGAAGCCGATGGCTCTGGGGCTCAGCCTGCAGCAGGGGGGAGGGGTGGGACAAGGAGCAGGCCAGGCCCCCAGGCAGGCGGACGGGGCAAGGGACGCAGGATTTGTCCCCGCGGTGAAGGCCGGAGAGGGGCAGCCCCTGCCTGCAGGCGTGAGCCCGGTGCCTGCCCTCGGCCCCAGGGGCGTCTGCCTGGTCTGCGTCCGGTGAACAGAGGGACTCGGCCTCCCTCCCTGTGGCTGCGATGCTCGCGCCCGTGACGCCTGTGACTTCCTCCGCAGGGGACGCTGGACAGAAGGGAGACAAAGGCGCACCGGGACGGCCTGGAAGAGTGGGCCCCACGGGAGACAAAGGTACCTCTCGGGCCCAGGGGCCTCGTGTCCAGGGCACAGCGGGCCCCGCTCCTTCCCGCAGCAGTGCGGGGGCTGCCAGGGGGCCCCCCTGCGTGGGCCTCGGAGGGCGGCGGGCCTGGCTGGCAGCGGGGCACAGAGAGGGTCCCCGAGCGGGTGCCTCGGAGGAGGGGTGGCCAGGAGGAGGGGTGACCAGGAGGGAGGGGCATGGGCGGGTGGGCACGGAGACTCCTGCCGGCCTCGCCTGCGAACTGGGCTCGTTCGTGTCGGGTGTGTAAGTGCGGGGGGTGCAAACCACGGCGGCGTGCAAAGGCCAGCGCCAGGCTCGGGCGTGCGGGTGGCACAGTGGCCCCTGCGCACAGCTGACGGTCCCGTCACCGTCCTTGGGGGCCGCAGGCAGGCGTGGCGCGGCCGCTGTCCCTGCGCCGCGTGTCCTGCCGAGTCATGAAAAACGGCGGAGGAAGCGCTTTGTCTGCTCCCGCCCGCCCCGGGGGTTGTGTGTGGGGGGGACACGCGTGCCCGCTGCGAGCCCAGCCCGCCCCCGGCGTGGGGCAGGCAGCTCGGGCGGTCCCAGAGTTTAAAAATGACGACAGGGGACCTGGGAGAGCCTGCTGGGGTCAGCCACACGGCCTGGGAGACATTCGGAGCTGTGGCTTTGGGCTCGTGAGCGCGTGTGCGCGTGAGGGATGCTGCCGGGAGGGAGATCGCATCACCCGTGCATCAACCCACTTCGATCTTGCGTCCTACAGGAGACATGGGTGACAAAGGACAGAAAGGCGGTGTGGGTCGCCACGGGAAAATCGGCCCCATTGGCTCCAAAGGTATTTCCGGCGCCTCCGTGCCTCGCGTCCCCTCCGGGCGCTCCGAGAGCCAGGCTGAGCGGTTATTTCTGTGCGTTAATCTGCGAGATAGACTCTGGCCCACGCCTGCGTCCCGGGGTGGCCTGGCCAGAGCAGCTGAGTCCCCCGTCCCACAGACCCGCACGCCCCGGTCGGGAGTCGGGAGCTGGTGGGCGACACTCAGCCGGCACCTCCCTCAGCAGCTTAATCACGGGTGGGGCGGGGGCTGGGCCAGAGACACTGTCCACCTCAGACACCTGCTGGTCTGAATCGTGTCCGCCCCACGACCCCGTGTGTCCCGCATGGCCATGCCGTGGACGGTGGAGTGGGGTCTGGGGCCCAGGGCAGGTCAGGGCCAGCTCCCAACCTCGCAGCCTCCTCCCCGCACCTTCTCCATTTGGGTGACATGCCGCCTGCCGTCCATGGGACTCTGCGGTCACAGGTCCTGTCCGGGCGTCCTGCCGTGATGAGGTGCACGGGGGGACGGGCAGCAGGAGTGGCTGCCCCTCACTCCTCGTGTCAGTGGCTCATCCCGGGGCGTCTACGGGCTGTTCCGTGACACATTGTGGTTTTCTGTCCGACATCCCCCACGGTCCTCCCGGGAAGCGTCCGTGTTCCCCATCACACACACAGACCCCAAGCACCTACGTGTGGACGGGTACCTGGTCACTCGTGTGGCTCCGGGAGACACCCCGGCTTCCCCGTGGAGAAACGACGTTGTCAGCCTCGACACCTGTGAACTCGTGAAACGTGTTCTGCTGGAGACTTTGCCCTCGCTTTTCCTTTTCAGGTGAAAAAGGAGATTCTGGTGACATAGGACCCCCTGGCCCTAATGGAGAACCTGGTATGGCACAGAGGGCCCTAGGAGTTTTAAACATTTAAAAATTGCACTTCTGAAAGAAAGCATAACTCGTGAAGTAAAACGGCACGAGGCTGGCACACGTGTCCCCCCGTGTCTTCCCATGTCCCCCCGTGTCCCTCCCCGTGTGTGCAGACGTGCACCCCCGTCCATCACGCTCTTGCCCATGGTCGTGGCCCTCCGTGTCCTCCTCCCTGCGCACTCTGCCTTCTGACCGCGGCCCGCTGGCCGACAGCGTGTGCTCTCGGCCCCTGCGCAGTCCGGCTCAGACGTGGCGCCCTGAGCACGCTGTCCTCACTCGTGCTGCCTCTCAGGGTCACCCCTTCCTCCGACCACAAACTCCCGAGAAGGGCACATCTGTGCTTTCTGATGTTTTCCTCGCTGGAGACCTTCCTGCAGCCTGCACCTGCCCCTCACACCGGGGGTACAGGCCAGCTATGCCCAAGGCCACACCACGGCCCGTGTCACCTCCGGTTCTGCACTGGGTGGCTCAGGCAGCTCCCATGCGGCGTGTTCCACCTCCCAGTGGCGCCACCTCCTGCCGTGTCACTCACGCAGGGTCCAGGGTCTCTCCCAGCTCCCCCACCCCAGTCGTCACACAGTCACCGTGGCCCCTGGGTCCTGCCACCACCACTTTTCTCAAATGTCTTCTCCCCGACGCTGCTGTCCCAGCTGTGAGCCATACATTGCAGTCCCCTCGGTTACGGCCATCATCTCGCAGTGTCTGTCATCTCCGGCCGTCCCCTCCGAGTCCTCTCTGTCCCTGCACCTCCTCATCTCCCTTCCCAAGGTCGCCAGAGAGGTGCTTTAGGACGCGAATCTGACCTTGGCCCGTCCTTGCCTTTAGGACAGTCCACAGGGCCTGGCGTGGCCGGAGGCCTGCGTGGGCCATCCTTGGGCTTGGGGGATGGGGGGCGTGGGGGAGGAGTGGAGAGTGTGGGGGAGGGGCGAGGCGGGCGGGGTGGGGGGAGGTGTGTGTGGGGGGGTCCCCCTTGCGGGGCCGCAGGCCTGGCTCAGCCTGAGCCGTGACGGGCGCGGCCTGACAGGCGTCCCGTGTGAGTGCGGCCAGCTGAGGAAGGCCATCGGCGAGATGGACAACCAGGTCACGCAGCTGACCAGCGAGCTCAAGTTCATCAAGAGCGGTGCGTCCCCCCCTCCCGGCCCCCGCCCCGTCCCCCCCACGTCCCTCCCCTCAGGGTGCGCCCCACCATGGCCCCCCCTCCCGGCCCCGCCACTCCCCTCCGGGGGCGCGCCCCACCCGGCCCCGCCCACCGCCCCGCCCAATCTGGCCCCGCCCCGCTTCAGGCCCCGCCCCATCTCCTGGGCCCCGCCCACCGCCCCAGCGCACCATCCCACCCCTGCCCCCCACCCCGTGGCCCCGCCCCCTCGCCCCGCCCCCGGGCTCCAGCAGGTGCCGCCCAGCCCTGCGGTGCCGGCCCCGGGGCGCCCGCGCGGGCCTCCCTCGCTCACTGTGTCCCCCTGTGTCCCCCCCCCGTGTCCCCCGTCTCCCACCCGTGTCCACCCCCGTGTCCCCCACGTGTCCCCCCCGTCCTCCCCCGTGTCCCCCCACATGTCCCCCCCGTGTCCACCCCCGTGTCCCCCCGTCCCCCCCGTGTCCCCACCGGTGTCCACCCCCGTGTCCCCCCGCGTCCCCACGTGTCCCCCCGTCCTCCCTCGTGTCCCTCCACATGTCCCCCCGTGTCCATCCCCGTGTCCCCACGCGTGTCCACCCCCCGGGTCCTCCCCTGTCCCCCCCCGTGTCCACCCCCGTGTCCCCCCGTCCCCCCGTGTCCCCACGCGTGTCCACCCCCGTGTCCCCCCGTCCCCCCGTGTCCCCACCCGTGTCCACCCCCGTGTCCCCCCGTCCCCCGTGTCCCCACCGTGTCCACCCCGTGTCCCCCGTCCCCGAGTCCCCCACGTGTCCCCCCATCCTCCCTCGTGTCCCTCCACATGTCCCCCCCGTGTCCACCCCCGTGTGCCCCCGGGTCCTCCCCGTGTCCCTCCCCCGTGCCCCCCCGTCCCCTCCCCCGTGCCCCCCGCCCCCCCGCAGCCGTGGCGGGCGTGCGCGAGTCGGAGCAGAAGCTGTACCTGCTGGTGCGCGAGGAGAAGCGCTACGCGGACGCGCAGCGCGCCTGCCGGCTCCGCGGGGGCGCGCTCGCCATGCCCAAGGACGCGGCGGCCAACGCGCTGGTGGCCGCGTGCGTGGCGCAGGCCGGGCTGGCGCGCGCGCTCGTGGGCGTGGACGACCTGGAGCGCGAGGGCCGCTTCGTGTTCGCCGACCGCTCGCCGGTGCAGGCGTTCGCGGGCTGGCGCGGCGGCGAGCCCAACGACGCGCTGGGCGCGGAGGACTGCGTGGAGCTGGAGGCGTCGGGCGGCTGGAACGACGTGGACTGCCGCAGCGCCATGCACTTCGTGTGCGAGTTCGACCGCGAGCGCGTGTGAGCGCGGGGGGGGGGCAACTCTGCAAGGTCCCCGTCCGCGGGGTCCCCGTCCGCGGTGTCACCATCCGCAGGGTCCACGTCCGCGGGGTCCCCGTCCGCGGGGTCACCATCCGCAGGGGCCCCGTCCGCGGGTTCCCCATCCACTGGTTCCTCATCCGCGGGGTCCCCGTCCGCGGGTTCCCCATCCGCAGGGTCCCCGTCCGCGGGGGCCCCGTCCGCGGGTTCCCCATCCACTGGTTCCTCATCCGCGGGGTCCCCGTCCGCGGGGTCCCCGTCCGCGGGTTCCCCATCCACGGGTCCCCGTCCGCGGGTTCACTGCGCCCCCCCCCCCGTGTCACCACTCCCCGGGCCCACCCCGCTGTCATCTGGACCGTAATAAAGCCTCCCGTACTCCCCGCAGTGCAGACTGCTGTGTGGCCCGTCACTGTCTCCCCCTCCACCCCTGCTCCAGGGAGGCCCCCTGGGCGCCCACCTGCGTCCCCGCCCGTCCCACTAACACGCGTGCCCCGCGTCCCCACCCGCTCCGTGGGAACGGTTTTGCTCGCGGCAAACCCAGACCTGCGGGAAGGGAAAGTGGCTCCTTCCAACGTGACAGCGCAGAGCGTGGCTGTCCCACTCGCTTCGTCAGTGGCCGTACTGGCAGCCACCTGCCGCGTCACCCATCACCCCCGAGCTTAGAGGCCGGTGGCCAGCGTTTGTCATCTCTGGTCCCTGTGGACGGGGACTGTGCCAGGCTTAGCCGGGCCCTCTGCTATGCCAGCTCCGGGCAGCCGTGGGGCGTGGGGGGGACTCACTTCCTCCGGCTGCCCCATCAGGCTGCTCCCCAAGTGACAGCGAGTGGCCTCGGAGCCAGAGTGACAGTGTGAGCGAGATGGAGCCGCCACCGGTGCCCTCACCTGGGTGGGGCCCGCGTGCTCTCCATCAGAGTCACCAGGTCCAGCCGGAACCACCAGGGAGGGGCCTCACAGGGACGGGAGCCCAGGAGGGGGGGCCCCGGGAACAGTCCAGACGCTGCCCTCCGGTCACCACCTCCTCTTTGTGCGTCAGAATCCCTGGGAGAGTCCTAAGCAGCGCAGACACGCACGGGAAGGAGGCCACCGGGCTGGGGGCTGGGGACGGTCCCCAGGCCTCCTGTCCGCGAGTGAGGCCGCGGCTGCCTGGTCCCCTGGGTGGCGTGTCCGAGGGTGTTTGCGTGTAGAGCTGCCTTGCAGTGACCCTCCCCAGCCACCCCCGGAGAAAAGGGCAGGTCCACCCAGGGCTTCCAGGGCAGCGGGCGGCAAGGTGACCCCCAGTGGAATGAGGGCGATGGCCTCGGAGGGAGGGCCACCTGCTTCCTGGGCCCCCCACGCTCGAGGGTCCCCTCCTGTGAGTGCCCGCCGCACGTGTGGCTGTCGCCCGGCCCTTCCCGCGCCCAGCGGGGATGGACGTGGACGCTCTGGGTGCCGCTGAGTCTGTAGGAATCAGAGGGGGCCCAGCAGCAGACCGCACCCCAGATTCCTGCCGGGGCCCATGGACACGGGAAGGGCCCTCGGCACTCCCGCCCCTGCCCGCCGGCCCCGAGGGGCCCGGCACTGCCCAGGACAGCTGCCTCCCTGACGCCCAGGGCAGACCTAGTCCTGGGGACCTAGGGGGACCTGTGGCGGGAAGCCAGCCCAGCGCGGTGACCGGTAGGTCAGCAGTGAGGAGGGTGGGAGCCTGAACTCCCGCAGCCTCCCCCCACTGTCCCTCTGCCGGGCAGTCCCCGTTAGTCCGGACAGCGGCCTCCCTCCTGTGTCCTAGGGTGGCTCCCCGGGGCCCCGCCGCTGCAGGCGCCTGTCCTGCTGTGTGCGGTGCGCGTGGGGCCCCGCCAACTCCCACGTGAAATCAGAGGGGGGTCGGCACATCCGTGTCCCCCCCGTCCCTCCTCAGGGGAAGCGGAGTTAACCGCAGACACAGGGAGGCACCCTGCCCGCGTCTGCCCCTGGGTCACAGACGCCGTGGCGCACGCGCCGACAGGACACACACCGCTGGGCGTGCGGCCACTCGCCGGCCCCAGCTCTCGGGGGGCCGCGGTGGGGGCCACAATGGAGCGGCAGCCGCGCCGCGGGGAGCCCTGGGCCGGCGCTGATGGGGAGTCGCCCCACGACGGGCGGCGGGTGCGCGTGGCCACACTGCCATCCAGCGGTAGGAGGGCGCCGGCGTCGGCGAGAAACAGGCTGCGGGGCGTGCGGAGCGCAGCAAGGCCACGGAGGCGGGGGCGGGGCCTGTGTTGTGCACGCGTGTGCGTGTGCGCGTGTGCACGTGAGAGGCCGGGAGGGGCAGGGGAGACGGAGGGGGGGAGATGAGATGTGGGAAAAACAAAGGACAGCCCCCCCCAGCCCAGGGGTCCCACACGCCCCGCACCCGTGGGCGCTCCCTGTGCTTCGCCCTCCGCAGGCTGGCGCGCCCCCGGGGGCCAGGAGCCCGTGTGGACCGCGAGGAGTGGGTGCCGAGCTTTCCCCGGGCCCAGGACCCTCCCCCGTCTCGGTCCCGAAGCCCGTCGTCCCCAGCTCGCGGGGACCATGGGGTGTGCCCGGTGTTTGTGAACGAGAGTCACGTAGAGGCCGGGGTGGAGGGGGGTGCCAGCCAGGCCTGCGGGGTCGGGGTGGCGGGCCTGGCACCCGCAGCGGCAGCCTTGGGGGAGGGGCCAGGCGGGCTCCCGCCCCACACGGGGATGTCGCGGGACCGGGCTTCTCCAGGGAGGGGCCCCTGGGCCTCCGAGCCCCCATCTCCGAGCCCCCGCCCCGCCCCCACAGCCCTTGTGACGTCACACAGGCTCGGCCCCTCCGCATTCTCCTGGCCAGCACCGGGTGCCATCGACCTCGGCTGGCCTGAACACCGGCCTCCCGACCCCCGGCTGAGGCTGGCGCCCGGTCCGTAAGGGACCTGCCATGTAAAAGGGCCGCTGCAGAGGACAGGCGACAGCGGGACAAGCGCACAGCGCGGTGGGTGTGTGTCCGGCGCTGGCCCGCGAGGGGCGGCCGGGCGCGCCGCCCTGGCCGCGGTGGCCGGTGTCGGGGGCGGCCGGGCGCGGGGCACTGCGTGTCCACAGCCAGGACCCGCCCCGGAGGGAGGCTCCGGGCTCCGGACTCTGGTCCCTGCTCGCGTGGGTTCAAGTCACGTGACTTCGGGCTTTGGAAAGCATCTCCGTGGGCGAGACAGACCCACATGCGAAGCGGGAGCCACGGACTCGAGCAGAGCCCGAGCGCGCAGCCCCGGGGGCGGCTCCCGCCAGCGCAGCCTCCCCGGCCGGAGCGGCGTCTGCCCCGGGCCACGCGTCCCAGACTCGCCCCGGTCGCTGTCTTGTTCTAAGGCCAATCCCAAAGGGGACACAGCGCGCCGCGCTCGGCCGTGGGGTTTGAGGCGACGCGTTTTCCGTCCGAGGAGAACATGGCTCCGTCCCACCGGAGCGCCCGGCGGGGATCCTCGTTTCTGTGAAGAGGCCGCACCTGGCCCCAGCACGTTGGCGGGTCGCGGGACGCGGCCGTTGGGCCGCGGGCGAAGCCTGTGCCCTGGAGGGCATCTCGTCCCTGGCGGAGAGTTCTTTATCCGCGGATTTCCACGGGACGCAGGCGTTTCCGGGACAGACTGAGGGCGCAGCCATGGGCGGGCTGGGCGCGGGGCTTTCTGGGGGACGGGTCGTCCCCGGCCCCGGGCCCACCCCGCGGACCAGGGCTGCTGAGGAAGGCGGGAAAGGGCCCCGCCTGGGGCCTCGGGCGAGTGCCGGGACCTCCGCCGAGGGCGGGACTGGCCTCCTGAGCAGGGCTCCCAGGGGCCGGGGAAGCGTCTTCTAGGACCCCGGGCCGCCAAGCCCCGGCCGTGCCCACGTGCCCTGGGGTTTATGGCCGAGGAGAGGAACCCGGCACCGCAGACGCCGGCGAGGCGTGTGGCCTGCGCCCACGCCGTCCCCTCTTCCAAACGGGGCCACTGCGGACAGGAGCGTTAAATTATGGGCTTAGCAGGACGTTCAGGTGCTCCGCCCGGTGCACGCTCAGCGCGCGCCACCCCCAGAACAGAACAGAATCAAACAAAATAACAAAGTAAAATAGGCCGAGCTCCCAGCTCCGCACCCGCGGCTTCCCTGCCGTCGGGCGATTCTCCGACCCCCCCAGGGTCCCACAGTGCATCCCACAGGTTACGGGCTCGGTGCTGCGAGCCTGGTCGCCCCCTTCGGGTGTCACCTGAAAGCCCCGGTCGTCCCCTGTGCTTCTGGCCGCTGCTGTGAATCTGAGGTTCCCGGGACCCTCCTCGGGGTCGTCTGCTCTGCAGAGGGGCTCGCAGAGCTCGGGGAGGCGTGCTGCCGGCTGGATGGCGGCTGCGCCGTCACGGGGCACAGCTCGGGAACGGCCGGAGGGCAGACCTGCCCGGGTGGGGGTGAGGAGGGCCCCGGGTAGAGCAGGGGCCGAGCGGGGACTCGCTGGCCTTGAGACTGGATGGACGTCCGCGGGGACAGGCTTCGCGTCGGCAGAGGGGGTCCGGGAAGGCCGCGTGCGCCGGGATCAGCCGCGAGCGCGTGCTGGCAGGCGCCGGGGGGCTGGGTGACATCAGCGACGGCGAGTGCGGAGAGGGGCACGCGGCGACCCCGAGGGCACGGCAGACCGCGGGGTCAGGAACCCGCGGAGACCGATGGCGAGGAGCTGCCGGCCCCTTTCACGGCTAATCCCGAGTCGCTCTGCCGAGGCTGTCGTCACCCGCGTTCCCGAGAGCGGACCAGGGGCTTGTTTGGGGGACGGTGTCGTGCACACGAGCTGTTCCCGCGACCTGGGGGGTCTGAGTCTCGTGTCCGTGGGTTTTCCCTTCCTCCGTGAGTAGGAGTGCTCCCGCTGCGAGTCAGCTTGTACGCGCCGCCCCGTCCGCCAGGGGCTGGAGAAATGGGCGGGAGCAAGGCCCCTCGCTGGCTCGGGCTCGGGACCCTGGGCCTGTCCCGACCCCCCGCCTCCTCCCGGCGCCGCCCCCACACGCTGCCCCCTTTCCCGACCCCAGGGCCGGGGCGCTGGACTGTGGCCGGGACGTTCCCCGACCCCGGGCCGGAGGACTCCCTGGGCCCCTCGGCCTCTGGCGGGCGGTCACAGAGCGGCCCTCGGCGTTGGCGTCGGGAGGTTTCCCACACGAGGGGCCCCCGCGCCACCTCCTGTGCCCGTCCCCAGCCAGGGCCGGCCCCCTCGTCGCTCACGGAGGTTTGGTGAATGGACCCAAAGCCCGTGAAGCTGATCACTCTTCCCCCAAATTAAAGAATTTCCCCTTTACAAAGTGAGACGCACTGTGCGGCGGCGGGGTTCGTGCTTTTCACTTCAGAGGGAAGCCGGCCGGATGCCCTCCTGGTTCAGGGCGTGCGACGTCGCCCCTGCCTCCGCCCCGAAGTCTTCACGGGCCGGGGCGGGCCGGGGTGCACCTGCCGCGCCCACTCGACACCGTGCGTGCTCGAGGCTCTCAAACCCCGTCCGGGAGGCGGGCGAGGGCCGACCCCACGCGCTCAGCGGGCTCTGCTGTCCTGGCCCCGGGTGACCCGCCTCTGCCCCTCTAGGAGCCATGGTGGACTCGCCCAGGGAGGGGAGACTGGCCAGGTCCCCGGACTTCATCCAGCTGGTGGACATGGCGTCCGAGTCCGTGGGAGGCAAGGTGAGCGGTCAGTGGCGGGGACGGGGTCGCAGCCTGGCTAGGGGCCCCGCCCAGCACGGCGGAGCTCGTTAGAGGCGACCACCGGGCAGGAGGGTCCCCTGCCTGGGAAAGCCCGTTAGGGCCAGAGGCTCCGAATTTCCCCTAAATGAAGTCCGAAGCAGAAGGGTGTTTGCGGGCGCGGAAGGAACGCCTCCCCGTGCGTGTCCCTCGTACGCAGGGCCGGGGCCCTCGGGCTCCAGTGTGGGAGGACCCCTCAGCACAGCCTGCGGGTGCCAGCCTCGGCGTTGTGTGGGGGGCCCAGGCCGGGCAGGGGAGTGAGGGGGCGAGGCTGCGGGGGCGGGATGAGGGGGTGGGCAGAGAGGGCGATGCTGTGGGGGGAGGCAGGGGTGCGAGGCTGCTGGGGTGGGGGTTCCCGGGGGCGAGGCTGGGGGGAGCAGAGGGGGGCAGAGGGGCCAGGCTGCGGGGGAGGCCCTGTGGGGTAGGGAGGAAAGGCCCACGTCGGCCCCAAGGCCTTCACACGTGGGGGGGGGCACGAGGGAAGTCAGGAGGGGGCGGCCAAGGCGGGGCCCTGGGTGCGGGGCGGTGAGCGCCGTGCGGGTGAGTGATGCGGGAAGCAGGGGCGAGGGGCATCCCACAGGCTGGGGGCGCCCACGGCCCAGTGTCCAGTGTTTCTGGACACACCAGGTGTCGGGGGGCAGGGCCTGGGGGGGGGAAGGGCCTGCACCCCTCGCCGCGCTGCTGAGGAGCGGGGGGACCCCTACGTACCACCCGCCTGACCAGTGCTCAGGGCAGGACCCCACAGCCTGCAGCCCCCCCGCCCCCCGCTGTCGGCCACCCCGACGGCCAGCAGTTCCTGGACGGCGAGGTCCGGGCCACCTCGCAGGTCCTGGGCGGGGTCGGAGACCAGCGCCCGGCGCCCCCCGCAGACTGCGCCCGCTGCCTTCTCCGCGTGGCTGGGGCACCCCGCCTCGCTCCCCCGGCTCGGGCTGGCCTGCACGGGGCCCGTCAGGGACCCAAACGCAGGCGCGGCCCAGCGCGGCCTCCCCCGGTCCCACCCTCTTCGTGGGAGTCACGAAGCCCCGTGTCCCCGGTCCCTGAGGACGAGGAGCGGGTTCTCCCTCGTGTGACAGGGCAGCCCCTCAGCGTCCGGACGGTGGGGGGGGGATAAGGAGAGGGGCGCGGAGGAAGGACGCAGCGGGAACGAGGTCCGCGCCTCGCGCTGCTTGTCCCCTGGGCGGACGTGCGTGCTCGCCCGTGCGTCTCGCGGTGCTGCCCGAGGGGACGAGGCGCGGCGGCGGTTCTGGTTTGCGGGAACGTCGCCTTCACCCACGCTCTGTCTGTCGCTCCAGGTCCTCTTCGCCACTGACGACTTCTTTGCTCCTGCGGAAAACCTCATCAAGGTAGCGTCGGCCGGCGCAGCGGTCCGTGCGGCGCGCTCGCGACGTCCTCCGTGCAGCTGGTGGCGTCGCGTGCCGTGTGGCGGCCACCTCCGCGCCCTCTTTGGGGTGCGCTGGGGCGGGACGGCGCGCCTGCCGTGTGCCGCGCGCCTCTGCGTGCCGTGCTCGCGGCGGCCGCGGCGGGGGACGGCTCGGTCGTCCGCCTTTGACACGCGAGGGAACCGGGGCAGAGGGGCTGAGGCCTGGCCGGGGCGTATGGGGCCCCGGGGTCGTCCTGGGCCCGGGCGGGGCCCCCCGAGCAGCTCCGTGGGAGCGTGCCGGCCACCGCTGCGCGTCCGAGACTCACCCTCCTCCTCTGCGCCTGCCGGGACGTGTCCCTCAGCAGCGACCGAAGACCCCCCTTGCAGCCGCCTCGACGCGAGGGGCAACGTGCCCGTCCTCGGGGCCGCCCGTCCTCGGGGCCGCCCGGCACAGCGCGGCGTCGGAGCCGGCGCTCCCCTCAGGGGCCTCTGCACTGCGGCTGCTGACGACCCTGCAGCGACCCTGCAGGCGCGCGGTGGCCGGCCCGTCCTCCAGGTCGGGGTGGCCGTTTGTGTCAGGGCCGCCCGCCCCCGCCCCCGCAGGCTCCCGGGGCCCCAGAGCGCACCCCTCCCCGGGGTCACGGGCGGCTCCGAGCCCAGCTGCGCCTGTTGGCCTGAGCCCGGCCCACGCCAGCTCCTCCCGCGGCTTCGGCTGGGCTCCTCGTTAGCCTGTCCTGGGTGCTGAGCCCCGTCCTCGCTCCCCTTGCTCCGTCCCCTCTCGGGGGGCACCATGGGGGGGGGCTCGCTGGCGCCGTTTGGCCCGTGGCTGTCCGTGCCGAGCGCCGGGCATGGGGGCCACATGGCGGCAGCTCCTCCTCGGCAGACGGGGAACAGGGGGCACCGGGGTGCGGGGCGGGGGGGCAGGGCAGGGCGGGGGGCGGGGCGGGGGCGGGGCGGGGTGTGGGGCGGGGGGGGCAGGGCAGGGCAGGGTGCGGGGCGGGGGGGGGCAGGGCAGGGCGGGGTGCGGGGCGGGGGGGCAGGGCAGGGCGGGGGGCGGGGCGGGGGCGGGGCTGGTCTCCCGCGCCTACCAAGTCCCCAGGCCCCGTCGGCGCGGCCGTCTGTCCTCCTGGGGATAAGCGGCCACGCTGGGGGCCGGCCCCCGAGACCGTCGCGGACGGACCGCGCGTCTTCGTTCCAGAGCGACGGCCCCAGCTTTAAAGAGCACGAGTTCACCGAGTTCGGGAAGTGGATGGACGGCTGGGAGACCAGGAGGAGGAGGACCCCAGGTGACTCGTGGCGGCTCCAGCACGCAGCCCTCGGCGTCGCTGCCCGCGCGGCCGTCCCTTCCGAACTCCGGGCTCTGAGAACTAGGGGGGGACGGCTGGTGGCGCCTGGGCCAGGGCCGCGGGCGGTGGGGGGTGCGCAGCAGGACGCGGCCTCACGGGTCAGGAGGACGCGGTCGCGGCCGCCTGGGGTCCCCGGGAGACCCCGCTGCACCCGACCGACCGCCGTCTGGCTGGCCTGGGTGGTCCCCACGGCACGGCCAGGGCCGCGCCTCGGGGAAGCGGGTCTCACCGCGGATTCACGGGGGGCGGAGGGGCCTAGGGGCCCCGAGCAGTCTGCCCAGGACACGGAGAGCGGGCGGTCGCTTCGGAAGAGCCTCGGGTCTCTGAGTCCCAGGCCCCTCGCGTCTGGTGTGACGGGGGGTGCGGCCCGGCGGGGGGCACGGTGGCCCCGGGGGCCACGCTGTGAGGGGCCCGGGGGTCCGGGCCGACAGCGAGCCCGGGCGCGTCGGCCGCGGCGGGAGCAGGGTGTCTGGGTCCCCGTTTCGGCCCCCTGAGGTCCGGCCTGAGGGGACGCCGTGTCCGCGTGTCCCCAGGTCACGACTGGTGCGTCGTCAGGCTGGGCGTGCACGGCGTCATCCGGGGCTTCGACGTGGACACCTCCTACTTCACCGGGGACTACGCTCCTCGCATTTCCATCCAAGCCGCAAACCTGGAGGAAGGTGCGTTGGGGCGCGTTGGGGGCGCCGGCCCCGGGGTGAGCGCGTGGGGACGCGAGGGGGCCCGGCCCCGGGGTGAGCGCGTGGGGACGCGAGGGGGCCCGGCCCCGGGGTGAGCGCGTGGGGACGCGAGGGGGCCCGGCCCCGGGGTGAGCGCGTGGGGACGCGAGGGGGCCCGGCCCGAGTGTGCGCTTCGGCCCAGGCAGGCGCAGCCACTTGTCGCGGCCACCCCGCCGCCCCGGGCTCTGGGGCCGGACTCCGGCACGTGCCCTGCGGTCTGTGACTTGGCCTCACGGGGGTTTGACACAGCGTCGTCCCCGCGCTGCTAGGGCCTCGCCTGGGCCACCCGCGGGTGCCGTGAGGCTGGTGAGCGGGGTGGGGAGGTGGCAGGGAGCGGGTGCCTGGACCACCTGGGCGACCTGGCCCGGTCCGAGCCCGCCGTGGGCCCAGGGGCACCAGCCCCGTCACGGCCCGGGCCGCTGGCTGCGTCGGGAACGCCGGGCGCCTCGCCGCACCCTCAGCCACCCCTGCCGGCCTCCCCCCCGTCAGCGTCGCCTCACGTCGGTTCCAGCAATGGATGCCGCCTCGCGTGTGCGCAGACGTGCGAAGCCACGTCGGGCGGCACGTCCATGCTCGAGGCCCTGGGCGCAGTCCCGCCGGGGGCTCGGGGGGGTGAGGGGCTGTGCTCCCGGGCGGGCGGGCAGGTGACCGGGAGCTCAGGTGACGGAGGGGCCGGCCACGTCCCGCCCAGGCCCTCGGGCACTCCGGCCGCTGAACCGCCCGTTCCGGGGCCAGGGGCGTGCGGTCTGGAGCCGACCCCGCCACCGTCCACGGGTCACCGCGTCACGCGACTTTAGGAACAGCCGTTAGTATTTTAAACGCCGCGGGGCGTATCGCTGTGCCCAGCCGGCGCCCTGACTTCAGAGGCGATGTCCTTAGTGTCGTCCGGCAAATGCAAGTCCCCACTCCCCCGAGAATGTGACCTGCAACCCCAACGGCAGGGAAAGAACCGGACATCCCCGAGCGAGGAGCCAGGACGGGGGCCGCGGCCAGCGCCGAGGAGCTGGACGCCGTCGCTCAGGTGCGTGCCCCCAGGACGCGGTGGGAGCCGGCCGGGACGCGGGGCCCCGGGTCACGCGCCCTGGCCCGCCTCGCCGCGCTGACCGCCCGGGGCGACCCGGCAGGCGTTCTCGGGCGGCCCCTGCGGCCCCCGGGCCCTGCCAAACGCTGCCCCCGACGGGTGCGTGCGGGTCTGACGCGCGTGAGCAGCTTCCGTGGGCGTTTGCCGAAGTCACTTCCAGGCCTGACGGAGTTAATCACGCGAGCGCCGCGGGGGCGCCCGGGTCCGAGCGCAGGTCGCGCTGTGCCCTCCGAGCGCGCTGACGGGCGGCGGACCAGGCGGCGGACGCCGGCCACGGCGAGCAGGTCCCTCCGCCGGAGCAGCTCTGGCCCAGAGGCGGCGGTCGCAGGGTTCGGGCCGGCCGGGTCACCGGGGGCCGCGCGGCCCACGGGGGCGCCCAGCCCTGCGGCGCCGGCCCGCTGTCTTGTTCCTAAGACCCTGGAGGGGGTGGCACGCGGAGGGGTCTCGGGTCTTGTCCCTCGTCCCACCCCCCGCCCGGCCCCTGCCGCCACCGCCCGGCGCCCGGTCCGATGCGGGGAAAAGCCCCGGGCCCGCTGCTTAGACCTGGGACCGGCCCTTCTAGGGTTTCTGCCCCGAGCGCCGCGCGGCGTCCACCGTGAACCCTGCCCCCTCCCCCGTGGCCCTCGCGGGCTCGGCCGACAGGGTCTGCCGTCCCCCGGAGCCGCTGCTGACGCTCTGCGTTGATTCCAGCTGAAGTCCCAGGACTGGGAGTTCCTGGTCCCCATGACGGACCTGACGCCGGGAAAGCCTGCCGCCGGCCACAACTACTTCCTCGTCAACTCCCCGCAGCGGTGGACTCACGTGAGGCTCAACATCTTCCCAGGTAAAGGCGCGCGCCCGCCCCGGCCGCGTGGCTTCGGCTTCGCGTGGGCGTTCGGGACGCACCACGAAGCCGCCCGTCCCGTCCCGTCCCGTCCCGCTCGGGTCTCTTCAGGGTGGCACTCGCCGTGCTCACCCTCTGGGAGATCCTCGCTCTACCCCCCCCGTCCGCACGCAGTCTGCAAACCCACAAACAAACAGAAAACCCCAAAGCCAAACCCTCGGGCGAATCGGGCTGTGACGGACTGAGCCGTGCCAGGTCCGGCGTCTCCCGAGAATCCCCGCTCCCCAGCAGCGGGAGCGCCTCGGACAAGCGCCCGCGTCCGACAGCCTCGCCGGAGCCACCGACGCGCAGGGCGCCGCCGTCGAACGCACCCCGCTCCCCGGCTCAGGGCGCACGCAGGCGCGCGCTGTGAAGTCTGCAGACGTGCAGCGCGTGCGGTGCCACCCGCGGCCAACGGGGGGACGTTCCCGCCTCGAAGACGACGCCCATCGGCCCGCGTCCCCCAGCTCCGAGCCGCCGCCGCGCGCCGTCGGTCAGGCCGCCGGGACCGTGCCGACGCGTCGCCCACGTGGTCCGCAGCGACCGGCTCCGTTCAGCGGGCCGGCCCCGTCGCCTACCCCGCGGCAGCGGGGACACGCGCCGGCTTCCCCCACGGACTTCCCCCAAGGGGCACTTAGGACCGATGCTGCCGTGAGCTCTGCAGCACCCGTCCCCGCGGGGACGCAGCGTCTTCGTCTGGGGGCACCTGCGCCCGCAGGCGCTGGGTCACGGGGCAGCCCTGCGGCCAACGGCTCGGGGCCTGCCTTCGGAGCGCGGTGCGAGCGAGGGTCAGGCTCCGCCCCCTCCCCCAGCATCGTCCGGCCTCATCGTCCCACCCCGGCCTCTCGCGTCCTGGCGTGGGTGGGGGCAGGGGTGGCGTCGCGCGGCTTCCATCTGCCTTTCCCTGGGGCCTGGGGATGCCAAGCGCCCCTTCTGCGGCTGGCCTGGACGTTTGCCTCTTTTTTTGTTGGAAAATGTCTTTTCGGAGCTTCTGCCCCTCTTCGATGGGGTTTCGTCTCTTATTGTGGTCGTGATGGTTCTTGAAGTTTCTAAAGGCAGATCCCGTACGGGAGGCGCGCGATGCGCAGAGGCTCTCGCCCTCCGTGTTGGGTGGTGCTGCCTTTCGAGGCGCGGCGGGTCTGAGTTCCCACCAAGCTCGCCCCGCGTCCTCTCTTCCGCTGCTCGTGCTTTCGGGGCCGAATCCGGGGACGGCCGTCGAGTCCGAGGTCGTGAGGAAAACCCGTTTCCTCTGAGAACGAGGTCTTCGATCTCGATCGGCGTGGGGTTAGTTTCCGCTGGGCTGTGCGGCTGCCGCCCCGGGAGGGCGTGCGCTGTCGCAGACCCATCTGCGGAGAGTCGCCCCGACCATCGACGGCCGGCGCGTCCGTCGACGCTGGCCGACGCGCAGGCAGCCGGGTGCGCTTCTACGTTCCGGTTTGCTCCGTGACTTTCCCGCCGTTTTATTTCCCGTTGGAGACTCCACTCGCACGTGGCGGTCCGTCCTCTCCCCCCCGGGGGGCGTCGCTGGGCTGTCCGAGGGCGCGTTGACCGTGAACGTCACAGCCCCGTGCTACCCGGTCCCGGTCACTCACGTGGCTGCGCGTCCAGGGAACCTCGTTCTAAGGAAGTCGGGAGAAGAGAGGGGCAGGTGGCCCTCGGCTTGTCTCAGGCCCGTCGTGCGGACGGACCTCCCTGCTCGTCGTCCTGGCGTCCTCCCCTCGTCCCGTGGCTGTGAGGCCCCTCGGGGGCCACGTCCTTGGCCCAGCCCAGCCGCGCGCCCGGCGGCCTCCTCTGTGCTGTGACGGGTCCGTGCGTCACGCTGAGGTGACGGGTTGCAGGTCGTCGGCCCAGCGACGCGTGCGCGCGCACCACCTGACGCTTACGAGGGGGGATACGCGTCCACAGTGTCCGTGGGGACCTGCGCGGCCACCGCCCAGGGCTCCGCATCCTCGTGTTGGGCCGCGGCTGGGTCATCCCAGGGCGCTCGGCTCCACCCTCCCGCGGGAAGCTTCGGATGTCGCTCCCTCGGGTGCCCCCGTGGACCCTGCGAGGACAGTCCGAGCTCTCTGCGGCCGTCGCGTGCGCCAACCGCACCCACGGGCGGCCACTCGTCACCACCTGATCGCTCCCTTCAGCAGTGCCCGGGGCGTGCACTGCCCCACGTCCCGACCCGGTTAAATCCGGTTTCCCTGAAGCGCCGGTGTCTGAGGCTGCCATCGGGGTTTGCTGCGTCCCGGAAGGCTTCCCCGAGCTCCGCCCTTGCCACCGGCCGGACACAGGACACAGCCGTGTCGCTGAGCGGGTCTCGGCGTCTGCCCGGCCCCTCTCAGCCGCCCCGTCTGCGGCGCGGGCTCCTGCACCTCCGCTGCCCGGAGCTCGGTGTGCGCGAGCAGACCCGGCGCGCTCTGCCCTTCCCCGGGCAGGAACTCTGGGCCCCGGCTCTGCAGGGGGCTGGGGCCGATGGCGCCTTCTCTCGGGGACAGCCCTGCCTTCGGGGCTGGCGCTCGGTGGGGGGACACAGTGGCCTCAGGCCGTCTCGGCTCATGTCTCGGGGCGGAGCCCGTTTCGTGGCTGACGCGCTGCTGACCACGGCCCAGCACCTCCGGGGCTGGGAGCACGGCGGAGCCCCCGCCCGGAGTCAGGCCTGGGCCGAGGAGCGGCTTCTCACGCGCGCTCCCTCCCGCCTGCCACAGGCGCGTGGGCTGGGGGTGTCCTCGCCTCGTCTTGGGTCCCAGCTGCTTTTGGGCTTATCAGTCCAGTAGGAGGGTGGGAGCACCGGCTCGGTGCCAGGACTGGCTCTCGCTGGGGACGACACGGGGGTGGCCGGGATGGGCCGCTGCTCAGACATTTAACGCTCGGTTCTGGGAGACGCGGCAGCAGGGACCCGAACAGAGAACACGACTGGCGAGTGCTGCAGAGGACGCGTGCCGAGGGGGCGCACCACCGGCTCAGCCTGGGGGTGAGACGGGGGCCGGGGGCAGGACGGGAGGCAGAGCCGTCAGTCAGGCGCGAGGCGGACGGCCACGACGCTCAGGTCGAGACCTGGGAACGACAAGCGGTCCCTCGGGGAGCTCGGAAAGTCGTCCCAGGACCAGGGACAGCCGGGACAGAGGCCCCGGGCAGCGGGCGCGGCGCGCAGGGCGCTCGCGTCCACGGTCCGCGGGCGGCCGCTCCTCCAGCCGAGGAGTAACGAGGCGCCTTCTCCCTCCAGACGGCGGGGTGGCCCGCCTCCGCGTGTACGGCACCGGCCAGAAGGACTGGGCCGCGGCGGACGCCAGCGAGCCTTTGGACCTGGTGGCCTTGGCTTTCGGGGGCGCCTGCGTGGGCTTCAGCAACGCGCATTTCGGGCACCCGAACAAGGTGATAGGTGAGCTGGTGCTGGGGGCTGGCTTTCCTGGGCGCCGGGCCGGGCCAAGCTGACCTAAGGGGGTGGCGCCCCAAAGCGTGGGCCTGGGCCACACGCACCGCCCGGGATCGGGTTTGCGGCCCCCGTGACGGGACGGGCGCGAGCTTCCTTCCTAATCCGGCTCGCGCAGTTGTGACTAAAGGGAAGTTTACTGACCTCGCGGTGGCACGCGGATTACGGAAACGGTAACGTCCACGAAGATGATTTCCGTGGCGGCGCTCAGGCCCCGGAGCGGTCCTCTAATTTCGGGGGCGCTCACGCTCGCCCTTGGCGCAGAGTCACGTGACCCCCCCCCATGCTCCCTTCGCAGGGGTCGGCCCGCCGAGGTCGGTGGCAGACGGCTGGGAAACGGCCCGGAGGCTGGACAGGCCGCCGAAGATCGAGGTAAGGGGGGGGCCGCCCTGGGGCCCGCCTTCCGCAAAGCGAGTTTCCTCCTCACATCACGGCGGCTCTCGCTGCCGAACCTCCTCGAAGCCGCTCGCGCCCCCCGTCTCCCAAATCTCCCGCTGTCCCCGCATCCTGTCAGGGCCCAGGCCCCCACGGCCGAGCGTGCCGGGGGTCGTGGCCGCCAGTCGAAGCCTCGATCCGAAGAGGAACCCCCGCTCGGGCGTGGTGCGGCCCCGCGCGCGCGCCTGTGGCAGGCGGGACGGCCCGCTGAGCCCTTCGGCCCGTGCTGACCCACCTGACACGGGACGTGCGGGCGGAAGCAAAACGAAACAGAACTCCTTTCGAGCTGAGCACCCAGCGCAGCCAGACACCCCTTTCCGGGGCGACTGTCACGTCGCGCCGCGCTCCCCCACGCAGCCGACACCCTCTCCTCGACCGAGACTGAGGGGCGAGGCAGGGCAGACGTGGGCCTGGATCCGAGCGGCCGGGAGGGCCGGCTCAGGCGACGCCGCCGTGTGCGGAGCGACGATCGACACAGAAAACCACGCTAGACGGTCGCAGAACCTCAGCAAGCGCCCCCGAGCCTACGGGCCAGACGCGGCGCGTGCGGAGAGACGGCAGAGGCGGCGACGCGGGGAGCGGCTCCACGTCCGCTCGGGAGGGGGGGGGCGCTTCCCAGGGAGACGCAGAGGACGCCGCTCGCCCCTCAGGTGACACCGCGTGGCTCACGCTCTTCCTTCGCCTTCCAGAACGACGAGAGCGGCCTCCTCCTGGGTTCGGGGTGCGAGTGGGCGGTCTTCCGCTTGGCGCACCCCGGCGTGATAACGCAGATAGAGGTCAGCACGCAGCACTTTACAGGTAACCGGGCGCCGCAGGGGGGTGCGGGCTCGCCGTGCGCGGGGTGTGAAGGCGGCGCGCCGTGACGTCGCGCAGCGCGGGCCGCGAAGGAGCAGAGACGCACGGACGGACGCGGACTACGGACCAGCGGTTCCCGGGGGAGCGGGGAAGGTGACGTGGACGGGGGAGGGGTCGACTGCGGGAGGGGACACACGGTGTCGCTGAGACGCGACGTGAGCTGAGTCTCGCCCGACGAGCCCCGTGTTTCTCCTCTGGGACCCTTGATGGCCTCAGGCTCGGTTTTGGTTTCTATAAAGAAAGAGACACACGATCTGGTCACTCATGCTCCGGGCTCAGGCTTCGCGTGGAAGAAGGACGCCGACAGGAGGCGGCGGGAGCGTCAGTTCCCTGTCCATTCCGGATAGACAAAGCGAACGAACGCACGCACGAGGAGGGGCCGTGCTGCTGCTGAGGGCGACTTGGGACGGTGGGCTCGGGGCTTGGCCTGGCCCCTCGCCGGCCGTGCAGTTCTGAGCGAGCTCTCTGTACCTAGTCCCCCCTTACAAGGTGGCAGAGGTGAACAGGTGACCCTAAAGTCACGCGGGACTCCCTGACGCTGTGCGGCTCTGTCTGTGGGGCCTTCGACCGCGCTGGGAGGGAGCCCCTGAGACACTCCCGTTAGGGCACGGAGGAACCGGCTGGAGGCGTCCCCCTGCGGGGCAGATGCTTGGTGTGGGCGCCCCGGGGCGTGGGCACCCGCCTTGGGGACCGCCGATTTAAGACGTGAGGCGCCAGGGGCCGTGAGAACCGGGGGCACCTCTCTTTTCGGGGCCCTGGTCAGCAGCCCTTCCTCTGTTCGTCTTCGTCTTGGGGAACCCCACAGGACCTCTCCTCACAAAGAGCGGGGCCCGCCCTCCGGGGTCCTGCACCCCCCTGGGGACACCACCCCGATGACATTCCAGAGAGGAGAGCAGCCCAGGGCTGTGTGCCGGCTGCTAGAGAACACCGAGAAGTCCCCGCGTCCAGCGCGTTTGACGGGTCCTGCGTCCCGGCCGGCTCAGCCCGGTCACCTTACGAGACACGACGCCACAGGGAGGACACTTTCCAGCTTCGGTTCAGTTTCAGACGAGCCACCGAGCGGTGTGCGAGCGCCCAAACCCGCCACCAGGGAGCCTGTGCAGCTCTTCCCGCCTTCGAGGTCGAGGCGGCCCGTGCAGACTCGGACGCGGGGCGCATGGACCCCTCAGGCCGCCGGAGTCCTCCGAAGGCCACGCACGTGTCTGCCGGGGGCCATGGACTCCCCGAGACCCGCACGTTCCTTCTCCCGCGTTCTTCGTGCCTTTGCTTTGCTCGAGCAGAAACGGCGCGTTCTTCGCTGGCGTTCGACGGACTTAGCAAGGCCGACACCCTGTGACCCGGGCTGCGCCGAGCCCGGAGGGCGGGAGCAAGTGACTCTCTGTTCCCACAGGCAACTGCCCCGACAGCTGCAGGGTGGACGGGTGCATCCTGACGACCCAGGAGGAGGAAGACATGATCAAGCAGAAGTGGGACCTCCCGGGCCACAAGTGGAAGCCGCTGCTGCCGGTCACGAAGGTACAGTGTCCGCGGCGTCGCGGGCGGCGGGTGGCCGGGCCCTGCGGTCCGGGTTGCGTCGAAGGCGCGTCCGGCTCCAACGCTCTGCTCGGGTTGACGAGCCTGGAAAATCCACGAGCGCGTGTCTGTGGGCGGGGAGCACAGGCCCCGTGTTCGTGCTTCTGCACGTCCAGCGGTCGGACTGAGTCGCCAGCCATCCCGGGCCAGGAGCGCGCACACGGAAACGTCCGTGCTACACTGACCCCTCAGAAAGGGCGACCGGCGTGTTTCAGGCGTGGCCGTGTGTCCCCCGCGGGACGGATGCCGAGGCGTGCCACGCGTGGCGCCTTCGGTCCAGTGGGAGGGGTCACTCGTGGGTCCGCGGAGGCAGCTGCCATGGAGGACGGGCGACACCAGCAGGTCTGCCTCCGCTCCTGACGTGTGTCCGCTCTGTTGACGGGTCACAGCCGCCTCGTGCGGGGCCTGCGTGCTCGCGTCGGCTCCGGCGCTCCTCCCGCCTTTCCCTGATCGCGGTCTCCGTGGTGGGCCGGATTGTCCCCAGCGAATGACGGACCTTTCCAGGCCCCCGAGTCCCATCTGACAGGCGCGCCAGGCGGGCGAGCCCAGCCGGTCGTCACAAGGCCCCCCGCACCCGCCTCTCTTGCAGCTGACGCCCAACGAGAACCACGTGTTCGACAGCCTGACCCTGGAGCTGCAGGACGTGGTCACCCACGCCAGGCTCACCATCAGCCCCGACGGGGGCCTCGGCCGCCTGCGTCTCAAGGGTTTCCCCAGCTCCATCTGCCTCCTGCGGCCCCGGGAGAAGCCCATGATGAGGTTCTCGGTGAAGGCGGGGTTCAGAGCCAACCTGTGACCTCGGCGGGCCGCGTGCCGTCCCGCAGCGACGGTCACGTTCTCCTTGTGAAGCGTTGCCAACGCCCGAACCCGACGAAGTTCCTGGTGAATTTTCTGAGATCCGCAGCATTCCTGGCGATTGAATAAAGGGTTCGGCCTCCCACCCACGGCTGCATTTGGGGCCGCCACGGGGCAGGCGGGGGGTACAAGCCATGTCGCCCGCACGGCAGGGGTCCCTCAGGCTCTTGTTTTAACGCCGGAAGGTTCTGGTGTTCACAGCGGGACCCGCTGAGGCCCATGGGGAACCGCAGTCCATTATGTAAAGAAGCGGTTCCGGCCACGGAGACCCCGCCCTCTGCAACCCCACCCCTGTCTGTGTCCAGGGCGGGGGTGGCTTCCCCAGGGACACGACCCCCCACTGGTCCCTCCTGGGCGAGGCCACCCTGAGGGCCCTGCGGTGCCGCCCACGACCCCCCACCCAGGCGGGGAGGCCTTAGGACCACCCGCTGCGACAGGCCCGCAGGCCCTGGGGGGCGGGGGTCCAGCACCTTGCGGCGTCCGCCCAGCCGGGGTGCGGGGTGCGGGTGCGGGGTGCGGGGGCCGCCCGGATGCGCCCCGGATGCGCCCCGCCCCCGCCCGGCCCTGCCCGCCTCCTCCGCAGGGGGGGAGGGGTCGCGGGGGGGCGTCCTCTCCCGACCCCCCTTCCGCTCTCACCTGCCCGGCCCCCCCTTCCGCTCTCACCTGCCCGGCCCCGCCTGTCCCTCCCTCCCTCCCTGTCCCTCCGCACCCGCCCGGCCCCCGCCCCTCCCCCCGGGCCGGGGGCGGTCACAATGGCCCGCGGTGCGGCCGGGGCGGGGCCGGGGCGGGGCCGGGGCGGCAGGTGCGGCAGGTGCGGCAGGTGCGGGGGCGCCCGGCTCCCCGGCTCCCCGAGGCCATGGGCGGGCGCGGGCCCCGCGCGCGCACCTGGGACGCTCCTGGGCCGCGGCGGGCGCCGGGGACGGGGCCGGGCCGGGGCCGCCGCCTGTTCTCGCCCCCGCGCGGGCGCCCGGGGCGCGGGGAGAGGCTGGGGTGAGTGCGGGGGGCGGGGGACCCTCTCCGGGGGTGCGGGGCGGGGACGGTGGGGACAAACCGGGGAGTCACGGGCCCTCCCAGCGCCCCGACGGGGTGCGCGGGGCCCGCAGGACCCATGTCCCTCCTGCGAGGCTGGGACCCCGCGAGGTCGGCCTGGCCTTGCGCCCCCGGGTGCTGGCGCATGGCAGCCCCCCCAGTGTCCCCGAGGCCGAGGCCGGGACCGCAGCCGAAGGCGCTGTCCCCGTCCCGTCCTGGTCCTGGGAGAAGGGCTGTGTCCTGGGTCCGGGCCAGGGCCCTTGCGGGGAGCGGGGAGGGGAGGGGACGGGCCGTTCAGCCTGGGCGAGGGCGCCCGCTCCCCAGGGCACTTGGGTCTTCTCCTTCGGCCTGGGGCTGGCATCGCTCCCTGAGCTCCCCTCCCCGCGGCCTCCGCAGCCCCCGCGTCTCCCCTGGGCTCCTCCGTCTCACCGCTTTTCAGCCTCCCCGTGACCGGGCAGCCTCGCTCCCCTGCTGCGGGAGCGCCCTCCTGCCTTGGGTTCCTTCAGCGCGGAGCTCTCGTCTCCCCGTGGGGCGGCCTCGGGTGCTGCGGCGCCCACGGGGGCGTTGGGGGTGATCAGAGAGACACAGAGGCACCCACGAGAGAGGAAGTGGGGACCCGCCAGGATCAAAGCCGGGGTCTAACTGCAGGCGCAGCCCCGGGGTCCTGGCCTGGGTCCGCCTCACCGGGTCTCGGGGCTGCTTCGGCAGTTGTCGTGTGTGTCCTTCGCACGGTCGCGAAGCCCGCGTCTCTCACCGTGGGGTACACGGTGCACGCAGGGGCGTCCTCGGTGCTGCGGGAGGTTCTGGGTAGCGGCCAGGTGGGCTGCCGTGTAAACCGCCCCAGAGGAAGAGCGAGGGTCCCCGCGTTTTACAACCCGCACCACTGCCCCCGCCCCGCCCGGGGCCTGCGGTAACACGGTTTCGGCGTTCAGGGCGACCACCGCTTCCCGAGGTTTGTGCTCTCCGTAGCTTTACGTAGACGCGCCTTCACCGTGTGTGCGTTCCCGGGCCTCGCCTGTCCGCAGACTAACCTGCCTGTGAGCCCCACCTGTCGGCGGCGCGCAGCTGCGGGCCGTCCGTTTGCGCCGTCAGGTGCCAGTTCGTAGGTTCGCGTACCAGTTTGTCTGTCCCGTCTGCCGACGGATACTTGGTCGTTTTTAATGTTCCGCGGAAACGCGCAGCCGCGCTGGAGCACCCGTTTGCGTGTCTCCGGGTGCACGTGGGCGACACATCGGTGGTTACTGCCGCGGGGCCAACTGGCACAGGCGTCCTGGCCTCCCACGGCGCTTGTGCCCTCACGGCTTCTGAGATCCGGCGTCCCAGGGCACCCGAGCCGAGCGGTTCTGACTCGGAGGCTCCTGCGGGTGCCGGTGCAGGCCGTCTGGGCCGCCAGCGCGCAGGCTCCCTCCCCGGCCGCTCAAGGGTGTCCGGGCGGCTGGTCCTCTCGGGGAGCGGTCCGGGCCGAAGCCGCATCGGCTGCTCCCGCCGGTTCCGTGACGCTGCCGCCCTCGCCCTCGCCCAGCTCCCCTCGTGCGCTGGGCGTCACCTGTTCGTGGAATTGATTGGAGCCTGGGGTGACACCGTCCTCTGCCAAGTGGGTTTTTGCTCGCTGTGTCACCAGCGGGTTGCGATCGCCACAGGACATGGCACCTTTGGGTGCTGATGAGGTCTCAGGGTGGCTTGCTCGCGCGTGGGGTCAGGGCGCTCATGACAGAGACCCAGAGAGCTCCCTGCCCTTCGCCACGATGTGAGGACACGGTGGGGAGACAGGACGCCCGCAGGGGCAGCCCCACCCGACACCGCATCTGCCGGGGCCGAGGCCGGGACTCGCAGCCTCCAGCACCGGGACCGGTCAGTGGGACGGACGGTGGTGTGTCCGCAGGTGACTCCAGAACTCTCTTCAGTATGTGCACGCGGAGGATTATCTTTTTTTCCCTCAGACGTTTGTGTTAATGGTTCGTTTTGCACGTGAGCGGGCGGGGGGAGGCGCGTGAGGGCCCCGCACTGGCACGCGCGCCCAGGCGCTGCTCCGTCCTGCTGCGAGGGCCGCTGCGCTGTCCGGTGACCCCGACAGGCCTCTCGTTTCTCGGGCGGTTTGCAGGGTTCGGTTAGAACATTCCGGGCGTGTGGTAGGAACGGGGGGAAGACCCCTCGGTGCCCCCTTCCCGGGTTTCTTACTGTTTGTTATTTTCGGTGCGAAGGGACCGCGGCCCGTCCGCTGAGTGAGGGCGGGGACTCTGACGTAGTTCCCGAGCCGGCGAGCGTTAAAATTAATTTTTCCGGCAAATAATCTAAGGGCGGCGCCAGCGAATGCACTCGGACGTGAAACTCGGTGACGTGTTAACCGTCCTGGGGCTTTTCTCCGGACGGGATGGCGGCGCACGTTACGCTGGGAAGACAGACGCCGTGAAATCTGAGCGAAGCGCAGTCGTTACTCAGATGCTCCCTGCGTTTTCTGGAATAAATCGATCCGACGCGAAAGAACGTTTTTTCTCCGTAAAACAAAACGGCACAAACTAATAATTACTTAAAAAAAATCCCTGTAAAGCCTGGCATCAGTGATTCCTTCTGTGGAGGGAGCCACACGCACGGCAACATGCAAAATCGGAGCGGCGCGTGCTCGCGTGCGTGCTCGCGTGCGTTCGGGGGACGCCCCGAGAATTTGAACTGCAGTGGGGTCTTTCTTCGTCAGCGCTCAGCCTCGCCAGGGTAGGGACGGCGACGAGAGTCTGTGCGGCAGGAGGGAGCGGAGGAGGTGACGCCCCGGGACTCTGCTGTGGTCTGGGCGGTCGCGGGGCGCCGGGTGAGCTCACGACGGGGCCTTTCGCGCCCTGGTGCAAAGGGGGATGGAGTTAGGTCCCTGTGGTCCCTCTTGGATTTGAGACGGGGCCTGAGGGGAAGCGATGCCGGCGAGAGACGGCGTCCCCGGGGGACAGCGGTGGCGTTCGAAGACCGTCGGGCTTTGGGGCTCTCGGTTCTCGGGTTGCGCTGCTGCGGAGTTTACGCCGCGAGGCCGAAAGGCGCCGTCTCTAAGGAGGGTCCAAGGGGTCGTCCAAACGTCCGCCTTCTCCTCAGGCTGCCCTTCTTCCTCTCCTTTTCTGCAGTTGCCTTCGCGTGGTTCCCAGGAGACCTGACAGGATGAAAAGGGTGAAGGAAGTAAGTGTTGGCTGCTAAGCGCTGCGGACGGGGCCGCCGGCCGGGCCGGCGAACCGGGGCCGTCGGGCCGAGTGCCGAAGCTTCGCAGGATCAGCCCCCGGGGGGGGGGGCGGCGGAGGCGGCTGCGCTCGGCGCCGGAGCGCGCGGTCCCCGCGATGCGGCCCGTCGCAGGGTCGAGGACCGCGCCCGCGGGGACCGCCGTCTCCCGAGGCCCCGGCCGTTCTCATTAGGACCTTTCGCTCTTGTTTCGGGGCCTGGGGCAGCGGGTGTCGGGGACGTTATTTACGTTTCACGAGGCGGGGGCTAGGGCTCGGGTTAGAGGGCGGCCCCGCGCGCTCGCCGTTTTCGTAGGCGTCGGAGGGTCCAGACGGTGGCACCTCCCACCCCTCTGCTCGCATCCCGTGCTTCTTAGCACGACAAGAGCCCCCCAGCCCCCCCTTAAGACGCGGGGTGAGAGACCCGCCCTTTAGACCGAGCCGCGGGGACTGCCCCGTTCCCATCCGCCTGGCCCGCGGGCGTCCAGACGCGGCGTGGCTCGTGCCGTGAAGAAACGGACCTGGGTCTGCAGGGGTGTTTCGGGGCGACGTGCCGTCGCCGCCCGCTTCTCCGGGGGGTGGCGCTGCCGCCACGGAGCCGGCTTCTCCGTGAAGTGAGACGCGGCCTCTGCCTCGCTCCGGCTCCAGGCGGCTGCGGCTCTCTCCCTCCACGTCCTAACGGGCGGGACTTCTCTGTGTCCCTGACCCACCGCCCAGTGTCCCCGTGGAGGTCGTCCTGGTGGCTCCAGCCTGGGTCACGAGCAGCGGCGGCACTTGGCTGCCCGTCCGGCCAGCACGGCAGGGACGGATCAGGCGAGACGCGCCCCTCCCCGCGCCAGCTGCCGCTGCCGGGGCGGCGCGGGGGGCAGGTGCGCATCTGGACGCGGTTCCGGCCGTCGGCGAAGCGGGTGGAGGCGGCTGTCTCTGCGAGCGAACCTCGGGGGGAGGCGCGCCGCGTCCCGGCCTGGCACGCACGAAGGGGCCGAGGCTCCGGGGCAGGGGGGCACGGCCGGACCGCGACCGCTCCAGCGACCGCTCCAGCGCCCGCTCCAGCGCAGGCCCCCACCTGCCGCCTCGGCCTGGTCTCCGACCCCCGTTTGGCCAGAAGCCACGACGAGGCGTTCCTGAGGGCGCTCGCGTTCGGGACGCCGGCGGACTGGGCGCTCCCGGCAGGTGACGCGAGCGCGCTCGTCCTTCGTCCCCTGGGTGTCTGCCCGGCTGACCTGAGGGCGAGTGCGAGCGCGCGGGCCGGTGTGGCCGCCGTGCCGACGCGGTGGGCGCGGGCCAGGCCGCGGCTGTGCGACCCGGGGTCTTCCGTCCCCGGCGCGGACGTGCTCGGGTCACCCCGGACGCCGGGCCCTCGGGCTTCTCCAGCCAGAGGAGGGACGCGTGTCTCCGGAACCGTCGCCGCTGGCGCCCGGTGGCGGAAAACGGCAGCTGCGCGGCGCTGCTGTGGAGGTGATCACACGTGTGGAGGGAAGAAAGGTCCGGAATCGCGTGTTTAATTGCCGGATTATCTCATTAGGCGGGTGACAGCGGGGTTAATGGCTCGTTAACACTTAGATGAGCAATTAGCCCGTTTCCCGGCCCCGTCGTCGTGTGCGGCGGGCGGGCGGCTGCGTCCCGGGGATGCCCCTCCCGCCGGCTTTCCGGCCCGCTCCGTGCGTTCCTGCCGTCGCTGGCGCTCGGGCTGGTTTTTCCCGCGGTCAGGGTGCGGGCGTCTGTGACCCCACGCGTCGTGTGACGCTTTGTGACGACGAACGCAGCCGTGCGTGCCCGCGCCTGCTCCCCAGATGCACGGCTTCCCGTCACGGCCCCCGACCCCGAACCCGTCCCGGGCTCCCCTGCGTCTTCGTCAGCCAGGCCCCGCCCGTGCCTGGGTTCCGGGGCGCAGGGCCGTCGTGAGCACGCGTGTGGGCGCGGGAACTGCGTCCCGAGCCTCGTCTTTCCTCGTCTCAGAGCAAACCGGTGGTGCGCTGCGACACGAACGTGCCCTCCCGGTGGCAGAACTTCCGTCACCTGTGCCGACACATCAAGTGAGTGCGGGGCGGGGGCGGAGGAAGCCTGACGGGCGGGGCCCTTAGGGTGCCACGCC
This sequence comes from Cynopterus sphinx, assembly GCA_030015415.1. NCBI lineage: Eukaryota > Metazoa > Chordata > Mammalia > Chiroptera > Pteropodidae > Cynopterus > Cynopterus sphinx. The sequence continues at coordinate 669,900 of CM057383.1, forward strand.
TGCCCCCGGGCCCCGGGTCCTCTGCCCGCACTCGTCTGTGCCAGCCCGTCGGGGGCCGCGCGTCCTGTCTCTCCCGGACGGCTGACGCTGACGATCGGAAGGCGAAGTCCCCCCCTTGTTCTCCGAGGCGATGCCGGTCCCTCCCTCCGACCCCGCGCAGTGCAGACGCGTGTGTGAGAGTCTGCGCTGGCGTCTCACGCTCCCCGGGCACCCGTTGCCCCAGCGTCGGGCTCCGCCGCCGGGCTCCCAGCCCTCTGCCCCCCGACGGGCGGCGTGGGGCCTGCCACCGCCCGCTCCGCCCGCTCCGCGGTCCCCGGGCCTCCTCCGAGGGCCCCGCGTGCCCCCGAGGCCGCGCCCTGACCACCACGCGTCTCTCGTCCCTGCAGCGTCTTCACGAACGGAAAGCTGCTGCTCCCCCCGGTGCGGGTCATCATCCCCAAGCCGAGGCTGGCCGAGTGGGAGAGCGTGCTGACCGCCATCAACGAGAAGGTCTGCCCGCTCGGGGGCGTGCGGAGGTACGGGCCGCCCCGCGCCGGGGCCCGCGGGCGGGCGGGCGGGGGTCGCCGGGCCGGAGGGCCCATGGTCCCCTCGTGCTCCACGCTCGGAGGCCTCGCTGAGCGCCGACCTGCTCCCTCCCTGCGTCCAGCGACGCCTTCGGGGGGTGGTGGACGCGGCCTCCCCAGACAGTTGCGTCCCGAGCCCCGCCAGGGACGACAGCCTCCGCGTCGGCACAGACGCTGCGGCCGGGATGAACGGGGCCCCCAGGGGTCAGGAGAAGCCAGGGGCCGCCTGAGCCGCGCCTCGGCGGTCAGAGGGGCGGCTGGGTCCTGCAGGATCGGGGCCGCTGGCCGACCTGGGGCCAAACCTCGCCTCCGCCGCCTGCTCCCGGTCACCTTGGGCCCTGCGCACCGTCCGGGGCGTTTCCTCCTCTAGAGACCTGGGAGTCGAGGCCTCGCCCGCCCTGGCCCCCAGTCTAACGTGCGGGAAGCGCCTTGCGCTGGGCGTGCGGTGGGCGTGGCCGGGGGGCAGGGACGGCTCGGAGCTGGCGCTGTTTGCGGCACGCGGCTCGGCGTCCCGTGAGGGAGCAGCTGGGCCCGAGGCGGGGACGCTGTCGGGTCCAGGCCACAGAGCGCCCGCCGGCCGGGCAGCACCAGGTCCCGTCCTGGACCTTCTCGGGGCCACGACGAAGGTGCAGGGCCCTGCGCAGGCGGCAGGCGCCGGGGCCTGGCATTGGGCGCTAGGAAGGCCGCGTCCCGGACGCGCGGGCGGAGAGCCGGGGCCGCAGGAGGGCCCTGGGCCGGGGGGGCCGTGGGACCGGCGCCCGGAGGCTGCAGGGCGGCGTCCCGGAGCTCGCTGGTGCTGCGCGACCGACCTTCACCTCGTCGGCGCGCGTGCCTCCCCTCGCCTCGGCCTCGTTTCGGGCTCTCGTCGCCCGATGCGGGCACCGGTGCGCGTCGTCCCCGTTTCCCCCTTCTCTCCCACACGCCCCTCCCTCCCTCCCTGCTGCCCGGCAGGCGGCTCAGCGTCCTCTCCCCCCGGATGGGCCGCGCCGGCGTCCGCCCCGCCGTCCTGCTCGCCGCCGTGTCGCGTCGTCGCCGCGGTTCCGGGTGCGGGGCGGCCTCCGACTTGGTCCTTCCGTGTGGATTCTCCCTGCTGCGCTTTGACCACACCTCCCCGTGTTTTTTATAAGTTTTTCCATTTTTACGTCCAGTCCTCGGTTCACGACAGACGCGCAGCGCCGAGCGGATGGGTCGTCCCCTCAGTGATGACCACGTGCCCCGCGGGTACGAACGCGAGTCTGTCGGGGCTCGCGGAGGAGGACGGCACTTGCGGGAAACGCTGCCCTGCTTTCCGAGGGCTGTAACGGCCTGAGCCGACTTGTGCCAGTTTTCGCGGCTTCAGTAACGTTACCTGAACAGCGGCCGAGAGCTCGAAATGTTCCGAGGGCCTCCGGGCGCCGCGCGCCATGGAAAACCCGCCCTCGTTAAGCCCCCGCACGCGGACGGCGAGCCTCGTCCCGGCAGGGCGCCCGCCCGGGTTCGAGAAGCCCGCGGGGGGGAGCCGGCTCCCGAGCGCGTCGGTGTCAGCACACGGTCCCCGGACGGGGGCCGTCCTCCACGGAGTCAGCCCGCCCGCGGCCGCCGCCGGGACCCTGAGCCGCCCCTTCCCCCGTCCGCAGGTTGTTCACGATGAAGGGGCACCTGCTGGGCAGCGCCAAGGACCTGCAGGACAAGCACTTCTACGTCGCCGCGGGACCCGAGGCCTTCAAGAGCCTCCCGTACTGGGAGTGCCCCGAGGCGGCCGCCGGGGCCCAGCAGTGAGCACGCGCGGGCCTCGGCCGGGCGGCGGGCTCCTCTCCTGGAGCCGGGCTCGGGGTCTCGGTTCACACGGGCTGCCGCTTCGCGTCTTTGAACTCGTCTGTCCGGTGTAGTCACGAGGACGGCGCGGTCCCGTGGGGGTGGGGGTGGGGACCCCGCAGCGCGAGGCCGGGTCCTCCCGCCTGGAGTCCGGGTTTGCGGGCGGCAGGGGCTCCTGGCACGGAAGCAGCGACGTCACGCGGGCCGGGGTGGGTGCCTGGGTGCGGCGCCGAGCCCACGGGCGCGAAGGCGCGGCGGGGGAGGCCCCGCTGGGGACTCCGGTCCCCAGGCCCGAGAGAATGGGGCGACGGCCCCTCGTGTCCTCGGGGATCACACCTGGGGACGCCCGGCAGCTTGGTCCCGAGGCAGGAAAGCCCTGGACGTCCAGGGAGGAGGCACCGAACGCACCGCCCTGGAGCCCGTCCTCCCCGGGGCTGGGGGCCCCGGGACTTGAGCCCTGTCCCCTGGGACGGGAGGTCCCTCCCCCCGGGCGCGCCTCCGGGGAGCCAGGGCCGCCCCCGTCTTTGTGAGCCCGACTCCGGCCGAACTCCAGACGTGGCCGGCTGACGGACTCCCTTTTGTCTTCCAGGAAGGGCACGGACGCGGAGAACGGCTCGCAGGGGAAGCAGAAGGTACGTGCTTTCCGGAAGGGACGGCGCGAGGGGCGTCCGCGGGGCGACAGGGCGCCTGAGGGGCTTCGCTGCTTCCTGTCCGCAGTTCTCCCCCTCGGTTTGCTCTGTGCAAACCGTCCCGATCGTCCGCTGACGCGCGAGTCCTTTCGGCTTCTCTGAAAGGTCGTCAGTCCGGGCTCGGGCCGGGGTCAGGGTCAGGCGCAGGGCGGGTGGGGAGCCAGGGGCGGCCCTGGAGGAGCTGTGAGCCCGCCCGGGTGCCCACGTCCCCACGGGCGAGACGCCTGAGTGGGGACACGCCACGTCGGGGCCGGCCAGGGAGGCCCAGCCTCCGGCTCGTGCGGAAACCTCACACGGAGCCGGCTCTGGATCCTTCCAGAAAGCACGAGGAGACACGCGCCCGCGCGCCTCCGGAGGCCAGTGTCGGGAGGACAACGCGAGGGGCGGGTCCCGGGCCGAGAGGCGAGGGGGGCGTCCGGGCACAGCCGCGTCCCTGCTGGTCCCACGTGGGTGCGTGGACGACGACGGACGGCGCAGCGGGCGGAAACATGTCATCGAGGACGAGCTCCTGAGTTTGGTGACCTCCCGGCGTCCCGTAGGGCCGTCTCTGGGCGGGGGAGCGCCGAGCGTGTCGCCGAGGTCACCGTCTTTGGGGTTAAGTGCCGAAGGGCGGGTGCGCGACCTGCTCCCGAAGAGTCTCAGGATGCAGCGTGTGAGCGCGTGCACGTGTGTGGGCGTGCGTGCGTGTCCCGCACGACCGTGCACGCGCAGCCATGCACGAGCGCACACGCGTGTACGCGTGTCCACGTTCATGCGCGTGTACGTGAGCGTGCGTGTGCACATGTGCGTGCGCGCACACGTGCGTAAAGGGGTCCTGGCCTGCGGAGGTGGCCTCCTGCCGTCCCCCTGTCCGCGTCGGAGTCGTCTCAGGTTCCCCGGGTCCCCCCACCCACCTGCCCGCCCGGTTCCCCGACTCAGCGGAGGCTTCTGAGCGGCCGTCACGACCAGGCAGGCGACGCGTGTGCACGCCGGGCCTGTCTGCTCCGCGCCAGGACGCGCCGATGGTGGGGCCGTGCTCGGCCGTGGCACGTGGAGGCGGCGTGGGGACCTCTGAGGCGAGGGGCGAGCCGTAGGTTCCGACGCAGGAAGGGGGGGCGCTTGGGGCGGATGCGAAGCCCCGGGGTGTGCGCCTGCGCAGTGAGAGGGAGGCCAGGAGGGCGGGCGGGGGGACAGGACAGCCTGAAGGTCACTCGCTTCGGCACGCGGACACCACCCTAGAGCCGTGACAGCTGCCTTAGGGCTTGAAGGGGGTGATCGGATCCACGCCGGCGCCGTTCTCCTGTTCACCCCTGATCCTGGCTCCGGGAGGGACCAGGAAGGGGACGGGGCGTGACTGGGTGACCGTGGGGAGGGCGATCCTCCAGGACCAGCCGGGTTTGATCGCGACAAGCACGGATCAGCGACGCTAGGAAGAGTCCAGAACCCAGCCCCACCCCCCGAGGCCCAGCGCCCCCGAGGCCCAGCGCCCCCACCCCGAGGCCCAGCGCCCCCGAGGCCCAGCGCCCCCCACCCCGAGGCCCAGCGCCCCCACCCCGAGGGCCAGCGCCCCCGAGGCCCAGCGCCCCCCACCCCGAGGCCCAGCGCCCCCCACCCCGAGGCCCAGCGCCCCCCACCCCGAGGCCCAGCGCCCCCCACCCCGAGTCCCAGCGCTCCTGCCGTTGTCTGCGCCCGAGGCGGGGCGGGCTGGGCTCTTGTTCCCGGTGCTCGGTGCTCGCGGACGCGGGGTCGGCCTGCGGGGAAGCCGCCATGACCCGCGGCAGTGCCTGTGCGGGCCCGCGGGGCCGTGGTCACCCTTGGGGTCTGGGAGCGGGAACTGGGCCGTGTGGGTCGTGCCCAGGATGCTGGCGGTGGGGGGAGGCGTTAAGAAGAACCCGGGGAAGGCGGCTCGTGCGTGACGTAGGACGGAATCGGGGCGCACCTGCCGTCGGGAGGTCCGCTCCGCGCCGCGGAGTGGGGACGGGCTAGGCCGAGGGGACCCCGGCCGTGTCTGTCGTTCCTGTCGTCCGGGGCGCCTTTAGAGACCCGAGTTCCTTTGACTGGGACGCAAACGCGCCCGCCCTCAGTTCGTTTTCCGTTCGGCGTGATTTTCCGACGCGACGCGGTCGGCGGTGCTCGTCTGGCTGGCTCAGGGGGTCCGGCGGGGGTGTTTGGGGGCGTCGCGGGAGCAGCGGCTTCAGGAGGCCCTACGGGGTGCCTGTGGGGCCCCCCGGCCTCCTCAGACCGGACTCGCCTGTCCCTGTCGCACGTGGGCCCTGGTCTCGCCCGCCGTCCCTGCGGTCCCCTGCGGTCAGCGGGCGGCTCCCTTCCTCCCCGGCCGGGCCCTCGGGCGGGGGAGAAGCGTGTTGGCCCCTTGCAGACGAGCAGAGCGGGGGCCAGCGTGGCCGGACGGTGCCCGAGGGGGGCCCCGAGGTTGCCGGGCGCCGGCCCGTGTGGCCGGGCAGCTGTGGGCCGGCCCCGGCCCTCCTCTGAGGAGCTGTGGGGACCGGACTCCGGTTCCGATCACTTTCTTTTCCGAATCTGTGCCTCAGGGGGACGCCAGAGGAGGAAAACGCCGTGAGCGCGGCCGCCTCCCCCCGAAAGCGCACGAATCTGTGTTTTACGCCAAAAAGGGGAAGAAGAAAAGGCCGGGAAAGCCTCCGGTCCGCAGCCGGGCAGGTAACGTGGCCTTCCTCTCGCGGTCGGCGTGGGGCCGGGTGGCCGTGTGGCCGGTGGCGAGTTCCCCCTACAGCCGGGCGGGGCAGGGTGGCCCGAGGCCCGCTTGAGTGCTGGTGTGGGCCGTGTAGGGCGGTGGCCGGGGCGCGGCGTCCCTGCCGAAGGCGCCTTCCTGCCCGGACCCTCACCTCTGCCCAAGCGTGAGAGCAGGAGGACGGTCCCCGGGGCCGCAGGCGGGGCCGTGGCGAGGACGGGCAGGAGGGCGAGGCTGCGGGAGGCCGTGCGGCTGGGCGTTGGCCCTGGAGCCGTCCGTGGCCCGTGGGTGTCCCGTGGGCGTCGAGGGTCGGGCCGGCCCACTGCTGTGCCTCCGGCCGCCGCCCCCTGCCTCTGGCCAGGGCGGGCGAGCCTCCGAGGTCCGTGGGACTTGGCAGGCGCTGACCGCATCCGACTGGGACTCTGATTCTAATCGATCCTGTTGAACCGATTCTCGCTCGTCAGCTGCCCGAGCCCGTGACAGGCCAACGGGACGCGGTTTTGCTCGGACCCGGTTCTCGGGGTCGTTCTGAGCTCGTGAACCGGCTCGTCCTCGGCCCTGGCACGGCCGTCGCCGGGAAGTCGCGTGTCGGCCCCGACGGGATCCCCCGGCCGAGCGTTCGCTCTGCGTGTCCTCGGGGCCGGCGTCCCGTGTGGGGGGACAGGGCGCGGACCGCGACGTCCAGGGCCCGGGCCTTTGTGGGGCCGGGGACGTGCTCAGCCGAGGAGGCGTCCAGGCTCACCGGGCCCCGCAGCGCAGCCGGAGCGAGCGCAGGGGTGATGGGCGGCCGGGCCGGGCGGTGGGTGGGCCCCGGGCCCGGCCTGTGGTGGGGACACGGGAGGCTCCGCGGACGCCGAGCCGTGACCCCGGTGCGGGTCAGAAGGCGTGCAGAGGACGCCGGTTCGGAGCCCTCGTCCGCGTCGTGTCTCTCCAGAAGGCGACGTGTACAGAGCCCGGGCTCCTCACCAGGACACCCAGGGGGCGTCAGAGGTCACGGAGGAGCGGGACGTGCCGGCGGAGGTGCCCGGGGACCAGGTGGGTGGCGAGCGTCGCACGCCCGTGCCCACGGCCATCCTCCGCCTGCTCTGCCAGCCCCCGCCGGCCGCTGGCCCCACTGCCCACCCCTCCCCCAAGCTCCCCCAGCCTCCAGAATGTTCTGCGTCCCCGCCAGCTGGCTCCGGCTCGTCCTTCAGATCCCGCGTCACACGTTTCCCACCTGCCCACCCCCTCCTCACGCGCTGCGCGACCGGGGCCCTTCCTAACACGTGTCCCAGTTTGTCACGGGTCTCAGTCCTCGTCTGGGGGGGACGGCGTGACAGAGTGACAGGCGGGACGATGGAGTGGGAGGATGGGGGGACGGGGTGACGGGGGGACGGGGGGACGGGGGGACGGGTGATGGAGGGACAGGGTGACGGGGGGACGGGGTGATGGAGGGACGGGGTGACGGGGGGACGGGTGATGGAGGGACACGACAATGGAGGGACAGGGTGATGGAGGTCAGGGTGATGGACGGACGAGATGATGGAGTGTGAGGATGGAGAGATGGGGTGACAGAGGGATGGGGTCATGGGACGGGGTGACGGGATGGGGTGACGGGACGGGGTGACGGGATGGGGTGACAGGGGACGGGGTGACGAGGGGTCGGGTGATGGAGGGACGGGGTGACGGGGGGACGGGGTGACGGGGAGACGGGTGATGAAGGGACGGGGTGACGGGGGGATGGGTGATGGAGGGACGAGATGATGGAGTGTGAGGATGGAGGGATGGGGTGACAGAGGGATGGGGTCACGGGACGGGGTGACGGGACGGGGTGACGGGATGGGGTGACAGGGGACGGGGTGACGAGGGGTCGGGTGATGGAGGACGGGGTGACGGGACGGGATGCTGGGTTGATGGAGAGGCAGAGGGCCGGGGCGACGGCATGAACGGGGCGTCAGGCCGCGCGGCGAGGCCGGCCCTGCTGTGGGTGGCGAGGCGGCTGCCTCCCGGCGCGGCCTTCGTGGCGAGTCGCCGCTGACCGCGTGGCCTCTTGGTGCCCCGGCCTCTGCTGCGGACGTCAGTCCGGGGCCCGGTGCAGCGCGCGCCGCTCCCGCTCACGCCGGCGCTTTCTGTTCCAGGGAGACCGATGGCGAGCGTCGTCGAAGAAAAGGTTTCCGCTGAGACACGGCGCCAAGGGAGAAGGTACGTCGTGCCCGAGCTCGGGGTCGCGCGCTGCGTCCCGGTCGACTCGGCCGGGGACACGGGGCAAGGTTGCCTCCCAAACGTCGTTCACGCGCGGGGACAGGCCCCGTCCTCCCCGGCTCCCCACGAGCCCGCAGCGACGACGGCGGCGACGACAGCCCCGACGCGCACGGGTCTCCTCGTGTCTAGGTTCTGAGTCCCGAGGGCGGGTCATAAAGGGTCTTCCGTGCGGGTTTTCCCACGGACCAGGACCCCGACGTGCCGCGGCATCCCGCGACGAGACGCGTTGCGCGTTGTAAACGTCCTGCGGTCGCGCCCGCCCCGGGCCGTCGCGTCACGCGAGGCGGACGTTTACGGACGAGGGAGGACCCCGAGGCGTGGGGGGCGCGGCCCCCTCCCGAGGTCACGGTTTTCTGCGTTTCTGGCTCCCGCTGGGCGCTCCCGCTCGCTGTGGGCGACCGTCCCCCCGACTTCTCGAGGAGCCGGTGCCTGACCGCCCGGGGGTCCCACGGTCGCGACACTCGTGTCCGAACACGGCGGCGCCGCCTCCTCCCGCTCTGTGGGAGTTTCCAGACGCGTGTCCCCGGCAGGACGCGGCGGCGTTAAATCCCGGAGTTTAGTTCGAGGCTGAATGAGGCCCCCCCTCCCGCCCCATCGCGGGGCGCCCGGGCGGCAGGGACCGGCCTCTGAGCGGGCGGCAGGTCCGTCTCCCCGATCGACCCTTCCCGCGCCCCCCCAGGCCCTCCCCGGAGAGCGTCCGGCGGCTCCTCTGGCGGCTCCTTCGGCGGCTCCTCCGGCGGCGCCGGCACGGCCCTCCGTCTCGTCTGCCTCCACGTCAGGGCTTCGGGGTGTCCTCGGTCGGGCGTCTGGCTCCTGAGCTGGATTAGGTGCGGACGCGCGGGGACACCTTTGTCACCGCGGCCGGGGGACAGCGGCGCCGCCACGCTCAGGGGTGCGAGTCCGTGGCAGGACCAGTGTCCCCCGCCTCATGGCGCGTGCGGCCGCGTCGGGCACCTGCAGCCTCCGCGGGCGGGCGGCCCCGCAGACGACCTTGCGCGCGTGTGGGTCGGCGTGTCCTCCTGTCACCGAGACGGTCAGTGACGCGTCCCTGCGACACCCACGACGTGCCGTTTCCGGGAGGAGTAGAAACACGAGGCTCAGAGCCCCACCCGGTGCCCGTCCTCTCGGGGACGACCGCGCGCGTCCGTGGCCGTGGGTGCTGCGTGACGACGCCACAGACTCTCGCTCAGCGCCGCCGGCGTGAAGTCTCTCCGCAGCCGTGGGCACGGCCGCCTCGCACTGACCCTTACCCACGGGCCTTCCGGGAGGACCTCGTGGGTCAAACCTGCCCCGACCAGTAATGTCTGTCGCTCTCTCTCCCTTTCAGCAGCTCCCAGGAAGGGCAGGAGGACGAAGCACGTGGCTCTGTTCCCCGGTGAGTGAGGACTGGTCGGGGCGTCCGTGGGGCGCGGCTGACGCGCGGCTGACGTGCGGCTGACGCGGGCTCTGGGCTGCCCGCGGCAGGGCCCCCGCGCCCCGCGCCGCGCACAGCGGCCCCCGCCTGGCCCACGGGGCCTGGAACAAGCCCCGCCCGGGGGCAGCCCGGAGCCACACTCCGGGGGCAGGGGTTTTAGGAGGCGACAGAGGAAGGTCGCGCTGCCCGCGTGGGGGCCCGGCCCCTCGGCCGGTGGCCTTTGGGACTGTCGGCGTGGGCCGGGGGCTGGGTGCCCCGCTCAGCCCGCGGGTTGAGCCGGACGCGTGTGCCCGGTCAGGCTGCCGGTGCCCTCTGGGTCCGCCGGCCCCGCCGCCGCCGCGTGTGCGGCGTCTTCAGGGTCCTGGTCTCATCCTGTCGGCGATGCCGAAGCGGAGAGGCCGAAGCGGAGGGGTGTGAGCAAGTTTATGGCCCCCCTGACGGCGCGGCGGGGTGGGGCACGAGGGCACCTGGCACTGAGCGGCCTGTGGGGGGCAGGGGGAGGGGAGGGAGGAGGCGCAGGGGGCGGCGATGCCGGGAGGGGACCGGGTGGCCCACGCTTGGCCACAGAATAGACAGGAGGGCGAGGAGGAGGCGGGTTTCTGGGTCGGGGTCTGGCGTCGCCCCTGGAAGCAGGAGGGAGAGCAGGTTGGGGGGGCGGCGGCCGCGGCCGCGTCCGTCGGGCTCCGCTTCCCTCAGGCGCTGCCGGGCCGTTTGCAGGCGGCGTCTTCCCAGCCACCACTTCCAGACGCGCCGGTGTCCGGGCGCGTCCTCCGACTCCCCGGGGCGCACGGCGCCTCAGCGTAGGGGCAGCCCCCGCCGTCCGGCAGGGGCCGCCTGGCTGGGCCGGGGTAGTGCCCGGTGGCCGTCCCGCGGGCCCAGAGGGGGCAAGGCTGCGCGTTGTTCGGAAAGATTGTCGTCGGCGAATTCCGTCCGCGCGTCAGCCCCGCGGGATCGACCCTGGCGACACAGCGCCCCTCCTGACGGCCCTGGGTGCCCCGCACCGTCCCGTCCCGCCCACCTCCTGCTGTCTGAGGTCGCGTTTCCAGGGGCGGGTGGAGCGGCGACGTGCGTGAGCGGGGCCCCGTGGGGCAGCGTCCGCGCCGCCGCCTGCGCCCTGACGTCCACGGCGCCCTCGCGGCGCTGCGCGGGTCGGGGTTGGTTTGACTCGGCCCGGGCGGCCGCGGCGTTCACTGCTGCTTTTGTTCTGCTTTCTCCACCGGAAACAAGAGAAGGACCCGGACGACTTCCTGGACGAGGAAAGCGCACCTGCCGAAGCAGACGGTCACGGGGAACCCCCGACGGGCCGGCCTCCCCGGGCGGCGGCGCTGCGTCCCGCGGGAGGAAACCCCGAGGAGGAGGGGTCGCTGGGGCAGTCGTCCTGGGGGCAGCCGTCCCAGGAAGAGGTACCTGAGGGGGAAGAGCCCCCTGACCAGCCGGCCCAGGAGCAGGAGCCCGAGGAGGAGGAACCCGAGGAGGAGGAGTGGCTCGGGCAGCCGTCCCGGGGGCGGCCGTCCCAGGAGCAGGTGCTGGAGGAGCAGGAGTCACTTCAGCAGTCGTCCTGGGCACAGACGTCCCGAGAGCAGATACCCGGCGGGGAAGGACGCCGCGGCCGGTCCCCCGTGGGGCGGCCACCCCAGGCTCAGGACCCCGAGGAAGGAGAGCCGCTCGAGCCCTCGTCCCGGGGACAGACCTCCCCGGAGCAGGTGCCCCACGGGGAAGGCCCCCCTGACCGGCCGTCCCGGGGGCGGCCGTCTCCGAATCAGGTGACGCGGGAAGGACAGACTGAAGAGCAGACCCCCTAACGCGTCGGCCGTGCCGCGAGGGCGGCGTCGGAAGACAGAAACGGCACGAGTGGAAGGAAAATTAGGCTTTGCCGCGCTCTGCCGCAGCGGGCGCTGGCGGAGCATTAAAGTGCGGGTTCCGTGTGGCGGCGGCGTGATGACCGGGCCGTCGGGGACGCGCGCTCAGCGCGGCGGGCGGGGGGGACGTGGGCAGGGAGACCGAGCGGAGGGACGGGCGAGCACAGATTCCTCTCGTCCCATCGCCGGCCACGGCGAGAGGTCCCGGCGGGGGCGCCCGCCCGCGGGATCCGAGGGGCAACGAACGCGAGGCGGGAACGGGCACCGGCACCTCCTCGCGCACCCGGGCGCTGCCGCTCAGCGTCGACACGAGGGCGCGCAGCAAGGACTCCTCCCGCGGTGGGGGCTGGGGGTCCCCGTCTCGGTTCTGGGGGGGGCCCCACGCACCCCGCGGGAGGGATGTCAGCGAAGCGGCCCCCGCCCGGCCTTCTGCAGCCCCCGCCTCGTCGTGGGACGGCCCAGTGACGTTCCCCCCACACAGACGAGGCTCCCTTCTCCCCTCAGCACCTCGGCCACTTACGGGCGAGCCAGCGCTTCCAGGGGCCCTGACCCCCCCCGGGCCCTCTGCCCTTCGCCCCTGCTGTCGCCGCGGGGTGCCGGGCGCTGTGGGAACTCGGTGCCCGCCGAGGCGGCGATTTTGTCGTCCGGGGACACAGCCGGCCCCTCCCTGTGTCTGTCCCCTTCCCCTTCCGTTGAGGCCGCAGCCGGGCGCGGGCTCAGCCCACGAAGGTGCCGGAGAGGAAGAGGTCCTGCCCGACCCTCACGGCCCTGGGAGGCGGCAGGACGGCCCGGGCTGTGGCACAGACACGGCTTCGCCGAGGGCACAGCCCGTGGTGGGAAGTCGACTTCCAGCCCCGCCGTCGGGCCCCACTCCCTCCTGCCAGGTGCGAAGGGAGCAGGAGGGCCGCGGTGCGCTCCTCAGGACGCCGGGGCCGCCGCGGCGCCAGCAAGCCCCGGACCCCTGTCGGGGAGGCAGCGGCGGCGCTCCTGTGCCCGGGGGACGCGCGCCCAGGCCTTCCCGGCCAAGCCCTCCACCCCCGCATCCCCTGACCCTCCGGCCCTGGGGAGGGGATCTGACTGGGGCGCTTTTTGCTGCTCTTTAGGGCGGGCTTTGGCGGGGAAGGCGCTGGGCGTGCAGGGAGTCGCGTGGCGTCCGCGCAGCGTCCAGCCCCGTCTGGTTTTTCCTAAAAGGCCGCGTGTGGCCAGGCGCTTGGTGCTGGCGGCGACCTGAGAAGGCGGCTCAGCCCGTTTACTGTCGTGGCCGCGAGATGTCACTGTGGGTCCGCCGGCCGGCGAGGCGCAGCCCCGCCCCCACCCGGTCGGGACAAAGCCCGCGGGAGCCGCTCCGGGCGCAGCCGCTTCCGGCGGGACAGTGAGTGGCTCCTGCGTGACTTCACCCAGGTGTCCTCTCCGGCCGCGCTCCAGGGCCGGCTGGCGGTCCCCCCGCCCTTCTCCCCCCGCGGAAGTTTCCCCTCGCCACACGGGCCAGCGCTCTCCCCGCCAGGCGTCTCGGAGGCGGCAGTCCCTCCAGGACTGAGGTTTGGCGTGTGCCGTGCCCACGGGAGGGTGCAGGCGCTGGGAACCGCGCCCCGACCCCAGGCTCGGGGGCTCCCCTTGCCGCGGCGAGGGTCCCCCCTCCGCCCTCATCCCCCGACACTCCCGGTGGGCCTCACTCTCCGCAGCGTTAACCGAGGGCCTGACCCCAGGGCTGCACCACCCCGGTTGTCCGCGCGACCTTGCAGCCGTCGCTCGCAGGGCTGTGTCCACACTCGGCCCCGGGGGTTCCCGGCCCTCCGTTGCCGTCTGGCTGGCCGGGGCGAGGACCACATCCCCTTTGCTCCGCCCCGAAATGGGCCTGACGGCATCCGTCACCTCGTACGCACGCTACGGTCCGGACGGGTGTGGTCCGCGCTGCTGCAGCTCCCAAGCCAGACCCACGTGACCCACTGGCCGACCCGCTGACCGCTGAAGGCCTCGAGGAGCCGCGGGGCCTGTTTAATTCAGCCCCTTCCTTGGCGCCTCGTAGTCTTTCTCCAAGACCCCATGGAGAACCAGGAACCTTGTGAGCGGAGGTTCCCGGCCACCGCGTCCCCTGCCCCGTGGTCCTGGGGCAGGGTGGCTTCGGCGGTCCAGTGGCCAGCCTGCAGGGAGCTGTCCCAGGGGACGGGACCTGCTGCCGGGCGGAGACCCTCGGAGCGTGCCGTTTGGCCACGTCCAGGCACGAGTGACACGCAGGCGCCCTGGCGGGAAGCCTGCTGTGGTCACGTCGTCCCCATCCGTCCCCATCCGTCCCCGGGCGTGGCCTGGGGCGGGGAGCCTGCGGTCTGATTCTGCTGCAAGGTTCGGGGGGACTGGGCGGGCCCAGCCTCTGGAGCCCAGTGTCTTGGGCCTCCAGCTGCCGCCCGCGAGGCGGAGGACCGGCCGCCGCACCGGGAAGCGCCCGACACCTGCACCGAGACAGCCCGGTCACCGTCAGTGAGACAGGCGGCCGCGGGCCGCAGCGGCTGGGGGAGGCTTGGAGCCGGACAGACGCTCACGGTGTCCTGTGACCTTGTGACCTTGTGACATCGGCCGCGTCACTCGTTTCCGAGCTTCCGTGAGACGAGTCTCGTCCGCGAACGGCGAGGCTGTCCCGTCTGTGAATGAGAGTCGCCGGGTCCGGGTGTGCGCTCGCCAGGTGGCTCCCCCTCCCGCCCCCGTCGGCCTCTCGGAGAGACGGCCCGGGGACGCGACGCAGCGGGGATCACCGGTCCCCGGCCTGGGGAGAAGCGCCGCGCCGTCTGCCGCGTCGCCCGTCGTCTCTCCGTCGTCGGTGCCTGTGACTTGTCTCCCAGCGCGGCGTGTCCCGCGTGCGCAGGTCACGAGTTTTGACGTGACGTGAGGCGACGGCGGGTGTGTCGTGACCTTCGGGCCCCGACACCGCTCTTCTCGCTCAGTGGGTGGAACATGATTCCGATGTTTGGTTTATGTGGACGAGTAATTGTTTTTCTTTATCGTCAAAAAGACTCGGGGGTGTTCCCGATGGAAGCCGCAGTAAATACAGTAAAAAACCCCAAAAATAGAAATGAGGAGGCAAACAGGAGGGAAGGGGCAGAAGCCGCTGGGGCGCGCGTGCGCGTTGGGCTCTGCGCCTCCTGGCGTCAAGGGCAACACCGGGCACAGCCGCTGACGGGTGTCGTGCTTCTCGCTGTCGGACAGAAAATCCACTGCACTTTCCACGGAAGTCGTCGATTCTGACGGGGTTTTCTGGGAGGAACCGGTAGAGGTAAAGGGTCACGGGGTCTGCTCTGAAGGTTCGTGTCCGACCTCGTTTGGCCTCGGTGGTTCGCCCGCCCGAGCCGCCCCGCGAGGCGGAGGGCGGAGAGGACGGGGGGCGCGAGCGGCTGGGGCCCAGGTGCACCCGCTGCGCATCCGGGGGCGCGGCCCTCCCCGGACGGGGCACGGAGAAGGTGGCCGCTCGTTGACTCGCCCTGACCCCGAGCCCGCTGCGGCCTGTGCCACTGGGCGGGTTGGCGGAGAGGACAGGACTGGAGACACTGACCAGCTTCTCAGGTCAGATCCAAACCAGTCCAGGGAGGGGCTGGCCCTACAGGGCGGGATTCTCTTCTGCGGGGCTCTGGGCCCGCCCCGTCTGCCCTTCGGTGTGTCCTCCTGGGATGCGGCCCGGGTGGCGCCTGGTCCCGCGGGAAGCTGGCCCCCTCGGAGGGCTCAGGCCCAGGCCACGCTCAGCCGCAGCCTGCGCCCTGCCCGGGGCCACCTGGCAGGGGTCAGCCGGCAGCCCGCAGGTGGCCCCCAGCTGCGCTGCTCCTGGAGCTGCCTGGGGGAGGCCGAGCCGTGAACCCAGGCCGGGGGCTGCGAGTGCCGGGCTTCGGGCCGCTCAGCAGGAGGCACGGGGCCCGCCGCGGCCGGACGCCGCTCGTTTGGGTCTGTGAACCTCGGAGAGGCTTTGGGGAAGTCGCAGCGGGAGCCCACGCGGCCGCTGGTGCGGGGAGGCTGCCGGGGGAGGTGTGGGCGGGCAGGGCCCGGGTCCCAGGGCGTCACCCGGCAGGGCGGCCCGTGCTGACCAGTGGGCGGACACGGGGATCTACTGGCCGCCCGCGTCTGAACGCCGGTCGGGGAGACGCGACAGAGGAGCAGTGGACTCTGCCGCACTCTGGAGGACGCCGCACTCTGGAGGACGCCGCCCCGCAGTCCTCGCCCCGGAGCCGGACGAGTCAGTGCCTCCCCGTGTGTCCCCGACGCTCCCGGATCGGCCGCCCCGTGCCAAGCTCAGCGCAGGCGAGTCCGTCGCCGGTGGGTCCGCGCCGGCCCGTTAGGAGGACGCCCGTGACTCCCACAGCCCTCCGCGTCACTCGCCACCATCCCCGCTGGCCTCCCCGGCCACGGTGGGGCGACTCCCCTCTGGCAGCGGGAACTTGGGCTGGGATCCCACTGTGGGGCTGGCACCCTCGCGCCTCCTAGACACCCCTCTCGACGTTCAGCTGCGCGGACGGGTGCGGGACCGGCCTGTTGTGCGTCTTGTCCCTCCCACCGGTCCCGAGGTGGCCTCCTCCGTGTGTCCCCGTTTGTAGGATTTCTGTTCGGCCGGACCTGAGGCCCCTCCCGGGATGGCTGTTCCGTAGTCTCGTGGGGGTTTTGACGCGGTCGTGGGAAGGGGCGGGCATAGAATCCGCCTGCCAGGCCTTCCTGAAGCCCCCGGGACGGCGCGTTTGCGCGTTTTCATTGCAGAAGGAGAAACGCTCGTCGTCGCGCTGCCGCCTTGTCGGTAGCGTGTCGCGCCAAGCACGAGACGAGCGGCTGAGACTTCCCAGAGGCTCTGTAGGAACCGGGTCAGGATGGGGGCGTTGAGGACGAACTGACATCCGAGCGCACGGAGGGTGCGGGCCCTGGCGCCTGTGGTCTCCGCTTTCTGCTGGTTTCCCTGAGTTCTCGTCGGCCCCGCCTGCCCCTCGGCTTGGCCCGGATGCCGAGCCGCAGGCTCGATCAGCCGCAAGCTGTGCAGCGACACGGCGTCACCCCAAAGCGGAGGAGCAGCCGCGCGGGCGCGTACCCAGGCGCTGGCTCCGTCCGAGCGAACGCGCGTCAGGGCCGCGCTCCGTCTGCGAGTAGCAGGTGACCCATTCGGAGAAGCCCCGCGGGGCCTGCACCCACGGCGGCCCCCCCCCCCGCTGTCCCCTCCGGGTGTCCCCGTGGAATTCGGGACCGGCTGGTGCACGCGGCACCCGCACTCCTCCGGGTGCCCCCACGGGCCAGACGCTGGCCGTGTAGGCGACCCTGGGACAGCAGGTTTTCTCGGCGGCCGCGCCTGGATGCCGACTCACGCCGACTCACGCCGCCCACGGCCAAGGGTGCCAGACGCCCTTCCCGGCCCCTTAGCCTCTCAGCCATCTCCCTGGGGAGCTCGGGGCTGCAGGTCGCTTTCTCCTCGGGCGACAAGCCGGGCTTCTGTTCCGCGGCAGCCGCCCGAGCCAGCGGCTCTGACGGCCGAGACGTGCGGAAGCTCTGGCGGGAAAGGGCTCCCCGGGCGCTGCAGTGACCAGCCGGGCTCGGGGACCACGCGTCCGACGGGGGAGGGCTCGCCGCCATCACCTTTCTTTCCCGCCGAGCCCACGGGTCGGTCACCCTCCCCCGCGTCTTTCGCGCCCGTGAGGTGGGAACGGCGTTGGCTGCTCGGGGTCCGGACGTCCCGGGGTGTCCGGGAGCTCCTGGTCACGGCGGGCGAGCGCATTTCCCTGGCAGCGCGGGGCCTCCCCAGGGCTTGGCTCCCCGCCCGGGGGGCCCTGGGCTCTGCGCAGCCCACCGGGACCCTCAGGGCTCTGAGGAGCCCACCCTGGCCCACCGGACCGGCCGCCCTCCTGGGCTCCGAGCACCCCCGACCCGACGGCGCCGTCCATCCTGGAAACCAGACGGCGCGGGCCTGTGGCCAGGGCCTGGCCCCGCACGGCATCCCTCGTGTCCGGGAGAGACGTCGGGCAGGCGTCTGCGCTTCTGCGTGCGGCACCCAGTGCCCTCCTGTTCCCCTTCCCTCCAAAGCACGACGTCGGACCAGGACGCGCCGGGCGCTCGGCACCCAGTGCCTTCGTTTACGGGAGACTCAGCCCGGGGAGGGCGGGATTCGACCGAGGGGACCGCTGACCGGGCAGAACACAAAGCTGTTATTCCCTGAGCATCGTTGACGGTCGATTCACGTAAAACCTGCGTTCCCATCGGAAAAGGAAATCTGCGAAAATGAGCTTCCCACGCCGACTCGGGCGGACAGGACCCTTCCCGGTGACAGTCAGGAGGGAGAGTGCCCCCGGGGCCACTGCGCGTCGCAGTTATGTGATTGCGTGTCCTAACCGTTTCCGGAACGTTCTGGCTGTTCACGATCTGGCGCGGCTATTTCGCGCCCGCGGACGCTGCCGCTTGCCTGCCGGCCCGTGTTCCCGCCTGCTGTGGTCGGTTGGTTTGCGTTCGTGGGAGATGCGGCTGCTTTACGAGCCCCAGGTGCCCCCCGACCCCGCGGCGGCAGGATTTACGCAGCCGGAAGCAAACCGCCTCCCACAGAAGCTGTCCCCGGGCACGCCGACGGGGCGAGCTCCGCCTGGGACCGGAGGGGAAAAGCCACCCAAAGCCATGGGTGGGTCTGTGTGTGGCGGCCGGGGCGGGGCTCCGCGGGGCGCCCAGAGCGATCATAAAAGGCGGGGCCTTGAGCACGGGACGGGGTGAGCCGCTGGTGCTCAGAAGTACGCGGGGGGGGGGGGGGCTGGTCGTCGACGCGTCGACTCGGAGCCAGAGCCGGCGTGAGACTCGCCAGGCCAGGGGGACCACCCAGGAGCAGCCGCCGGCCGGGCGGGCCTGGCGGCCTGGCCCGGGGCGGGCGGCCCTCGCGCCCGAGACTCGGGCCCCAGGCCGGCTTCGTCTCCCAGGGAGGCCCGGCTGCCCTCTGCCCCGGCGGAGACAAGGCTTTGTCCTCCACCGGTCCCTCTGCGCCATTCCCGTGTCCTGGCCCCTCCTCGCCGGCTTTCCGGGGAAGTGGGGCGAGGAGAGGGATGGTCCATGTGGCTTTTCGAAGGAAGCGTGCCGCACGGTGACCGGTCGCGTGGCTCCTGATTCGTCCACAGCCACGGACTCATCATGGCGGCCGACTGTGAGGTCGAGGACGGGGCGGCACGTCGACACCCCCGGGTCGTGTTAGCGTGACGCGACGCGGCACGTGTGGCTCCCGCATTGCGGATGACGCAGGCATCTTGTGACACGGCTGCGGACGCCGCGCGTCGTCTGCGTTAACCGGTAGCTCGGCGCGGCTGGCCGCTCCCTGCGGGCACAGCACACAGCACGTCGCGTTCACGACCGACGAGCGGAGTGGGGCACGCGTCCGTCGTACAGTAATCCCACTCAGCAGGCTGTCCCCGTTTAGGAAACCCGCCGGCTCCACGGGGGGAACCGTCTGCGCCCCCCCGTTCCCTGGGTCCTCGCCTCCGGGGGGCCACGGCCGTCCCCTCTCCCTGACGCCCCGAGAGGGGCTGACCTGGGCTCGGAGGTCTCCCCTTAAAGATGCTCGTGCGTCGGCAAAGACTGGTCCTTGGCTTCGTCCTTGCCTGCCCCCTCCCCATCCGTTGCCTGGAGCTCAGGGGTGTCCAGCTCGGCCACTGTTCGCGCGCCGAGGCCGGGCCAAGCCGGCGTGGGCAGAGACCAGGCAGGAGGCCGAGGCCGGGGCGCGTTTCCCTCCCTGGTCACGGCGCACACCTGCGCGTGCGCTTAGACGAGACTCCGTGGAGCCCCGAGGACGCTGCCCCGCACGCCCCAATGGACACTCTTCCCCAGTGGACGTTCACCCCTGACAGACAGTCACCCCCAACGGCACGGACAGCGGGAAAGGCACACCTGTGCCGAGTCCCCCCGCCCCGTCCGCCCGATTTCAGCTCCCCCGGGGGGGGAGGGAGGGCGCGCAGATGTCCCAGTCTCCAGTTCACGCCTAAGCCCAGGGGTGTTGGACGGCGGCCAGAGCCTCGGGGCGGCCGTTTCTAGAATCAGGGCGAGAAAGCTCCGCCAGCTGGAGAGCCCAAGTCGACTCCTTCGTCCTTCGTGACATCCCTGGCGGCGCAGCGCCCGCGCCCCCACGAGCGGCGGGGAAGCTCCGAGGCCGGCGGGAAGGCGGCGGGCGGGGGCAGCAGGAAAAGGAAGGACGGGCACTGACACGTCTGCAAGCGACGTGCACTTCGCTCCCCGCCGTGCAGCTGCGACGCGGTCACCCGTGACGAGAGCGACGGGAGGACGTTTCAGCCGTCACGGCCAGCGGGGCGTCATTTCATATTTTATTTTATTTTACTATTTTATTTTATATTTTATTTTATTTTATTTTATATTTTATTTTTATTTCATATTTAATTTAATTTAATTTAATTTTATCATTTCATTTTTTAAATTAAATTAAATTAAATTTAATTTTATTTTATTTCATATTTAATTTAATTTTAATTTATTTAATTTTATTATTTTATTTTATTTATTTTATTTCATTTTATTTTATATTTTCTTTTATTTTATTATTTCATTTCATATTTTATTTTATTTTATTATTTTATTTCATATTTTATTTTATTTTATATTTTATTTTATTTCATATTTAATTTATTTTATTTTATTTTATTTTATTTCATATTTAATTTAATTTTAATTAATTTAATTTTATTATTTTATTTTATTTTATTTTATTATTTTATTTAATATTTTATTTTATTTTATTTTATATTTTATTTTTATTTCATATTTAATTTAATTTTAATTTATTTAATTTTATTATTTTATTTTATTTATTTTATTTTATTTATTTTATTCTATTTTTCAGAAACAGAAGCAGGCCCAGATTCGGGAAATGGTTCAGGAAAACTTGAGCTCCCAGGAGTGGCTGATGGCCATGTGGGAGGGGGTGGCGTGGAAGGAAAGGGACCCAAAGTCACACCCGACTAATCGTTCAAAGTAACTTCCTGCTGGGGACGGGAGCCCCGCCGAGCGGGTGCGCTGCCGGGTGCGCTGCCGGGTGCGCTGCCGGGTGCGCTGCCGGGTGCGGGTGCGCTGCCGGGTGCGGGTCGCTGTGTTTAAGTGAGCCGAGGGCGTGCCTTGCGCCGGCCTTGCGGGTTTGGCGCTTTTTAACCCTTTGCCGGCGGCTGTTGCTCCTCGTGGTCCCCCCGGGGGGAGCCAGCCCCTCTGGTGACCGAAGGGCGCGGCCAGAGCCGTGTCTCCTCGCAAGCCTTCCCACCCGGCCCGGCTGCCCCGTCCTAATCCCTGCTGTCGGTCTGGACACACAGTCAGCCCACGAAAGGGTCCGGGAGGTCCCGCCGACGTGCCTTTCCGTGCGCGTTGTTCCCCAAACGCCGGGCCCTGGCCCTGCCCGCGGGGAGGCCGCTAGCTGCGTGCGGGCGGACCCCAGGACCGGACGCCATGCCCGCCCCGGTCCCCGCCTCTGCGCCCCGCCCGCGAGGCAGCTGCCCCAGCGGACTCGGGGTCCCTGCGGCCACAGGCACGGTCTGCGGCAGGAGGGCAGCCCGCCCCTCGCCTTCGACCTTCTGGAAGGGCGCAGGCTGCAGCTGGGACGTAACGACGACAACCGCTCGTCTGGCCTTTGGCGAGGCTTCGCCATCACGCGGGTTCAGGCCGTGGGAGCCCGTCGTGTCGGTGTTGCCCGGTGGCGCCCGTGCCGAGGTCGCTGCTTCGAAGGTGCCCCCAGGAGGGCGAGAACTGGCGGGAGCCTGGCCCGGCCCCGGGGTCGCCGTGGGGGTCTGACCGCCGGCCTGGGTGGGTGGCGGGAGGAAGCGGGGCCGCCTGCGCCTCCGGATGTCACCAGCCACGGGCGCCCGGGTGTGGCTTCCTCCATCGCTTTAGCAGAAGAGCTGAGGGCAGCGGAGCCTGCCGAGCGCTGTCCCCGGCGAGCCTGGGATTTCTCACGCGGGAGGCGGGCGGGTGCGCTCCCGGGCTCGGGCCGCAACCCCCTTTTCTCGCTTTCGAGAGATGCAAACGGCCTCCTCTTCCGTTCGGCTGAGCTTAGTGAGTGCGGGGACGTCCCAGCATAGATTCTGAAACGACGCTTTGCTCGTACGCGACGCTCCCCACCCCGTGTCCTGCGCGGGGGTGGGGGGGGGACGACCTCTCGGCCGTGGGGGCTTTTGCGCGCGCCCGAACCCGTGACGTCCCGATTCGATCCGGGCAGACCCGCGCCGGTCCTCCAGCTGGCTTCCATCACCGGCTCCCCCCTTAGCGGACGAAACCTGTGCTTCCCGGCAGCGGAGGCCGGAGCCTCCTGCTCGGGCCCGTCCTGCGCTTCCTCCCCGTGGCCCGGGCGCCACGCCGCCCTTCACGCCGACCGCTGTGCCACGTCCTGCTGCGACCGCAGAGCCTTCGGAAGGCGAACGTTTGCACTCAGACGGGAGCGCCCCTTCCGTCGCGTTCCGTCCGCTGAACGACCCGGCGCTGCGGGCGTTGGCTCGTCCGGCAGGTCCCCTCGATTCACTTCTTCTCCCCTTTTCGAGCGGGTGCTCCCGCGAGGCTGTGACGTCTGTGTCGCCGCAGCCGGCGTGAGGCCGTTGAGGCCGGCTCGGGCTGCTCGGCTCGGACACCCGCCCGCGCTGCCTGTGGACACCCCGATGTCCACCCCGAATTCGAAAAACAGCCACAAGGCAGCAGTTGGTCACCCTGTTTGCCGCGACGGGCGTGGGGGCTGCTCGCGCTGTGCGGTGAGGACGCGGCCTGCCGGGACGGCGACAGGGTCTGTCTGTGGAGACGGACAGAACCGCGTCTCCTTCCCGACTGTCGCGGTGTCACCGCTCGCCAGTCCGGTGCCTCCCTGGCTTCCCTGCGCTGGTCCCTGGTGCGCGCCCGTCCACGGGACAGGACAGCGCCGCCTTTTCCCCGTAAAGCTGGGGATTCCACCAAAAACGAAAGATGCTGTAATTTTTTTTACCAACATTGAAACTACGGAATTCTCTAGGAGTTGGAAATAATAAAACCAGGTTTATTTATCGAGATTTGGTTATGTTTCTGCGGTTGCTCGTTATCAGGTTGTTGCTAGCCACCGCGGGGGCGGATGCCTTCCAGAAAGTTCCCTGCTGCCCCTGCTCAAGTCTTGCGGAGGGAGGTCCCCTCGATCTCCAAGCGCGTTGAGGCCCCCCCTGACGCGGGCGACGCGCCTCTCCTCTCTCTGGGCTACGAATCGAATTCCGTTATCAGATTTCACGCCCCGCACCCGCCCGCCGCACCGCGTTTTAACGGATGTCAAAGTTCAACAAAAACTTCTTATCGTCCTCTCATAAGGAAAAAGTATTGAAAACGTTCGTCCTCAGAATAATTCGTCGTATGATTGAAGTCGACGTGAACTTAGGGGGGATCACACGCGCGCGCGCCCCACGCGGAGAGCCTCTCTGGCCTTTGACGCCCGCCCGCCAGGTGGATCTCTCTCGGATGCCCCCACGTGCCCCCGAGGACGCGCCGGCCCGCGCTCGTGACGGCGGGTCAATGGACGTGGCAGGTCAGACTAACTGCGGCTCGACACGCGGCGCTCCGCGGCGGGGAGGCGCGGCCCCCGAGGCGGCCCTTCTAACGCGGCGGCTGGTTTTCCCGAACGAGAAAGACACCCCGTCGGCTCGGTCCCCTTCCACCGACGCCCCCATCCGCTTGACGGGGAAAGGACGTGTTTTAATTATTTGTTTCTCATCTGACCCCAGACCTGACACGTGGCCCTTCGTCACGTTCTCTCCAGATTCTGGTCAAAACAGAAACAAGCCGCGCGCAGTTGCCCAACCGCTGGCAGGGGAGCTGGTTTCGGGAACTGCTGACGGGGCGGGCTGAGCCCGAGGAAATGGAGACCTGCCGAGGAGGACGGTGTCGGCCGTGCGCACGGCCGTGCCAGGAGTCAGTCTCTGCCGACGCTAGCAGGTGGCGGTCGTGCCTTCGGGGGAGGAGGGGGCGTGCGGAGAGGGGCCGTGGGGGGCCCCCCTTCGCCTTTAGCACCCCTTTCGTGCATCTTCAGTAATCACTGAGCCTCCCCCGAATAAGCCAGCACGTCCAGGGTAACGTGTCCCGGGACCCAGCAACCAGCCAGCGCCCGCGGGAGCCCGACGGCAGACGGCGCGCAGACGTTCCACCGGACCTCGATTGCGCAAAACATGGCACACAGAGATCAAAGCGACCTAGAGGTCGCCCCTCGCAGACGGAGGCGACGCCCAGCTGAGCAGAGGGCACGCGTCCTGGCAGTCGAGGCTGATGCTCAGACCCGGGGAACAGGGTCCCGGCTGGAAGGCAGCCCGAGCCCCGGGTCATCCTGGAAGCCGGTGCCTGTCCTGCGGGTTCCAGGACAGGACAGCGGGGCCGCAGGGCTCTGATGGGCGACGACGGAGGGCGGAGGTCAGAATGCCGCTGACGCCCTACAGCGCGCCGCACAGCCCCACGGTCAGGGCGATCCCGTCCCGCACGCCCACCGTCCCACGGGGACTGGACTCTTCGGGTAAACGCCGCCCAGAGTGAACGCTTCGGACCCGTGCCCGGTGGAGTCTGCCCTCGGAGGGTGGGCACGGGACGACAGAGACCCGAACGCGCCGCGTCTTCGGGCCGGATCAAATGGGGACTTCCACCTGGCGGCCCGGCCGAGGCCCGCGGAAGCCTCTAGAAGGGGCTCGCCGCGGCCGGTGTTCACGGAACCTGGCACGGGCACGCGTTCCTCTTGGCCGTTGGCCTGTGGTCTCATCGCTTCCGCCCGCACCCGGTTCCAGGGTTTTCCGTCCGCGTGGGACTTGAACACGAGCGGCCATCTGCTGCGGAGGGTGCCGGGGACGTGCCGCAGAGATCTGGGGAGGCGCCCCGCGTGGGCGCGCACGTCGCCTCGGGGAAGCGCAGGAACTGGCCGGGACGGCGCGTCCGCTGCTGTCCCGAGCCACGAGCGTTTGCGTCAAGACGACGCTGAAAACGCAGTCAACGTGGATTTTAATGACGTCGGTGGCCTGGGGGGCCTCGCCGCGCCGAGGCAGGCCCCGAGCGCGCGTGTGCGTCGCACGGCGCTTCGCCGTGCCAGGCGTCGGCCGGCGCCCACGCGCTCTGCGGCGTGGACACGCGGCGTTGTCCTGGGACCGTCACGGGGAAGGGCACCCCCGGACGAGCGAAGCCAGCAGCGCGGGGCCCGTGAGGCAGCTGGGGACAAGGACAGCCGGCCCCGGGCCAAACGCGCGACGGAAAACGCACGTGGGCATCCGGGCCCGGGCCGAGGGGCTGGTCACGGCGAGCGGGTAAAGGGGTCGTGTGTCTCCCCGCGTCATCACAGCCCCCGAGAGTCGCCGGGCCGGCCGCCCGGACCTGCTCAGGACGTGGCTTCCCTGCGACGGCCGCGTCGCTGAGGCCCGGACGAATAGCCGCGCACGACACGAGTTCCCTTCGGGGAGCCGCTCGTCCTGCCCAGGCTCTGCGCCCCCGGCTGCGGGGACGGCTGCGCCTGAGGACACCGGCTGCGGAGCCCGAGCCGCCCGCCCTGGCGGATGGCGCGCGCGGCCTTTTCTGAGGAGAAGCAAGCGGGACGTTTGAGTAGAAAGCGTGTGACAGGCTCCTGTCCCTGGGCTGCAGGATTTCGGAGGCGATTCCGAGGAAGTGCGCGTTTTTAGTTGTTTATTTTCCCTTACAAAGGTTTAGCGTTGCCACCTTTCCTCCTTCATTTTTTATTTTTATTTTTCCCCGATTTTCCGTGCGCCCACCGCAGGTTAGGGGCTCACGTGCGACACCGTTGATGCGACTTTTCCCAGCCGTGCGGCAAGGACTGTCACCTCCTCTGTCACCTGGAGCAGGGGACGCCCGGCAGCCTGCCCCGAGACCACGTGCCTCGCTGCGGGGGCAGCCGTCCGCGTGGGCGGCCGTGTGTGTCACGTGATTTTACGGGGCATCCCGGGGCGTGACCTCGGCCTCGCAGTGCGTTAAGGGAAGAGCTAGGGACCAGGAGGTGCCCTTAACCCCACTCAGGCTGATCCTCGACACTAAGTGACGCAGCGTCCAGAGGGGTCAGTGGACAGAGAGGGCAGGACCCCCCCGCCAGCGCGCCTCCCTCGTGCGTTGGGGTTAGACGGGAAACCTGGGGCGGAGACGGGCCTTAGGAGAACGTTCCCGACTCCTGGGTATTTGTCTAACCTGTGACGCGGGTAACGCACCGACTCCACCTCTGTTCACGCCGAGGCCGGTCGTGCGCCACGGCGGGTGTAGGGAAGCTGCCGACGGAGTCGAGACGAGACACGGCGCGCCCAGACACCCGGCCACGGAGGCCGAGGGCTCGGTTTGCCTTCGTCGGACACCTGCGTGCCGAGGCGTCCTTGGATGGCAGGCCGTGTCCGCTCTGCAGAGACGGGGGCGGAGTACGTTCCTGCCCCCGGGACGGAGGTCACCGGCGCGGCCAAGCCATACACACGCGCCATCCGGACCCCGGGGCAGGAAGCAGGGCGCACGAGGGGCGCGCAGGTGCGGGTGGCGCGGGGTGCCACTGTCACGGCGCTGTTCGAGGCGACACCGCGGGCGGCCGAACCCCCAGGCTGGGCCCAAGGCCCGTTTCTGAGGAGACAAAGGCGGGCGAGGGATGCGGGGGCCGGTCACACGCGCATCCTGGGCCGTGCGGGGAGTTTTCTGTGTGCAAACGGCCTGGAAGCCGCTTTTGTGAAGAAGTTCGGGTCCGGTGGTGGCTGTGAAGTTGGCGACCGGTGGACCCGAGCTCCCTGAAGGCGCGGCCGACGGGGCTTTCGGCGGGAAGGGGGCGGGCGCTCGGAGCGACTGCAAACGCGGGCGGGTTTAGAGCCGCCGATCGATCCGAGGCTGAGGTCGGCGCCCTTGGCCGAGACGAGGACACTCAGCAGGAGGCGACCAGGACACGCAGCCGTGGTTCCCGGCGTCACAACTGCCCGAGGGAGCAGGTGAAGCGTGCGGAAGTGCCGCTTGTTGCACTGGGCGCGTGGCAGTCTCGCGGCGGCGGCAAAGCCAGGCCGGCGGGTAGCCTGGGGCGGAGGCGGCCGTCACAGGGAAGCGAAGACACGGACGGGCGCGGGGACAGTCCGCTGGGGATTCAGAATCAAACACGGTTTGTTAAGTAGCCAGGAGGCCGGCAGCAGGGGCGGCTGCAGGGTCCGGGCCGGGTGCCCCGGGCGCCGTGCGTTTTAGCACGCCAGGAAGAGCAGCGTGTGGGGGTGACACGTCCCCCGCATCTAAGTGAACTGGTTGTTCGAACGTAGACGCCGTTAATGGGAAGACACGGAGAGCGGCGAGGTGCAGGGATGACGCCCACGTGCGACAGGCGCCGGTAATTTGCTTTCTTCATCCGAAGGCGCCGGCGGTGAGCACCCGTGGGCACCGGCCACACCCCCCACTCAGTGCAGGCCGGGTCACCGCACCGAACGAGGACCGCTGCTCCGAGTCTAACGCGCAGGCGCCGAGACGCGGTCCACTCGGCCCCGCCCGGGGAGCTCAACGCGGCCTCACTTTGCTGCGATGCTGAACGTGGCGCGTTAGTCTCGCTCCCGCACGGGACTTCGTGTGTTTGTCCGTTCGTCTCCTGGGTGACGTGGTTCTGGAAGGAGACGCTGCCGAGCTGACGACCGAACCGCCCTGAAGAAGCGGCGTCTGGGCTGGGGCCCTGGGGGTGGGAGTCGGGGGCCCTCACGTCCGCCCGCCCGCAGTCCGGCCCTTCCGGGGGCCGAGCGGGATCGGTGACTTTAAGGGCGAGTTCGTCTTTCCCGCCGTGACGGCTGGTGCGGGGGCGTCAGTGCTCCCGTGTGACACGGGCTGAAATGACAGGCCGGGAAGGGACGCCGGTCCCTGACCGCCGATTCCCGTCCCGTCCCTTCCTGTAACTGATTAGTTATGGGTTTACTCACAGTCAGTTTGTGTTCCGATTCACAATCAATTCAAACGTGCCAATGCCGTCCCCTACAGACGTGCGTCCCTTTCGTTCCGAGTCATCGTTCCGGGTGTGCGTTTGGGTCCGCGCAGGAGCTGCCGGATAGCGACAAGGGGAGCCGTGCGAATCAGTGCCAGACGCCGTGCTGGGTGAGAGGACGCAGACTTCCCCGAAAGCGGGAAGGACTCGACATCGCCTCCACGAGGTCAAGACTCTTAGAATCGTCTTCTCCCCAGAGGAGATCTTCCCCGAGGCAGGACAAGAGGGCGAGTGAGGTCCCTCCCGGGCTGCTCTGCTGCTGCTTCTCCAGGTGTTTCCAGACGCTCTGACGGAGCGGGGGGACCGGAAACACCGACGTAGGAAACACTCACTACGCAGCGTAGTTCACGTGAACATCAGGTCCGGTCCGTGCGAGCGAGCGGAAGCCCCGGCGTCCCCGGGCGAGGTGGAGCGAGCCTAACTGGAGGAGAGGTTCCGTGCGGGCGGAAGCGTTCTGCCTGGTCGCGTGCGCTGGGCGCGCTTCGCGCACGCACGCGTGGGTCTGAACCGTCAGGCTGCGTGGAAACGCATCAGCTTTATCCCGTATAAGGTCACCTCAGGGAGACGCTAAGAAACCGGAAACCGAAGGTAACTCTGAGCCAACGGCTGACTCAGGCGGTAAACGCGGGCTCACCCACGTGCAAGTAGATGAGGGCGAGTCAGCACGTCATGAAGCACTTCGTAAGCCGACACAGCCCCGACGGCTTTTGCCGTTTTTAACAAAATAAACGACTCTGTAGCGAGGACAGAACACACCAGCGCAGCACACTGCAATTCGGGGTCAACGTTCTAAACTGCAGGGCAATTCACAGCTTAGAAGGAGTGGGGTGCGCGGGTCAACGGGAACAGATTTCAGATGTTTATTTTCTGATCTAAATTTAAGTTAATGGGACTCGACGCAGGAAACTTTCTAAATATTAAATGCGGCCGTAGCAGGGGAATCATTTTAAGGTTAGCAAAGAGGACCCCGGAAACATGCGCGTGCAGAATCAGGGGTTCGTTCCCATAAAACGTTACCGAACACACAATTCCCATCCTATTCCGAAACGGCGCGGGCGCCGCAAACACCAGGCCTCGCCTCGATCTGCTTTGGGAACCGGAATGAAACGGGACGAAGAGCGCAACGACCACGCATGGGAACCGCCATAAAAATCAGCGGACGCCGCAGGATGAGCGCGATACGGCCAAGCGGGATCCCGTCCGCGAACGCGAGCCGGATCCCGCGCGCAGGGCCGTTGGGAAGGGCGGCGAGGCAGCAAGGAGGCACGGGCACCCGGCCGGCGCGCTTCGCGGGCCCCCCCAGCCGTGCGATTCCCCCTCCCGGAGCAGCGACGGCTGTTCGCACGCCTGCAGGGCCGCGCGGTCCTCGCCGCTGAGCAGTCCTCGGATCCGTCCAGCGCACGTCAAGGTTCACGAAGGGGAAGACGCAAAGTCACGCAGGAAACGCGAGGCAGCGACCGTGAATGACGAGGACCGACCGCCCCGCGCTCCGCGGGCGACGCCGAGCAGCCGTGGAACGGCTGGGAGTCGTGGGTTTGACGTGGCCGGGGGCCCGGTTCACGGAGGGGAAGGGAAACCAGTCTCGGGATCGCACGGCGCGTTTCCGTTTCACAGAGGAGTCGCGTCTAAACGTCTGAGGTCCTGCTGTTCGCACCCTCGTCCCTGCCGGTTTTCGACATTTTAAACCATCGGGTTCCCTTGAGTAACTCTAAAGCCACGTGTTCAAAAGACACACGGCCGTGACCGCGGGTCGCGTGGGTCGCAATCCCCGACGCCGCCGCGTGGGGAAGAAACGAGGGATTTGACCGTTTTCGAGAGAATCCACGTCCAGCTAGACACCGATCTGGCTCGTCCGCGAGACCCGCAGCGCGGCACCCGGCGTGGACAGACGAGTGCGACCGCTCCGGGAAGTGTC
Source organism: Cynopterus sphinx (assembly GCA_030015415.1). Lineage (NCBI taxonomy): Eukaryota > Metazoa > Chordata > Mammalia > Chiroptera > Pteropodidae > Cynopterus > Cynopterus sphinx. The sequence goes on from CM057383.1 coordinate 698,989, forward strand.
CCGGAGACGCCGGCCGCGTCCTTCAGGGTGCGGTGTCGCGCCCGCCCCTCCCGGTTCTGCTTTGCACGTTGCGATCGGGGTGTGGATCGTCTGCGAGGGGTTCGCGCGGGGCGCGCTGAACGGAACCCGCCCTGCCTGGTCCATCAGCAGCAGTTACCGAGCCCTGCTCTTCGGACCCGCCAGGAACCGCAGGATGAGCCATCGCGCACCCCGAGCTTGTCGTTAGGTAGTCGGGGTCCACGAGAGTCGCCTCGTGCGGACGCGGGCTTCACGTCCCCGGCGGAGGAGGGTGGCCTTGGACCCACGATTCGCCAAGGTCGAGAGTGCGGCTTCTCGTCGGCCGAGGCAGAGAACGTGGGGCCTGGAAGGAGCCTGTTTGGCGTCCGGCCCCCACGCACATCCCCGCCGCACGCGGCTCTGCAAGGCCCGTGCCGGGGCCTGCGCAGGATCTCACCGCGGCCGCTTTGAGGAAAGCCTCAAGCTTCTCACACCTCGCCGACCCGAGAGACCCCCGCGGCCGTCTGCGGCGTCCTGCGGCCCCGAGACGTCGTGACGGCGCCGTAGGGGCCGAGCAGACGTCCCCCACAGGCTCCCCTCGGCCTCCCCAGAGCCCGAGTCCACACACGGCCGGTGGCGAACGCCTTCCGCCCGCTTTCATCTGCTGAGGCGGGTCCCAGAGTGATTGGGGGACGCGCGTGGCACGCGGGCCCGTGGCGCTGGGCGAGCCACGCGCCTGGCATCGCCCGCACTCGCCGCCGGCGCGGGAGCAGGAGCATCCTGTCCTCGTCTGCCGGCCCCGCGTGTCTTGCTGCCTCCTCTTTGCTCTTTGGGTTTTCTCGGGGGCAATCGGGGCAAACCCGGGGAGACGGGGCTTCTGCTTGCTGCAGGGGGTCAGCTCTGCCTGCCTCACGGTGGGGGCCGCCCCTCACCCCGGCCCACGGGATGCGCGTTTCCGGGAGGCCTGGCCGGGGACAGGGCCCCGTCTCGCTGCTCCACCCTCCCCGTTCTCCACCGGCTGCGGGGAGGGGGTGCCCGCCACCCAGACCCACCCACCACGCGTCCGTACTCCGGTTGTCGGCCCCTGACCTGTCCCTGCGGCGACACCGGCAGCATCCGGAGGCGCTTTTCCGCCGTCACTCGGGGTGAGCGGTGCCACTGGCACCTAGTGGTGGAGGCGGGAGATTCCGCGAACGGCACGCGTGCCCTGGACAGGCCCCGGAACAGGGACGCTGCGGCCCCCGGTCCCCGCCGTGCCCGGGGGGACCCGGCTGTCACTGCCCCTCGCACCCATTGCCGCGCATCCCGGGTCACGGTCCTGGACGAGGAACGCGCTTAGCCCCAGACGTCTGTCTCGGCCCCGTGAATCCCCGAGGACAGGGGCTGCCCTGTCCCCTCTGCGCCGCGTCTCGCCGCCCCAGGGGACGTTCGGCAGACTCCGGCGTCGGTTCCCAGTTGTCACCCGGTGGGCGGGGACCGGGGATGCTGCCGAGTGCCTGACGCTGGGCTGGGCGGCCCCGCCACGCGGGGGGACCCAGTCCCAAACGTCCACGGTGTCCGGGCTGAGGAGGGAACCGGCGCTCGGCCCACAGCCGGGGAGAGGCCGCCCTCGTCCAGGCTGACGTCACCTCGTCCTGGCCCTCGGCACAGCCCAGCGCCGTCGGCCCCTGGGGCCCTTCAGGGGAAGGGCAATACCCTCCGCTGGGTGTCATCAGACAGCTTCGTGGCGGGCTCCTGCCGCCCGGGCGCGGGCACCTGTCTTTCCCCGCCGCTGCCAGGCCCGCTGGGACCTCGGCTTCCGGGAGCAGCTGGGCCCGGGCACCGGCCACCCTGGCGCCGGCAGCCAGCAGGGCTGGGCCCAGCGGGCTCGCAGCGGCGGCTCGGGGCCCGCCGAGCGCAGGTTGGCTCCGTGGGAGTCCGCGCCTCAGCCCGCTCCGGGACCCGTGGGACGTGCACCCCCCCCCCACCTTCTGGGCGCTTCCTTCCCAGGGCCCCGAGGGCCGCGCTGAGGGGAAGTGGCACAAAGGAAGCAAATAGTGACAAACAACCCGCGTCTGTCACCCCGGCAGGCGGCAGGCCTGCCTCTCGGAGCCACCTGCCCTGGGCGGGGCCGCGAGGCGCAGAGGCCAGGCCCGCTCCCCCTCCCGGGTGGGGCCTGGCCATGGAGAGCCCCTGGGGGGCTTCAGGGAGGTGGTGTGACCCGCCGGCCGCCCGCACACTCGGTAGCGTCTCACGGGGTCACCTCCCAGGAAGGACGCCCTGCCCCTTCGGTGGCCCTTAGCACTGTGAGCAGCAGCGACGGCCGAGGCAGGCGAGGGGGGCCCAGGCGTCCCCCAGACTGCGATGTCAGCGTCCTCCGTCGTGTGTGGACGGGGGACACGTCCCCCCCGCCGTCCAGCAGATGGACATCCACCAGCGAGGTGAAGGGGTTGGAATCCTGATCAACGTCCCCCGGGCTTAAAACAGCGGGGGACATCGGGGAGCGAGGCCGGACGCCCCGTCGGGGAGCGAGGCCGGACGCCCCGTCGGGGAGCGAGGCCGGACGCCCCGTCGGGGAGCGAGGCCGGACGCCCCGTCGGGGAGCGAGGCCGCGTCCCCGAATCCCGCGGACGTCAGCCTTCGCCTGGGTCCACACGGCCGCGCTCCGAGCGGAGGCCTCGGCGGTCGGCTGGGCGGGAACCGCCCGGCAGCAGGGGACGGGCCGCGCGATGGGGCCCCTGGAGGAGCGTGCCTCGGGCGGCGGCGGCTCTGCGGCTCCGGCGCTGGCTTTCGAGGTGAGGAAAGCGTATCGTCAGCCCAGGGCACGAAAGGCCGCGCTCTTCCGCGTAAATGCTCCTTTTCACGGCCCGAAGCCGGTTTCGTAGAGAAGATGGAGTCCGCGGAGCTGCTCTGACGTGCCCTGCTCCCGAGTCGACGTGTGAGGGACAGGGCGGCGACAGGGCGCGTCGGGCCCCTCTCGTCCTTCTCCCCGCGGGGCAGAGGACGCAAACCTCTCGGCTGCCCCGAGTCCCCACTCGGGCGGCTCCGCTCTTCATCCCCCAATCAGGACAGAAGGGGCCGCCGGTCCGCGGGCTCCGGTGCGGACAGCGCGGCTGAGCCGAAGGGTCCGAGACGTCACCGCGAGGGGCTGTGGCGACTCGGTGAGGAAGAACGTGGGCCCAGAGCGTGAGCTGATGGTTTTCTCCTCGGCGCATTCGAGGGCTGCGAGCGACGCCCCGCCAAGCAGCGGCGTTCCAGCACGTTCTGCACCGAGGGGCTTCGGTTCAGGCGCTCGTGACGTCGCAGAGAGATCGATCGGGCAGCACGAGCTCCGGTCCCCGCGGAAAACCGACCCGAGGACGGAGCTGTGCGGGGTCGGCCGTCCCAGCCGAGCGGCCTGCCCGGTCCACGCCGCGAGCACGGGTCACGGGGCTCCGGCACGTTCCTCTGACGCCGCTTTTGTTCCGGGAAGAGTTCTAGAAGCGTCAGTGTCCGGGGTCGAAAGGGACTTTTGACACGGCCGCCTCAGTCTTCGTGTTTTATTGATAAATTAATCCCGATCCAGAGAAGCTAATCGCCCCTCCGGGGACCCACAGCTGCTTCCGGAGCGAGCAGGCACGACGCCGCGGCGGCCCGTGGCCCTGCGGGCGCCCGCAGCGGGCTTGTCGGATGCGTCTTCTCTTCGTCGTCTGCACCCGTCCTGGAGGGGCATCCAGCTCGCGAGCGAGCGGCCGTCTCACTGTCCTCCCCGCCGTGGCTGCCTTCCCCGTCGCCGCCTTTGCCCACGAGGGGTCTATGCGGAGCAAAGGGGAACCCGTCCCCTCCGTCTGGAGAAACGGCGTCTGTTCGTCGGAGCGGGCGTGGCGGTTCCTCCGGGCCGCTGAGCACGTGCTGCCTTCGTGAGAAACCGGGCCTGCTCCCAGAACGGGCTGGTTCTTCGAGGTTGTGAGAAGCGGCTGTCACCGCAGAGGAGAAAAGCGTAAAATGAAAACTATTAGGATTTCACCTCGTTGCGGGATTAACGTGGCCGTCGCTCAGATCAGATAAACGAAAACTCTGCTGCGCTTGATGGATCGGGTCAAATATCCGAAACGGAAAGCAACACGCGTCAGTGTGAGGGAAGGGAGGCTGCGCTCTGCGGTTGCGCAGCCGACTTCAGGCGACGGCGGCTTTCGGGACACGGTTTGCCAGGTGCTCCCGGGAGCTCTGGGACTCAGGAGGCGAGCGCGCCGACGTCACCTGTTGGCCAACGAGGGAGTTGGGCTCGCCCGCGGCGAGTACGTGGCGAGGCTCGGGTCCCCTCTGAACCGATCCAGCGTCCGTCCCGGGGGCCGCGGGGGTTCCCCAAAGGAGTGTGAGCGGGAAGGCCCGGGGCCGCGGGAGAGACGACTCATTAAATAGGCAGAGGCCAGCGGATGATTACCGGGGTCAGCGGGCGAAACCCCAGCTTCCCAGGGGCATTCGACTTTGCCAAAGGCAAACAGGATTCAAACCGAGCGACGTTGACCGCGCGCAGGGACCGCCTTTGCCGTGAGAAAGAGCGAGGCGCAGGCTCAGCCAGAGGGGCGCACGGAGAGGAGAGCGAGTCGCAGCCCGACCGGACGCGGGATGCGCGACGGGCGCCCTCAGCGGAAAGAAGACGGACTCGTCTTGCTGTTTAAAGGCAACAGGGAATGCCGGCGTGCCGACGGAACGTAGTCAGCTCTGGGTCTGATTTTAGGAGAATGAGTTACCCTGAGTGACGCGTCAACTCTGCATGAATCCACGTGAAACCGCCACTTGACTATTTGACCAAAGTTAGGCAGAAACTTTACAATCAAGGATCGGATGAAGCGGTTTCTAACTTAAGGATAAAATCTGGGATTTTTTCCTCCACAGACGTGAAACTGAGGTCCACACACGCACACGCACGCGCACGCGAAGGTCGGGGTGCGCCACGGAACGAGAAATCCAGTTTCAAACCAGCGCTGTCCGGTTTCACTGACCATAACCGACGGCGAGCACTGTCCGTCCGGAACGGACGCTGCCGGTCCGCGTGGGAAGGTGCACGGCGCAGTAAGCCGTGAGCGGAAAAGCGCCGCCTTTGCCTGCGCTTGTGTGGTGGCCTCGAGCGAAACCCGGGGCCGCCAGGTCAGCAGTTCGACGCCGTCCTCGCCGACGTCCCTATGATGCCTGCTCCCACGCGTTACACACCCGCCTGAGCGCGCCGTTTCCACGGTCTACGCCACAAGCTCCCCTGTGGGCCGCCCGAGCGGTTACCAGCGCCGCGCGCGCGGGGCGGCGGGCGGGGGGCGGCGGGGGTGGAGCGGGGTCCCGGGCCAGCGGAGGACGGACGGGACGGCCCACCGCGCACTCCTGGGCCTTACAAACGGCGGGGAACCTGAAGCCGAGTCTCCGAATCCCGGGCGGGTGGTGTGCGCGCGGCAGCTCCGTTAGAAACAAACAAGTATCTCCCTGAATGTGGGCATCAGCGCGCATCTCCGACCCGCGTCTCCACTTCTCGCTCTTGAACCCTTTTCTCCTGGTCCCGGCAGGGCCTCCCGTCCCTGAGTCGGCCCCCTCGCCCGCAGGGTGCGTTTCCTGCTCACGAATGGGGACATCCCTCCCGTCGCAGACCCCTCTGCTGGCGGCGCCCGGGCCGGAGCCCCGATTAGGACGCCTCCGCCTGTGGCCCCAAGCCCGCTGCTCTGTGCTGACACCGCCCATGGGCCGCGCTGGCAGCCGTTTTAGTTTCTTGGGGAAAGCGTGGGATTTGATGACCTCGCGGCCCCCTTCTCCGGTGCACCTGGACACCGGGGCAGCCACGTCCCTGTCCCGATGGCCGGGATCTAGCAAGAGGAAGGCGCCCGTGGTTGTTCCCTCGTGGACGTCGCGCTGGAATCGCTGGCGCCGCGTGAGTGGACGGACAAGCAGCCCCGCGTGGTGGGCGAACGGCTCCCGCCTGGGGCCGGGTGAAGGTGCCCGAGGAGCATCACTTGCTGCAGACTCTCCACGGAGGTCAGCGTCGAACAAGTCGCCGTGTCCCAACTCCTCACACAGGCACCAGGAGGACCCGCGTGGCCGGGGCCTGGGAACGCCGCGTGCTGTGCCGCGCGCTGACCCCACGCCCTCCGAGAGCGACTGCCCGGGCCACGCGTCCGCATGTCGCGCGCGCTGGTGGCCGCATCCCCCTGACCGAGCGAGTCCCACGTCGGCGGGCCCCGTGGGAATCCCCTAGAGCAGAAGAGAACGGAAAGAGACCAAAACAACAAAACCTGAGAAAGCAGCAGGAAAGGGAGGAGGGCAGGCGCCCTCCAACCTGGCGGGCGGCCCGTCCCCCTGGGCATCCGACGGGCCTTACCTCTGGTCACGCCGGCGTCCCCAGCGTTTAAGGCGACGGTTCCCCTTTCCTACCGGGGCGGGCAGAGCCCTGGGGCCCGGGGACCGAGTGTCGGCTTCTGAGCATCTGCTCCGGGCGGCGCGCTCCAGGGCTCCCCTGCTCTGCTGCGGCCCCCCCAGGGGCGCCGTCTGAGCCGCGGCTGGACGCCCGCCTTCGGGTCCAGGCGCCGGATCCCGGGGTCCCCTCGTTGCCCCCACGCGCCCGTGGCGCCTGGGACCCTGGGGCCTGCTGCCTCCCCCGCGGGCCGCAGTCCGCGGGCTGCGCAGTCGCGAGTGGCACTTGGGCTGGGGACGATGACAGCGCCGGGCCCGGGAGCGGCTGGCTGCCGGCTGGGGCGCCTCCCGCCATCTGCTGTCTCGCACTAGCTCGGGCGGATGTGCGGGAGACGGATGGGACGGGCGCCTGCCAGGGCTTCTGCTGTGACAGGGAGGCAGATGGGCGGGGGCGCGGGGCGAGGCCCGCTCTGGTGGAGACGGCAGGAGAAGCCAGAGTGAGGCCCGGTCCCCGAGCCCCAGCCCGCAGCCCGTCGGGCAGCTTCTCCGATCGACGAGCACCCGGGCAGCCCCGACCTCGGCCTCCAGCGAGCCGGGGACGGCGTCCACGTAAGCGGGTTCCAGACTCCACCCTGCCCCCTCCTGCAGCTCGGAGGTCCCAAGCCGCTCGCACGGCTGGTGGGTGGCGCGTTCTCCCCAGAGGCCCGGCGTCTCTGCACCGCCCCCCGCCACCGCCGCTGCCACGCGTCGCGGGCTCCGCCCTCGACCCTCCAGTCACACGCGACCCGAACGCCCACTGGGGCCCTTGCGCCTGTCGTATCAGTGTCCCCCGTTTTAACCGAATGGCCCGTCTGGTGCCCGATTTCGAGCCGAGTTGAGCGGGTCCCGAGGACCAGCTGATCCGCACGCGCGCTCAGACCCGTGAGGGGGTGCGTGGGCGGACACCGGGGGTCCCGTGGGAGGGGGAGGGGCCAGGAGTCCTGGGCGAACCCGCAAGCGACGGGGGCTCGTTGGCCAACACGCGGCGTCATTTCACCCCGAGCTCGGTGGCCCCTGACTCCTGCTCTCTCCGTGCCGACCCCAGCAAGGCGGGCAGAGTGACAGGCGCCCTTCTCAGAAGCGGGATCAGCGGGCGTCAGCGACGACGGCAGGCTTTCCTTCCACGTGGGCGGCCCCGCGTGGCGGCCTGAGCGGGCTGCACTGGCCGGGCATGCGGTCCAGCCTTAGTCCGGGCGTTTCCGTGAAGGCCTTTTAAGGACGAAGCCAACATGTAAGTGGGTCGACTTTGAGTAAAGCAGGTGGGCCTCATCTAAGCAGTCGACGGCCACAACGGAACGCAGACCGAGCTCCCCCGAGGAAGGGGGCACCCTGCCGGCTGTCGGCCTTCAGACTCGAACGACAGCGTCGTCTCTCCCCTGGGTTTCAGGCCTGCGAGCCTGAGCTGCAGGCTTCAGAAATGCGGGCTGCCAGAGTCCCTGAGCCCCGTCCCCAAACTAACTCTCGCTCTCATATTTATTATATATTATATAATATATTATTATATCTAATAATACGTAATAAATATATATTTATTTACATTATACAATTATATTTATATTATATAGTATACAAATTATGTTATATTTAATTTATATTATATTTATTTATTTATTTATTTTAATTTAGTTTAATTTAATTTAATTTTACTTTATTTTATTTTATTTATTTTATATAAATTCCGTTTCTCTGGAGAACGCTGGCTGACGTATCACACAGCAGCATATTTAGCTGAAAGACTGGAGAGAGGCATTTTGGACAAACAGCCTTGGCCGGAACGCTCTCCTGCTGGGCCTCGGTGGCCAGAGCTCCTCGTGCACTTTCCTGCGACTTGGAGGAAAAATGTTCCTTGGAACCGGGTCCCAGACGGGGTCTCCCTCCTTGCAGGGCCCACAGCGCCATTTGCACAGACGACCTCCTCGTCCGGCGGCCCCTTCCCCGCCGTCCCGGAGGCTCGAGCCTCCGGGAAAACACAGCGAGCGCGAGATGCCGCTGCGGCCGGAGCGCCCGGCGTCGCCCCGGGAGGCCTTGAAGCAGCCGCTCGTGTTGGCCCCAAACTGCCGAGGCCCGCAGTGACCACGGATTTGTTCCCAAAGCCAAGTCCTCTAATCCACCTCGCAGCCCGGTGCACCGGCCCTGAGGCTGATACAAAGAATTTCCAAACGCGCGGCCTCTCTCCGCTACCCGAAGGGCTGCCGCAGAGGCAGGGGCGCCCGAGGCCGCAGCTCGTTCCGCAGGTTCCAGGGAAACCGACCGCCCGCACCTCTGCAGGCCCGGGGCCCCGAGGCGGCTCGTTCACGGCGCGTGTGGACGGGAAATCTGCGTTTAAGACGCCTCGACACCCGGGGGGGAGCTCAGGCTTCTCATCGCTCGCAGCCTTGTTCAGGAAGAAGTTTCCAGAGACAGAGCTGAGGACGAGCTTTCGAGAAACGAGGACGTCAAGGAGGATCCTCTCCAGGTCGCTCCAGCCCAAAGACCCCTTTCTGTGGACTCACGGAAAGTCTTACCTCCAGTTTCCCCGTGGGCGTGTGGACGGAAAGGGACGCCCCGGACAGGGAGGGGGCCGGGAGGGCGGCTCCTCCCCTGCCACGCTGACGCGAGACGCTCCGTCCGAAGTCAGCTCCCTGCGGCGGGGGGTGGGACGGCGCCCCATGGGAGGCGCTGCGCGGAGGCGGCGTCTGGGGCCCCCCTCGTCCCTGGCACCGTGCTCCCCGTCCCGGAGTCCGTGTCTAGAGGTCGAGGCTCGCCCAGGGGGGGCGGCGAGCCGGCGTGGCCGTGGGGCTGAGTCATGCTGCAGGGGGTCACCTGCCCGCGATGCCGCGGCATTCGAGCTCGTTGGAGCTCGCGTGAGCTTCTGGCCTTCGGGCCCCTCTTCCGCCTCTACCTCCCGCCAGCGCTCACCTCCGACGTGTGCCAGTCGTCCTTCGGCACCGGTGAAACGAGCCCGTCACCCACGGACGTGACGGGGTCGGAGAAGGGGCCGTCGGAGGGGCGAGGCCAACGAGGGTCACGCCAGATCGACACTAACACAGACGTCCCCGTCACCCTCGTCTCCGGGGATCCCGTCCGCACAGGACGAGCAGCCGCCGGTTTAACGTGAACCGCGTTCGCCTCTGGGCCACGCCAGGGGCCCGGAGCTCTCGGCGCGGTGGGTGTCCTGGCCCAACACGGGAGGGACCCCCAGAGTCCCCTCCGACACCCTCGCCCGTGGGCTTCGCTCTTCGGCCGTGTGGTCCTCCCATCGACGCGTGCGCGCCAGGGCCGCGCGGCTGCTGGTTTTGGGGGGAGCCCCTCCCGCCACGCAGAGGCAGCCCCTCCCTGTGTCCGACCCCCTGGCTGGGTCCGTAAGAGAAAAACCTACGAATTCCAGCCAAAAAGAAAAAAAAAAATTGCCGGCCGGGCAGAGCGCTGACCACGTGACTAGACGGCGCCGCCGTGCGAAGCCCACGTGGCACGTTCCCACGGAGCCGAGGTCGGCTCAGGGCGCCTGCTGGGCCGGACGTGCCGCTCGGACACGGCGAGCACGCGACGCGCGCGCAGTGTCGCTGCGCCTCCGAGCCGGGCGCGGGCGCGGGGAGGGAGCAGCCCGGCGACCCCTTGCGGGAATGATGCTTCCCCCGTCCGCGCGGACTCACCGACGACGAGGCGGGTCTTTTCATTTCTCCGTTTCTCTCCTTTCCGGAGGGAGGAAAGGGTTCGAGTTGGCCCCGTTCCCGTTCGCGGGCCTCGCTGGAGACGCGCCATCTGTCCCAGCTGGGCCCGCCGGCAGCGCCACGCTAATTGACAACGAACCCAGAGACCCGCACTAATTGCGGCCGCTCGGTGCCTCCGCCAGGTACCGCCCGCCCCTCGGGCCGCAGCAGGCCCCATCTGTGCCCGCTCGGCGCCTCTCTCCGGGGACTCCGGGGACGCGGGGTCAGGCCGGGCCTCATTAGGGAGGCTCGCGCGGCCCCGGGGACGCCCCCGCAGTGAAATTGAAAACCAGCCCCGACGCGTCGTGGGACTTTAATCCCCTCGCCAGGCGGCCCCGACATCTGCCGCCCGGCCCGGGCCGCGCGGGGGGATCTGCACCAAGGGCTCGGCTGGGCGTCGCTTGGCGAGACGTGGGCATTTCTGGGCGCTTTCCTGACTGTTTGGGTCAGTTCTCCTTGTTTTCCCTTTGACCGTGGCTGTCTGTAAGGCGGGGCGCGCCCTGCGGATGGGTCTGCGCGTCGCGGGGCGGGGGGCGCAGGCGGCGGTGTGTTTCCCGGCCGGACGCCACGCCGGCCTGCAGTGAGGGCCGGGCCCCACCGAGCGCCCCCCGCACCCCGCGCGTGGGGCTCGATTTCCAGGGCTTCCCCTTCCCCGTGGATTCCGCGGCTGGAAAACACCCGTCTTCCCGGGAAGCGTCGCCGTCGCCCCGGGGTCGGGGCCGTGGTCCTGCAGACGTCGCTTTCTGAGCTTCTGGATGAGGCGGGTGACACGGGGGTGACGTCCCTGGCCCGGCGGTGGAGGCCCGGACGGCCATCCCCCTGCGGCCGGCTGCGGCCCGCGTCTCTGCTTTCGGTGCAGGCAGAGGAGGCCTCCTGGGTGTTTCCGTCTCAGCCGGTAACTGACGGCTTCGTCTGGAAAAACAACCGACCCACCCAGACACCCAGACACCCAGACGCTGGCGGCCTGTGCCGCGCCTTCAGCCCGGCCTCGCTCCGGTGCCTGCGTTAAGCGGCGCTCCCGCGGGAGCGGTGCCCGCCCGGTCTCCCCGGGGAGGGAGAGGTCAGGGGGGGTGTCCGGGCCCACGCAGGCCGGGGGCTCCGTGGGGTGGGGGTGCAGACACGCAGGGACGGGGCGCACGCCGCCCTGCGCTTCGGCCACCTGGACGCCGTGGGTCGGGGTCACCTGGACGAGTCCGGAGGGCGGGTCCCGGCGTGAGCAGAGCTATGGGGGCGCGACCTGACGGGATGGGCAGTCGCCCCGAGTTGGGAGCCGCGGTCGGGCCCGCCATGCTGGCCGCGAGGGCCCTGGAGGCGGCCCTGGGCCCCGGGAGGCACTGGCCCTTCCACGTCCACTGTGAAGGAGCGTGCGCCGGTGCCGCTCCGGCCCGAGGCTGGGCTGACCGTGTCACAACCCACTTTCTCAAGCTGCGACCGGGAGTGCGTCCCCGGGGTCCCGGGGTCACGATCCCAACGCCTGCGAATCGTGCCCGATTCTCTCCCGCGCCCGGAGCTTCACTTGTTCAAAGCGCGGCCGTTTGGGCTTCGTCCTGCCGCCCGTTTCCCCGCTCTGAGCGTGGCAGCTGTGGGTCTTCGCCGTCACGTCCAACGTGTCCCTGTGCAGCCCGACTCGGGGCCGTGGGCCCGGCGTTCAGACCCCACAGTGTTTCCCCGGGTGCGCCACCGGGGAGGCGACACAGAGGACTTCAGTGGAGAACGCGCGTCCTGGACACCTGCGACTTGGGAACACCCGTGTGTTTAGAAACGGCGAGAACCAGATGGAAAGCACGACCGCGGACACGGCAGGGGAAAGGGTCCCGTCCTCCGAGTACCGACCGTGCCCTCCTGTCCCCGCTGCCGTGACCGAGTACTTTCTGCGACGTCGGCGGGGGGTCCCCGCGGCTCCCCCACAGAGTGGCCTCGGCGATGTGGGGGCCGAGGTCGCCCGTCCCGGCCCACGTGGGGTGTCCCGCGGGACCGGGGGGAGACCCCGTCCTCACACACGCGGGATGACCCACGGCCGCCCCGCCGTCCCGTGCTCCCGGTCACTCCAGCGTCCCCCGAACCCGCCGCCAGCTGTCACCCCGGCAGGGGGGGGGGAAGGGGGGTGCATCCCCACGTGCTCGAACCCCGCGTGGGCCTGGGGGCCGCAGAGCCGCAGGGTGACCGCCGGGCGGCAGGACCGAGGCTCCCCCGCGCTCTGCCCCTCGCAGAGCCCCTGAAGCCCGTCGCTGCCGCGGCCTTGGTCACGGGTCTGCACGGACAGAATCGCCCCCGGAGGACACTTTCTAGAAGTGACAGCCACGCCGCGTCTCACCGCTGACCCGCCATGGCCGCCCACGCGTGCGGCCACCTCTGGCCGGAGGCCCCAACCGGCCCCCCCGTGACACAGCCAGGGAGGGACGAGTCGCTCCCCTTCCCGATGCCGGAATCCCAGGCGCCCGCGGGGTCCGAGGGGACCGGCCGCTTCGGGGCCGCATCAGAACCGGCCCCTTCTCCGCGGGCGCCCAGGGACGGCGGAGAGCGGGGCTCGGCCACCCGGTGTGTCTGGAGGCGGCCGGTCGCAGGGGACCGCGGCGGGAGGGTCAACGCTGCGAGCAACGAGCAACGTGTATTCATTTCTGCCTCCCCGGGCAGCGCTCGACTCCGTGACGCTCGGCCCAACGCGGACGCAGCCGCGTGAGTCCCCAGAACGCGGAGAGGCGTTGCGCATGGAGTTTTCTTTGTGCGAGTGACCGGAGGACGGGGTGTCCGTCCGGCACACCCTCGGGGGCCCACAAGCCGGCCCCGGGACGTCCGAGGCCGCAGGACGAGCCCCGGCTTCACGCCGCCCCCGGAGTGGGGTGGCCACTGTGTCCACGGCCGCAGACCGCGCCCCGAGGATCCTCCCCCACGATGGAGGGGGACGAGGAGGAGGGGGGCGGGGACGAGTGTGAACGTGGGAGACGCAAGGCCAAGGGAGGGGCACAGGCGGAGGGGAAGCCGGCAAGAGCCGGCCACGGCCGGACACGAGTCATTTCCAATTGTTCCCTTCGGGGGCTGAGCAGCCGTCGAGGGGCCTTCTCTCCACGAGCCCCCGCGTCCTCAGAAGCCGTGCCGAAGCGGCGTCGCACGCCCCAGTCCTGCCCGTGTTGGCAGTGCAGCGGCGCCGCTGCCCGGCGACGTCCAGCTATGACTGCGAACGCGCGGGAAGCGCGTGGCCAGGCAGCAGGTGCCGTCGCCCGGCCCCGCGACACGCCCGGGGGGGGGACGCGAGAACGAAAACCGCGTGGCGGCCGGCCGGGGCGGGCGTCCGTCAGGGCGCAGAGGGCCGGACCCATCGCGCCGCGATCGCTTGGTCTTTGCAGTTTCTCCCGCAGAGGGAGGCCTCGCGCTGCTCCGCTCGCGCCTCGCCGGCCGGACGGCGGGAGCGGATGCTGCTGCCGTCGAGTCGCGGGACCTTAAAGCGACGAACGCACGCGAGGGCGCACGTTGCTGCTTCGCCGTCCCCGCGGCCACCGGGGCGACGTCGGCCCGCCGACACGCGACACAGCTCCGGTGTTTTGCTGCCCTTTTAGTCTCAAAACTCCCCCCTTTTTCTAAAAATAAAATCTCTACTATTCATCATTTCAACATTTTAGAACAGATCCTCCTGGACAGACTAACGGGGCGCGTTGCCCCCGGCCGCTCGACGGCCGTCCTCGTTCCGCGGCGAAGCCTGTCTTCCTCCCCCTCGGCGGACGACCTGCGCTAACCAGAGCCTCTGCGGCCTCGGACGTGCTCGAACGAAACCCCCCCAAACTGTGAACGATTGTCCAACGGCCGCCGATGGCACTGCTGGGCAGAGGGGAGCGGGGGCCGCGCGGAAGGACGCGCGTCCGTGGGTGTGACTCAAGCGAAGGCTCAAGTCGCCAGCGCTGCGTGGAGGGCCTGGGGTCGTCCCGTGTTTTCGACGCTTGTTGCGACCTCGGTCCCCTGCAGGCGGAGTCCTGAGCCTCCACCGCCTTCCCGGGGTGTGACCTCTCCCAGGGCGAAGGCCCCGCCGCCCCCGCCGCCCCCGCCACGGGCCCCGACGGGAGAAAGGCCTTTAGCACGTGGGGTCAGGGAGGCTGAGCGTCCTGTGCTTCCCGAAGTGTCCAGCTTCACCCGCCCATCTCTGCCCACTCGGATGCGAGGCGGGTGGCGCCCACCGGCCTGGTGGGCCCAGGGGGAGTTCAGGGGTCAGCATCACGGGCTCTGCGGCCCGGGCCCGCGGGTGTCCCCCACGCAGGGCGCTCTTCCCGCCGGAATTAACAGTCCCCCAAGCGGCCCCGTTCGAAAAAGTCCCTGAGATCGCAGCAGCGTGAGCCCAGACAGAGTCAGTGACCTCGGGTAAGGCATGACCCCCTCACGTACTGCTCCGCGCAGTCGCTTTCACGCCAGGAGACGCGTCACGATGGAAAAATCCTGTTTTCTGCGCGCTGCCGTGGGCCGGGCTCTGAGCCGGTCTCCGCCGAGCGTCCCTGGTCACGTGCGTTCACGCGCGACGTCCTCGTAACACGTTAACAGGAACATCTGAGACGCGGCGGAGTGTAAATCCGTGAAGCACGAGCGTGTGGAACGCGGACGGCAGCGTTCGCCCTCGGATTTCGTGTAAAACACGTGAGTTTATGGAGCCCCATGGTCCGCGGGATGCGCACGTGAAGGGCACGGTCCGTACGGCAGGGGCGGGTCGGAGTTACGGTTTCTGTTAGAAAGCGACATCTTGTTTCCGATTTTTTTCACGACAAACTAAGACGCGGCAGTCAGCTGTGAGCGCGCAGCGGCGGCGTCGGCCCGGGGACGCGTGTGTGCGCGTCTGTGCGCGCGTGTGCGTGTGCGTGTGCGTGCGTGTCTGCGCCCGCGCGTGCACATCTCTCTTCATTACCCCCGGAAGGGGCTGCGGAGACGGCCTGCGGCGCGCTGTCCCAACATAAATCCACAGTAAGCGGCACGTGAGGCGTCCCCTGCCCCTCTCCGTCCCCGCGATTTGGCAGGAGCTGGAACCCGTTTGCGATTCGAATCTCCTCCGCGAGGAGAGCGCGGTCATTCCGGGCGCCAGCGACCAGAGTCAGGGCTCGTGTGGAGTCACGCGTGGGTGGGGGGCCCCGCAGATTTGCTCATCTTAGGGGACACGTGTCCTCACGCAGCCGCGTGTCACGGTCCTAACTCCGGGCTCGGCTCGCTGAGCGCCTCAGGGCTCGTGGCTGAGTTTGGCGGCGCTTCTCCCGGGACCCACTGCGGGCACGGCCTGCGCGGCGCCCGAGGGAGGCCGGACACCGTCCCCGAAAGCTGTGGACCTTCCCCCAGCCGCGCAGGAGAGGGAGGGGCGGGTCTGGTCTCCACCCCGCAGCCGCGCCCCCGCCCCGGGCCCCGGGGAACAGAACCGGGCAGAGAAGTGGCGGCCAGGACCCCGGGACGGGCCGCGGTCCTTTCCGGCCTCGGTGTCTGTCGCCCTCCCCCGTGCCCCTGCGCCAGGGACCGCGTGCTTTCGGCGCCCCCCGAGGCCTCGTCGCGGGGCCGCGGCCCCCTGTGAGGCCAGCCTTCCCGAGTGGGCCATGCGTCCCACTGGCTTCTCTGCGGATGTGTCCCGGACGTTTGAAAATCCGCAAGAAAGTCTGTTGGAGATAGTTTTCGTGAAAGATGAATCGCATTTTTGTTTAGAAATCTCCGGTGGCGAGGTCTACCCTTTCGTGATGCCGTTTAGAGAAGAAACAATCTTACTTCAGATCGCGGGCATTTTAGGTATAATATGCCCCCGCCCAGGGCCTGTTTACGCACGAACTGCTTTTAAGAGTTAATTAAACGAAAAAACACCTTTTTCCTTCATTTGGTTGAAAACTTAGAACGTTTCCGTGGGGCTCCTCGGCCGTCCGGTGGGTGTCCCCCGTATGCGGATTCGCAACGCTTTCCCGGGAAGGAAATGCCCGTCAAACGCTGCGTCACGGGAGACGCAGGCTTTAGGCAGCTCCGACGGCGTGTGTTGGGGCCGCTGCCTGGGAGCGAGCACCGAGGTTTCGGACGACGCGGGTTGTCGCTCGTCCACCCCAGCGCGAGACGTCGTCATGCACGAGGGATGCTCGGGCGCGGGTGTGGGCGGCTGCGGGTGTGTTTTCCTTCGGGCATTTGACCTCTCGTCGCGGACGGTCTCTTGCTGCCTGTGTGGTGCCAGGGTCCCGGCGACCGTCTTCACTTTGTGGGATGCGCATCCAGCCCAGCCCGGTAGGTGGCTGACGACAGCTCTCAGAGGTGACACAGAGGCGTCCGTCAATTCTCAGGTGTTTCCTGCGCCTCCAGCTCCCCGTGTCAACGCCAGATCCCAAGAAGCTTTCACATGAGTCGTGTGGAGCCCAATTTCTCAAAATCCGCCTCCGCGCTGGCCGCGGACGCGGACGGCGCTGGCTTCGGGGGTCGCTGTCTCCCGACACTTCACCGTCTCAGGCCCTCACACGAGGAAGGGGAACGGCTCCTCTGGAGCCCTCACAACCTACGGGGTCGGAGCACGTTTCGTGGACGAGGCGGCTCTGCCGGCTCCGGGGGGCACCCGAGCCTCGGGAACGCTGGGGGAAGGCCCGCCGACGTCCCGCCCCGGCAAGTCTGCCAGACCGCTGGCTGCCGCAGTCGTCACGTGGAGGCTGGAAAGCGAAGAGAAACGATGAAAAGAAAGAAAGAACCGGAAAACCCTGGAAAGTGCAGGTGGAGGAGCAGGTGGAAGATGTCGCTGGACAACGGTCCCGCGGAGGCCGGGCTGGCAGGGCCGTTCACACACCACCCTGACCAGCGATCGTGGCTGGGCTGGGGGCGCGAACAGAATCCTGAGTGTTGGCCCTTTGGGGACAAACGTGCTCACGGGCCCTGAGACGCGGGGAGCGGGCGCCCCGTCCACACGCGCCTGTGTCCACCGTCGCCCTCCCGCCACGATTGCTAAGAGAGAGGGGGCACTGAGCAGGTCCGACTGTGTGGCGATGACCGCCAAGCGGAGGCTGTGGGGTCTGTCCCCGGCTCACAGTCGCCACGCCGGGCGGGCGAGGGGGGACGGCGCGGGGCCGGCGACCGCTGGCGTCAGCCGCTCCTGTCCCCCTCAGCGGCCGGATTCTGTCTCCGACGCGGGGGTGACAGAGACGTGACTCCCCACGGGGCAGAGTGTGTTTGAGCCACATCCAGCAGGGGCGGTCCTGCCGGGGGGTTGTGGCCGGGATCGCCACGGCAACGCCGCCTGTCCCTCTCCCTGGGAAATGGCGCCGGGAGGGATCCCGGCGAGGGAGGGCCCTGGCTTTCGGAGCGTGCCCTCCTGGCCGCCCTCCCCTCCCCGGGCCCGCAGCCCGGCTCCTCGGCCTTCCCCGCGGCTCCGGGTGGAGAAGGGGGCCGCGCGGCCTGGGCGCGGTCAGCCCGTCATTGTGCCCGGCCACGTTCCCAGTCCCCGCTCGACGCGCCATGACGACAAGGTGAGGCGGCAGAGGTTACCCCGACAGCTGCCGCGGGGCCGGGGATTCCAGGCGTGGAGCACCATCTGTCCCCACATTCAGGGAGGCGCGCGGGGGCCATCCATCAGGCCGCACGCCGCAGCTGCGCCCCGCGGCCGGCGAGCTCGCGCGGCCCGGAACAATGAGCGCCGGCTCCTCACTTTGTGTCCCACAGAATGGCTGATTTGATTAAGTCCCCGAGTCTCATTACGCGAGGTGGGGGTGTAGAATTTCAATGATCATCCATAATGCATGACCAGCCCGTCGCCATGGCAACGCGAATTCAAGGTTGCCGGCGCCGCCGCATAATTGGGCGCGCGTTCGTGCCGAAGGAGGCCCGCTCCGACCCCTGCCGGGCCGGCAGCCTCCGTCACGCGGCCTGAAGCCGCCCAGGGCTCGTGATCAGACGGAAAAATCCCGGAGAAAAACGTTAACACGATCACGATTAGAGCCTGATAAGGCGATCGGGTCCAAGCACTTTGCTTTTCTGCGCATTTCGCTTGAGAGGGGCGAGCGAGGCCCCCCGATCGGCAGCGGAGACTCACGTTCGGCCTCCCCCACCCACATTTGCATCCGAACACGACCGGGAGCGTTTTCGGCCGCGCTGGGTTCGGTCGCCCGGACGAGCCCCCTGTCACAGGAGCTGCCGCGACGCGCAGCTGTTCCCTCTCTGTAGCTCGTACCGGGTTTTCCTCGCCGCAGGCGTGTTTCCGTCATAAAGCGTCCCGCAAGGCGGCTTCTTCGCCTCCCAGTGCTCACAGTGGGCTCCGGGCGTTCCCTGCTGCGCGTCCCGGAGGGAGAACGAGAAAACCCGGTGGTGGCGAGGAGGTGACTAAGTGGAGGGCGGGAACGTGCTGAGCTACGCAGCCACCCCCCCGAGCGCTTTCTGGCGTTCGCACCGATCCCTGATCAGTGTCCCTCAGCGCGTGCGGCTGAGCAAAATTCAAGGCAAAACGGAAAGCGGACCCTTCGGAAAGGATCGCATCCCAGACCCAAGGAGGCGCAGCGACGACGCGTCCCGGCGTCCGCGTTTCCGACACAGGGGACCCGGGCACCGTCACGCGGGGTCGGCCCCACACGCGTGGCCGGGGCGTAAGCTCCCGGGGCTGTCACAGGGGCCCACGCAGGGTCCCACCCCCACTCCCTGTGCCTCTCCGAGCCCCACGGAGGCTGCTTCGCTCTGTGGCATCATCATTCTCGACGGCGTCTCACGGACAGGACGACACGTCCGCACATCCCCCGCGCCACCCGGCGCGGTCGGGCACACGCTTTTCACACGACGAGCCTGCCCTTTGTTACCGAGCGTCAGCGTCAGCTTAATTCTGTCGGGAAGAGAAAGTCGGATTCGTCGGCTTAAATAACGGGGATTCCTGCCCGTGAGAGACAGACGCGGCCGCGCGGGAACCGCAGGGGGGCGAGTGGGTCCGCAGGCGCGGGCCCGGCCCTCCCGCACCGCGTCCCGCTCGTCCTGTCGCGCCGCGTTTCCCTCCCCAGCTACTCTCCAGGGCGAGCACAGAAGCACTTGCTCCCCTCCCACCGCGTCGGCCGCCGCTGCAGAGCAGCGAGGACGTCGGCCCCGGCTCCAGGCGGCGCTCATCTGGGGGCGGCGGGCGTCCTTTGGAACGCGCCGTCCACCTGAGAGGGTCTCTCGTCCCGAAGCTGCCCGGGATTAGGTGGCGTTTTCAAGTAAACGACGGAGACGTGTGCCCGTTAGGGTCCCACGCCCAGGACCTCGGCCACGTTTAAAGCCCGAAATGAGAGAAAAGGGGAAAAATCGAAATCCGATGACCCGCGTCCGAGCAGAGGCGCGTTTCGCGTTTCCCGCGCCGTGTTGACTCACGCTCACGGCCGCGGCCTCGGGCTTCCTTTCCGGTTGCGGTGGCCTGGGTGGCGCGATTGCGTTCGCAGGCGGAAGGGGTCTGGGTCCGAGGCGCTTGCTCACGAAAGTCGCGTCCGGAAGGACACTCAGCCCCGGCTGCACACACGCGGCTCCGGTCAGCGTCTGGTGCTCAGAAAGTCCACCCGCCGGGCGAGGCGCCGAGAAGGAGCTTTGCGGCCCCGAGTTAAATACAAGCGGCTTCCCGAGGAGGCTGAGGCCCGCGTGGTCGGATGGACGCCCCCTGCGGGCACGACGGGCTCCCGGCCGGGGAGCCGTCTAGGACGTGACTGACGTCCAGCGCGGGGCTGTGGGCCTGCCCGGGGCCGCGGGCCGGTGCGTTGCCTGAAAACGCTGCGGTGGGCGGAGTTCGTCCTGAGGACGTTTAAACGCGCGCCCACGGGGTGAGCTGCTGTATCCCGACGTGAAGCCTGCCGTGGGCCGTCCCGCAGGCCCCGGTGTGCGACGCGCGCTCGGGACGGACAGGCCCGCGTCGCGGCCGAGCCCAGCGTGGGCTCCGGCACCGTGGCTGTTGCTGTGAGCGCCGCGGTGGCGGTCGCTCGTTCATCAGGGCCGTCCGTGTGTTCCGCTTCGGCCCTTAGAGACAGCGAAGACGTTAGGACACGGATTCGTTGTCTGTCTGGGTTGCCTCAACAGTCCCCTCAGTTTTCAGGGGAAAATGAAATTTTAATTTGCCATTCGGAACCCGCTGGGGCTGCTTGTCATCCAGTGGAACAGCCCCCAGCCCCCCCGCACCCGCCCCCGCCCTCAGGCCTTCCGGGGCGGACCCTGCGCGGACCTCCAGGGCGACAGCGTCCCTTCTTGCTTCGGACGTTTCATTTGTTATCATTTCTGCTCTGATGGACGGGTCCCCGAGAAGCACGTCTCTTCATTTCTACCCGGAGCGTGCTCTGCTATCTTTCCTGCCGCAACTGCACAACCGGCAGACTCATCCCGCGTCATCCGGATCCCTGGCATGCGCTGAGGTTGCCTGTGAGCGAGGAGGTGTCCGGTCTGGGGGACCCGGGGCACGCGGAAGCGCGCGCCCTCCGCGGCCGAGTCCGATTTCTCCTCCTTCCCCGCCCGCCCGCCCTCCGTCCCTCCCTCCGTCAGCTCGGCTGACCGCTCCGTGGAAGCCTCTCTGTTTAGCGGGGTTTTCTGTGCCCGGTTTCTTAATCTTTAGGGGGCGACCCCGCGCGCTTCCCCGCAGCGATGGGGCGCGATTCCGTGTTCTCTCGGGATTGTGTCCGCTTATTCCCTTCTTGTTTCCAGGCCCGTAAAACTGCGTGAAATCTGTAAACCGTGTGTCTTCCCAGCAAATCGAAGCTGTTATCGTGTGAGCCTCTTGTGACCATTTCCGAATCCCCGCAGCGCTTTGCCGAACGTGGGTTTGGCCGGATAACGGCGTCGTCGTGGGGCGGCTTTGGGTCGGGCTGTCTCGGGTACGTCTCCTCTCCCTTCAGCCTGACCCCACGTGAGCTGTTTCGCGTAAATCCCACGTAGCAGCTGGACGTCCGGGGCAGTCAGGCCGCTTTCTGCTTTTAAGTGGGTGCCCCTGGGTTCCTGCTTTTCGCCGGCACGTTGAGTTCATCACCACGTTTAGGTCCGTGTCGGATGAGGCCGCGGTCACGGGAGGACGCGAGTCCTGGGCATCCTGGGGTCGGCGTGGAGAACGCATCCTGGTGGGACTGTCGCTCCGCCGCTCCCGGTCGACGTTCTGCTCGAAGAGTCTCGGCGAGCACATGGCGGCGGGCGGAGGGAGCGGGCCTCCGGCGGGAAGCGCTGCCACGAGGGCTTGGCTCGGGCGCGAACGCAGGAAACCGCTCAGAACAGGGAACGCCAGCGTTTTACGTCCTTGGCAGGGACGTGCATAAGCTACGAGAGGTTAAATCCACACCCCGTGGGATCCGGAAGCGAATGACATCGAGACCATCACTACTTTCATCGAAACGTCGACGGTGAAGCAGCAGAGCTCTAACAGACGCGAGAACGGAAATTCCCAGCGAAACACGGACTCGATGAAGCGCAGACTTGCAGCCCCCGCCCCCGTGACCCCCCTGACTGCTGTGTGGCTGGGGGATGCGCCGGGAACGGAGTCCGCAGGCAGCCCCGGCAGGTACGGGGCCCCAGGCTCCCGGTCGCCGGACGAGCGGCCGTTTTGAACCCTGAACGAGCTGGCGACAAGGTCCACTGCAGCTGCAGACGTCGCAGAGGAGTCGGGGCCCTCTAAGCTCTGTAACGGACCCGCGCGGAACTCAGGGAACTTTCCATCCGACGTGGGATGGGTTTCCACGCCGGAAGTGTCCCAGGAGCCGACGACGACGGTCTGAGGGGCCCGGTGACGGCGCAGCGGGCGCGAGAGGCCGGGCCCAGCCCCTTCCCGGTCCCGTCCCGCTTGCTGTGACATCCCCTCTCGTCGCAGGGACAGGCGGCTCCCCCCCTTCCCGCGAGCCTCCCCGTCTTCACGCCGCCGTGGGAGGCCTCACGGGCAGTGTCGTCACCTCACAGGAAACGCCACACGGCGTGGCGCCAGAGCGTCAACAAGCCCCTGGTGACGCAGCCCACGGCCTGCTCCCGCGGCCGTCGCAGACCAGCATCTCAGGGTCCGTCCACAAGCTTCCTCCGCACTCGACGCCAGGGCCAGCTCCCGGGAGAACAGGGACACAGCCCAGCTCTTCGACGCCCGGGTTCAGTTTCACGTCCGGGCGCAGCGTGAATCCACGTGCCCTAGACGGACCCCGAGCCGAATCGACGCCGGCCACGGGTCCAAGCGGCAGGCGCTCAGCTGGGCCTCAAGCCCGAAAGACACAGAACTTTCCAGAGATTCAAACCGGGTTGAAAGCCAAAGAATTCCGGGGAGATCATTACAGAAGTGGCTGGGTTTTCCCCAAATAATCACAGTTGGACGCGGGAGAGGAAGGTAGCGCCTAGGGACGCCAGGCCCCGTCAGAACAAAACAAACAACAAAACCCACCCGCCCCCCAAAGCCCTCCCCCGGAAGCGCGGTCGGTTCGCTTGAGCCGTCGTCAGCGAGCGCCGCCGGTCGGCGCCGCGCAGTTCACCCGTGGTCGGGTCTGTGAGACGAGACCGTCCGACGGCCGGCGCCCCCCGGCGTGATCCTCGAGGTGCCGTTTCGCGTAGAAAAATCGCGCTTCCTGGCGAGGACGCGCGCGGTAAACACCTCGTCTCCATTTAAACCTCCCGCGCCCGCCGCCGAGAAGCCAGGAGCGTCCAGGACAGACGAGCGCCAGGTTCACACCTGAAAGCTCGCGTCGCAGGGCACGGCGGTAGGTGGAAGGCACGAGAAGGACCCGAGCCAGATTTGCTTGGTTCCGAGTCGCGCGAGCATCGAAAACAGGCGCGACTCCCTCCCTCCCCCCCGCGAGCGCGGTCTGCGCTGTCTTTCCGGGTCGCCTTCCAGAAGCTTCGGCCGTGCCTGCGCCGCGGCCCCACGTCGGGGGGAGGCACGCCAAGAGCTCCGCAGACGGCAGAGCCGCCTCCAGCTCGCGCGTGGCCGAGGAGGTCGCTGTCCGTCGCGTTACGTGTTCTCCGTTTCCCCCCACAGGAAATCCCGCTCAGAGGGGCTTCGGGAAGGCAAAATCGGGGAAAGGAGTCCGGGGGACGAGCCGCCTCCGTCCGACGCGACGTCCTCAGGACGAGGCCCCGCCCCCGACAGCCGGGCCTGCCGCCCTCACGGGGCCGTCGCGTGCTCGGAGGGGACGGGGCGCGTCTCTGGGGAGAGCGGGTGAAGCGCCGGAGCGGCCTCAGCCGCCCCGACTCGCGCTCACGTCTGCTCCCCGAGCGTGGCGGGGCTGACAGGGCCAGTGGGGGGCCCAGACCAGGTGCGCCGCGTCCGCAGCGTCCCGCGTGCACCGAGGAGGAGAAGGAGGGGGCCGTGCGCCCCGGGGCCCTGGCCGTGGCTGCGTGGAGGGGGCCGAGGTGCCGGCCGGAGGCAGGGAGAGCCGCCGTCGCCGACGGTCCACCCCTGGGTGCGGTGGCTTCTCCCCCCTCCCCCCACCACGCAGGCTGCGACAGGCCACGCGCCTCAGATTCGGCTCTGAGTCTGCGCTCTGGGGCCTCCCCTCTGCCCGTCGCCCCCGAGGGCCACATCGGGTCCAGCTTGGGCGTGTGTCCTCGCTGGGCCGTTCCTCTCCGACGTCAGGGCCTTCTTTACGGCTTGTCTCAGGGTCGGACGACCCCAGGCGGCCTTAGCGACCCCCGGGGTTCGTCCAGTCCCGCGACGCCCTAGGAAACGTGCAGACGCTGGGCTCGTGCGCAGCCGTTTTCGCCGCGGGGGGGGGGGCGACCTAAAAACCGTTGTATTTTACCCAACGGGTCAAAGTGCTGTCGTTTCAGCCCGCACATGCGCAGACGCTGCCGGCCACGTGGTGCCCATTCTCGTCTTCCTGCCGCGTCTCCGGGATCGAACGCGTGATCTGAACGACGGCGCGGCTCCGCCTCGACGACACCGAACTGCGCTCTCGCGGCCAGAGGCCGTCGCGCCGGACGGCGCAGATGGAGACGGGAGAAGCCACGACGGATTCGAAGCAAACGATTCCGGTGTCAACGTCGGCTCGTTTTCCTGGCGGCGCGGCGCGGCGCGCCCGGACGTGCAAGGCAGCAGAAGCGCGTCGTTTTCCACGGTGCGGCCCCCCGGGGGGCGGGTTCGTGCCTTGGCGCTGTTTCCGTCCTCCAGGTGCGCGTGCGTGTGTGCGGGGCGCGTGCGTGGCGCATGCGTGTGCGGGTGCGTGCGTGTGCGTGTGTGGGTGCGTGCGTGTGCGGGGCGTGTGCGGGGCGTGTGCGTGTGCGGGCGTGTGCGTGTGCGGGTGCGTGCGTGTGCGGGGCGTGCGTGTGCGGGCGCGTGCGTGTGCGGGTGCGTGCGTGTGCGGGTGCGTGCGTGTGCGGGGCGCACGCGTGTGCGGGGCGCGCACGAGGACCGTGTTGTGGTGGCTCCTTTATTCCACGGCTCGTTCGTTCTGCGACGGAAAGGACCCGAGAACCGCTCCGGGCAAAGCTGAGCTTCGCCTTCCCTGTCCGGAGCCCGCGGGCGGTGCGACCCCTGGAGGGTCAGGGGCCCCCGGACGGGACCGCGTGCGTCACAGACGCCCCGCGGGATGGAGACGCGGCGGCCCGCCGCTCAGCCGCCCGGCCCCACCTCGCCGGATCCCACCTCCAGGCCGCGCGGTGACGTCCTATCTCGGCCGCTCGGTAACCGGGCGTCGGTCCCGCCGCTTCTCTCCGCTGAGTCGTCGCCTCCACGTCTGCGAAGCGTGTGACGTCCACCTGGGGGGCCTCGGGAAGAGAACGTGGAAGGAAATGCAAATAGGAAGGCGAAGCACCGCGCCCCGCAGGGCGTTGCAAACCCGTTGTTTGTTCCTCCACGAGCAGATGGCACCGGTGGCCCCATCCGACTCCCGCCCCCGGGCCCCGCTCCGAGGTCTCCGTGACGTCCCCGCCCCACGAGAGATGTTGGTTGTTTACGGATCGTGTTACACCTGTCGCGGCGCAGCGCGATGTCGCTGCCAGCTACAGAGACGCGCTCGGCCCCTTCCCCTCCGTAGGCTCCGCGTTCGGGAAAACACGCGTCCGTGCTTTGTTTGCTGCTCGAAGGGTCACGGCGGCGACCCCGACAGGCCAGGGCAGCCTGAGCAGTCACCCTCGGGAGGCCTCGACGCATCCTCCCAGGGGCAGGCGCTTCCGGACCCTCGCCCTTCGCTCTCGGGCTCCGCGTGCTCCCGGTCACGCTCCCGGGTCCTTTTCTAGGCCGTCCCCGGGACTCTGTTTCCTAAGTTAGACGGAGGCGACCCCTCCGCGTGGACCCTCGTTCTGATCCGAGCTCCGGGCGCATGAGGAGAGGCAGGCCCCGTGCTGGGACGGGCTCCCCACGATGTCCCCAGGCTTCCCCGAGCCCGGGTGCGCTCCCAGGCGTGTGGGCCCGCGACGCGGCGGCCGCGCCCACCCGGGCTTGGCGTTCGCTGCTCCTCGGACGCGGCGTCGCGCTGCCGAGCCCTGGGCCCGGGCACCACCGTCCTGGTTTAAATCTGGGGTCGGCCGAGCAGATGAATCCGACTGAGGGACGAGCGGGGCGGACGTCGGGCTCCCCCGCGCGGGCCTTGCCCGTGCCCTTGCTGCGTGGGGGTCATCCCGGAGCGCATCCGGCGTCGGGCTGGGCCGCGCTGCACAGGTGCCAGCCGCCTCCCGCGTGAGGCCTTAGTCCCTGGGCACTGCGGGCGCCTCTGTTTCAGCGACGCCGAACGAGCCAGCCCCTCAGCGACGCTTGGCAGGGAACGAGCTCCCAGCCACGACCTCTGTTCCTGTCCCGTTTCCATTTCAGACGTGGAGACGTGGCCGTGGTCGGCTGGCCAGGGCCCGGCCCGGCGTTTCCACGTTGACACTCGTCCCCGGGCCGTCGGCTGCCCCGTCAGGGGCGGGGACCCTGCGGGAGTCCCCGGTTCTGCACCCAGTCACGGTCTCTGTAACACGCTCGCTGCCCGGGCTCCCCCCGCGCTGCCCTGGGCTCCCCCCGCCACACCCCTGCGCACCCGGCTGCAAACACACGTCCTTGTCCCAGGGGCGGCTGCCGCGGGCGTAATCCGAGCTGCTCCCCGTGCCCGGCTGGCGGGGGTCACGAAGCGTCACTGGCCTCTGGGGGGGGTGTGGGTCACGCGATTTCAAAGCGCCGCACGGTGCGCCCCAGAAGGGGTCCCGCGGGCGGTAACGGGAGTCGAAACTGCCCCTGGAGTCTGGCGACCCTTCCCAGGTGGCCCTGGCCGGCCCGGCACCAGCCTCCGGTGGCAGGCGTCAGCCGGTCCCCACCCAGCACCTCACACCCCCATGCGCCGCAGCGCGTCCCACGGCTGTTCCCCGCAGCGCGCGGAGGTTTTCCCCGAGAACGTTCATTCTGGCGTCATCTCTGCCAAGTCACTGTCGTGGTCCGAACGCCTAACGACGGGGACACGGCCGAGCGGGGTCATCGCCTACGTCTGCGCGTCCTGCGCGCACACAGCTGAGCGTCGTGCTCACTCAGGTGGCTGCGGCGCGGCACGGATCGAGCCCGTCATCTCCGCGGTCCAGCGGGCGGACGCCTCGGTCCCCGGCCGTCCAGGCGGCAGGTGCTCCCGCGGGCAGGGGCCGTCCTCCGCCTGCGGACCGAGAGGGAGCCTCCCCCTGCCCTGCCGGGGGTCCTGCCCCCTCCGGGAGGAAGAGGAAGGGCACAGGTGGCCTGGGCGGAGGGTCCCCTGGGTGTGCCACGTGGCGCGCCTGCGGGAGCACCTGGGAACCCTCGACCCCCGAGTCCAGGTCGGATGAGCGGGGGGCGGCCTGCAGCCCGACGTCAGGCCCTCCCCGGCTCCGCCGCCCTCTCCCGAGGACGTGGCCTGACTTTTGCCCCAGGCCCCCTGGCACCAGGGGACCGGCTGTTTCTCTGGGTTTCAGAAGGTTCTGGAAGCACACGCCAGAGATGCGGGATTGCATAAGCCGAGGGTTTTTCCGGGAGCTCAGGGGAGCGGGAGCAAAGCCCCAGACTGATTCGAGTTTCACCCGAGCCACGTCAGACTCAAAAACAACTGCGACGGCGCAGACGCGGCTGTCCCTCGACTTGATGAAACACGGTGCCCGGTCCCACAGGTCCCGAGGGGACGGGGAGGTCACCCTCCCGCGGCCGGGCCCAAGGCCCGGGGGCGGCCGGTGGGGGCGGGGGGAGGGGGGGCACCGAGGCGCCCTCCCCACAAAGCCGACGTCTCACACCCTCGTCCCCAAACACACACGCATCCCCCCCAACCGCGTCGCCACCAGGAGCGGGGCCCGAGTCACTGCCCCGTGAGCGTTCCGCGGGGAGACGGCCCTGAAAGCGGCGTGTTTGGGGCTCGGGGTCTGCATCTCCACGTCCTCGCTCCTCGCCGGTGCCCCTCGCCCTCTGTAAAGCGCGATGCGGCTGGTAAGTCTGGGAACATCGGGCGACGTGTCTTTTAGCTTTTTCCCCCCAAAGCTCCCTGGTCACGATGATGCACCCTATGATGAACGGAATCTCTGAGCTGCGGAAACGCGTCAAACAGACCCAAAGAAAGACAAACAATCGACGAGCCTCGGCCCCGCCCGCCTGTGGCAGGGAGTGCGAGCGGTTCTGTGTTTCCTCCCACGGCCCCGGTTTCGGAAAACGTCGACAGAACTGGCACCAGTCTCAGGAGACTCAGCGTCCCGCGGGCCCCTCGGCCGAGCAGGGGCTCGTCGGGGTCGGGTGGCCACGGAGGCCTCGCTCAGGCCCGTGCCCAGGAGGCGGCCCGTGGTCCGCACAGCCCCCCGTGACCGTCCCCAGTCCGCGGGGCAGGACTCAAGTGAGCGCCTCAGCACGGCCCGGGGTCCGTGTGCGGGAACCACGGCCCCGCGCGGGTGTGTTTCCTCACAGGATCGCCACGCGGGGTTCCGCGTCGTGGCACACGCACGACCACGTGGTTCGCGCAGACTCGCGGACAAGCTTCACGCGCGCGCACACGTGTCACCCTACGCGTCGCGTACCTGACCTACACGATCACACGACCCTGGGAGCCCTCTACCCCGTGGCTCTGGAAGGTCCCGCCTGTTTTCGGGAGACGTAAGTCCACGGGCTCCGGGAGCCAGGCGGGGGTTGCCAGGCCTGGGGAGAGGGAGACAGCGGGGGACTGCCAACGGGGCCGGGACGCTCCCGGGGAGACGACGATGGCTGGGGGCGGAGGGGGTGGCGGCTGCGCGGAGAGTTGCCGAGCCGCACGCTGCTCAGCAGGGGATTCTGCGTGATGAGTGTTAACCCGATACCGGGAAAGGGGCTCTTCTGGAAGAGGATTACGGGGCAAGCTAAGCGCCGAGCACGGGGGACGGAGCCCTGAAGGCGAGAGCGGGAAACGAAGCGGGGGTTTCCGGTGGTCAACCCCGCGTGGTAACTCCCCCGTCCTCCGGGGCGGTCATACTGAATCAGGGGTAAAAGCACGTTTTTCTTCTGCCGGTTGCTGCCGGGAAACAGAAAGTGGGAATCTATTTGAGATAGACCAGAAAATAACGTGTTTCCCCCCAAATCTGCACTAACTGCTTCAGGGCTGTTCACGAATTTCCACGTGAAGCTGGAAACAGGCAGGAGGACAGAGGCCGGTGAGGGAGACAGCCTCCTGCCCGCCGCCTGACACTTCCCGGCACACGTCGCTCTGGGGGAACCGCGCTCCTTCGGTCCCCGCGAAAGAAACGGGCTTCGGGGGCGGATGGGACCCCCCTGGGGGCGCTGTCCAGGCAGGGGGCTCAGGTTGCCCGCAGCCGCGCTGCGCAACGCACAGCGGAAGGCGCAGCTCCCGCTGAGGATGTGCCTCCTGTGACCAGGTGTCCCCGCAGCCCCCCACGCCCCGTGCAGCCGGCGTGGCGATCGGCGGCGCGTTTGGCGGCTGCCAGCGAGTTCGCCCCGAGACCTCACCAGGGCAGCAGGGCACTGGTCCCGCGTCTGGATTTGCTGACGGAAATGCTCGAAAGGAAGGGTGGGGGGCGCTGGGGACCCCCAGCCGGGGACCGCACGGCCCTCGGCAGGCGCCGGCCCCGTCCACCTCACCGGCGTTTCGTTTCGGGGCGGAGAAGCCGTCATCGCCTCCTGCCGGGCCGGGGGAGGGCGCGATGGTCCGAGGGCGGCCACCCCACACCCTCCCCCTGGGCCGGGTCGCGCGCACGGGCACGGGGCCACGGGGTTTGGGCACCTGGGCTTGCGCCGGTGCAGGAAGACGGAGCGAGTGGTCACGACGCGAGCCCTTAGACCTGCAGCAGAACCGTTCCCCGTCGCGTGTCGCGGGGCGGCCCGTGATCCCCGCGGGACCAGCCAGCGGCGGGCGGCGACGACCCGGCAGCCGGGACAACGGGGAGCGTCGCCCATGGCCATGTGGGTGCGCGGGGGGCCTGCCACAGGGGTTCACAGAATCTGCTTTTCCGCCCGCAAGTCCCAGACGTGGAAAACCGAAGTCGGAGGAGTTTCTCCTGGCGAGCGACCTCTCGCCGTGTCCTGCCGCTGTGTGCCCTCGGGCCGCGAGGATCCCTTTCCAGGACGCGACCCTTCGCGTTCAGGAACGAGGTCCTTAACTCCCACACGGTGTCCCACGCACCAGTCCCTCCCCGCGGACCGTTCACCGCGAAGACGCTCTGCCCACTGCCCGTCCGCTCGCCCGTGAAGTGCCCCGGAGGGGACGGGACAGGCAAATCGGCGAATTCAAAGAAAATGACGTAAATCTGCCTGAGACCATGCAAGTTTTGTGACCGTTCCCCGAGGTGACGTCATGGAGTTTTCCAGAATTCCCTGTGAAGAAAGAACCTTACACAGAATCTCACGCCATCCTTTCCTCCTGCCTTGCCAGATGAGGAAACCGAACACCCCCGGCAAAATAAATAAATAAATAAATAAAATAAGATCAAATTAAATTAAATTAAATTAAAATAAATAAAATAAAATGAAATGAAATAACATAAAACGAAATAAACATTCCTCCGGGGTTGGACGGCGCTGGAGACCCGGAGGAGGCGTCTAACCTGTTCTCGGGCCGCGAGGGGAGGGCCCTTCCTAGCTCCACCCTGAGGGTTCGGTCAGACGTGAAGTTTCCCCCCCGGGGCCCCGAGAACGCGCCACCCCGAGCTGCGGGTCGCGGGGCCCCCTCGGGCTTCCATCCAAGCGGGTTCCATCCTGGGAGACGTGAGAACGTCCCAGAGTTTGCCGAACACCCGGCCCCCCAGGTCCGCCCTCAGGGGCCGTTCACCCCTCGGCCCGCCCGGAGGCGGGCGAGCAGGGAGGCTGTCCCCTTGCGCCAGTCGCCTCTGACCTCTCCAGCCCAGCCTCCTCGCGAGCCGTCGGAGGGGGACGACCACCCGAGCGTCCGACAGCGCGCACCCCCGGGAAACCCTGCGGACCCGCGCACCTGTCGGCTTCCCTCCCGCCCCAGCCGGGGCCCCGTCTGGGCCCCGGGGAGAACGCGGCGCGTCGCCCTGTGCCTCCAGCACGGTCCCGCGCGGCCACGCGTCGCCGCCGCCGTGGCTTTCTCGCACCCGAAGCCCACGTGGTTCCTGCCGACGGTTTCCTCGAGCCCGTGTCGGCACGCCTGACGCGAGCGTCCCCTCCGCGGACGCCGCGGTCTCGGCGACGAATCCGTGTCCCCTCCCCGCGCCCGCCACTCGCGGACCGTGCGAGGCTTCAGGCCCAACGACGACATGAATCGGAGTTTCCGCGGGCGCGCGTCGAGGGCCGGGCCACCCTGGGCCCGGCCACTGCAGACCCACGGGGCTCAGCGGGCTTCGGGGAGGGAAACAGAGAACTCCTCCCCCCGCCCCGCGCAGAGCGAGGCTCCTGGGCCCCCGCGTCCCGCTGGTCCCGCAGCTTCTCCGCGGCGTCGCCCGCCTCCCTCTCCTCTCCAAGCGTTCTTCCTGGGCGAGCGCTCGCTGGGCCGGTGCCGCCCTCACTCCCTCGTGTCTGAAACCGGGGTCAGCGTCACGGCCCCAGGCCCTGTAGCGCGCGCTCGGTCATTCCCGCGTCTGCACGTTCCCTCCTTCGCCCCTCCAGTGTCGCGCAGCCGCGCGCTGCTCCCGCCCTGCGCCCGGGGGGTGATCAGCGTCCGTCCGCGTCTGGTCGTTCCTCGGAGGAGCTGGGAGATGTGCGGACCGCCCCGTCCTACTGAGAATGAGTTCGTTTCCCCAGATCCTGACCCTTCACGGAGCAGGCGGTGGACACCTCGTGGGGGTCGGCCGTGGGGGGTGTCCGGGGCCGGCAGAGGG
The DNA here is from genome assembly GCA_030015415.1 of Cynopterus sphinx. NCBI lineage: Eukaryota > Metazoa > Chordata > Mammalia > Chiroptera > Pteropodidae > Cynopterus > Cynopterus sphinx. Next base: position 730,158 of record CM057383.1, read on the forward strand.
GCCGCTGTGGCGAGGGGGTGTGGCCCTGTCCCATGTGGGAAACGCAGAGCCACCACCCACCCTCAGGACCCGCCACCTGGACCGTCCAGACTCCACGCTTCCTCCCTCCCCCGTGTGCCTCCCGCCCGTCCTGCAAACGCGTTTCCCTGGGGCGTCTTAGTGTTTCGAGTCCTACAGTCCGGCCTCGCCTGCCCGGTCATTTGTGGACGAGGAGCAGGAGGGAGCCCGGCCCTCCACGGTTCTCTGGACAAAGCCGGCTTCCCGCCCCGATGGCGACAGATGGGGCCGGGCGGTGCCTCCCCCTCCCCAAGGGCCTCCAACCCCAACCCCTCAGAACCCCAAGGATCCTTCGGGGCCTCCCACCCCCGACACAGGGCGAAGGAGGTCACCCGGCTCCCTCCCGCGTCCCCCCAGCTGCGCTGAGGAGGGGGACTGACCCCAGCCCTCAGGCAGGGCCAGGGAAACCCGGTAAAGACAGCCCCCCACCCGGCGCGGCCGCCCCGCATGCAGCTGGGAGGACTGCGGGGCCGTCTCTCTTTAAGGGCCTGGCCTAGGGGGACAGGGTTGTTGACTGAGACCTGAGACGCCCTCCCCCGGGGCTGGGTGTCGGCCCCAGGGTTCTCTCCAACCTGGCGGGCGGGCGGGCGGGCGGGCGCCACCTCGGCCTAATTAGCGGTGCGTCGCGGGGTGGCCAGCTTCCTGTCCTCCGTGGGGGAGCGGGAGGGATACGGTTGCAGCCACAATCCTCTGAGAGGGTGACCCAGCCCAGATGACGTGAGCCTGGGGCTCCGCGGGGGTGGCCGTCCCCCCACCGGGTTAGTAAGTGGGGGGCGGGGGGCGGGCACTGTCCCTGATGCTGTCCCTGATGTCGGGGGGCGGGGGACTCGGTCACGTTCTAAGTCGAACCAGACGAACCAGACGTTTGTGCTTTCAGGGGGCGGACGCTGCAGCCCGATTTCTCTCCCCATTTGCATGTTTCCTAGGAGACGGCCTCCCGTCTGAGCAGGGATTAGGACGGGAAAGTCAGCAGAGGCTCTGCCTCTCGTTCCCCCTGAAAACGGGGCCGCGGAGCCGCTCTGTCTCGACGACCGTGCTCCCCGCGCTCCCCGCGCTCCGTGCGAATCGAAGTGTGCGAGGACGCCGCGCGAGGACAAGGCGTTCGGGGTCTGCAGGGCAGGGATGCGGTCTCCGGTGCGCGCAGAGCCCACGGCGGCGCGTGGCCTCGACGTCGCCGCATCCTAGTCCTCCGAGGAGGGAAGAGTGACGAGCCGCGCAGTGAAACCATCCATCACCTATCCGTCTGTCCATCTGTCCGTCCGTCCGCCCGCCCGTCCGTCCATCCATCCATCCATCCGTCCGTCCGTCCGTGTTTACACGCCCGCGTCTGTATCCGTGTGGAGCATTCCACGTAGGATAGAATAACCCTTGCTTTTCTGCCCCGTAATTCCAATTTTACATTTTCAACATAAACTGAAATAAATATTTGCGTGTCACACGCATAATGAACAACACGTTTAAGTGTCTTAAGTGTAAGTGCAGGTGCCTGTGCGTGCGCGTGTGCATTTTTGGTGGAAAAGAGATTTCTAAGTTCTCACCCGGAGGCGACTTGCGTAGAAAGTGACAGAACGGCGTGGCCGCCGCCGGGCGCGCCCAGGGGTGCCCGGAGCTTGCCGGAGGGCGAGGCTCTCGCGTCGCATTGGGCGAACCGGGTTCCTGCTCTGTCACCGACGGATGGGACTGGCCTCCCCGGGTCCGTCCAGGACTGCTGCAGAGCGCCAACCCCTCGCAGACGGGAGGCCCCACGTCTCCCGGTGGTGCTGTCGGTGACACGCGATGAGACGCGGACTGCTGGGCGCGGACAGAGGACAGCCGGCCCTCCCGCCGGGCGGCTTCTGAGGCATCCGTGGAGTTGACCGCCCCGTCCCGGCCCCGTGCGGCCTGCGGGCCGAGGTCGGGGCCCCGGCCACCTGCTCCTGAGTCGGGGGGGAGCGCGGTCCAGCCCTCGGCTGTGGCCTAACGGGCGTCGGCCGACTCGGGCTCTCCGCGGCGAACCGGGTCATAGACGTGGGGACGACACACGCTCAGTCCCGGCGCCCGCGGTCCTTGGCGTCTGCAGATGCGCCTTTCGTGCCCGTCAGCTGGTGACCTCGGGCTCCGCCCTGGCCGGTTCGTGAGGGTCAGCGACGTGACAGCGGGACGCTCTGCCCTCAGGCGCAGCGGGGGAGTGGGTGCTGCTTCGGAGCACGGTCAGGGACCCCGGGGACCCGCGGGAGCGTCGGCGGCTCTTCCTGCGAGGGCAGCTCCCGCGCTGGCCGCGGGCTCGGGGGCTCGGGGGCTCGGGCTCCGGCCCGAGGGTGCCACACGCCTTCTCCGCCATGACAGGGGCCAGCAGCCTGTCAGGGGCTCTGCGAAGACCCCTTTCCTGGCGGACCCTGTCCCAGGTCGTAGCCCGCGGGGTGAAGCAGCAGCAGGAGCGTCGCGCACCCGGCGGGGCGGGACCCACTGGGGCGGGACCCACCTTTCAGCTCTGATGCAATCCGGGGCCGGGTTGCGTTTCGGAGGCAGAAGAAGGGGAAGACACAGGGGAAGGTGAGCGGCGCCGGGAGGCGCGTGGGCGCACCTGAGCCCGCAGCCGGGAGCACCCGGGCGGGGCTTCCGAACGGTCCGGCAGGTGGGAAAACGCGTTTTCACTGAACGTGTTTACACGGTCCCGAAGGCGTTGCCTCGTCCCGAAAACCACCTTTTTCTTGCCGAGCAGCGAGCGGCTGCCCGAAACCGGGAGCACCGCGTTCTAGGACCCGCGTTTCCTCTCTCCTTCTCTCTCTCTCGCTCTCTGGGCCCTCCTTGTCCCCAGCGCCTTCTGTCGCTGCACCCGGGGGACACAGAGGGAGACCAGGGCTTCATCTGGGAGGCGGAAGCAGCCTGCGCCTCGCGTAACCGCTGCCGGCCTCGGGGACGGGGACGGGGGTGGGACGTGCGGGCAGGCCGCTCTGCGGTCCCCGTCCCCGGCATCCAGTCTCCTCGACTAATGGGGGGTCGAGACAGGGCCCCGTTTCACCCTCTCCGGCCAGCGAGCAGCTGGGGTGGCGCATCCCAAAGGGAAAATGACTGAAACCGCAGGGACGTGCGGACGGGACGAGCGGGGTCAGGCGCCGCGTGGCCAAGACCCACAGATGCGCGGGCGACCTCGGACGTGCCGGGCGCCCGGGCCTGGACGGACACGCAGGGGGGGCTCCGCGCGACTCAGTCCAAACTCCCGGGGGCGTCGGCACGTCCGGTCGCGATGAGAACAACCCGCCGGCGCCGCGAGGCCCGGACCGAGGCTCACCTGGCCGAGGGGCGGTCTCGCAGGGGAGCAGCCCCGGCTCTCGACCTGACATTCCCACGCGCAGGTGTGGGGTCCGACCCGGAGGCGGGGCCTGGGCAGGCGAGGCGGCTGCACCTGTCGGCGTGGCCACGGCCCTCGCCCCGCGCCAGAGCGCGATTTCTCAGTCGCTTCCCTCCAGCGTGTCGCGGGCTCCACTCGCCTGTGTGCGCGCGTCTGCACGTGTGTGTGCACGTGTGTATGCGCGTGTGCGCGCGCCCACGTGTGTGTGCGTGTGTGCGCGTGCGCCACGGGCCGCCTCCCAGGAAAAACAAGGCACGGACGTCATTTGCGGAGGCTGGAAAGCAGGTGTTCGCGGCTCATCTGGATTTTTTGAGCAAATCCCTGTTTTGAGATGTAAATGCTGCCGCTGCGTCTGGTCTGGTCCGCGGAGATAAAGGTGGACGATGAGTTAATCCTTGTTTCGTGGGTTCCTCATCAGAGGCCTGTGACCCCCCCCACCCAGGGAAGCAGGGGGGGTCCCGGGCGGGCACTGGCGAGAGGGACCCTGCGGGGCAGGCACGGGGCGGGGGTGGGGGCCCACACGCGCCCCACGTGCTGCACGGAGAGGCGGCACCCGACACCGCCGTCCCTTGGACAATTGTCCGCTGTTGCTCGCGCGGCAAGCGGCGCCGTCCCCCCGCCCAGGGCGGAATCAAACGCACTCGTCTTCGAGAGGCGGGATCTGAGCCTGCGGCGAGGCGGCGGGGAGTGCGGGACCGCTCCCATTTTCCGTTCCGCCCTCTTTAAATCGCCGCAAAGAACAACGTCGAAAGGCGATGCTCTGCCCAGGTCCGTTCAACTGAACCCCGTCGACCTTCGTCGACCTTCCTCTCTCCTCTCTCGTGTCTTCCCGGAAACGAACAAACAAGACGAGGGGCCTGCACCCCAAACGCGTTTCCCCCGAAAGGCGAAGGCGGCCGGGGCGCGGCTGTGACGGGGACATCCCTGCGGCCGCTGGACCACATCGTCCATCGCTGAAGCAATTACCGAAAATGCCTAATTCTGACTCTTCCCTTTGACCATCACCCCAGGACGCGGCCTAGAGGGGCCTTTTCACCATCGATTGCCCTTGTTTTCTCTCCTCGTGGCTGCGCTAGAATCCCCTTCCCTCCTCCCTCCAGCAGCCGTTGGCTCTGCCGTTCCCCCACCTGTGCCCCCCCCACGTCTGCCGTCCGGGAACCTGCACCAGGGACGCCTGGCACCGAGCGTCGTCCCCGACCCCACCCTCCTGCTCCGTGCCTCACGCTCTGGGCCCCGGCGGCCCCTCCTGGTGCTCACAGGCTGGCACGCCGACCCTGCACCCGGGTCGGGCTCCTTCTCCGCCTTCCTCTCTGCGAACAAAACGCTTGAAGCGAGAGAGCCAGCCCGGGGGACGCGTGCCGCGCTGCGGACGCTCCAGGTGGACCCTGTGGGGCCCTGGGGAGGGACCCACCCTCTTCTCCGTGTCCCTAACGAAGCGAGCACCGGCTCGGACCGGCCTCTGTCACCGTCCCCTCTGTGGGCCCAGAGGGGGCAGAAGGGAAGGGAGCGCGCGAGGGGGCGGGGGCCGGGACGGAAGGAGAAGGCGCCTCAGCCTCCCTGCTCTTTAGCTGGGGGTGCAGCCCTTGTATGGCCCGGCTTAACCCAGACGTGCAAGGCACGACGGCCCTGAGCGCTGTCCCCCTGAGCCCGGGCCCGCCAGGCCTCCAGGCGGGTCACAGCGTTGTCCTCCCCCCAGGCTGCAAGCATCCCGAGGTCGAGGCTGGCGCGTCAGCTGGGGATGGGGACTCTGAAGGAGTCTGTGTCCCGGCTCAGCCGCGAAGCCACAGCCTGCGCCTTCCATCCCTGGAGTTCTCGCTGTCCCCGGCCGTAGAGGGGAAGCGGGGCCAGAGCAGGGATTCAGCCTCTGACCTGGGGTGGGGTTACCCGGCAGGCGGAGCCGAGCAATCAGCTTCACCCTCTGGGAGCCAGGAACAGCAGACGGAGAACCTTCCAGAAGGAGTCAGGGCTGCCTGGCTCGGTCAGCACTGTCTGAGCTCGTACCTGGGCCCGGCGTCCCCCGGGCGGCACGGCCACCGGGACCCCAGTGGTGCGCACCCTCCCAGGGCCGGCCAGACCACCCCCAGCCCCCGAGTGGAACCGTCTCCCGCTGCCTGGGGACGGGGACGGCTGCGGCGTCTGCTTCGGGCCCCTTCCGAGTCCCCGCCTGGGGCCTTCCCTGCCCGTGGCTGCATCTCCCTCCTCGTCACCGGCCCACAGGTTGGTGGGAATGTTCTGGATTCCTCCTTTCCCCTGGCCCAGAGCTTCCCGCCCAGCCTGGACGCTTCCATCTCGGAGGAAACCTCCACCATGGACTCGGGGCGTCTGTCGCTGGGCGGGCGGGGTGCCCGCCCTCACCCCTTTCTCCCTCCACCCCCAGCCGCCGGGGCGGACTGTCTTCACAAAGACACAGGAAAGCGACTTTTCTCACCACAACTCGACGTGGCTGAGGTTCACCTCAGTTTCCCGAAGCTCCTCAAGGCGCTTTGCCTGCGGCCCCCTTCCCCGCTGGCCTGCCCCTGCCCGTGTCGCACGCGGAGGTGAGCCGGGTCTCCCCAAGGGATAGAAAGAAAAGGCAGCCGCCCGCGTGGTCACGTGACCCGCCCTGCCGCACTGCTCCACCCCCCACCTGCGGCCGGTCTAAGCTGCCCCCCCAGGCCGCGGGGCCCCGGCGCTGTCCCCGTCCTCGTGCTCGGCCCCGATTCCATCCTGTCGTGGTGTGTTTACGTGTGTTTGCGTGTGTTTACGTGTGTTTCTGCGTGTTTGCGTGTGTTTGCGTGTGTTTCTGTGTGTTTACGTGCGTTTGCGTGTGTTTATGTGTGTTTACGTGTGTTTCTGGGTGTTTCTGTGTGTTTACGTGTGTTTCTGGGTGTTTCTGTGTGTTTACGTGTGTTTACGTGTGTTTCTGTGTGTTTACGTGTGTTACGTGTGTTACGTGTGTTTGCGTGTGTTTCTCTGTGTTTCTGTGTGTTTGCGTGTGTTTACGTGTGTTTCTGTGTGTTTACGTGTGTCTACGTGTGTTTCTGTGTGTTTACGTGTGTTTGCGTGTGTTTCTGTGTGTTTACGTGCGTTTGCGTGTGTTTATGTGTGTTTACGTGTGTTTCTGGGTGTTTCTGTGTGTTTACGTGTGTTTCTGTGTGTTTCTGTGTGTTTACGTGTGTTTACGTGTGTTTCTGTGTGTTTACGTGTGTTACGTGTGTTACGTGTGTTTGCGTGTGTTTCTCTGTGTTTCTGTGTGTTTCTGTGTGTTTGCGTGTGTTTACGTGTGTTTCTGTGTGTTTACGTGTGTTTACGTGTGTTTCTGTGTGTTTACGTGTGTTACGTGTGTTACGTGTGTTTGCGTGTGTTTCTGTGTGTTTGCGTGTGTTTGCGTGTGTTTCTGTGTGTTTACGTGCGTTTGCGTGTGTTTATGTGTGTTTACGTGTGTTTCTGGGTGTTTCTGTGTGTTTACGTGTGTTTCTGGGTGTTTCTGTGTGTTTACGTGTGTTTACGTGTGTTTCTGTGTGTTTACGTGTGTTACGTGTGTTACGTGTGTTTGCGTGTGTTTCTCTGTGTTTCTGTGTGTTTGCGTGTGTTTACGTGTGTTTCTGTGTGTTTACGTGTGTCTACGTGTGTTTCTGTGTGTTTACGTGTGTTTGCGTGTGTTTCTGTGTGTTTACGTGCGTTTGCGTGTGTTTATGTGTGTTTACGTGTGTTTCTGGGTGTTTCTGTGTGTTTACGTGTGTTTCTGTGTGTTTACGTGTGTTTACGTGTGTTTCTGTGTGTTTACGTGTGTTACGTGTGTTACGTGTGTTTGCGTGTGTTTCTCTGTGTTTCTGTGTGTTTCTGTGTGTTTCTGCGTGTTTACATGTGTCTACGTGTGTTTGCGTGTGTTTATGTGTGCTTATGTGTGTTTACGTGTGTTTACATGTGTTTACGTGTGTTTATGCGTGTTTCTGTGTGTTTCTCTGTGTTTCTCTGTGTTTGTGTGTTTATGTGTGTTTACGTGTTTCTGTGTGTTTCTGTGTGTTTACGTGTGTTTCTCTGTGTTTCTGTGTGTTTATGTGTGTTTGCGTGTGTTTACGTGTGTTTCTGCGTGTTTCTGTGTGTTTGCGTGTGTTTGTGTGTGTTTAGGTGTGTTTACGTGTGTTTCTGTGTGTTTCTGTGTGTTTGTGTGTGTTTACGTGTGTTTCTGTGTGTTTCTGCGTGTTTACGTGTGTTTGTGTGTGTTTACGTGCATTTGCGTGTGTTTATGTGTGTTTACATGTATTGTTTATGCTTTTATTTATCGTTCACGTACGGATGACACACACTTGCCGCATGGCAGTTCGCATCACACGCCCGGGTCCATACAGGCAGCTGTCCGACACTAACGTGCTGTCTGCTTACATCCCATGTACGCGGCTGGATGGGACTCGCCGGGATCAAACCCTCCCCTTGAAATGGCGCTTCCGGTGTGGACTCTTGGAAGTCCCTCGAGCGGCGCGGACGGCTTGGGCCACCACCTGGAAAGAGGTCGCGCCGCGCCCCCGGGTGCGCTTTCCTAGGCCGCGGTTCCCACGTGTTAAACTACACGGTAAATCACGCTGTCGCTTCTCGGCTCCCCCGCGGGGATGGTCCAGAGGCGGGGGGGGGAGGGGAGGGAAAAGCGGGTCCACGTGAGTGACAGGAAAAGGCCTCCCCATGGATCAGAAATCTTAGTCCAGCTCAGGGACTACGACGTCAAGGCCGCTTCTGATGCTAATGGGCGTCCCTGCCTCTACCCCGACTCTCTCCTCTTCATGTCTTGGGGCTGAGGTGGGGGAGGTGGGCCACTCATTTGCACTTGAAGGTCGGGGTTCAGCGGGTCCCCCGCTCCTCGAGGGGCTCATTGTGATTCTAATGGGGGCTCAGCTACGGGAAGGTGGGGCCTCTGCACCTGCCTCTCCGCGGGGGATCCACCCGCATGGCCCGGCTCGGAGGGTTCCCATAAGCTGTGAGTGGGATCCTCTGTTTCAGGTCTGGAGACGAGTCCGGCCCCTTCCCTCTCAGGGCTTTAGGACGAAACGCCAACACCGAGAGACCCCCTGTGCGTTTCCCTTCTGAAAGCCGCGCACGAGCGTGACCGGAAACGCAGAGAAAGCCGCACGCCTCTCCCTCTGCACCGGGAGGGCCCCTGCCGACGTCTCAGTGCACGTTCCTTTCCCCCCTTCTTCCCAGAAAGACAATTTTATGTCCAACGTATGGACAGATGAACCAACAACAGCCGCGGACGGACGGGTGGGAAATGCTCTTTAGCGAAGGGGAGGAAAGGAAAGCCACCCCGCCCCGCCCCAGCCCTGGGCGAGGCCCCGTGCGTCCCTCCCGCCCGCGGGCACAGCCCGGCATTTCTCTTCTGCTGTTTGTCAACATGAGGTCCAGTTTCCCAGTTTCGCCACTTGTGTTTTTCATTTAACGGGACCAGAAACTTCTAGGGGGTGGGCGGGCCAGAAACTCGGGCGGAGCTGGCGACAGGGCTCAGGCTGCTGTTTTCAGAGCCTCCAGCTGGCTCCGGGGACAGCTGGGCTCTGAGGGGGCCGCGTGGGTGGTGGCTGAAATCCGGGCACCTCTGGGGGCCAGAGCTGTGCTGGCCGCGGGGGGCGGAGGCGGCGGGGGCAGGGGTGGTGGAAGCGGGAGCCCCCATCCCCCCAGGCTGCGGAAAGCCCTGGAGTTAACGTCTTGGAAAAAGAAAGACGGGACCATCGTTTGTGCGGCTCAGGCTGAAAAACCCCACTCACTTGATTTCTGGGACACGCTTTGGGGCCCTAGGGGGGAGGGGAAGGGGGAGCGGATGACCCAGACGCTCACAAGGCGTCCTGTCCAAACCGGTACCAGGGCCCAGATAGGGGCCGTGCACCCCGGGCCCTGCCTCCACCGCCGATGCTCGGCGTCTCGCGTGCAGGCCGGTGCCCCAGTCGTGGTCGCCGGCTTCTGGTGTCAGGACGACGGCGCTTCCGGGACAAACGCAGAGCTGAGGCGCTGCCCCGGGGCCCCCGCCTCCCCAGAAGCGTGGCACCTGCTCCAGGGCCAGCCCTGGGAGGCTTTGGCGTCGGGGACCATTTCTGAGAAGAGCCGCGTTGGCGGTTCCTCCTCCGCGCGCCGTCGTGACCCCGGGGACAGGCGCCGGGTGCTTCAGGAACAAACCCGATCTGTGCTGCTGGAGGAGGGACACCCCAGGTCGTCGTGGGAACTGGAGAGGCCGCTGCGGGGGCCAACGGGGTCTGAGCCCGGCTGCCATCGGTTTATGGGTTCGCGTGCGTGTCCTCCTCCTGAGCACGCAGCGAGGTCATTAAAACCACGTACAGACGGGACGATCGCCCCCGCCCCCTGGCCGGCTGCGCAGTGAGGCCTGAGCGTCCTTCCCCGCGCCCCGGGCTGGGGGCAGCTCTGGAGCGGGCGCTTCGCGTTTCCTAATACCCGATACCAGCTGTCGGGCTCGGATTCGTCCGATGGGAGGCCCCATCCAACGGCTCCAGATGGCCCGCAGGCCGCAGCCATCTGGGCTCCCAGCGCGGCGCCCCCGGAGTCCGGACCGCCTCCCGCGGCGCGGCTTCCAGACCCCACAGCCCGGCCTCCGGGCCCCACGCCGCCTCCGCCCGGGGCCCGGACCGATCCCGTCTCCCGTCCTGTCCCCTTGCTGGACGCGACGCGTGGGCGCGCAGAACTTCCTCTCCGCCTGGCAGACGTCGTCCTGGGCCGCGCGGAGGTCGGTATCTAGGCTCCCTGGAGCACGGGGAGGGTCATCCGTCCAGAAAGGCCGGCTGGACCGGCCGCCGCGCTCAGGGTCGATCGGCGGCCTGGCGGGGGGGGGGGGACGCGGTGAGTCGCTCATCCGGGGGGGGCGACGGCAAGTGGGACACGCTGAGCGGATTTCGGCGGAGTTGTCCGGACACCCGCCAGGCGAAGGCTTTCCGGACGGCTTCCGTGGGACAGACGGGAGTAGGGGACGTCTGATCGCGCTGGCTCTTCACCGCTTCGTGGGTCCCCGTGGACGCAGCAGATGTGGGGGGCGGAAACGTGACGAAATAAAACCCGAAGTGCGGGGCCTCCGCAGCGCCAGCCGCTTCTCAGGCGGTCGCAGTCGCGTGCTCAGTCGCCGTGTCAGACTGAATGAACAGGACGTTCCCGTCATCCCGGAAAGCGCTGCGAAGTGACGCTTTTTAGAAAATAACTGCAACAGCGTCAGGTTATCCGACGCGACCGACTCATCAGGAGAAACGGCAGGAAACGCGCGGCCGGAGTCCGGCGAGAACGCACGCGCCGAAACAGGAGGGAGCGACGGACGGGCCTGTTTTATGTCAATGCGCAGGGGCGGGTCGGCGGAGGAGAGAGGGTGTCGTTGACCCTCAGGCGTGCGCACGTGTGCGAGAGGCAGTAGAATCCGAGGAAAAGGCGCAGGGTCCGCGGAGGGACCAGACGGAAAGGGGGAGAGTGACACGGGAGGCCTGGGTCCGGCTGCGTGTCCGGCCCGGGCCAGGCCCCGAGGGCGTGGGCGACAAGACAGCCCGGTCCCGGGGTGACTGCCGCAGCGCTCGGAGCCGCTCTGTGCCACGGTCGGTGCTCGAACCGCACCTGCGGGAGGCCGGGAGGCCGGGTCACCCGGCCCGCGGGGCTCTTTCCGTCCCCCTCGCCCCGCCGCCTCCGTCGCCTCCGCGGGTGTGGGCCTGGCCGGCGCCTCTTCGGGCTCCCAGGACCCAGGAGGAGTCAGGGCTCAGCGACGGCCTTTCACCAACGTGGGAAGGAAACACAAGCCCGAGCGTCGAAGCCGCAAAGCAAAGCCCCACGTGAACCCCGGGACGACCGACACGAGGGGGCAGGCCGCAGCCGCCGACGCCGACGGCCTCAGCGCGATCCCCGAAAGCCAGCGGCCGCGGCGGAGTCAGCCCGGGTCCTCATGTCCGGCCTAACGCGTGGGCTCGCGAGGACGGTTCCTAATTTTGGACCCACTCCCTGGTCGGGGTCCGACACCCCCTCAGGCCGCCCGGCCCCAGGGGTACAGCCGCGGGAGCGATGGGGAAAGGTCCAGGTGGGGCTTCTGTGCCCGGCCCGCGCGCCCAGGGGTTGGTCCGGCCCGGACCATGTCCTGGCTTCAGCACAGGACGGCGGGTCCTTCCCGGGTCCCCGCCCCACGCTGCCTCTCCGCTCTGCTCCCGATGGCCGGACCCCAGTCCCGACAGATGCCCGCGCCAACCCTCCGAGTCGTCGCGGAGGGGTCAGGAGCGTGCGGCATCTGTCCCGCAGCGAGACGCCCCTGAGACGCTGGGGAATAATTCCCCGTTAAAGACGAGGTCCGTCCCCCCGTTTACTACGATTCGTCGTGAATTACGCGGAAGCGGGCCCCTGCCCCCCGCCCTCGTGCAGCGCCGACTGCCACAACGGGGGCCGGCCTGTCGCTTGTTCTTTCAGCCCCTTAACTTTGCCCGTGATTCCTGCTGCCCCCCCCGCAAGCCGTTTTTCCGATGCCAAACGTCTCCGCGCGACCCGGGTCCCCGCTGACGGGGCTGGTGGGGACCGGACCCCGAGACCCGGCTGCGCCCCGTGGGCTGACCTAAAGCAGACCGGTCCGGAGCGTGAGGACGAGAACGAAGCGACCGTTACTGCTGCGGGGGCCGCGGCCGGCAGGTCGCAGGCCGGAGCGGAGGGGCTTCCACGTGTGGCTGCTTCAATCAAGGAAGGACGATGGGCGGGTCGGGAAGCCGTATGGGGTGTCCCCGTCGCTCCCTCCATTCAGGTTTCGACTCCGAATCCCAGGAGGCTCGGGCTACACCGTCCACGCTGGCGCCGTCCGCCCGTGTTGTCCGGCCCCGGCCTGTGTCTTCGGAAGCCGAAGCCGGAGGGTTCTGGGCAGAGCAGGCCCAGGACGACCTCTGTCCCTCCTGGCGCGTTAGCCCCGTGGGTCACTGAGCTAAACATACACAAGGCGAGAGAGAAGGTTCTGGCCAAGACGGTGCAACGATGTGTGAAGACCTTGGCCCTGACCCCTACTGACGACTCACCCCTGGGCCGGGCTGGGCTGCCCGTGAGTCCGGGGACTATTTTGTCCCTTTAGTGCAGGAAGCGACTGGGAATCAGCTGGGCCGAGCTGACGCGTGGACCCAAACGCACAGAAACGTGAGACGAAAGCTCATCCCTCCCCACGTCGTCGCGCCCTGCGCACTCCTCGCTGGGCGGGTCTGGTCCTCGGGGGAGCCCAGGGACTCCGGCTCCTTCCAGGTTCACGATGTCACTGGCAAAAGGGGAGAGAAGGGAGAGGAGGACGACAAGCTTCTGGAAGCTTCGTCCCAGGGGCGGCACCCTGGACTTCTGCTACGTCCCCCTGGGGACCCTAGTCGCATGGGCCGGGACGGGAAAGGTCACTCCTAGCCCCGTGTCCACCACGGCAAGGGACCGCGGGCGTCGGGGATGGGCCACCTGCGTGTGGCACCACTCTCCCCCACCCCCGGCCCATCCCGGCCCCGCTCTGCCTTCTAGGGTGGCGAGCCGCCCCCAGCGAGGGGCAGCCCAGGGAAGAGAGCCGAGGGGGCGCGGGTCACGAGCCGGGAGGCCCCTGCGCGACTCAGAGCTGAAGCCCGGCATCGCTCCCGCCGCCAAGCAGACCCGCACCCGGGAGTGCGGGCCCCTCCCCTCCCCTCTCCGGGCACCCACGGGGCAATAAGCCGACCGCCGTCGGCGCTTCCCTGCCCAGGTCGTTGCCGGCTATGGCCCCCCGACGGAGGGGGTGGACGGGATTCGCGTAGAGGACAGGAGGGACCCGCGCGTCGCACGCGTTATACATCGGGGCGGTCAGTGCCCTCAGGCCGCTTGCTCGGGGCAGACAGACCCGTCGCCTGCAGTAAATCCTCCTGGGAAACAAGGCGGCTGTTTCCGTTTCTGTTTTCCGAACGACAAAGTTCGCCCCTCGGTACCTGATAAGAGAAATCCCAGAAAATCACAAAAATAAACAGGCTTTAGCTTATCTCCGAGCTGTCTCCCAGTCTCAGAACAGATTGCCTTACGTGACTCGGGACTAGGAGGCCGCTCAGCTGAGGGAGACGATGACGACAAAAACGCGCCGACAGGGCCCTCCCTCGAGCCACCACGTTTTTGGAAATCCTGATGGTAGAACCAGGACGCCTGGGCGTAAAGCGCTCTCGAAACCGGCGGGGCCTGGCTCTGGATTTCTCCGAGGACGACACCGTCTGTCGTTTCCCCTGGCGGAAGTGGCCTTGTCTCTGAAAGTCCGAGCTGGACGCCCGGGACAGCTCGCCGGGCGCAGGCGGGGACCCCCGGGGGGATGACCTCGACACCCCCGCTCTGACCTCAGAATCCCGGGTTCCCGGTCGCCGCTTCTCCTCATCGCGATGGTCCCGTCTGGGGAGGGGGGATTGCTCAGGGCAGGTCCGTGGGTCGTGCCCCTTCGCTGTGCGGAGACGACACGGTCCCCGAGTCTGCCGGGGTGTCCTGCGGGGACCGCAGGGACCTGCCACGGCCCAGAGAGGAGCAGCGGGGCGGATGCTGGGCCTGCACTGCCCAGCCTGGGTGGGGGTGGGGGTGCGGGACAGGCGGGGGAGGCGGCCCCACGCGCGCAGACACCACGCACTCGGCCTCCCAGGCTCCGGTGGCTAGTGAGAGCGGCCCGAGCGGCCTGAGACATTCCCCAAAGCAGCAGCAGCAACTCGGGGGCCCGGTCCCCATAGTCAGTGTCACCTAGAACGGTGGCTTTGGACCAAGGCGGAGCCCCCCACTGCCTGGGCCCCTGGGTGCGGCACCGGAGCTGGGCCCCGGGGCTGGCCGGCAGCGCCCCGCAGCGTGAGCAAGAGCAGGTCCCGCATCGCCCTGGGCCGTTGCAAGCGCAGACGTCTGTTCCCGCAGCGTCATTCCTCCCCCCCAAGCCTCCCGCTGGGGGCTGCGTGCAGGACTCCCCGGTTCGGGAAAGCGAGGGAGGAGTGAGGGTGCCAAGCCACAAGGCTCGTTTGAAAGGCCTGAGACACCCGCCCCTGAAAAAGAATAAGGTAAGAAGAGAAGTAGGGGTGATGCAGGGACTGAGCCGAACGGAAGCCGGATCTTCGGGCGGGGACGGTCAACAGGAGGCTGAGCGGCAGCCGCGGCCCCACAGGCTCGCTGAGGGAGGCGGCTCCACGTGGCTCTTCAGCTTCCGCTTTAAAGCGGCGGCCGAGGCGCCGGTGGAAGGGGTCGCGGCGGGGTCTGTCGGGGGCCACGGCCTGTTCCTGGAAGGAGGCGGATGGAAGGGCGGCGAGGCGGGCCGAGTCCCGGCCAGAAAGTCCTCGGGGGCCAGACGGCCTCCCCCGCCTCCCCGCACTTCCCGGCGCGTTTCTGCCTCACACCCCGCGCGGCGGAGGGCGCGGTGCCCGGGAGCCCCGGTTCCGCTCCCGGACTGGAACGTCCCGCGAGTAAATCGCTCGCAGACGTTTCCACACAGGAACGCGTCCGGCGACGGGGAGTGGCGTGGCTCTCTACACGTTCTCGGTCTTTTCCATCCACCCATCAGCCGTCCCGTCTTTCGGCGTCCTCGTTGCTCGGATAACCCGTTGGGAGAAAGCGCACGCGTGTCTGCGTGGAGACAGTGCTACACTCGGAGTGACCTCCCGCCAGCGCACGCTGTCCCCTAACACCTGCTGCTCCCGGAGACGGGGTGGGGCGTGACCGCGGGAAGGCGGCGGCACGAGCCTGCCCAGGCCCTTCTCCCGGGCACCGTGCAGGCGAGTGAGGCCTCCCGCACGCGTGCCCAGGCGCAGGCTGCGGAGCAGAGAACCCTCCTCCACGCTGCGTGGAGGATGCGTCTAAGGCCGCAGCTCCCCAAGGCAGGTGCCAGAGCATCGCGCCCCGGGCGTGCCCCCGGGCACAGACGAGGGGTGGAGCGGACACCGCTGTGGCGCCTGAGCGAGACCAGATGCCACTTTCCACTCTCGGACGGGGATCCTCGGAGAGGCCGGGCGACGGCCCTGGTTCTGAGGGTTCGCAGGTGATGGAGACGGAGGGCAGCCTGGGCGGCCCCCACAGGCGGCACCCCCCCCAGCCCACCAGCTCTCTCTTTTCGGAGAAAGAGAGCCAACCCCCTTCGGGACACTTTGGGGTGCCGCCTCCCGAAAGGGCAGGCGTGTGCGCCGTCACCCACGGGCCGGCGAGGGCTCCGGCCACGGCGACCGCCTTTCAGCACGACGCGCTTGCGGTGAGATGCACTCACCTGCGGTTTCCAGTTGACGGGTTTTGGAGCTGGTTTGTCACAGGACAGGCAGTTTTCGAGATTCTTCCACGCTGGAACGGACGCAGGGAGGTGTTTTTATCGCCGGCTGGTATTTTATTGTGTAAATGTTCCAGTAAGTACTTAAAAATTATCCTGTTGATGGAAATTTTTGGGTTTCTAGTTTGGGTCATTACGAATAAAGGATGCGGTAAATATTTTTTTTCAAGTCGTGTGTGTGCGTGTGTGTGTGTGTGTGTGTGTGTGTGCGTGTGCGTGTGTGTGTGCGTGTGTGTGCGTGTGTGTGTGCGTGTGTGTGTGTGTGCGCGCGCGTGTGTGTGCGTGTGCGTGTGTGTGCGTGTGTGTGTGTGCGTGTGCGTGTGTGTGCGTGTGTGTGTGCGCGCGTGTGTGTGTGCATGTGCGTGTGTGTGCGTGTGTGTGTGCGTGTGCGCGTGTGTGTGTGTGTGCGTGTTCCTTTCAGGCAAGACGAGCCTTGGTTGACCTCACAGATGGCAAGGACCTTGTCAGCTCACAATCCCTGATTTTTTACATTTTTCACGCCCGCAGCACCTGGTCTTCCCAGGGGGTCTCCCATCCAAGGACTGACCAGGCCCAGCCCTGCTCAGCTTCCGAGATTGGCGGGATCGGGCTTGGCGTGGCTGCAGACCTATGTCCACACATTTTTATTTCTTTCGGATAACTGCCTAGGAGCGGGTGGCCAGGTTAGATATAAGCGCCACACGGATTTCCAGTGTTTTAAATGCTTCTTCCAGTTGTTCAGTACCTAATCGTCGATCCTTGTACTTTCAGCCGTTCTGCAGAACACGAGGCAGTAAGTATCTCACTACACATACATATTTTTCCCGTTTGTCGTTCGTGTTTGACTTTGCTGATGGTGCTTGGGGCCCGGCAGAAAGTGTGAGCCTGTACGTAATCTCTCTGCGGTTGCAACTGGCCTCTCCTCGATGACCAATCGCGCGAGCCCCTTCACGTGCCTGTGACCCAACCGCACGTTCTCATGTTCGGTGTCTGTTCAAGCAGTTCGCCCCTTTCCACTGGGCTCGCTCGCTCTTCATTCTTGGTTTGTGGAAGCTCTACGTATGCTTTGGACGTAATTGCTCGTTTAAGTCCTATTTTTTTATCTTTCTCATGATCTTTTCACTCTAAAGTTGTTTCACTTTTTTTTCATTTTTTCCTTTCTACCCAGTGCTTTTATGTCCCATAGAGGAAATCTGTACCTACTCTGAGGTCGCAAGAATGTGATGTTTTTTCTAAAAGCAGCATGTGTCATGTTTTGATACAATTGTGTGACGGTATGAGGTGGAACCGATGACTTTAAAAGTTCACTTTTACACAGTTATTTACCTATTCGTTCCAGCACCTTCCGATAAAAACACTTTCGTGTCTCCCGCCGAACGAATCGCCTTGTCACCTCGGTTGAACGTCAGTGGACTAGACAGGTAGGTTCAAGTTCTTGGCTCTCTTTTGGTTGATAGACCCGTCTCTCCTGAACACACCGTGCTGACGCGTGACGCTCTCCAGTAACTCTTAACATCAGACAGAGCAGGTCCCCCAGCTCCGTCCTTCATTCTGAGACGTTTGGGCTCTCAGAAGGGTACTATGCATTTGCACATAAGTGCCTTGCCAGTTTCTACAGAAACAACGTCCTGAGATTTTGACTGGGGATGTGTTGAGCACACAGATCAAATTTGGGGAAAGAGTTGGCATCGGAACAACCTTGGGTTTTCTGACCCATGAACATGGCACAGCTCCCCCTTAACGTCGCTCACGTCCAAGTCTCCCTCGGCAGCGTTTTATAGTTTTCAGTACGGAGTTGTTGCCTGTCTTTTACTTATTTCTCTGAATTCTGTATTTCTCGAAGGCACTGTAAATAGACTGCTTCAAGCTTTCCCAATGGCTTTGCTCTTGGTAAATAACAAACAGGTAAGTAAAGGAGCAGAGCTTCTGCACGCCACTGAAGTTAAGTCGTTATCAATTTTGAGTAGAACGCTAAAGCTATTTTATGTGATTTCAAGGGTAAATACTGAAAGAAAATATTACGGACTATACACAAAAGGAAGTGAGAGGGGAAGCAATAAAAATGCAATAAAACATAAAGAAAAACAGTCGGAGAGGAGAGGAAGGACGAAGAATCTGCCAGACATACAAATTGGCAATGACAAGTTCCTCCTTGTGGGTAATTACTTTCCACATAAATGGATTAAACTTTACAATCAAAAGATGGACTGGAAAATTAAAAAAAAAAAAGCAGAATCAAGTTATCTGTTGTCTACGAGAGACTCACCTTAGATCGAAGGGCATACGTAGGCTGAAGGGTATGCCGTGCGAATGGTCGAGTGGCTACACGGATGTCGGACAAAATAGACTTTAAGTCTAACACCATCGCAGAGACAAAGAAGGATGTTATTCAATGACAAAAAGATCAGTTCGCCGACATTTATAAGTGTTTATGCGACAGGCCTCAGAGCTCACAAATACACGAAGCAGACTGCGACAGAGCGAAAGGAAGGAACAGTAACATTGCACTGGCCGGAGACCTCAGTCCTCACCTTCAGTAATGGGTAGAACAAGCAGCCGGATCACTGAGAAGGACAGAATTTGAGCTTGACCAACACTACAGACCAAACGGACCTGACAGACGCATGCGGAACACTCCACCCTACAACAGCGGAAGAAAAAGTTTCCGGTGCCCACGGAACATTCTCCGTGATGGGCTGTGTGTTGGGCCCGAAAAAGAAGGCACCGCAAATCCCGGAAGACCGACGTCGTGCCAGGTCTCCGTCCCATGCCCCGCAAGATGAAGCTAGAAATCACGAGCACAAGGAAAAGGGGAATCGGCAACGTGTAGAAATGAACCAAATCACGAAGAGAGAAACCAGAAAGCACGGCTGTTTAACACACGCGAACGACAGACGTGTCAGACAGGGAGTCCTAAGGGGAACTGGGACACAACTGAAGACGGATGAAAAGGGAAACACAACGCGTTCCAGCAAGATGCAAACCAAGCCGCGCCGAGAGGGAGGTTGCTAACTGTCAGGCGCTCGGGAAAAGAGAGGTCGCAAATTAACACCCTCGCTGTGCACCTCAGAACTCCAGACAAAATAACAACGTAAACCCCAAATTAGCAGGGAAAAGGGGAATTAATACAAAATAGATCATAGAAAGATGATCTCAACAGTCAACAAAACTAAGAGTTGGCTTTTTTGAAAGGTCAATACAACTGACAGACCCTTAACTGGGTTCCCCACAAAACGAGAGGAAACCCGAATAACTGAACGCTGAAACGAAAGAGGAAACACTACGACGGATGCAAGAGAAATGAAGAGGAGTGTGAGAGAATGTTCCGGACGTTTTAGGCCACTGAGAAGAAATGGACACGTTCGTCAAAACGAACATTTCAGGACGGAATCATGAAGAAATGGTACATCTGGACAGACCAATAGCAAGTTCTTAGACCTTTTGTTATCACTGATGCTCTGTGTGTCCAGTGACCTCGTCGTGACCCCAAATTACGGACGGTAGGATGAAATGGGAACACAGAGGTCATTTGGGGGGTTGCGACACTGAGGACCTCGACTGTGTATCCCTGTCACGTACAGGTGTGGTGACGGGCGGCGGATTCCGAACGCTGCAAGCGGCGTTGGGAGTTTCACACCGAAGGTGACCAGGCCCGAGAGCACTCGTGATGGGGTCTGGGAGGGGCAAGGTTTCGTGGGGTGATTCTGAGGGGGAGGGATGTGGCTAAGAGCCGGGGTGCGGGGCGGGCGTCAGGAGAAGCGGGTGGTGGTGGCAGAGCAGACCGGGCACCGAGGGTCGAGGGTCACAGCCGTCAGCGGGGGGACCCGAGGCGAACCTGGAAATTCAGAGTCCCCTGCGGACGGCTCCGTGAGGACAGCGACCTGGTCCCCGGCCCTGGCGTCCCCGCGCGTAGATGTGCATTCGAGCCCAGCTTGCTCCCTGCTAGCATCGGCTCCAGCCATGGCCGCAGGACACCCAGCCTCCCCCTCTCTTCTTTTAAAATCCGTTTTCTCGGACAAAACGGGGACGTCGGATGATAACAGGCAATTCTGGCTTATCGTTTCCCGTGGCAAAGCCCGACGTGCGAGGGTGGCCCGGCTCCGCTAGTCTGCTTTCCGCCTTGCTCCGGCGAAACCAAAGCGGGTCCCATTCAAACACAGGTGTGGCTGCGGGGGCTGTTTCGGGGCCGAAACCAAGAAGGGAGCCGAGCGTTTTACAGGGAATCCTTCCGTGAGCTCCCGGACCCGAACGTTTCTGCTTCGGCTTGAACCGAAGCCTCCAAAACGAAAGGCCCAGCTCAGGGACGAAGGCGGAGGGGCCCAGGAGGGGGAGGAAAAGCCGGCTCGACCCTGACCCGCCGCGGGAACTCCTGTGAGCACCAGGTCTACGTGGCAACCCTGCGCCGAAGCGAAGCCTCTCCTGAGTACGAAGGGACAGCTAAGGGCAAAAACGCGCCATTAGCGAACCAAACGCAAAATTAAAAAACCAAACAAACAAGCAAACAGACAAAACCCAACAGAAACGCTTTGGCTAAGGTGAGGTTCTCAGCATCTGTTCCATCCAGAACAAAGTCCTTGAACACGTCATGGAGAAACCCCTGCCCCCAGCTCACGGAAGGGCCTCCCCTTCCTCGGGCGCGGTCCCTCTGTGTCCCACGGAGGGCAGGAGGGACCCCCCTGCAGGAAGCCACTTCCACCCCGGCCGGCGCCGTCTCCCCGTCCGACCGACTCTGAGCTCCTGCTCAGACTCCCGGCTGCAGTGACGTGAACGGGTCCTGGACGGACGCTGGCCGAACCCGCGGGAGGGCCGAGGCGCGGTCCTCTCCCTCGCCTGTATCCCAGGGGAGGCGACGACCTCTGCGTGATGAGCTCCTGGCCTAACGGCTGCCACGCGCTTTCTTGGTCAGAGCGCTTTCCCGCTATTAAAAGAGAAAAAGAGCCTTTCTGCCCGAGACACGGCCCCAGGTTTCCCGAAGCTCGTTTGCCTGCACGCCGAGATGCCCCGGGCCTCAGGATGACAACGAGGGACCTGAAAGAGAGGTGAGTCCTTGGCGACGGCCACTCGGCTTCGGTCGCCGCTCAGGACGCCTCCTGGGATGCCCCGTGCACGCGAGCACTCGGAGCCACCGGGCCCCTCGGGGATTTATTGCATTTGTCCCCTCCTCGGGGGACCCCAGCAAGCTCAGCTGCAACTCACACATGGCCACGGTCTGGCCGCGCCAGCGCCGGGAAGCTGACGCCATCACACGCACTCGGCCGTTTCTTACCTCGGCTGCTCGGGACCCTCCGGCCTGGCCCCGGCCTGGCTTGGCTCTTTGACAAAGAGGGGTCAGCTCCGCTGTCTCCCGGCGCGGGCGGTCGCTTCTGCCAGGTCCACCTGCTGCAGAAGCCGCGCTGGCTGCAGGGCTCCTGGCGACGTTCCACGCGGCCTGAAGGTCACGCTGAACGGGCCTGAAGGTCACGCTGAACATCGGGTGAGGGGCGGCCCTGCCGGGAGGTCGAGGCGAGTGGGCATGCAGGCCGCTGCGACCTTCTGGGACGGTCCCCCTGGCAGCAGCGCGGGCGTGAGCCAGGTGAGGGAGCCACCTGGACCGCAGACGCCCGATGGACCCGAGCATCCCGCTGCGTGGAGGGGGCGGAAAGGGCGTCGAAGCCAAATTCCCCCGGAGTGGAAGATGCGGACTTGTGGGGGCAAAGTTTCAGGAAAAGGCAAGTCGGAGGAGAAATCCGTTCGGGGAGAAGTGAGTAAATCCCGTGTCGACGCGCCGCGTTCCAAGCGAAGATGGGCCATCGACCCAGAGCGTCCCCGAGACGCGAGGCCGTCCCGGCTCCCCGAGCAGAGCCTGCGCCGAGGACTTTACGAGACGCATCCCTGAGCCTCTACAATCCTGTGAGGAGAGCGTCTGCCCGCGTTTCTGTAAACACGGAGCCGGGGGGTCGTCATCTCCTCCGCTCGGGACGGACGGAGCCGGAATGTGAGCAGAAGGAAGCTCTGCCTCGCTTCAGAGTCTGGCCCGGGCCCAGGCATCAGTCAGAGAGCTCGGGAGTCGCGGAATCGGCCCGGATCAGACCGGATAAACCCCAAGCCTAAACCTGCTTGCAGCGCAGCCCCCTGCGCCTGCTGGTTCCAGACCGGGGCTGTGAGCCCTCGGTACTGCCGAGGGGACATTGGGGGCGTCGAGGGGGAGGGGCAGGGGGTCAGCGAGAGCCCGAGCCGTGGAGGACCGTTCGACCCGCTTCTTCATCAAGGCCTTCCCTCTCTGCCCGGCCCCCAGGTCGCCTCCACCCCCATACGGGGACTAAGGTCCCGGCACTGGCGGACGTCGAGCCCCGTCTCTGCCTGAACTGAATCCATCCCCTTAGGCGTGTCCGAGGCCAGTGCGGGAACAGCACCCGACAGTCTAGAAATAATGATTAAGCCGCAGACCAGAGCCAGACGCGAGAGCTTGATGAGGACCCGGTCGCTCGAGGCCAGCCACGGCGCCCGCAAGGAGGCGGTTCTCAAACAGAAACAGAATCAGCTGGGAACGAGCCCCTCAGGGGGGCCGGCTCCGGCGTCCCGGGCGATCGACCGCCCCGCAGGCCTGGGTGGGGCCTGGCAGACCACGCGGGTGCCGAGTCAGCCACGCCGCGGAGCCGTCGCCTGGCGCCTGCTGGGGCCCAGGAGGCAGGCGCTGCCGCCCACGATCTGGATCCGGAGCCCTGGTCTGCGGGGACCGTCCCAGGTGCGGGGTCCCTGCCCCATGGCCCGGAGACGTCGCTCCTCCTGCCTTTAGGATCCCAGGCCGGTTGACTGGGTCTGGGAAAACCCAGTGGCCCAAACTGACGTGGGGTGCGTGACCTTTAGTTCTGCTCGGCAGGTGCTTCCCAGGATTTTCCCTGAGGGTTCCAGCCGAGGTCACGCTGAGCAGCGCCCCCAGGGCTGGCGGGACAGCCTCAGCTAAGGGGTCCACGAGTGAGACCGGAGGGGACAGCCCGAGAGACGATGCAGAGGGCGAGTCCCCCGACTCCGGCCGTTCCGGGAAGGGAGCCTCGCAGGCCGTCGGATTTCCATGTCTCCCAAACGGAGCGTGGGTGACATTTCGGCCAACATCAGTTACAAAACGCAGCAACGGACGCGTGTGGAGAAAATTTAAATTCCGCGTCCGTGGCCCTGCCCGAAGGCAGCGACGACAGGGCCAAGTCACGACGCAGCTGCACAGGAGAGAGAAAACCAACGCCCATTAGGGGTCGTGGACCTTGGCGGCTGCGGGCTGACCCTCGCCCTGGGGGTCCCTCTGGAGGGCACCTGGACACGTCTCCGAGCTCCGCCCCCCTCACTGTCCTGCGCCAGCCAAATGAGCGCGTTCCAGATGCGTTCTCCCTGGGCTCGCTCGACTTCGAGAAAAAGAACGTTTCTTCGCATCCTGCGACCGAAGCTCAGGTGGAGGCGAGGGCACCTGTCACGGGAAAGCGCTGGGCGGACGGGAGGCCCCGGCGGAGGGGGGCAGAGCCACCGGGGACAGCCCCGCGGCCCGGGACTGGCTCCGATCCAGGATCCAGAGCGATGCCGCCGGCGTCTATGGGAAGCGGTGCTTGCGGGGAGGCTCGGAAGTTCCAGGGATTCCCTCACAGCGCCTGACGGGGGCCGCTGGGATCTTAACTGTTTGAATGGGGGGTCCCTGACACGGGCCGGGAGGGACTTCGGAGCTCTCCCCACCCTCACAGGTCCGGGAGGAGAAACCCGACCCCGGAGAAGCGGCCCGGCTGGGAGTGGGAGACACGGGCCGCGAATCAGACGCCCACAGGGAAGCAAGTTCATTCGGATTTCATCCCCCCTTCAGGGAACACGAGCCGGACGTGCTTCCCGCGTGTTCTCGGCGTGGACCCTGTCCCTAAGGAAGCAGAATGCACTCCCCGGCCGCTGCGGTGCGCGTGGCTTTCGGCTCGACGGCCGCCTCCCCTGCCGCGTCCGGCGTGAGGGCCACAGCCGGTGGACGTCGCCCGTTCGGGGGCGACGCCACGGCCGGGCCGGCTGCACCCCGGATGCAGAAGCGGCCGAGAGCTCGCGTTGTCCCCCGGACGCGTGGCCCGCGTCGCCCTCCAAACCAGAAACGACCTTTTCTCAGGTTCCCGGGCACAGACGCTGAAGGACAGAGAGAGGGAAGCGCGGAGGGAGGGGAAGTGGGTGGGGGGAGGGAGGCACGAGCGGGTGGGGAAAGCAAGTCTGGGAGCTCGAGCGAGCCGGAGCGTTCCTGACGGTGACCGCAAGGAGGTTGTCACTTCCAGGGGGACTGAGGCTTCTTCCCTCAGGGACAGAGCCCCCGGCGGCGCCCGGGGCTCTTCTGCTTCGACGTCACACGCAGACCCCGCGCCAGCCGGTCTGGGGGCCTGGGGTCCCTGGACCCCGAAGGTGAATCGTTTCGGTTCGGCATGTCCAGGATGAAGCCTTCGGAGACCCCCGTCTCGGGAGAGCGAGGTGACCTCACAGAGCGGGCTCTGGCGGCAAAGGACGCCGTGCTTGGCCCGGGCCTTCCCGGGGCCGGCCGCTCTCCCCGCTTCCCGCCCTCCCCAGCCCCGCAGACCCGCACTCAGGGGCCATCGGTCCCGACTTCCAGAGCCACGGCCAGTGAGCCCCGCCCGGACCAGCTCCTTCGGTCATGGCTCCGAGGTGTCGCCTGCCATCGGAGTCACGCTTTGTTTCTTCCCCGACAGCCTAAACAGTCTGTAAATAAAAACCACCCCGTCGGGCGAGGTCGCTGACCCTAGAACCTTCCTTCCTTCCGCAGTGTGGCGGGAGGGGCTGCCAGGGGGCTGGCCCCGCGGGCAGGAGGACGGCAGGTGGCGGAGTCCAAACCGCGTCCCAGACCCAGCGCTGACCCCGTTCACCGAGCGCACCTGTCGGGGTGACCGTCCCCACCTCCGGGGTTGGCTCTGGAAGGTGGCGTTCGGCCCTGCAGTCCTGGACCCCAGGCCTGGGACACGGGCCGCCAGTCGCCCGCCCCGCCTGGCCTCGGCTCGTGGCCGGATGGACCTCATTTAACGGTCGCGTCATGCCTGGCGGGACACCGGCCGCCCACAGACGCGGGGGCCTCCCCGCTGGAGTCTGTGCTGCTCCGACTGTCGCGGAAAACCTCGCGTCCCGCGGCAGCACGTTCTCAATCTGCGTTCCAGGTGGGCAGGGCAGGGAAGCCCGCGGAAGCCCCCGAGCTTGTCGTGTCGGGTTAAATCGAGCGCGGCCAATTGGGTCGTTCCTTGTTTTTCCATCTTTCTCTTTAAAAACAATATATATAAGTACCTTTCCTCGGCTGCGGGAGTTCAGCGACCCCACACGCCCCCGAGCTATTTTCCCTCTCCCTTGGCTGGCTCTCCCAGGCCGGGCTTTGCCCCTCCCCCCGCCCCCTCCCCCTCCCGCCCCGTCCCCCACCCCGTCCCCATCCCCCACTCGCTGAGGCTCCAGGTCGCTGGGTCTGGTCCTGGTTAAGGACAGGAAGGGAGTGAAGTGGAGCCGCGTCTCGCTGCCCCAGAGCCCGTCTGCAGACCGTGTCCCTTCCGGGGAGGCCTCTCCCCAGCCCCAAGGGCCTCGTCACCTCACACCCGCCTTCCAACCGAACCTGCACGGTCTGGTCGTGTTTCTAGGACGTGCGAGAGCGGGACCTGGCGTCTGCCTCAGGAATTTTTAGTGAAATGAAGTTTCTCTGTGCTGAGCACCTCAAACGTGCACGCACGTCCGCACGCGCTGTTAGCCCGCACACCGGCCAGGTCGTGCTGCTGTCCTGGTTTACAGAGGAGGAAACCGAGGCCCCGAGCCGCTTGGGCCGCCCACACCCGCAGTCGCACAGGGGACGGTCGTCGCAGCCTCCCTCGTGTCTGCCTTTCCCTTGAAAGTAGGATCCGCTGCGAGAGGAACCACAGGGAGAAGACTCTGGGATTTGCCGGTTCGAGGTGACCGTGGGCACTGACTAACGGGGGAAGCCGGCGGGAAGTCGCCGTCATCGAGCCTGAAGCCCGTCGCTAAGCAGAGGTTCCGAGAGCCAAGCCAGAGGCACGACGTGGCGCACAGCCAGGGCGCGAGGCCGGCCGCGGGCCCGACTGCTGAACGCCGAAAGGCAGAACTTCAAACTGTCTTTGAGAGCCCAGGAGCGGCCCCGTAGGCCTGTGGGGTAGAGGAGCGACTTTCCGGGCTCCCTCCGCGGCGTCCTGGTGCTCGTCGGCTCGGACGGCTCCGGGTGTGCACGTGGTGACTGACCTCTACGCAGGTCGCCACGTCTTCACTCGGATTTTAAACATGAACCCTAGTGGGCTGCGTGTGCGAGATGCGACGGGAACGTCGGAAACGAGCTTCCGAGGCGGGCCGCGACAGCACAAAGGCTCTTGCAGCTCAAACAGCGTGAAACATCAACGGCCAGGAGAGACGGAGAAGGGCCACGAGCCAGTGAGCTCAGCGGGCAGGACGGGCGATGCGAGCAGGAGGGGAGCCTGAGCAGCCGCCTCGCGACAGGCGGGAGAAAGGTGAGCGGACCCGGAGGCGCCGGTTCAAAGCCGCCCGGCGGACGGAGCGTTCTACGCCGGACAGCGTCCGCCGTCCACGAAGACACGTCGCCACGCGAGCCCCCGTGCTCTACCTCTGGGGAGTAACTGGAACCGCTAATTGGGGGAGGAATTTGGAGTAAAACAGGGAAACGCGCGGACACGTGACCCAGCCATCCCCCCGCTGCAGGCGCACAACCCCGAAGAGTCGGCTCCCGTCGGGGCCCTGTGGGGGGACACAGGGACGTGTGGGGACAGGCGCACGGCTCCGCGGGTCGGCTCCCCACGCGTGTGTCCACAAGTCGCGGGAGAATAATTTCGAGGCTCCAGGGACGCCGCGGAAGGGGCTCTGTGAGCGCGCGAGACCCCGAGCCCGGGCCTGGGGACGGGGTGGCAGCCTCGGGAGCAGCTGCAGGCTCCACTCTCTAGGGACACGTCCGGGAGGAGAGGGAACCAAACAGGGCTTTTTTAGAGAAAGAAGAGGGATGGGATCAGAAAACAAACGTACAGGACAGTTTTGTAATGAAGAAGGCGAAGCACCCCCAGTAATCACCAGAGCCGGTGCCCGTCGGTGCCCTCGGAGGGTGCGGACGCCTCCCGCATCCTCGGTCTGAATCGGGAGGGGAATATTAACTGAGATGGTCGAGGGCATCGCTGTTGAGGAGTCCCGGTCAGGAAGTTCACCCTCGAAGCCATCTCTCCCAAGTCCAACGCCGCAGACGCGACTGTGACCGCGCGAGCCGGCCGCCGGACGGACGGCTCCTCCGAAGTTCGGGCGCGATTGCTTCAGGGCTGCGTGCGCCCCAGCGGCTTCTGTCCCTGCCTTTCTGAAATCGTGATTTTAAATTCTCTCGGCCTCTCCTTTGTCCGGCACCAAACCTTCTCTGCAGATGACGTGTCTGTGAGCTTCACCTAAGGTGCATGCTTCGCTCCTCACCCCGCGAAAGAGGGAAAGTTTAACGTGTCACGTCTGGAAAGGAAGCTCCGTCCTCGACCCTCGTGGTGGAAGGAGACCCGGGCGTCCAGGAATTACTCTCAAAGCCGAGGCCCTCCCCGACCGCGAAGCCGCCCGCTAGCGCCGGGCTGGGAAGCGCGGACCTTCCGGGACCGTCGTCGACTAAATGCTTGTGTCCCCTCAAAAGCTGCGCGTGAAACCTACCCCCAGTGGATGGCATCAGGATGTGGGGGCTCAGGCAAGTGACCAGGACCTGCGAGTGGAGGTCTCAGGGATAGGACCAGAGTCCTCAAATGGACCCCAAGCAGCTCCTTGCTCCTTCTCATGTGAGGACACGGGAGCAGTGGCTTCCCCCCGCTGCGTGTCCCCGCCCTGCGGCGGCTGCGGGGGGGGGCGGGCACGCCGGGCATGTGTCCGCGACAGCTGCAGCGCTGCCCTGCACGGCCCGGGGGCGGATTCTTTGCCGGTGACCACACCGCCCCGCGTCCCTCCAGCTGTCCCCGACTCCGGGCCGCCGGGGCCCAGGGTCGCAGAGCGAGGGCGTGGATGTCGTCACCGCGGCGTCACCGCGGCAGGGGTTAAGAGTAAGCCAGGCCGATGAAGGCAGCGGGGGAAATGACGCTCCCAGAAGTGTCAGCGTTTACAGACCGGAGCAACTGCGGGGGCCCCGGCCCGGCTGACTCAGCCCCGCCCCCGCCCCCGAGCCTCCAGTCACCGTGTGTGCGGCCGCCGAGAATAGCCCAGCGTCGCGGGCAGAGACCCATGAGCCGGGGCCGGGGCCGGGCACACCGACGGGGACCTCGGGCCGCGCGGCTGTGGGTCCCACCGGCACGTGGCGTCGCCCCCTCCCACCTCGTACTGTGAATCCTACGTGCAGCGCAGGTCACGGGGCAGCCGAGCAGGTCCAGTCGCAGAAGCAAACGCGCCTCTTGCGCTGCTGAGGAGCCCGAAGGCGCGGCGGCCCCTCCCCCGGAGGCACAGCACGTGTCCCGGGGAAACGCCCGCTGCTGCCCGGCTCCGCGCACCTGAGCCCCGCGCCGACGGCCCCGAGGCCTGCAGGAGGCGGCGCGTCTCAGCTCACACAGGAGTCCCCGGCCCCTCGGCCCCCTCTGGGGGCGGGCCAGGCTGGCAGTGGCTTTCCGGGGCTCGGGGTGGGACCCCTTGTCTGGCCGGCAGCTGCTCCCTTCGTTCTGGCCCGGCCTGGCCCGGCCCCCGCTGCCGCGATGTCCCCGTCACCGGCCGGGTGCTGCTGTCCGAGGCCGTCGGGGCGTGAATGTCACTTCCCCATGCTCTCAGCTGCCGCTCCCAGCAGCTACTCGTGGGACGCTCAGCGCCGAGACCGCTCCTCCCTCCACGTCGAAAACCAGTTCCCTGGGAACCTGATGACCTTAGGTAGCGGGAATTGTCCAACTTGTGTTTCTTCGATTAATTTACGAATCAGCAGGTGATTTCAGGACAAAGCGACAATTGAGAGAGGGAAGGAGGGCGGTGGGGGAGCCTGGCGGGGACGAGGGGGACCCGGGGCCTCTGCGGCTGGCCTGTCCCTGTCCAGGCTGCCGGGCGCCTCCAGGCCCGGGCGCGCGCTCCCTGAGACCAGTCCAGGCTTTGAAGGTAACACTGAACGTGGCCACGCAGCTGCCGACCGACTCGGACTTTAAGGAGAGGACGGCGGAGCCAGGGAAGGACAGAGGGCCCTCTCCTGGGCTCCTCCCTCAGCGACATCCCAGCCCGGGGACCCGACACATTTCCCTTTAGTTTTCAAAACACCTCCCTGGCCTGGGCCTTGGGGTAGGGTGACAGATACCCGGTACGCGGCGACCCTGAGAAGGGAAGTACAGGGATTACGTGTTTCCTGCCGTGGTCTGTATCACGGTTCCCGTCAACAGCTACGTCCCGTCCCCTGCAAACGACAGGGACTTACCAGCACGTGCCACGTACTGATACTAAGTGTGCCAGACGCTGGCACAGGCTGTCAGGGTCATTTCACAGGTTAGAAGCCTGAGACGCAGCAGCATCTGAGCCCCGGTTCGTTAGCCACCGACGTCCCTATTTTTACCACCAACCGCCCCCCCCCCACGACCTTCTAGCAAAGCCCCTGAAAGTATAAAAAGTAAAATACAAAGCTTTACGGTTACCGACCGATGGCGCGTCGGGGCGCACGGCCTCGGCGCCAGGTCCGCTCCGTTGCGGACACGTTCTCTGATGCTCTCCTCTTCGACGAAGTCCCGATGATGCAGGCGTCAGAAGCTTTGCATGAGGAAGATGAGGTCACGTGTGGAACAGGCGTTTGCTCGTCGTGAAAAGCGCCGTGTGAACGTTAACCTTCCTCCCAACCTCCGGGTGGTTTGAGGAGCAGCGAGAAGACCCCTCCCATCTTAAAATACCTCTAATGGGGAAACTGTGACTTTTGGGAGCAAATGTCCCTCAAAGATGTGGATACCGTATTCGCTCCCTTCTTCGAGTCGCCAGCCATGGCTCCTGAGCCGGAACGAATTACTGCGACGGGGCCGCTGTCCTCACTGCCAGCGGGGACCGGCTCGTCTGCCAGTGGAGAGAGGGCCCAGAGAACCCAGAGATGCTGAGCACAGCTGCTGCGCGGTGAAGTCGGGGCCCCGTGGTCGGGGACGGGGAGCAGACGCCGAGCGCATGGCAGGGGGAAAGGGCCAGACGCGGGGCAAGGGCCAGGCCTGCCGAAAGCCAGGAAGCCGCGGGCTGACGCCGTCCGTGCTGCTCCGGGAAACTGCTCCTCCTGAGCAGGATGTTTTCGTTAGAGGCTGGGACTCACCTCAGAAGAATCTGACGAGGCTCTAAAGGTGCCGTTCTCACCGGGCTGCTGTTGGTGTTAGGTCCTCCCCTTCACAGGAACGTCGTCCGTGTAAAGTTCAAACACACAGACGAACACACGGAACGGCTCTTCGCCCTCGTGGGGGGTCCCGTACCCTTTAGGAAGCATGTCCCTCGCGTGCAACGAGGTCGGAAGCGATCGGAGGGCAGCCACTTCAGCCCTTCGCCGGATGCGGCCGGGAGTGGGCCCCTCAAGCTCGGACTGCGGGGTCCGCCCTTCTGCGGGCGTTTTGCTCCAGTGTTCGTTTTGTCAACAGAGAAAGAAGACCCTAAATGACACAAACGTCTCACCAGGGACTTGGTCCAAATGATCAGCCTTTCTTTTCTCCATCTATCATGGTCCTAACTGCAGGGGAAGTAATTCCATCCGCCCCTGTCCCGGGGGCCTGTTTGAAGTCCCTCGGCTGCCATTTCCTAGGTGGTGGGATGGAAGCGGGAGGCAGAGCGAAGGACACATGCTCCTGCCTCCTCTGGATTCCGGGAAAACCGACATCCACAGGCACCTGGCTGGTCGCCCACCAGGATGCCCTCGCTCCATGCGCAGAATGTGCCAAAACGTGCGTTGGGGTGGGGGCGCCCTGCAGGCTCCGTGCCCAGGGGAGAGACCCCAGGTGTGTGCTACCAGGCGGTGTCCTCTGCTCCCTGAGGCTTACCTTGCGCCAGGCAGCAGAGCCGGCTGGCCTGGGGCACGAAGTGTTGTCCGAAAGGCGCGACATTTTCACGCGTGCACGGAGGCTCCCTTTACAGAGCGCGCCCGTGGTCTTCCTCTCATCTGGCGCCCGGCGGGCCGCCGTGCGCGGCCTGGCAGGGCAGTTTACACTGTTTCAGGTGAGAACGCCCACTGCAGAGCGTCAGGGACTCACCAGCCGCCCAGGGGTGGGCGGATCGATGGGCGTCCACTTGAACCCACGGTCCCTGATTGCTACAGCTGAAACGCGGTCGGGTAAGAGTTGCGGGTTGGTGGCACATTTAAAAAAATTAAACACTCGCATCCCCTTAACACCCCTTCGGGTTTTTCTTTCTTCATTTTTTTTTTATCAGTTTCAAGTGTACACGACACCGATTAGACATTTATGTGGTTTATGAAACGATCGCCCTAACGGCTCCTCCTCTCCTCCAGCTCCACCCGCCACCACATTACTGCCGACTGCATCCCCTGTGCCCTGCTCCCCATGCCCGTGACCAGTTGTTATCAAGTTTTAAACTCATCGGTGATCACTGGCATTTCGGAGGCCTCGGAGACACCGATGGACCCTGCACCGCGTTTCGGCCACGCTGGGGGTGATTCTGCTTACTGTCACGTCTGTACTGAGCCTCTTCGAACCTCGGATGGCTTCGTAGAGCTAGCTCAGCGATCTGGGGAATAGATTTGAGTCGTGGCTGGCGGAAGAGATAAATCCGTCATTTCTGGATCTTTGGGATGATGAGGAGCGGACAGTGGGAGTAATTGTACTTTCTGAACAGGAAAGTGTGCTCAGTTACTCACACCAACTCTGCTGGGAAAAAAAGTCAGGATTAAAAAAATAATTGTTCTTCAAAGCATCGGGAGCACAGAAAATAGCAGGGAATTCCTGGACGAGGATCTCAGGGAAGGCCTGAGCCTAGGAGAGTGACCTCAGTGCTGAAGGCCCTCTTGCCCTGAGAGAATTTGCTCCCTCAGCGAATTCGAGCTGCGTTTCGGAGGCTCTATGGAGCGCCAGGAAGACGGGCTGCAGCTCCGGACCCGGCCCACCCCGCAGCCCGTGACGACCAGCGTGAGCGCGTCCTCCTGCGACGCTACAGGGGCCGCCACTCCAGGGTCACGAAGCGCTGAGAATGAGCAGGGAGCAGAACCTGGCGAACAGGTGGCTCCCGCATAGGTTTACAACCTGAAAAACTCGATTCACAGACTGGGCCTAAGCTGACACGTATACGTACAGTTCACTGTCCCGGATTCTAAAAAGGCCCAATTTCTCCTATTTCTGAAAAAATTCTCACAGTAGCGTTCCACAGAAAATAAGCATTTACGGCAGAAATAACCAAACGGAAGGATAAGGCATCATCAGAGGAAGCAGGCAGACGTGACAGGGAAAGCGTCCGCGGCGACAGCCTCCAGAGGGGGGAGAAAGCAAGGAGCTGTCTCGGAAACGGCTCTCGCTGGACTGGACCAGGCTGCAACGGGCCGAAACCGTCTCCGGGGAAGGAAGCTGTTAAAAATGACCCAGGACGCGTGAACGAAGGCAACGACGAGAGCTTCTAGAATGTAAAGGCACAATCAGCACAAGGGAAACTTCGCCGGCTGGTTAACCGCTGTCCAGAAGCAGCGGAGTGGGTTCTTGTGAACCAGACGTTCGGCCGGAAGGAATCACTCAGAACGCAACGCAGGAAAACAAACAAAAACGAACAAACACAACAAAGAGATGGAAAAGCGTAAGCAATTCAGCAACACGGAGGACGTGGTGGGAAACTCCAGCGGGAGGGCGGGAAGGACGCGGAGCGGAGGCGAGACTGCGGGTGCCACTTTAAGAGAACGAAGGAAACTCCCCGTCCCCGCTGAGACAGCAGGAAACTCTTCAGCTCCTTCGCGGAAAGAAGAAAGCGGACCCATGCGTGGACGTGGCACGGTGAGCTCCTGAGACTCCGAGAAGAAATTCTGCAACGCCTCGGCCCCTCGCACACCACCGGGCCGGGCCGGGCCGGTGGAGGAACCGCCTGCAGGAGCAGAGGGACGCGGGCGGCTGACTTCCCGGCGCCAACGCTGAGAGGAAGAAGCCAGTGGAACGACATCTCCGATGCGCTCACGCGAAGTAAATGCCGTGGTGGCATTTCCGGGGAAACGCCTTTGAAGAATGAGGAGGAATAAAGAAAGACGTTTCAGACAGGCAAAGCGAAGAGCAGATCCTCGGGCACAGGTGCATTTAAGGCTGAAGAAAAGCGAAGACGTAAATAATAGGGCGGACTTCGTGTTGGGGAGGGGGTGTGGGAAATCCACCCGATTTTCCAAAAAATGTCAAATGGCTATAAAATTCTATTGATTTTAAAATTAATATTTGCAGTTAATATCGCACGATTTTCAGACATAGCATCTTCTTTTGCAACAAGATGCCAATGATGGAGTCTGTCCCCTTTCATCATTAATCATTTGTAAACTGAAAGTGGTTCCATAGTGCGGCAGTTGGCACGTCTGCTCTTCACGCAGAAGGTCCTGGGTTGCCGCCCAGTGGAGCCACAGCCCATGGTCTGTGGCCAGGCCTCCCTGAACACGCCCGATGTCTGGTCTTGGAAGCTAGAAGGGTCGGGCCTGGTTAGCGCTTGGATGGGAGACCCCCTAGGAAGGTCAGGTGCTGGAGGCGTAAATAATAATAAATCATTTAAAAAATAATAATCATTTACAAATTGTACGTTTCCTAAGAGACTCAGGAACAGGCGAAACCGTGAAAAAGAGGCTTGGAGGTATCTCCTCCCTTTGACTGCGTTTTAGTTCTAAAAGCTCTGCTGTCTTCCATGATGTCACTCTGCTTCCCTCACCGTAATGTGATGAACTGCTAATAATGAAATCATCCCACATTTACGGGAAACCTACCCTGCTCCAAGGACTGCGAGGCGAGTGAGGCGAGTTACTCGTTTTCTCTAATCCTTACCGCACCCCTGCAGGTGAGGTGACGTCACCGTTTTGTGCTTTGGGAAACTGAGGCAGGAGACGGGGGACCTGCCTGGTGCAGCGCTAGCGGCGAGCAGTTCAGAAGTCGGGTCCGGCTCTGTCTGATGACAAGGCCTGGGCGAGGAGGTGACAAGTCGGCAACCTGGTCAGCACCCCCCACGTCCTCCTCGCGTGGGGGGCTGGGGCGCTAGGGCGCTCCCCCGACCTGCCGTGCACTTGCATCGGCCCCCGGGGCCCCTGCTAAAACACAGCCCCTGACGAGTCTGACGTGGGCCGGAGGGTACGGGTCCAGGTTTCAACAGCGAGAGCTCGGCCTGCGGAGCAGGAGACGGGCCAGAGCTGCGGATCGCGGAGTGGGCCCTGGGGATGCCGCGCCCACACCTGCAGCCGGGCCCGGGTCCTCGGAGCGCCATGTCAGGGCCACAGAAGTCCTGGCCGCCAACCAGCCCCACCGGCCCATGTGTGTCTCCTGCCGCTCTGGCGTCCAGAGGCACCGGGGCCACCGAGCGCCTGGCTCCTCCTGACCTGTCGCTGGCTGTGGCCAGGGCTGCAGGCTCCGGGGCAGAGGGCGGCACCGCGGTGGCCCGCGCTGCGGGAGCCTGTCGCTCGCGAGTCTGGGGAGGAGGCGGCTGGTGGAGGGAGAAGCGCCAGACAGTCTCCAGGGAGCTGCGCCCCGGGTCCTTGCAGAGGACAGAGGCCGCTGGAGGAGGAGGAGAGGAGAGAGGGACACAGGAGGACGGGGAGGAGGTGACAGGAGAGGGGGCCTGTCTCTGCCCAGACCAGGGCTGAAAGGCTCGGCGGGGCTGGAAAGAACAAGGGCTGCAGAGAAGGGTTCCTGGGATGTGGCCGCCTCCTCGACAGGAGAGAGGAAACCACTGCTTTTAGGTTTTGTTTTCTAAAGAGCTTATGAAAAAGCCAAGTGTTTCTCATTCCGGTGAGTCCCACTCAGGTCCTTTCTCATTCCACGGTCAAGGAGGGCCCTCAACTCCGGGGACTGGCCTCCAAGTCGGAACCTCTGATTCAAAACGTCGTGCGACAAACACCTTGCAGGGCCACCCCTATGCAGGTTCGCCACGGGAAAAGCAGTGTCCACGCGGCCGAGGCTTCAGCACACGACGTTTGAATCAGGAGTCCTGGTTAGAAAGAACGGGCGCCCTGCCTGTTTTCTTAAATAGACGTCTCGGAAACAATTATTTACATTATTTGCAAAAAACAAAAAGAAAAATTCCCCGGGGTGCCCAGTCGACTGCCTTTCCCGGAGCAAGAACGCACTGTTCTGAGCCCTTGATCCGTTCTGGGCCGTGATAACAGCCTTATGAGGCCGTCGCTGTTGTCCCATTTCATAAACGATGAAACCAAGGCAAAGCGAAGGGGCTCAGGAGCTTGGTTACTCGACACTGCCCTGTCCAGAGAAGGAGAAGAAAAGCCATGAAGCGGGAAAACACCGGGAGACGACACCTGACAGAGGGCTGTCACCTGAAGTACGCAAAAGACTCTCCAAACTCAATGATGACGAAACAAACGACCTGCTTTAGAAACGGGCACCACCCCGAGCAGGCGACTCATCGAGACGACGTACGGACAGCGAGTGAGCACACGTGTCGTCAGGAAGATGCGAATGAAAGCAGCAGCCAGGTACCAGCTGGTGACGCACACTCCTGGGAACGGCCCGAACCCAGCCCCGACGGCAGCAGACGCCGGTGAGGACGCGGAGCGGCGGGGACGCGCCCTCCTGGCTGGTAGGGACCCTGCAGGGCACGTGTGTGTGGTCACTTGGGAAGACAGCTTTATGGTTGTGGATAAACGTACTCTCACCATAGGATGCGGCAATCGCTTTCCCTGGTATTTATCCCAAGGAACTGAAGCCCTACGTCCACACGAAAACCTCCCACGGATGCTTATGGCATCTTTGTTCACCATCGCCCGAACTTAGGAGCCACCAGGATGCCCGTCGGTGGGTGACGGATGAAAAACGGGTCCATGCAGACAGCGGGACGTCAGTCAGTCCTAGAAAGCAACGAGCGCCCGGGCCGGGAGAAGACGTGGAGGAAACGCAGCCGCGTCCGACTGAGTGGAGGAAGCCGGTCTGAAAAGGCTGCGTGGTTCCCACGCCGGACAGTGACATTCGGGGAGACGCAAAACCGGGGAGGCGGGGAAAGGGGCGGTGCTGGCGGGGGCGGGGCGGGGGCGAAGACAAGAAGAGGAGACGATTAGGGGAGAACACGGAGGATTTCGGGGCAGCGAACCCAGTCGGTGTGGCACTGTGACGCGGATGCGCGACACGCGTGTGTCGCCCAGAGTGAACGCAAACGGAAGCTACAGACTCTGGGTGACGACGACGGGACGGTCTAAGTTCGCCGACTGTCACAGACGCCCGCGCCGGTGGGGGATTTGGTAGTGGGGGAGGCGTGAGCCTGCGGGGACAGGAGACGCGTGTGTGGGAAGGCTCTGTCCTTCCTGCCAAGTCTGCTGTGAAGGCGAAGCAACCCTGCCCGGCAAAGTCTGCTCAGACAGGATGAAAGAGACGGCGTCCCAGCTCCCGTGCGTAAGAGGGACAAGGCCTGAGCGTGGGGAGCAGCAGGGGCGTGGGAAAGTTTTCGTTACTATTTGCTAAAAGTCCAGGTCTACACGGTGACCTTTACCGGACAAAGACAGAGAGAAAGACAGTAAGAGACGGGCGGGCGGGCGGGCCGGCCGCGACACGGGAACCAGACGGTTCGGTCCAAGGCAGCATGTGCCAGAGACTTAGCTCTCAACACCGAAGCCGGCGTTTTTCCAGCTTCGACGGCCTCTCGACAGGTCAGCTCACTGGGTTTTACCAGCCTCGTTTAAAGATCTGAAATACAAAATGGCCTGGACGCACTTAATGAGGGTATCGATTTCGACACGCGGTTTTCCACGCTGCGCCGCCCCGGCCCCCTCGTGTGCTCACGGAGCACACCTCTGGCTGGGCCATCCAGACAGTAGTGAGAGAGGGTGTCGTCGAGGCGATTTCAGCTGCCCAAGTGTGTTCTAAGGACCAAGCGGCGTGCCGACAGCCACCGGCAGCCCGCGTTGGGCAGGGGGGCAGCAGGGGTCAGGAGGCACCTGGAAGCACCGCGTCTGAGGCCCGAGCGCCACGAGGAAGCTCTGTCTGCAAGCACCAGGTGAAGAGCAAGTTGTCGGCGGACGGAGTCGGACGCGGACACCCTCAGGTGCGGAGAGAAGAAGGGGACAGGATGAGGTTCAGGGTCAGACAGGAGCAGACGGTGCAGGCCTTGCGGATTCTTTGCGAGGAAAACAGCCACCTCGTGGAGGAGACCCCGGTGTGTCAGGGTGTGTGTGTGTGAGGTAGAGACCCCGAGGGGGCGCCCTCATCTCTGCTTACAATCAATCCGCACGTGCCCTAAGTCTCACCAGGCTGGGGAGGAAGGAATGAGGGGCAGCAGTGATGCCCAGGGCGTGTGCGTGTGTGTGCGCGCGCGCACGTGTCAGGGTGAGTCAATTTATAGCCGTTACCACTTCGGAGGGACATTCGAGGGGGCCTGTCCCGTGGACGGAGGAGACTCGGATGCAAAGTCGGAACTCAGGTCTGAGGCAGAGACACAAAGATGCAGCTCAGTGGGGGAGCAGAGGAGCCCCTGGGGGGGGGGCCTCGCAAGCAAGGAAGGGCCCTCCGCGGCGTCCTCTCAGGGACGGAGAAGTGCACGTCCTCAGAATACTTCTAAAAATGGCGCGCTGGAGTCCGTGAGTGATGTCTGGCGTGTTCCGCTCAGCAAACGTGTCTTCAGAGGAAAAAGGAACCTTTCCCATTTGTTCCGATTTTATCGTCATAATTTTGAGGTATTTGGAGACTGTCTTGCCCCCTCATACGACAGTCCTTCCAGTTCATTTTTTTTGTAAAGATGCCATGGTAAAAAGGTAATAATGACCGTAAAGTACTCGCTCGTGGCTCTGATGCAGTGTGAATCTTAGAGCTCGGAGCATCATATACCCAACGCTGCTCATCAGTGGAGAAACCGCATCTCTTGCGTACAAATAAGTGCACAGACACACCCAGAAATGAAGCATGTTTTGCCCCTAAAGCGACTGGTCCTGATAAACAGGCAGCGGTTTGAAAAACAGCACATCAACGTCCATTTTACCAAAGCGGACTTGCGAGAGGTGCGTCGTCGGGGAAGGCCTCGCTGGTCGTCTGTCAGCTAGGAACGCTCCTCACCGGCGCTGGGCGCTGGGGGCGAACGCCTGGTGGCCACGAGTGAACCCTCTCCCTGCAAGAAGCGCGCGGGTCTCAGGCACGTTCCGTTTCTCTCTGCAAAACGTTACCCTGGTTTTCAGTGCAAAGAGGAACGAAACGTGGACAGATGAGCTACTGAGGGTCCTCCCTTCCTCACGCATTTCACTAGCACGAAGCGTGTTGGTGGCTCCACCTTACAGAACAGCCACCTGCTTAGTCCCGTCTGCAAGCCGGGCCCCGGTCCAGAGGCGGGTAGGTGGCCCTGGTGGTTCCTGTGCAAGTCCCCACGCTGCCGCGCCGCCTCCCCGCCCCCTCCGGCTCTGTCTTTTCAACAAGTCACCGTCTCTCCTGGAACAGAGATTAGGCCTCTCCGTCATTTGAAAGGACACACTTTAACACGTATTTTCCCGAAGAAGGAAGACCGGAGCACAACGAGAATGCTCGTTGTCAACTTCCATCATTCTCGCTGCGAAGTGAAGGCGGCGACAGATAAGGGATTTGCCAGACATTTTCCAGGGCGTTTTTGTGTTTCAGGGTCTAAAGTGCTAGTGTGCGTGGAGAGCCCACAACGGAGCTGGACTGTTTCCGGCCAGAGTGCGGCTCCGACCGGCGCTGGGCCCGGGGGTGTATTCAGGTTGCCCGCAGCCACCCCACCCTTTGGTGCTCCCGACAGCTGGACACGTCCGAGGCGAGAAGACCGAGTCAGTGCTCAGCGATTTTCACGCCCTGCCTGGGGCTCTGCACCCCCTCGGCCCCCGCTGCACCAGCGACTGTGAACGCTTCTGGTTCCGATGGACCCAGAGGATGACCGGCCAGAGTGGCCGTCCGGACGCTCCAAGGGGCGGAGCAGCGGTCTCCCTCGTGGTGACTACGGAGGGAGGGGAGTCATCTGGCGATTTCCTTCCCCAGTAATGACGTGCCAGGGCCGTTTTGCTATTAAAAATCCCCAGGAAAGAAGAATCAGTGCGTGGGCCATGGCGATGGGTGCGATTCGCGGGGGAGCGGGGTGCGGGGGCGCAGGAAGAGGGCTCGGGTGAGGCTTGCAGCTCCCGGCAGCCGGCGGCGTGTCTGGGGCCAGCGAAGCGCCCAGCTCCGGGGGTGCAGGGAGAGGTGGGGGCGAAGGCAGGGAGGACCGCAGGCCGCGCAGGCCGCGCCGGCTTCGCCCTGATCGCCCCCAGGATGTCCGCGGACGGTAACGGGGACTAAAGAAAGACACAAAGGAAAACGTGCTCGGGCGCCGGGCCCGGGCCGCGCCACGGGAGACGCGTCCGCTCGGGGCTCGGGGCTCCGGACGCGGGGACCCCGGGGCGCGCGGGCTGCGGCTGGGCTTCGGGGGGAGGAGGCTGCGCAGGGGGGCGCGGGGAGGGGGCGGGGAGGCCGGGGAGAGGGGATGGGGGAGGGGACGCGCGAGGGGGCAGGGAGGGGGAGCAGGGGGAGGGGACCGGCGAGGGGGCGGGGAGGGGACAGGTGACGCGTGGGCGGGGCGGGGGGGACGGGGGGGGGGGTAGCCGGCCCGGGGCGCGGCGCGGAACCCGCTCCCGGGGCGGCGGGCCCGGGCCGGGCGCGGGGCCCGGGGCCGCGGTCAACGCCACGGACCGTTGCTGCGGCCTCGGCCCGGGCGGGGGGCGGGGGGCAGGGGCACGGGGAGGGGGCGCGGGCGGGCGGGGGCCGGGCCAACCCGGGCGGGTGCGGGCGGGGGGGCGGGGGCCGCGGCGGCGTCTCGGCTCCGCGAAGGGAGAAGGGGGGTGGGGGGCGCGGCCACGTGCCCGGGCGCTGTGTCCGGGCGCCACCTGCCGGGGGCGCGGGGCGCGGCTGCGCCCCCCGGGGGGGGGGCGGGCCGTGCGCGCGCCCGGGGCGAGGCCCCCCCCCCACCCCCAGCCCCCCCCCCGGGTGCTGGACGCGCGCACCGGCCCCACGAGGCGCCGGCACAAAGGGGCGCCGGGCCCCGGCCTGGGGGTCGGCGCGCGGCCCGCCCGGCGTGTGCACCGCCCCGTCCGCATCCCCGGCCCCCTCCCCGCCCCCTCCCCGCACCCCCCAGCGTCCCGGGGACCCGCGCGCCCGGGCACACGCGCGGAGTTTTTCAAAAATAACACATCGCCAGCCGGGCCCGCGCCGCCGCCCCTCCCCCCGCGCCGCCCCCGTCCGCGCGGGGCGGGGCGGGCGGGGCGGGGCCGCGCGCCATTGGCCGGGGCGCGCGTGACGCGGGCCGCGCGGCCCCTGATAACGACTTGGGCGCGGGCCCCGAACTTTTCGCGGAGGGAGCGCGCGCGCCGCGGACGCCTGGGGTCCGGCGCCTGCGGCCGGAGCGTCGCGCGGAGCCCGGCGGCCCGGGCGGGCGGCGTCCAGCGCGCGCTGCCCCCGCGCGCAGCCTGGACGGCGGGCCGGGCGCCGGGGCCCGGAGGGCGCGCCCGTCGGGACGGTGGAGCGCCGCGGGGCGCGCGCGAGCGCGGGCGCGGGCTGGCGCGGCGGGCCATGGTGCAGCAGGCGGGCGCGGCCGAGGCGGAGCGCGGGCTGCCGCGCGGCGCGCTGGACGCGGCCGAGGCCGAGCTGGCGGCCTGCAGCCCCGCGGCGCTGGACGAGGGCGACCCCGACTGGTGCAAGACGGCGTCGGGCCACATCAAGCGGCCGATGAACGCGTTCATGGTGTGGTCCAAGATCGAGCGGCGCAAGATCATGGAGCAGTCGCCGGACATGCACAACGCCGAGATCTCCAAGCGCCTGGGCAAGCGCTGGAAGCTGCTCAAGGACAGCGAGAAGGTGCCGTTCATCCGCGAGGCCGAGCGCCTGCGCCTCAAGCACATGGCCGACTACCCCGACTACAAGTACCGGCCGCGCAAGAAGCCCAAGCCCGACGCGGCCGCGCGGCCCGCCGCGGCCCACGGCGCCGGCGACAAGGCGGCCCGCGGCGCGGCCAAGAAGGGCGCCCGGCCCCGCGCGCCGCCGCCGCCGCCGCCGCACGCCCCGGCCGCCCCCGCGCCGCCGCCGCCCGCCGCCGCCCGCGCGCGGCCCGGCGACCCCGGCGAGGACGGCGGCGCCCGCGCAGGGGGCGGCCCCGCCGCGCGCAGGTGCGCGCGCCTGGACGACGAGGACGGCGCCGGCGCCGACGACGCGGACCTCGACGAGGCCCCGGCGCGGCGCGCCCGGCCGGACGCGGACGACGCGGACGACGAGGAGCCGCCGGGGCCGCCGCGGCTGCTGCGCCCCCCGGGGCCGCCGCCCCCGCCGCCGCCGCCGCCGCCGCCCGCGCCCCCCGCGCCCCGGCGCTGCAGCGTGGCCAAGGTGCCCGCCAGCCCCACGCTGAGCAGCGCGGCCGAGTCGCCCGAGGGCGCCAGCCTGTACGACGAGGTGCGCGCGGGCGGCGCGGCGGGGGCCGCGGGGGGCGCGGGCGCCGGCGGCCGCCTCTACTACAGCTTCAAGAACATCACGCGGCAGCGCGCGCCCTCGCCGCCCGCGCCCCGCGCGCCCGCGGCCGCCGGCCCGGACGGCGACGACGACCTCATGTTCGACCTGAGCCTGAACTTCTCGCAAAGCGCGCCCGGGCCGGGCGAGCCGCAGCTGGGCGGCGCCGCGGCCGCGGGCAGCCTGGCCCTGTCCCTGGTGGATAAGGACCTGGACTCGTTCAGCGAGGGCAGCCTGGGCTCGCACTTCGAGTTCCCCGACTACTGCACCCCCGAGCTGAGCGAGATGATCGCCGGCGACTGGCTGGAGGCCAACTTCTCCGACCTGGTGTTCACGTACTGAGCGCGGCCGGCGGCGCGGGGCCGCGGGCCCCGGGCGCGAGGCGCGGGCGCGGCGGCGAGGATGCGGCGGATGGAGGATGGAGGATGAGGATGGAGGAGGCGGGGGCGCTGGTGGCGGTCCTGGTGGCGGGGGTGGCGGGGAGCGGAGGAGATGCCGATGTCTATGTGATAGGGTGACACAAAGAAATGGGAAAAGATGAAATTTTCTGGTGCGGTTCAAGTGAAACGAGTCGTTTTTGAACATTTTTCCTGTCCTTTTTTTTTCCCTTTTTTTTTTGGTCCCCGTCCCCTCCTTTACGGTGTCTCAAGGTAGTGGCATACCTAGTCTGGAGTTGTGATCCCCACCCCCCAGATGTGTTTTTGTAATGATTTCTTTTTCCTGAAATCCGTGATTGCAACAAAGGCGGAGGGGGCGGGGCGGGGAGGGAGGAGGGCCCGCCCCGGAAGGCGCGGTTGGAAGCTTGTTGGTCTTTGAAGTCTGGAAGACGTCTGCAGAGGGCCCTTTTGGCAGCACAACTGTTACGCTAGGGAGTTGGTTGGAGATTTTTTTTTTTTCCTTAAGAGATTTTAAAGAACTGGTGATTTTTTTTTCAGCAAACAGAAAAAGGGACCATGGCAACTTTTTTATTTTATTTTATTTTTTTGGAGGGAGAAAACTGATGTCTTCTATGCATCCGATTCTTAACAAAACTGCAGGGAGCTTGAAATAAAAATGCAGACTGTACAAACGCTTACAAAAAAAAAACTGTGAACTGACAAGATCAGAGTTTACTTTTCAGATCAAATTGTTTATGGTTTTACAAATGTGATTTCTACTTGCCAACTTTTTTTTGTAACTTGTTCCCTTATACCTCCTTGATTGAATACCAGACAGCCTAGACCTCATTACAAAAGGTATTGAAAAACATTTTTGATACATAACAGACCTCAGTCTTTTTTAAAAATTAATATATTTTCAGGCGTATTTTTGTACAGTGAAAAGGGAACATTCTTGCTGTGTTTTTCCAGTAAGACTTTCAGGCACTTCTTCCCTTTCGATTTCTTTCTTTTCCTCTGTTTTTTTAGCATGCAAGTATGTCGGTACGTTATGTCCTGGTTTCAAAGGATTAAAATTTTAAAATAATCCTTGCATCTAAAGGCCTTGTGGTTAAAGAAAAAAAAAAGCAAACTTTTTTGTGTACAGCTATAGTAGAGATTTGTTCCATATTTGTAGGTAAAGATTTATTGAAAATGGTGATATAGACCTCAGAGCTGTTATCTTAGTTTAAAGATTGTATATGTACTGTACTATAGTAGGACTTTATGTATCTCATACGCTGTGATGTGGATGGAGCCCCAGATGGAAGATTTAAAACTGGATTCTCGATTTTTAGCAAAAAAAAAAAAAAAAAAAAGGAAAAAAAAGGCACATAGTTTAAAAAGTTTCTCATTTCGTGCAATATAACCTAAAGAAAGAACAGACCATCTGCGTATTTTGTAGCAAATGGTGGCAAAGCAGACTGAATGCACTGTCGACATCATTGCCTGTTTTTTCTTTTTTTTCCTTTTTTGTGCTGGGAGTCTGTATCTTGACAATTTTAATAATAAATCAGCTGGAACTGATAGAAACTCGCATCGCCATTAGTGTCTACGGAGGTCGCGGCGCGTGCAGGGTCCTCGGGCGGCGGGTTAGCACCCCGAGAGGGGTCCCCCGGCCTTCGCGCCCCCCACCCCGCCCCCACGGGCTCGTCCTGAGCCCGGAGCCCGCGCGCGGTCCCCGCGCCCCGGGGCGCGTCCCCTCCCGGGCTCCCGCGGGGTGGGCCCGGCCGCTTTCCGTTTGGCGGTTGCTTGTGCTTGGAGGCTGCGTCG
This sequence comes from Cynopterus sphinx, assembly GCA_030015415.1. Lineage (NCBI taxonomy): Eukaryota > Metazoa > Chordata > Mammalia > Chiroptera > Pteropodidae > Cynopterus > Cynopterus sphinx. The sequence continues at coordinate 773,511 of CM057383.1, forward strand.
CCCTCCGCGTGTGCGCAGTGGGGGGTGCCGCAGGGGGCCGGGGAGGCTGGGGGGTCCCCCTCTCCCCGGCACCTCGGGGCGGCTGGGGGCGGCCCTGCGCCCGGGGGTGCGTGCGGCTCTCCACGCCCGGGCCCCCGTGTGCCCGGCACTGGACCTGGAGACGCGCGGGGCCCGCGGGCCGGGGAGGGGAAGCGACCCGGGGAGGGGCGGCCCCGGCGGCCCCGCACCCCCACCCCCCCACACCCCTCCCCACACGCCGCCACCCGGGGGTGGGGCTCGGGGCCGTGTGCCCGGGCAGCCCCGCCCCCAGCGCCCCCATCGCGGGGTCCCGGCCCCCGCGAACCGACATGCGGCGCGGAGTCGCCACGGCCCCCCTTCACCTGCCGAGTGACCCCCGGGGGCTGCCGGTCCGGGCGGCTCCCGCTTCCCGCCCGCCCCCACCCCGGCCGCGGACGGCCGGACCCCGGCCCCCTCCCCTTTCCGGTGACCGAGGTGGCGGGGGCAGAGGCCCGGTGCAGGCGGGGCTGGGGGCCTGGGAGGCCCAGGGCCCCCACTCCCACCCCGGGAAACCGCGCGGGTCGGCGCGCGCTGGCCGTGGAGGGAGGGACCGCGGGCGCCGCCGGGGCGCGGGGAGCTCGGGGCCCCCGACGGAAACGCGCGGCCCTGGTTTCGGAAAGGACAGGACAGCCGTGCAGCCTGCCTTCCCGGTCGGAAGCCGGGAGCATTGGATGGGCGCTCGGCCGTCCAGACGCAGCCCCGCGGACGCAGGCCGCTCGCCCCGACGCTTCGGGCTGTCCGGTGCCGGCGTCGCGGACCCCGCGTCCCAATGCTTCACGGAAAGTGTGCACGGCGCACACACGGCCTCCTCGCCACGGGGTAGTCCTCAACGCAAGTTCGGTTGCATCTCCCCTTAGTCTCCCAAGCCAGTCTGGTTTTGGACGAGGCGTTGACAGAATCCCTAGAGCGGTGACGTGGGGGCGGGGCGGGGCGGCCCGGCCGGCGGGTGTCCTGCTGCGTCCCTCACTAGTCCACAGACTCCCAGGCGAGCCTTTGGGGAGGGCTCCCATCTCCAAGGCCCTGAACCAGCATTCTCTTACTGATTCTTTAAACCGTGGAAATAATCTTCCAGCTTCAGACTCTGACATGCATCCCTTTTATTGAAAATAATAATAATAATAATGCTAATAAAAGGCAGTGTGTTTAAACTGTGCTTTGCAAATAGTGTGTATGTGATGAATGACTACAGTCACAGGGCAAATTATTTGTAGAATGCTTATCTTTTAGCTAGAAAAAAAATGACACCCCTTTTGGGCAGAGATGTTTCTTTTTAAATGTTAATTAATCAAGGGGAAGTGATTTAAATATGCATGCATATAGCAGTCAGGATGATCTAGATGTGTTTTGGGTTTTTGGTGGTTTTTTTTTTTTTTAGAAAAAAAGGATTCAAAAGGCAGGACTTGTTTTTCTCTGGGAGCTGAATTCATAATCACGGGATATTGGTACAGTACAAAAAAATGCACGTGTGTTTTTCACTTCCGAATTTGAATGGCTTGCCCAAGGAATCTGAGAAATAAAGCAAATAAGTTGCTCTATTTTAAAAGTAGTCATTCTATATAAATATATTATATCAATCTTAACTCTTTTATTCTCTGATATGATTAATGATATGTATATTCCTACTTTTTCTTCTATGGGCATATGTATCCTTGCAGACATTTTGGAGAGAGGTTTTTCTGGGACTCTCCCATTTATAGACTCTTTATACTCTTTTACTGCGTGGTCCTCTGCTTTTAACAGATTTCTGAGGCAAATATATTTGTGCTTTTTCTTATGTAGGATGACCAGCAAAACTAGTTTACTGAGTTGTCAATTTGATCAGTAGAGAAGAAACTTTCTTTATTACAGTTTCAGGGAAGATCTTTTCAGGATATTTCTCAGTTATTCTAAGGGCCAAATTTTATACACTTTCCATCAGGAATGTCAGTTTTCAAATGCCATTTGTATAGCCTAAGCCTGGGGGAAGCCAACACAGCCTTATGTGCCCAGACACAAGAGTCGATGGGTTCCCAAAGTGACGACGTCTCCATCGAATGTCTCCATAAATGGCTCTTGCACATGCTTTTCAGAGATTTGGCATCTTTTCATTATTGATTCTTTCTCACTGTTCATTTGTTTGACTGATTCTGCTGTATTTTATTTTTCATGATCTGGCAAATCGATTTTTGTTTTTTGAGGTTTTCGTTTTTTCTTTTTTTAATTTTTTATAACAACTCAGCTTTTGTTTGCCCCTGTGGAGCCCACGTTTTCAGTCACAATAAAGATGAAACTAAATTTATTAAACTCAGTTTTCTTCCATTGTACTTTGCTACTGACTCTTTTTCTTGAACCTTAACACATCTTAATTTTTTCCCCATTGTAGTTTTTTTCAACACTACCTATATCAATTAGCTGCCTAATTAGTTTTATCTATTACATGCGGATGCAGTGAGTTTATAAGAGAATTTCACAAACAAGTAGTTTTTTAGTGAACTTAAGCAGAATTTTAAAGGAGACCTATTTTTATACTCGATAAAAGCACAAAAGTGCAGAAAGTATAAAATGGCTTACAAAGGGAGACATAAGTTCATACTGTTCCATGTATAAACATAATACTTTTATTGGGTAGAGATACTCTTAAAAGATTCAATACCTCTGCCAGTGCACATACAGGACTGTTTTCAACGACCTGGGCACTTCTGGTTGCCCGCGGCTGTGAACAGACCCCTTCTCTGGAGAGGAAGCAAACCACTGAAAGCAATAGGACAGTCCAAACGAGAGCGGGCGGAGCAACCCGGACACGCATGGAGGCTCCCTGCTCATTTGATGAATCTTCCTTTCTGTAGTCACAGACTTGGGCTTTCTCTGCTGTGAGAGTGTCAAAGCAATATGGCAAAAAGGTTGAAAATGTGTAAAAATATCAGCTCTAGGGTCCTTGGAGTGACTTGGATGCTTATGTTCTTTTATTGGACGTACTACATTCCCTCTTCAAAAAAGACGGCAACTGGATACTACTACTAATGTACCGTGTGAAGAATTCTGATCCAGTAGGTCTTGCCCAAGGGCCCTCACACATTTTTCTTCATCCAGCTTATGTTCCAAACCACGATGCCCCATCTGGCGACTTGCATAGGGAGAGGCGTTACGTGCCATCACCATTGATTCCCATTTTGTCGACTTTTACTCGTGTACATATGTTGTGGGTTTAAGAGTCTTTTGCATTTGTTCCGTGACACCTTTTTTTTTTTTTTTTAACGGACTGTTTTAAAATGGAGTCCCCCTGTCGTGTTTGGGACTCCTAGTAGTTATGGTATCCCACAATGCTTCATGATGGCTGCCAGGAAAGCACCACCTGATGTATTAGAGCAGTTTTCAGCATGACGCTGTCAACAAGTCTGTCTTTTCCAAGGCCACATGAAACCTACTTTCATAGCCACTCCAGGTTGGGGAGCAGAAAAGCTGAAAAACTCTTTTGTTTAGAAGTCTGAGTGGTTTGTGGGGGGGACCTTGTTAGAGTTTGCATGCCAGCGCACGCCCTGATGCTGTGAAACAGGGTGACGCTCCCTGTTGCAGTGCGCTGGAGGATGGAGTGTGACAATAGCACTAGGGGAAAAAGAAAATGCATGGCAAAGTTTCGTCTTCTCGTAGACTATCTAGCATGCAGAATTTAGTGTGTTAAACGGTGTATGACATTGCTGTATCAAAGTTGTAAAATTAAGCATTATTTATTGAAAACTGTATTTTTTTGTAAAAACCTGATCACATAGAGCATATCAGTGGCTTGTGCTTGTGCTTCGATGGAACCAGCTCCTTGACCCACCCTCCTTGGTATGCAGTGTTATTGCTCAGGGTTGAAAATAGTATACCCCAATGTCTCTTTGGCAAGAGTTTTTCACAGAGGAATACATTTGTTCAAAAGACTCTAATAAAAGTGTGTGATCAATCTGCACTTGTGGGTTTTATGTGATTTTTTTTTTTTCAATTTTGCATCTGGTAACTACCCTTCAATTCCTAAAGTGTTGTCCTCAAAGCTGATGTCATGGGCAGGTTTGAAAAGGACTGGGTGTCAGATGGGAGAGGGACAGGTCCCAGGGGATGGCCCCGGGCAGGTTTGAGAGCTGCTGACAATTGGAATGAGCATGGGAGATTTTTAACTGGCCAATCAAGTGGATAAAAGCATAGATAATTATTGAAGGGTAGACATGATTTGTCCAAAATGTTTGAAGTAGAAAACAAAGGGAAAATGTCGGAGGCAGTTGCCGCTCTTGGATCCGATGCCAACAAACTCCATTTCTCCGTGTATTTTCTTGCTACAAGAATTTTACAGTGTAAAGGTATTATGACATAGAAATCATCCTGTGTTGAGATTCTTGATATGAGATGCTTTTATGGAAGCCTGTTGATCCTTGAAAGTTTCAGAATTTTCAAAACGTGTGTTCGTTGTACATTAAATTTGCTTTTGTAGAAACACTTGTAACAAATTTTCAAGTGCACAGTTAACACAACCACTCAGGTTCTTAGTTATTTCAGTTTTCACTACTAACCCCAAATCAAATTTCAGACCTACCTGTGACAACTCTGTTTGTTTAATCATAATAGTAATCTCAAGGTTTTGACTTGATGGGCATTTTGAGGATGTGTCTCACCTGAATAGGATTTTATTTTTACTTGTAATGTGAAGGAAACAAAAATAGAGCCCGTCTAAGTTTCACCTAGTAAAAGAGGTTCTTTGCAATGAACATTGCAGGGTCCTGAATGGCTTTTCAAATCCTCATTGGGGCTCTCGCTGCTATCTACTATTATACTAGTTCACTTTCCATTGACATGGGGTTTTCTTTTTTTAAGTAGAAATTATTTTAAATTTAATAGTTCAATAAAATGTCACTAGCAGGATTTTTTAAAAAACATAAAATGTGAAAACTTTGTGCCCTTCCCGCAATCAATCTGGGAGTGAAAGGAACAGGTGGTACACCCTCTCCCCAGTGCCTGCTCTTATATAAAGTGCCAGAAAATTGGATACCTGGGAAGAAAATATTGACTCGAATATGGAGGATAATATTCTTGTTGGAAGATACATCGGTTCTACCCCAAAATCGATACTTTTATGACATACAAAGCTTGGTAAACTTTAAATAATGGAATCCTGACTTTTACATTGCTTGAAATCAAATGAATTAAAAATAAGATTCCTTCTGATGCTTTGAGAATAGTGGGAGTGGAGGAGGCCAGAGCCGAAGAGCTCACTGTCACTTTACATTTTGTCATCTGATAGGACTGAGGTGCAAAGCTGCAGACTTTGTCATCTATGCTCAAGCAAAATGACCTCCTCATAGCCCGAAGCACATTAGTAAACTTTAAAAAAGCAGAGACAAGACTGACCCTTTAGATTTTCTACAAAATAATCACTAGTGGGGATTTAGCTTGAATTTACATACTGTTGGTGCCAGCCGATTGCAGCCCTTCATGTCCCTTTCTGTAAGACTGTACATACTCCCATTTCGAGCTGGACTTAATGCCCACATTCTGCAGGATTTTAGGTGAGAGGTAATGAGGGACGAGGCTAGAGTAGCCATTAAAAGCTGACAAGAGGTGTCGAAAACCAAAAGAAAACTTGGAGGATAAAAACGGAAGCAGAGAAATGAGGGAGAACCATGTTGAACCCGAAAGATGGAATTTCATTTATCTGGGATAGGAGGACCCCAGAGGCTTTCTGGTGCCAGTTCAGTGGGGTTTATTACAGTAAATCAGTGCCTGCTAGCAGCCTACCCAATAGTTATTGTATCATTTTGCTTTACTAACAGAAACTTACTTTGGTCGAATGACAATATGAAGAGTCAAATAATGACCTTTCCTTACAGAGAGAGGGACACATGCCATGGTTCTGATCAAGGAGATGTTGGTGAACTTGTTCAGTGAACCCTCCAGGAAAACCCCTCAGCAGGGAAGCACAAGGATTGGGCATGTGCCTTGGTGCACTGGCCCTTTCCTTCCATCTGGATATAGATGTAATGGTTGGAGCTCCGGGTATGAACATGAAGCAGAGGAAATGGGATTCCGGAACACTTGATCAGCGGCCAATCAATACAAAGCATTATCTGTTTGGGTAAGTCACAGTTACTGAGATTTTCTCCTAAGTGGGGCTAGACCAAATTATAACCAACCCATATTTTCTTGGGATTATTGGAGTGGACCATGTTGCTTTTAAACCAATGAGTACAACTAAAAGGTTTCAATAACCAAAGAATTAGGACGATGTGTTTAATGTTGGAAAATAGATGGAGTTTAGTAAGCTCCCAAAAGTTGAGGAAAAGTTGAAAAGACAGTAAAGAGAAGTATCAAGGTTTTAACAGGTGCAATAAGGACATTTATATTTCAGGATTTAAAAAAGAAATATATCAAAGATTTGTTTGAAAATTGCTTTTTTATTTGTAGGGCTTTTCAAGTTCAGGTTGATACAAGACCTCTTGTTCAATTTTATATTTCATATGTGAAGCAGGTCATGACTTCTTTCCTGGCAAATAGCTCTTCCAAGTGTATTCCCGTCATCACGACCTTTCTTCCTGCTGGATTAGGTGAAGTCTCTTTTGACTCAGAGATGGCATTTCAAAAAGAAGCGATCCTCAAATGCAATTTATTCCTTTATTTCCCTAATACTTTGAATTTCGGCTTTCTAACTCAGAAATGCCCCAAACAACAAACATAAAGGAGTGAATAGTAAGCCTAAAGAAGCAGATGGCAGGAAGGAAGGGAAGACAGATTAACAAATAGACTAGAAAAAGCAAGCAAAAGCTCAAAAACTATGGGATCATTTTGGATAAGGATAAACAGCTCTACTCAAGTGATTCCTGAGTAGATCACATTGCAAAAATCGGTGTTTCTGATAGTGACGTGAAGTCATCAAAAAAAGCTTCCATCATGTTCAGTATGGTTTGGGTGAGAAGGTGGGGGAGCTGTACAATCTTTTCTTAAATATTTCTACTCAACGTAATTTTAATCCCAACCGAAAAGTTCTGAGTTATTTTACCCAAACCCTTTCATTTGCTAGAGTGTCGTAAAAGTGTCTTTGGTCCCAGAGCTAGCAGGAGACAGTACATGTGAAGGGTCTGCTCTGGGGGGCACACAGGCCAAAGAAAGAGGCAGAAGAGGTCATCGCGGTTGGATCAGCTGGGGAGGCCTGGGCAGAACCGCCGCCGCCCCAGGCCTCAGAGCCCGCGGTCCGGTGTGTGAGGCCCAGAGCGCGAGGTCCGCTAGAAAACGACCTGGGCAAGGGGGCTGGGCCACGTCACGGAGGAGCCAAGGGGCGCGGCTGGCAGAGAGGGGCCCTGCCGGGTCAACGGCCGGAAACGCATGGGGAGACCTAGTAGGAGAACCCCCTGCCAGGCGGAGGCGACGCCAAGGGGATGGAGGCGTGGGGGTGGGGTGAGCCAGGCCACCTACCTCTTTTCGGGACGTCGAGCACTTTCGATGTTGGGGAAGCACCCGGGGGGGGGGCGGCCTGGGACGACGGTTCATTCCCGGGCTCCCTGCGCCCTCTCCTACCTCTGCTTCCGCGCCGAGCTGTCTGCGCCGGCTCCCGCCTCGGAGTCCCTGGCGCCAGGGCCCAGGCGAGGTCCCGGGAGGCCGGGCCGGGCCTCCGAGCAGCCGGCGCCCAGGGCGGGCTCCGCTGGGGCTTGTACCGCGTCCTTCGAGGAGCGACTCCCACGCCCGCGCTGCTGGTTCCTCGGCGTGCTTCCGGTGCCTCAGGGTGCTTCCGGTGCCTCCGGCGTGCTTCCGGTGCCTCGGCGTGCTTCCGGTGCCTCGGGGTGCTTCCGGTGCCTCCGGCGTGCTTCCGGTCCCTCCGGCGTGCTTCCGGTGCCTCCGGCGTGCTTCCGGTGCCTCGGGGTGCTTCTGGCCCGCCTGGGCGCCGCCGGGCAGGGTGAGTGCAGGTTGCGGCGGGGGGTGCACGGCCCCGCGCTCACCGCACGGCCGGCGCCCCCTTTCCTTCGGGGCCGGGCCCGAGCCTGCTGGGGGCCTCCCGACGTGAGCAGAGCCGGACCGGGCGGCCTGCAGGGCCCCGCGCGGCGCACAGGCCCGGGAGGTTCCCGGCCAGCGATGGCGTTGCGGCGCCGCTCCGGCCCCCTGAGACTCCCTGGGTTCCCGCCTCGGCCCTCGCCCCTGCCCCGCGTGCTCGGAGGGCGTCGGCCACGGGCCGCAGGGGTTCGGGGCGTCCACGCGGCCCTGCGTCCACCGGGAAGCGCCCGGGGCCCAGGAAGCCTTCGAGGGGAGGCCTGAAGCGCCGCGATGTCAGCCCGGATCCGGGCGTCTGGGCCGCGGTGCGCCGGGAGCTCCTCCTCGGAACGTCCGCGTGGGCGCTGAGACGCGCCCCCTGCGGCCGGCTCCCGAGACGCGGCCCGCGTCCTCGGAATCGTGCGGGCCCCTCGCGGGGCGGTGGGGAAAGACAGCAGCTTTGTCTTTCTCGTCGAGCTTACGGACGTTACGACGTTATCCGTTGTCAACGTCTAATGATCGGACTAACACGTAAAATCGAAAACCGTGCCTAGTGGGGAAGGCCGCTCCAACGCTAGAAGGGCCAGAGTGGCTCGAGGACACACGATGAGAGGCCTCGGTTCTGGAACAGAGAAGAGGTCACGTGCTGCTGCTGCAAGGAACCGTGAACGAAGCGACGGAGATGGCTTCCCAGCTTTCCCGAGCCCCCGATTAGCTGTGTGCTAGCAGGTAAGGCGCGTGGCCTCTCTGGCTCTGCCTTTTGTGCGTAAGTTGGTGGCTGAACGAGGTCATATTCGAGGTTCCTTTTGGGGATAACAAGTAATGCACATGACTCTGCTCTCAGAATGTCGCTTTGGAGGCACAGGTATCGACTCTCGCTTTCAGAGATGGCGGGTAATGTCAGGAGGAACGAGGCGAGACAGGCAGCTCTGAGGCGTGTGGACGTGGGGAATGACAAGCCTGAACTGAAGTCCTCCACGTTCAGAAGGTGTTAGACACCCAGCAGGCCAGACTGGATGGCCGTCGGCCGGCGTCGCGTTGTGTTGTTTGGGTCTGGTTTGTGGTTTTGAAGGCCCTGGTCCTTCTGCTCCCAGAGAGAACTGCCCTGTCACACCTTCTAATTGGAGAGCACAGAAGCAGTTCTTTTCCCGGCAAGAATATCCTCAAACTCAACTCTGATGTAATTGTTTGGGGGAAAAAAAAAAGCTGTATGTTGCTATGTCAGTTGACATTTTTTTTTTTGAGAAAATATAAACATTACAGCATTAATACACAGATACCATAACACTTCATGAATCACGAATCTGGTTTCCAAACAAACATTAAAACCACACAATTGAAAATACAGACTTCTAGGCCCACTTCCCAAAATACTGAGTGAGTGTATTTGGAATGACACCTAGAATCGGTATTTCAGTCACTGTATCCTGCTGATTCTGAGGCCGTTGGGTCAAAGCTTGGCTTCTGAAACCCATGACCCTGAATCAGGGCATCACGCAAAACAAACTTTTTGCCAAAATTCATTTTTGGGACCAAGGAGTGAACAGAGTACCTCTGTCGCACACTCATGCTTCTTTTGGTGAAGTTCATTGTGTTGTGTGTTGAATGTTGGGCCCACACAGATACACGATGACCCTTACCTTCAAGGCTTCACAGTAGTCCAGCAAGGAGACATCTGCCATCTCCATCTATGCACTGAGCTATAGCTGAGGTGAATGCAGGGCCTGGACAGGAGCGGGGAAGCTGACATGTGAGTCATGGAGGCCACTAGGAGGAGGAGAGCTGTGCCCATCCAGGGAGCTGAGATCATGGACGTGGCTCAGGCCCTCGAGCTGTTTGTTCTGCCTGGAGCCACGTGTGGGGGGAATGGGTACAGTGCAGGTGGATGGGACTGCGTGTGGGTGGAACTTCTGGATTTGTTCTGGTACAGGGCATGTGTTTTAAGTCGAGACTCTGACTTTTACAGTTCTGTTTACCTCCCCTCACTCTGTGCCCCTTGCCTGCCCCCACGATCAGACTAGAGATCCATATTTCACAGATGCAGCCTGGGAGTCGGTGTCAACCAAACTACATTAAATCTACACCTTGATTTTTCCATTGCTTGCTCACTGAGTGACATTGCCATGGGGTGGGGAGGGAAGTTGAGAAGGTAAAGAAAAATGGGAAACCCTATAGGCTGTCAATAATGAGCAACTCTGAATATTTAAGAGTTCTGATAATGACAGTTCCCCAGTCCATGATAGCATAGACCTATGCCATACCTCTGACGGGGTAAGGCACGGCCATGAGAATGATCAGTTTTCAAATAACGGCCAGGTGTAATGTCACTCAAGCTTTGTGTGTTTGGATTTTTACCCACCTGTGAAATAAGGATCATCTTTACTTCATAAGGGTGTTTTGTTACTTGATTACCACCTGCAAAGCTTTTTTAGACCTACTGACTTAAATCAGCGGATGTTAAAACTGGCCTGGAACCAGGCACTAAAGGAGAAGGAAGAGAAGGAAAAATCCAGCTTGGGACAGACAATTTGTTACCTGTTTTAGCATACAGAATAAAACAGAAGATGGAGATGTTCCACAAGAGATAACAAAACAAAAAGGACATTTCCCACCTAATTGCAGGGAGCAGATAAAAAAAAAAACCACCTAGCCCTGTGTAACGTACAGGGAATTATTACCTCCTGAACACCACTCATCGTCCGGGGAAGACTTCTCAGAAGTAGAACGTCAATACAGTTACATACGAGAGCCGGGAAGAACAGGAGGAGATGGTATTGTGCTTCTGAATGATTCATCGTGCTAATGAGGTGCAGTTGGACAGTGACGGTGGCGTTTATGTACTTCAGATAGAAAGAGGAATGGAAAACACAAGTGCAGTTAAAACAGGAGCCTTCTACCCGTTGACTAGACTGAACTTGAGCAAGAACCAGCGGTGGCTTAACGACCAGAGGGCAGGTCTGCTGAGTCCAAGGTTGGTGGGAGATTTTGTAAAGCAGAAAGTGTGGGGGAGCTGGCCAGGCCTGGGACCCACAGTTTAGCTGCACAGACACCCAGAGGAGTGAAGTAATTAGTGCCCTTCCCGTACTGCCTACCGCGTTGCTGCCGGTGGGTCCCATGCGGGGTTAGGCCAGTGGGAGTTGCAGAGCCGGCTCAGATGGCATCTGGGAAAAGAGCAGAAAGGGTGCCTCAAAGACTCACGGAAGCTTCCGAGTGGAGAACTCAGAGCATGTTGATGTGGGGCCTTGGGCACGGAGGACCTGGAGCCACCTCACCTCTGGACAGCTGGTTCTGCCCGCTCAGTCGGGCTTTCATTCCAGTACTGGGAGATTTCCAGAAGGCCCTCTCCTGAGCACTCGATGCAGGGCCTTCTCTCTGTTTTGATAATGTTGCCAACTATTTAACTCATCGCTAATTTGACATCGTCAGATATCTGCCACTTACCATTGACTGCCATGCATTAATCATGGTGACGTCTTCTAATGGATGCTTCACGTCAGAGGTATGCTTTCTTTCTTCAACTTGATTGTAAAGTAAATTCTTTGATTTCTTCCAGGACCTCTAACTAGTTTCCTATTAACTGTTGTAAGAATGCTTTAGGGGACCTCGACACGGTCGTGCTGTCTTTATGTAAACGAATACAGGGTAGTGGTCAGAGAGGAATGGGTGGTGATGGCTTTGATGTGCACAGCTCACGGCATTCTCAGCTTCCATAATCACGTGGACCAGTTCCCATACTAAATATCTTGTCTGCCTGTCTGTCTCTACATCAATGTATGTCATCTGTCATCTGTGATCTATATAATCTACATGTCCTATTGGCTCTGTTTCCCTGGAATGCCCTAGCTAATACGGACCCTATTTCTATTTCCAAATCGTAAGTACCCAGAATAACTTTTCTCATATTTGTATCTAATTCCATTATTGAAAACTCAAAACTATGTAAAACACATTACTTGAAAAAGAATTAGCAAATCATACTAATTATTGCAAAATATTTAGCATATTTTATTAGTTTAAACTTGATTTTTTTCCCCCTGAGAGATAAGACTTCAAATAGGCTGAGAAAAGAAAACAATTCTAGCATCATTTCGGTGACGGATGGTGGTTCTCTTAGCTTTGGGGCTTTTCTTTTTTTGTTAGTTATTTTTCTTTTGGTTTATAAAGACTTGTAATAATCTTCAGGATAAAAGATCTCATGTAATGACTTTTATATTTAATACATTTTTGTAGTTAATATTTTAAAAACCAAACATGTAAAATCAGTTATTTCATTTCATAGTTGGAGGAATATTAACATTAACATAGCCATAAATTTACTCTGCCACAGATAGAAAATTGATATCGAATACATAATGTAGGTAAAAGATGGGGTAAGCATATATGATGGTGACAACAGAAATATCAAAATGCTATCGTCGTGCACAGAATTCTACTGAGCTTTCTCTGATTATTCCACAGAGTCATAAGCATCAGCTAACCATGGGTAGCGTCCTGATGTTACATGCGACTCTTGCTACTTTTGAGATAGTTGGCTTTCCCATTAGCAACATTCACAAACTGCTAATAAAATATTTACCAGATGTTACTTTTCTTGACCTATTAGTGGAGGTCACTAATGGGCTTAGGCTTCCTAAGTGGAAAGTGATGTATTTCTTTGGCTCCCAAGCCGGGAGCCCTCGTGTGTGGCGTGTCTGTGGCATTTTCTGAACTAGAAGCCGGTGTGTTCTCAGAGTCACGTTGCTACTGGCCCCTGAGCAGCTCGGTGTCCCTTGGATGTCAGTGTTCACGTTCACAGCGCTGAGTTTTCGGGGAAAGCCGATGAAGTTGGGGCGCTGTGATTCTTCTCCTGGGAGAGTTACTCGAATCGGTCAGGATGGACTAGGCTGTGCTGGGATGACGAATGAAAGAAACAAAGAACAACCACCCTGGCCTCTCAGTGGCTGCAACGACGAGGCTTATTCTCGCTCGTGTCCCCCCTGCGCCACTGCTGCACACTCCACTCCAAGACCCAGGCCGGGGGCCGAGGCATCGCCGGTGACCCTGGTGGAGGGAAGTGCTCCCCGCGCCTGCCCAGGAATCACGTGCAAGTCATGGCTGAAGCCAGTCACGTGGCCGCACAGCTGCAGTGGGCCAGGAAAGGTGATTCTGGTCAGAAGGTCGGCCGCGGCGCACCAGGAAAGGAATCACGATGAATACGTGGCGTAGGTGATTTCTGTTTCACAAAGTGAAAAGTTGTGCTAAAACCGACTTCACGGAATACTAATAAGCAGGGAAGGTTGTACAGGCCACTCGCTTTTATGCAAACATCGTTATTTTATTTGTTTTCTATAAAGACACAATTTCTCTCTGGAGCCAGCCTCCACGCGCGGCAGAGACTTACTGTCAGACCGTTAGGGTCCATTTAGCCAAATCCACGTTGATTCAGTTCCAGGTTCAGTATAAATCTCAAGGAGGGGCTGGCCTTGGTCGCCAGGGAATCGACCTCCTCAGCAGGCTAGGCCAGGGCACGTGGGTGTTTTACGGAGCGTCACCCTCGCTGTCGGGGGGCGCGGAGCGCTGTCTGCTGGACGTGGCTGGGTGTGGGAGCCCCCGTCGCGCCCCGTCTTCCAGGCCAGGCCTCGTCCTCATCGGCGCCCAATGGGGAGCCCATTGACGTCTCCCTGTGGTGGTCTGGGGACGCCCTGTCACCCGCAGGCCCTGGGTCCTGGATGTGTCCCTCCCTCTCCACGCCTCCGGTGACTCCTGTAGAAACGCAGGTGAGCACAGCCCCGCGTATGCCATCGGTGGCCTTCTTGGACGACTCACTCCGTGGAAAACTTAGAACAGTCCTTGGCACGGAGTACATTCTGAGGCGATTGGATTAAAAATAATAAAAACGCCACACGTAATCTAACGTCCCATTCGTTCACCTTCTGCAGGGAGATAAACAGTGTATTTACGAGTTGACTCTGGATGGCGAAATCACGGGCTGTTTTAATTCTTTTTGGCTCCTTTCTGCTTGCTAAACCCGCCTCAGTGATTAGGTGGCACTTCCACAGTGAGAACAAGGTACTGCAAATTATTCGAGCTCTCTGGCTGTAAAGAATAACAGTCTTTGCTTATATGGTGTTTAAAGGCTTAGAAAAAATCAGCATACACTCTGCTTGACGCTGAGACACTGTCGTTATGCCCAGGACGGCGGCGGGTCGGCCTGAAGGGTTAGTTACTGTCCCGCGGTCTCAGAGTCGGGGTTAGAGTCGACCTCTGTGTGGCCACGTTTTCCCCTTCGCTCATTTGCCGTGAAAGGTACAGAAATGGAACTGACAGCTCTTTCCGTGGGGTCGCAAGGCCCTGCGTGGGTGTTTGCAGATGCTGAGCGGTCCCTGAGCGCCTGGCCGTCTAACCCTTCTCCGAGGTCAGCGTCTTGGGGAAGTCGCCTGCGGTCCCCACCTCCTGCCCTCTGGTTCCCAGTGCGAGCCTCCCGTGCCTCCCCACTGACTCTGCACACCAGGGCAGAGCCAGGAGGGCGTGATGGGGCGGGGTCCTGCGGCCCATTCAGATGCCTTGAGCCACTTCCAATCTCAGCACGCCTGCCGACAAGGCCGCAGGCCCTGGGCGACACAGTGGCAGGGGCTCCGAGCGCAGCTCTGCCGGGCCCCACAGAGGAGGTCTGGGGAAGCCACGCTTCCTTTCTCTTTCCGTGGTTAACGATGGGCAGCTGACCAGTCAGGGGCCCTGACACCCACTTTTGGTAAAACTGGAGCCATGATCTCTGCTGCTGGTGACAGTGCTTTTCTCAGCGGAGGACGGAGCACCCAGCCACCGCCCTTTGTGAAGGGTGACTCTGGCACCTCGGCTTCCCTTGGGGCTTTACTGATTTGATCTTCCTTTCCCCCCGAAGTTACTGCTTTACATTTCTGCCTTCCCTGGCTTGACTGTTACCAACGCCGACTCCTATGGATGCTTGGAGGAAAGACGCCACAGAAAACGAAACTGAGGACTCCCGGCAGAAAAATGATTTGTAAGAATTCATAAAAATATATGTCATCAGCAGGAAAGACATTGTCCAAACAGGGCGCAGGGTGCAGAGAGTGAAAACATGACTAACTGGTTTTGCCCCAAATCCCCAAATACCTTTCGCCATTTTCTGTCAACCTGGGGTGTTTCTTGGTCCACTCTATTTTAGCGCGGACGGCCGTTCTGTCCCCAGCACTGCGGGACCACGGGGAGCCAAGGTGGAGCGAACACGGGGCCAGCGAGGAAGAAGGTTCTCGTGTGCACCGAGGCCCCTTCCTTCCAGAACCGGGGCGCACCTGCCTTACGTAGTTCACGGCCTGAAGAAGCCCTGGGACTGCACGGTGAGAAGACGCAGCGCTGCGAGGAGCTGGGCTACACGAGCACCCTCACGAGGACCTGCAGACGTGGGCACTAGTGCCCCTTCCACAGTTAAGGAAACCGAGGCCAAGGGCGGCTGAGTAGCATGCCCAAGGGCGAGGCACACACGCCAGGTCCGTCCTCCCGGACACCAGAGCCTGAGCTCCTGACCATGAGCACGGATAATCACGGATCGGGGGCCACCAGAGCCTCACGGCAGCTGGCCAGGGACCGGCTAGGGAGCCAGTGGTCAGACGGGGGCCGAACCCGTAACTTCAGTATGATACACGCACAAACACACGCACGCTCGAGGGCACGCACGCACCAAACAGTCCCCCACGGCCTCCCGGCCAACCGCGCCGCTCTCTGAAACAGCCGCTGCCCTTTGTTATGACCTCTGGCCCGAGGCCACACGACTTCAGACGGGGCGAGGGGCTTCACAACCAGGGAGGGGTGCGTGAACCCAGGGCGACCAGCGCGTGCTGAGCACCCACCATCCCACGGGCCAGAGCGAGGCGCCAGGGACACTGGGACAAGTGAGTCAGTACCATCACCTCCAGAAAGCGGTTTAGACAGAGGGACGCACCCCTGGTCATCGACGGAAGCAGCTGTAGAAACGCATAAACACTAGTGGCAAGTGCAGTTTCAGAGGGACACGTCCATGGGGTGACACTCCCCCTGGAGGGCGCGCATGCTGGCCTCCCAGGCCGGCAGGAAACCCTCCGGGGCAGGTGTCCCTGCGGGATGCTGAGAGCCCACGAGGCTCCCAGGAAGCCCGGAACCTGTGCGCTCAGCCGAGCGCGGGGTGGGCGCTGCGGGGAGCCCCAGCAGTGCCCACTGAGGTCACCCGGCCTGGCAGTCCCCGAAGCTGGCCGGGCCCCACGCTCTGCCCTCAGCAGACAGCCCCTAGATCTGATTGTAAAGCGTTTTCCCAGCGCGGACCTAACGGGTGACCTCATTCTCGGAGTCGCACTTACGACGCCCTCCACGCGTGTGGGGAGCAGCTGCCTTGGCCGACTGAGCGTGCACGGGGGGAATCGGCACGATGGGGGCCGGGGGGGAAGAACCGAGGGCTTCGTGCCGCAGACGGGCCAAGCGGCGTCACTCACGCGCTGAATTTCCTCCAGCTGGTGACGTCGCCTTTCTGTTCCCTGGATGACTCACCCCCAAGACGGAAGCACCCCCCGCGAGGGGACGTTCTGCATGCTAATGAAGTGGGGCACGTGAGGCGTCTCGTGGACTGGCAGCCCGTAGCAGGTACGGACGACTCAGCCGAGTGTACCAGGTGCGTGCCAACCCACCCGGGTGAGGCCGGACGGAGACTTGGTCTCAGGTCTGCGGGAATCCGCGGCTTCGCAGCTGCCACGCTGGCGAAGGTGCCGTCTCGGTCATGCATCTGCTGGGACACGCCGACACGTGTCTCTCGACGACATTTAACATGTTAATCAAGGCAGAGGCGCAAGGCCTTTCCACCTCACCCTCCTCCCCATTCGAAGCGGATTCGCGCTTCCTCGGAGCAGCTACGAAAGGCGAGAAGAAGGGACACGGCAGCCACCTCCTCCCCCAGAAAGCCTGCGCCTGTGCGAGCTCTTGTCCCGGGAGTCCGGGCCACTCTGTCCCTGCCCCATCCGCACGCAGACCCCCTCGCCGGGCTGGCGCGGGCAAGGCCCAGGACCCGGTCCTGAGCACCCCTAAGTGCTGGAAGCCGCAGCCGGGGCCCACGCGGAAAGTCCGCCTCCAGCCCCCGATGCCGTGCGGCACCTGGCGGAGCGTGAGCCCTCGAAGAAACTAGAAACGGGGCTGGCGGCCAGCTCCCCGCCGGCGGGCCGGCCCACACTGCTGTTCCTGGCGAGGGCTCAGCAGGGCTCGGCTCCGGCCTGGGGTGCGCTGGGGTTCGCTGGGGTTCGCTGGGGGAGCTGTTATTTACGAGCAGCGACAGAGCCGGTCTCCGCCATCCTTCCCCGGTGCAGCGTTTGTCTCCGCCCAGGCCGTCTCCACCTCGGGGAGGGCGCACCCGGAGGAGCTGAGACTCTGCGACCCCGAGCAAAGAGTCTTGGCCAGTGATGATGCGCACACAGGGCGGCGGGAAGTGACTGGTGACACCTCCGTGGGCCACAGAAAGGACGCGTTCGCCCCTTTGTGTTGTGTCGGGATCAATCAGGAGGCGTAGCCGCGGGCTGCCGTGCAGGACGTTTGCCCCTTAACCAGTGAGCGCACCTTGGACCCGAGACCACGGGTGGCTGAAAAGAGAACTTACGAAGCCAGAAAACTCCTTTTCTCAGAGTCGCCTGCTGTAGAGTGACGGGGTGGCCTGCGGTTAGCGCGCCCTCCACTTTCCTGTGAATGCTAGAAGATGTTTCCGAAGAGGTTCATCTCAGAGTCAAGAGATGAGCAGCCCGACCGCGGGCATTCAGGTGCCGGCGTTCACTGGGAAGCTCCAGGAGGGAGAGTCCCGTTCTCGAAGGTGAGGTAGCGGGGAGACATCGGCCTCCGTCCGGTCCGAGTGGTGCGGCTCTGGGCCTGGGACAGAAGCAGGGGGCAGAGACAGATTTGGGGTCCCGCGGAAGCCACGCCCAGGGGTGAGGGCTGAGCAGAGGGTGCGGAGGAGAGAAGACAGTTGGGCCTCCTGGGGCGCCAGTGTCCCCTGGAGCGACGGGTGGGTGAAGGGGACCACGAAGGACGTCTCCAGGGTGTGGTATCGGAGGACCTGGGGGAGAGACGTTCCCAGGGGATGAGCGGCCTCCTGGCCCGCAGAGCCCTGGGCTTTGGAGCAGGGAGACCTGAGCCTGGGGCCTCTCCGTGCCGCCGGCTGTGGGGTCTGGGCGCTCAGGGAGCCCCCCCGGCCCATCTTTTGCAGCCGCCACTTGGTTCGCGGATGCTGGACTGAGCGGGGGCATTCAGGTGTCGCCGCCGGCTGGCAGGAAACAGCCTCCCGCGGGATGAGGGATGCAACCTCATCTAAAGGACGTCTAAAACGAAAAAGCTGCCCTCAGACGCTGCCACCTTCGGGGGGCTTGGCGCTGAGAGCGAAGCAAATGCCCGAAACATGCCCACGTGCCGGGGAGCCGGAGCCGCCACCTGCAGCACTGGGACTTTTTTGTGGGTTTCGCATTTCGTCCTTTTACTGGCCTCGCGACCTTGAGCAAGGCGCTCAAACTCCCTGACCTTTACCTGTGCAGTGAGACGAGAGGTTCCTTACTCACACTTTGAACCTGAAAATCAAATGAAAAGCCCCATAAAACGCCCAGCCCTGCATCCCTGGCTTCCGGCCTGGCGACCTCCTTTTGCTTCTCTGTCCCTGAAGCTTGGTGAGGAGGAGTGTGTCCTCCCGGGGGAGTTAGGCTGAAAGCCGCCTGCCCTGGCCTTCTGCCGCCTCAGTTATTTAAATGCGGTTAATCCACATAGTTTGGATTAACTTCACGATCTTCTCCAGCACGCCTGGGGAACAGAAAGGCTGTCACCCGTCCTCCCGAAAGGGCCAAAGCCAGGCGTGGCGGGTGGGAGTGGGGGCCGGGGGTCTCAGGCGTCAGATGCCTGAGCCGTGCGGAGCGCCTCGGGATGGCCAGGTGTGGCTTTTCGCCCCCGAGTCTGGTGCTCAGCCCTCCCCGTGCCTCGGTTTGCTCTTTTATCCAACGAGGAAGTTAAGCTAAATTGTTGAATTTGTTTCTACTTAAAAAGATTTTTTTTTTCAATTTTTAACTTGATTTTCAAGTTCACGTGCCGGTTGTAGTTATCCCACGCCGCACGGGAGTGCTCCAGCCCGCCGCACCGTGGGCAATCGCGCGGAGCTTTCCCTCGAGGCCGAGGCCTCTCGATTACCCGCTGCCCTTACCGCATTTTCCCCGCGGACACGTGTGGGCGGGGGCTGCCGGAGGCGAGAAGCCAAGCGACAGTTGTGCAACTGCCTCCCCGGAAGCCTGCAGCTGACGTGCAGTTCTTTTCGGTCGCTTCGTGCCGTTTTATGTCCCAAACCTGTCTCCCTAATGAAGCAAAGAGGCCTCCTGGCAAGTGCAGGCCACGTGGAGATGAAAGGATCGCACACGGCAGTGCGGGGCCAGGCTCGGCCGAGGCGGCCGCGTCGCCCACGCACGTCGAGCGCCCGCACGGGGCTCCGTGGACACGCGCACGCCTCCCCGGGCCGCGGTGCGCGTCCTGCGCTGGGGTGATCTCAACTCTGCATCCTCTAAAAGCAGGGCCGCGCGCCTCGGCTCCCACGGCAGCCCCGAGCCGGGGCGCCCAGCCCGCCCGTTCGTGTTTCCCCGCGGACACGCGCTTTCCACCAGGGGAGCGGTTCTCGCCAGACGCCCCCATTTCCAACTGACGCTTTAAACATTCGGGCCGCGGCATCGAGCATGGTTTCCATCGCGTAATAAAATAAGAGCCCGGCGCAGGCTTCGTTTGCGAATTCCACGGAGGACAGAGTCTGGCTTGGGCAGCGCTCGGCCAGGGTGGCCTTTGCGCTCTGGCTGGCCGGAGGGGGAAACGATGGCAGAAACAGCTGCTTTTGCTTTCGCGGGTCAGAGCCGCCTTGTCAGAAAGGGGTGAGATGCAAGACAGAACTCCCAGCCTCCACCCAGAAAGGAAAACGGACTTTTCTTTTTTAAAAATTTTTTCCTGCGCGTGAAGGAAGCGTCGTTTCTCATTAGGACGCCGAGCAGAGGGAGACACAACGCGGGACACACAACGCTCGTTCCTGGCCGCAGACATCACGGGGATCTTGTTCTCGTGTGTGCTTTTATTTTAAAACTTTCAGAAGTTCAGATATAAACCCAAAGTTGGTTTTTTTTTTTTTTTGGTGAAAAGAAGAAATTATCAAGGTTCCCCCTTTACGAGAAAGGTTCGGTGCGGGCAGAGCCCGAAGGAGAGGCTCAGTCTGCATCCCGCCCCCTCTGTGCTGCGAACTGGCTGTGTTACCTGGAGCGATTCTCCCGGGCTTGGAGGGAATCCCTTAACCACAGCTAAGTGTGGGGGACGGAGAAGGGGGTTTCAGGTCCCTTCCAGCTCTACGGTTGTTGCTGATCTAAACAAGCAAACAGTGAGTGAGCATCACAGAACGCGAAGCTCACGTCTGCCTCTGGCCGTGCGCTGTCATGGTTTTTGTGTTTTTGTTTGCATTCACACGTTTGTCGTCTCAGTTTACCCTCACGACAGTGCTACGAAGGGGCCACTGCAGTGACCGAGGCTGGGACACCGACGCCCCCAGACCACGGCTGACGGAATGACGATCCCGGCTCTGGACCGTGTCTGCCCGCAGAGCCCGGGCTTCTTCACTCCCGTCCTCAAGGGTCCCGCACGTGAGACGCGAAACGGTTTTCAGGGAAGGCCAGAAGCCGTCAGGTCAGCGACCAGCGCGGGGCTCCCGGGCCATCGCGGAGCCACCGGTGCACTGGGCAGCTTAACTCGCCGCAGACTCCTTGGGGGTGTTCCTGGTGACGGGGAGGGAGTAACTCGTGGCTTCCTTTTGTCATGCAGACCACTGAGAACTCGCTGCATTTGTGTCCTTTCGGGAAAACCGCTGAGAGGAATCCCAGCCTAAGGCTCCCTCACAGCTCCGCCTTCTGCTGTCCTCGTCCCCCCAGATTGTTCCCGGCCGACCCGCGCCCACAGCCACCAGGGGAGCAAGCGCACTCGCTGCGGCGGCCACCGAGAGGCGCGTGTCCATAGAAACGGGCTTTGATGTCCTCCGCCCTCCGCTTCGGGCTGTGGTTTATTGTTAACCACCGTCCCTTCTCTCGCCCTCCTGAGGTAGATTTATGAGCGCGAGTGTGTCGTGCGAACGATGATTTATGAGGGCGCCCCGGTCCCTGAGTAAACATATTGATCGAGGGACCGTGCGTTCCCTACCCCCGAGGCCTGTTACGGGAGGTTCAGGTGATGGGACTCGACTTAAGGTGAATCTGTCAACCTGCCCCGAACTGGGTTTCCTGACATTTTCTGTCGCCGCGTCTGAGTCAACCCCCCGGAATGTAGAATTTGATTCCTGCGCCCCCGTTACCATCCCGATCGCCCCCATTCCTGAATCAAGCAAGAGCCTCGCCCCTCCACTGGGTAACCTTGCCCGAGAGCTAATCAATAGGGCGCTGCTCGTTACTAAGTGACGGAGACACGCGGCGGAGCACACAGACTTATCTGCCATCTCCCCGCGCTGCTTCGATCCCCCGGGGGGTGAATTCCAGCCGATCGATCGCCACGTGACCGCCCCGCACTGCACACGGTGCGGCCTGAGGGGCCCCGGGAAGCCCCACAGAAGCCCCCGTCAGCGGGAGCCGGGGGGGGCGGAGAGCATCAGGCGAGCAGCTCGGGCATCTGGCAATTACAGCTCAGTGCGGGGCAGCCCGGCCCGCACTTCACAGCGTCAATGGACGGAGGTTTTTAATTTATTTTTTCTCAGCTCAGCCGGGGGTTAGGGATGGGGACGGGATCAGCGCCGTGGATCTTGCTCTTCGTTCTCATCATGCCTCTTCCCCGTGTCTCCTGGAGAATCTCACTTTCAAGTGGGAAAGTGAAGTGAGATGACCCTCCGGGCCCGCGCCCGCCACCCTACGGGCCGCCTCCACTCGTCGTGGAGAGTCTCACCCCATTTACTAAGTAGCAGGGCTCGCCTGGAGTCACCAGCAGCCAGTGGCGAAGTTAATTGCAATCGATACCCCCCGCCCCGTGTTTTCCCTGCCTGCACCCCCCGCCCCCGCAAATCTTATCTCCTCCCCGAAGCGGAATGGGGACAGAAGCAAGTTCATGCAGCTCGGAGTCACAGTCGCATCAAAAGATTTGTGTCCAGGCTTCAGGCCGAACGTGAGCATTTTCGTCGTGCGGCAGGTCGGCAGCTTTCTGCTTATTCGGAAACGTTTAAAAATGCATCTTCCCAGGCCGGGGGGCACTACGAAGCTCGTTCAAGAAAACCGTTTAAAAATGCACAGTGGAAAAGAGGAAAATAATCTCGCCGCTCGCGGAGAACCCGGGCCAGCCTCTGGGCGCCCGTTTCGTTTTCTTTCTGTTTCTCCCACCGACACGCACGTCGAGCCGCCTTCGCGTGCTGGTGCCGCGCCTTCTAGCATGCAAGGTGCCCCCGGCTCCTTCCTCCTTCTTCACTTCTGTTTGCGTTGAGGAATGTTCACAATTTTTTTTCTCGATTCAAGTGTCTGACCCAGAAAGCAAAATTTGGAGGACGGCTGGAGCGTCTCTCTGGTTTATCAGAAACGTGAGATTGGCCCGTTTCACGAGGCGTGAGGGATGCGTTTTTTGTTTTTCTCTTTCTACCAAGTTCTATTGGCGTGTACCGTGGGAGAAAGGCCGTCAGAGTATGGGTATCTTTGCGGGGTGTGTGTCACCTAGTTTCCTCCTCTTTGGAAGTTTTCACCCGCCCTTCTCTGCGTGGGGATCCTAAGAAGAACTCGGCCAGAAGGTTAATAAAGGCCCAAACACTGTACGCGCTGGGAGTTTGCAGCTTCTTCTAACCCCTTTCTGAAGTTTCCCACGGACCCCAAACCACCGAGCTCCGCGCGAGGAGCGCTCGGATCTGTGAGAGGCGTCTCCCGTCCTCCAGGGGCGACTCCTCTCAGAGCGGACGGTGCCCAAGGCGGTCGACATGCGGGACGGAGTGTGTGTGACAGGCTTCGGGCCCCGGGGGGTGGGCAGCGAGGACGCTCCGGGTATGGAAGCCCCAGAGCTGAACCCGGAGGTGAGTTTGGACACGTCGTGCTGCGAGGAAACGGGCCAGGACGTCCCTCCAAACACAAGGAAGCTTCTGGAACTGAGACTGAGGCATTTAGCGGCACACTGCTGGACAGTGGGCAAGCGGGGTCAGGCGAATGAGGGTGGTGGGAATTGCAAAAAGAAAAAATTAAATGTCGGTGTAAAGAACGTGTGATCAGGAGGAGAAGGATGTGGGCGCAAACCCTCGAAGGGCCCTGTGCAAAGGCTGGAGGAAGGGAAGAGTCAGCGACATCCTCCGGGGAGAGCCCAAGGGCGGATTCTAACAGGAGGGACTGACCGCAGTTCAGGGGCAGAGGGGCCGGGCAGGCCTGGGAGGGCAGGGCCGCCGCTGACCCCGGAGTCGGGGTGAGACCAGGCGCATTCGAGAAGGATGAAGACGGACGAGGGGGTTCGGGGGGCTCCTGGCCATGCAGCCGCAGCTCAGTCGATCTGTGGGTTTTGAGGATATGGGGTCGCCGAGACCTGGGGGTGTCCGGGAAGGAGGGGATCTGTCGGGAATAAGGGGCAGGGAGGTGAGCCCGGAGGGCAGAACCCGCCAGCTCTGCCCGGGGCCCCCCAAGGAGCCCCGCGAACGCCTTGGGGACCTCGCGCACGGCCGGCTCAGACAAGCCTCTGCGGGCATCAGTTGGCTTCATCACGCGATTAAATCAGAGAACCGTTTGGGTGGGGAATGTGGGGAAACGTACTTTCCCGGAAACTCTCCCTTAGGAGTGAGCGAGCGAGCGAGCACGGCTGAGCGATCGCGGCCGGGGACGTGCTGCTCTCGCTTCCCTTCCCCTTCAGCATCCCGTGGACCAACGAGATGTCCCGGGCGCTTTCCCGGAGAGGGGGTTCGGGCGCCTGTCCCCACCAGGAACGGTGAGGGGAGGGGACGGAGACCAGACTCTCCCCTCCTGCCCCGGACCCTCTGCCACCCCTACCCTTGGGGCCAGAGACGCGGAGCTGCTGCTTCTGGAATTCGCATTCAGACGGGTCCAGGGCAATAATGACAGCCGCAGAGGAAAGCACCTGGGCCCGGACTCGCCTTCGAGGCTCGCACTTGTGGGGCTGACGGACGCCCTTGCAATCGGTTAAGGCACCGTAGAGGCTGGGCCTTGGCCCTGCTTTCGGGACCTCGGCCTCAGCCTCCCTGACCTTGAGTCTGCCACGGCCCACTGCGTGGAGGGTCTCGCTGCCTCCGACCCCTGGCCAGACACATCTACTGACGCCCTTCACGTTGAGCTCAAACACGCGCCTCGTGTCCCGTTTTGACCACTGGTCCGCTTTCTGTCCCCTGGCGCCACCCCAAACACATCTTTATCACGGGGACAACAATTGTAACCATAACTCCTCCTTGCTGCTACCGGTACGTTTCACGGAAACCCAGTTGTCGTGTTTTGACGCTCCCATTTTTTTTCTGGAATGCTCTGTGAGGAGAGGCGGGCCCGGTCCCCGTCCACAGCGGGATTCCTCCGTGGAGAGCTTTCTCTTGCACGAGTCTCTCCTCGCAGAGGTCAGAGTCGCCCCGAGGAGCCTGCTGGTCGATTCAAACGGCTCTGGTTCTCACTCTTGCTTAATCCGAGAGGCGGGTCCCGTGAGTGGACGCGCCACGCCACTCCTGTGCTCAGGGGAGCCAGGCCTGGAGCTCGGTCGGCGACGTTACTCAGCCGCGCCTCGGATCAGAGGCCACGCTCCTTTACAGACGGAGTGATACCTAAAAAAGCGAATTAAAATGTGAACACGAAGGTAGCACGACTGCTTTCGACGCTCAGTGTCGCTGGTTTCCGGGGGACGACGCGTCTCCACGTGCGGAAATGTGTCCTTTCCCTTTCCTTAATAAATATCCCTTCAGTCGATCCATAACATTTGTCTTCCTGCACAAATCTGAATCTCGCTCTAGAGATCCGGTTCCAGAACATGTCACGTCGCTAGCGCGTGGGCCTGGCCGTCCGCTGAGCGCCTGGGCCTGATCCCACCCGCAAAGCTCTGGCCAAGTGACCCAAATAGTGTTTCCCTATTAACGGTGCTCGTGTTGACCGAAGAAGGAAAGAGAGTGGAGAGATGACCCGAGAAACGACAGTTCTTAATTTTAAGAACAGGCAGCGTAGATGCGTGAAGTGCGGGGTGTCAAACGGCACACGCGGGTCACCGTCCTCTCCCGGGAAGGCGGGAAAAGCCGTCGGAATCTTCTCGACGTGCCCGGTCACTGTGAAAACCCCTCGGCCGGAGGTAAGCCTGCCGTGGACACTGCAAGGCGGGGTAGGTGGCGGCGAGAGGAAGGCCCCTGACGTGTGTCACTCCAGGCAGAGACGAGATGCGAGGGAGAGCTGGGGCCCACGCCCCCGGTGGCCAGGGTGCCACCCTGCGGAGCCGTGTGTGCCCGGGAAACTGCGAGGCTCTTGTCCTCGATGACGTGAGGTTGGGAGGGAAGCCACCAGCCGCCTGCATTGCCATAAACGTGCGTCCCCCTGGGCGGGGGACAGCCAGCTGGCGCTGCCCCTGGCTGGCGCGGCGTGGAGCCCAGGCCACGAGTCAGAAGCCGGAATGAGTGTTCCCAACCTCCCAGGGCGCATGCACGTCCCTTGCTTAGTTTCCAGTGAGTCAGCGGAGCGGTGGGCAGTCCTGGGTGGATGGCTGCAGTGTGGACGCCATTCATTGCACCCTTCACGGACCTCCACCCTGCGCAGCGAACGAAGCCCGGCGAGAGAGCGACTTTCTTCCCTCACAGAAGAAGTCGTGTTCCCTAGCGGCCTGCACGAGTCTGGAGGCTTTTGCCCAGGAAGGGCCCCTGCGGGCTTCGCGGTGCCGTTCCCACCTGGAACAGTTACTCTCACTGTCCCTGTTCCGCGGCGCGTGGTGACTGCGGAGGGCGGAGAGAGAACACCGAGTCCCGCGCGGGGACGCCCGGGCGGTGCTGGCCGCCTGGGCTCACTTAACCCGGCACCAAGCTTCGACGGTTTTCTTTTCCTTTCCTGTTTTACTTCTGACTTTTCCTTGTTTCGGTGAAAACGTGTAACGTGAGCCCCACTCTCCTGACGCGTGTTGACGTGCGGAGCTTCTGGCCACGGCACAGGGTCACTCGGTGCTCCTGGCCGCGGGCCGGCACCGCACAGTGGCCCCGCGGGGCCTCCCCGTCTCGCTGGACCCGAGCGTCCGTCCTGCCCGTTGGTTAGTCCTCCCCCCTGCCCCCCGAGCCCGGCGGCCCCGCTCCTGTCTTCGCTTCTACGCGCTGGACCATTGTGGATGCTCACACGAGCGGGACCCTGCAGCCACCGACTCGCCGTGACGGCTGATTTCACTCAGCTGATGTGCTCGCCACTCGGCTCAGTGGGTAGTGCGGAGTTGTCCTTCCTTCTTTTTATTTAACGACTGACCAGGACTCCATCCTGTGCACACACCACACCTCCTTTCTCCGTTCGTCTTCCGATGGGCCTTCGGGTCGCTTCCCTGACCATGGCGAACGTCGCAGCAGTGCGCGTGGGAAAGCTCACGCCTTCTGAAGACCCGACTTCAGTCCTTTTGGGTGGAAACCCAGGAGAGGGTTTGCTAGACGGCACAGTAGTTCTCTTTCTCAGGTTTTGAGGAATCTACGTGCCCTTTTCCACCGCGGCCGCCCCGTTTTACACCCCTCCCCACCCCCGCCTGAGAGCGCACGAGGCTCCAACGTGTCCGCATGGTCCCCAGCACGCCCCGTGGCCCGTCTCTGCTCACAGCCGCCCTGACGGGTGAGGCGATGGCTCGCTGCCGCTCCGATTTGTGTTTCCCCGATGGTTAGTGGCACTGGATGTGTTTTCATAGACCTGCTTGCCATTTTCTGCCTTTTGTTTTGTTCTGTTTTCTCCTTTGGAGAAATGTCTATTTAAGTCTTCAGGCTGTTTTTAAAATCAGGTTATTGTTTTTTGTTTGTTTTGTACTGTTGGGTCGTAAGAGTCCCGCACACCAGTGTTTAGTGTGGGGACAGGCTCACACGTCGCTCCCTAATTAAAGAGTCATTCCCCTAACGCTATCGTCACACTCCGATCCTCACTCGGTCTTGCCTGGGTACGACCAGCCTTAACATAAAGGTGACTGTGGCAAGCAGGATTCTGGGACACGGAATTTTCTGGTTGATTAAGATTGCAGCAGAAAGCATGAAGTGCTTTTGACGAAAAGTGTTTGCCACCGTCTGCGATCCTCCCTGGACACGGCGGATCTGAGGCTCACGCCTAAGTGTCTGGACAGAGACAGAGGGTGTGAAAAGGCCTCCGAACATCTCCGTGAAGACCAGCACCAGGACACAGGCTCGTGCGTGCGGGAGGGGTGGGGAGTGGGAGCGGGGGATGGGCTTCTGGGCTACAGGCCCCCGCTCCTGTGTTCGCTGCCTTCTTCTAAACTACAGAGCTGTCCCCTAACAGCTTATTTGGGATTTGCAATTAGCTACATTTCTGGTTGAGCAAGATTTTTCCGCTTTTCATCTCCTACCTTCCAGGCTAAGTGGCATTCCGCGCGCCAGAGGTTCCAGCCTGAGCACAGCGGCTGTGACAGCCGCGGTGGATCCCGTTTCAAACGTTCGGGTAATTTTCCTCTGCAGGGACAGTCTGAGCTTTCCTCGGGTTTTCTTTATTCGCATTCGTGACTTCATTTTCCCTCTCTAAGCTTTCCAGTCGTTAGAAAAGTCTGAAATCCGAGCACTTGAGCATTTTCCTACGGCATGGTCGCCCCTGAGAGGCACATTATGTTCTGCAAAGTAACGATGAAGTGTGCGAGGCGGAGCGAAAGCCAGGGTCCTGTAAATGCTTAAACAGAAGAGTCGTAATCCTCTGAAATATCTTCTGGAAGCCAGCACGTGGATCGAATGACCCCTTAAGGGCCCGTCGCTGGATGCATCTTGAGACGATGGGGAGGGGAACGTTGTAGAGCTGGTCCCTTCGGGGCAGGAATCACCATGTCGCGAATTCATTCGGCTCCACGTCGGATGGGTCCTCGAAGGGCAGGTTGCTCACCCGGCCCGTGCTACCCGCACGCTCAGGCACGCGTTAACACGTTCGGTCCCCCGGGGGTGTCGGTGTCCTCTGCAGTTTTTGTTAATGTTCAGGAAAAGGACGAAGTCGATGATCACAAAATTTCCCCTTTCGTGTCTTTCTGGCAGCTGCTTCCTTCCCATCGGATATTAGAAGATATGCGTGTGCAGAAGAGAAAGTCCTAATTTTAGCCAAGAAAAGGAACCTGGTTTTTAACATTATTTACTGTGATAGCTAGACGTTTTCTCAGCCCAAGATGTTTTCTCCTTCTCCGCTGAGAAATGAAGCACGCCGGCCATCTGTGAGAAGGCCACGGCCCCCACACCAAGTGAAGGACTTCGTAGTCAGACACCTTGATGGCACATCCCGTCCTTCCTGTGTGACCTTGACTCCGTTAATTAACCTCTTTGTGCTTCCGTGTTCACATCTGTAAAATTAGGATGACACCACATTTTGTGATTAGAAAAAGGCATTAATTGTAAGAGACCATGTAGGTTTAATAATAGCTTGTCAGAAAAAACGAATTTGTCATGATACGCACATTCATGGTTTTCTTTTCTTTCTTTTCTTTTTCTTTTTCTTATTTTACTGTGCAGTACCAGGAAAGCGCATTCATTTTCAACTAAAAGTAAAATATTTATAACATGGCCACCACTTTTTCCTACGTCGTAATCAAAATACGCATCTAAACGTTCTTTTTATTCAGTGATCAGACGCTTCAGAATTATTTTTACTACAGTAAGTTGTATATCACGTCGGTCTAGAAAACAAAACTTAATCAGACCAAATATATATAGAAAAAAATAAAATAAAAATAAGCATGGTAAATAGCAAACACGAACTTGTCAGAAACGCATCTTAGTAGATCAGAATCACGATAAGCAAAAAAGGATCAAAACCATCGAAAAGTAAAACTGAAATACCTAACACAAAATTTCAAAAAGGCTGAAAATGAGAGAACAGAGAAAAAGATGTCCTAGGCAAATGCTAATGACGTTACAACCGGCGCCGGCAGCGTGGCCAAAATCTCAGTGCAGAGATCAGTAAACAGCACAAAGAGGAATATTTATTTGGAAGGTTAAGTAGATACGAACTTTATATCATCAACCACGTGGCTTTGAAACGCAGAGAGCCAATCAGTAGATGCAGTCTAGCTCGGAGGCCAAGAAGAAGGTACGAATTCAGCACAGTGACGGGGTCTGGTTAATGCAAATGACGAGCGTGGTGTCCCAGCCCACCGTGCCGCTGGATTCCTGTATGTGTGCGCGCACGCGGGCCGTAGCTCTGAGCACGTGCTTCAGGTGGGCTGCGTGGATGCCAACCTTCCGTGAATGCGGACCGAGACGTGGGAAAGAGTGGAGAAATGAATGCTCCACGAACGGAAGGTGGCTCTTCCCCCTAAACCCGAATAGGGCGAGTCCAAACACGCGCCCGTCATTAGCCTCCCAGCCACACCTCAGACGTTCCAAAGAACAGCCGAGAACTTCGATGAGAAAATTAGGAATGTTCGAGACAAGCACGTCTAGGCCCTTCCCGACACAGAGATTAAATCGTTCGGGGGAACTTTCCAACACGGCTGTGTGGTCCGTGCTCGTCGCACCGCGTTCTCCCCGTGTGAGCGTCCGACTGACTCGGAGATGCTCCTGTCCCACCTCTAACCGCACCGCCTGGAACGTGACGTGCGGGACGTCGGTCTTCCACGGGGGCTGTGCGTTTCCAGTGCCAACGCCAGCACAAGGTGTGATGTGCTCACGACATTTTAAGTGACACTTAAGGGTTCAATTTTCAAGTTAAAATCGAGTCTATCGTTCTCAGCGACACTACCAGAACGGAGATAATAATGGGTGGCATACTTCCCTTTGCAAGTTGGCAGCATACGTGGGGGCAACGCGAGCTTTGCGTGGGGATGAGAGAGACTATTTTTACGTTTGTTATAAATTTATTATCATTTGTCACAAAATGCAGCGCCAGTTCAGAAACGTTCAGTAAACGTGTGTCTCAGGGTCAAGGGACCGTTCGCCTCTGCTTTCCCCGGTGGTGGGAAATGTCCCACGTGTGTGAGGCAGTCAGGACGGGCGGTGGCAGCACCGGGCTGGACAACCAGCCGCGTTGGTAGGTGCGTGGGTGTTGGCTAAAACGACTGGGCGGCTAAGTCACAGCTTTTAAGGACATGATTTTTCTCTTTTCTGCATTGAAACTCCTCTCCCTAGGTCCCTCCTCCGTTTTCTGGTAAAGTCCTGGGAGGGCCAGGCCTCGACGGGGGCTGTTGTGGGTTTAATGCATCAAACAGCACCGCGGCCGGCCGCTCGCGGTGGCGCTCGCATGCTCCCTGTCCCCTCAAAGCCCTGCAGAGTGGTTTCCGGGGGACTGTCCCTCATCCTCTACAGCGTCTACCATTTCACTCTGGGAAACCGGCTCGCAGCCAAAGAGCACTGTTCACGATGGTTCAAACGCACGTAGCGAGTGGCGGTCGTCAGAGGGACTCCACACGGGGTACACGCTTTGTTCAATCGTGTGATGGGTGACAGGGGATGTTGAGTCGCCGTCGCGTCTGCAGGGAGGTCAGAGGGCGTGCCGGTGAAAGGTCGCCCGGGAGAGGGCCGCCTCTGGGGAACGGTGGGGAGGGAGCTGGGGTGACTCGGCTTCTTTCCGACGTGTTTGTTCCGAGTCGGTTTAATTGTCAAGAACTGAGTCCAGGTGTTCTCAAGCTAGAGGTCCCCACACTGCGTCGTTTCTCTGTCTTGACCTCCGCGTCTTTGCCTCTAACCTGGTATCCGTACTCTGAGGCAACGGGTCGCCGTACGTTTTTGATCGGGATTCGCAGTCACTGGATCCGACTCAGACGTCTCCTGGGGTCCGCTGCGTGACGCCTTTCACATTCCGTCTCCCCTGTTTTAGGACCCAGACTCCATCCCCTTTTCAAACCCAAAACCCCTTGAATTTCTGGATTCTCTCCAGTTCCTTTCTCTCCGTCCCCCACATCGACTGTCTTCTTTCTCTCCGTGGACGGGTTTGTACATAGGGCGCATCACACACCCGTCCCCTCGGACTCGTTCTTTCCCGAGCTCGCCCCTCTCGTGCCGTGTCGTAGGCGCAGCCGACGGCAGGCGACAAGCGGGAGTGCACGGATGGGTCCAGCGTCCCTCGGGGCTGCAGGCCCAGTGGCCTGCGACTCCGACAGCGTCTCCCTCCCACTTGAAGAGCCGCCATCGTCACATGGCCTCGGCTCCCTGTGCGTCTCCTCTGCTTTCCTGGGGAAGGATTAGAGCCCCCTCCCCTAATGACTCCTTCATTATGTCACACGCACACTCGCAGGTCGGGCGTCAGGGTCACGTTTGAACCCGCCACGGCGGGCACCTGGCCAGCCTCGTGACGAGACTCCAGGAAGAATCCCCATCCACCTGCAGGGTTCGGCCCTCGAAGCCGACGGGGGAGCGGGACCCGAGCATCCGGGGACACCTGGTTTCACAGTGGCAAGTTTATGTCCTCTTTGTGTCCATTTCTGTCCTCTTTCCTGAAACGTCGCTCTTTCGTGGTTTTAGGGTAGAACGAATGTCTCCGTTCAAAATCCGAATTTTTCATTTTATGTGTGACTCCAGCAGGAAGATGGGGGGACCTCACACCCCTTCTCAGGTTTCCCAAAGTCACGTGGCTCAGGATCAGGAAGCGAAAATCTAGGTAAAAAAGGACACTCTTGTATCTTTAATTAAAAAACATCAGAAAATGGCCTCCTCACCTTTCGTAGCGTCCCCGTCCTCTCCTTCCGTGCTCCTGCGCCCGGAGCTGAGCACGGGTCCTGAGGGGCGAGGTGTGTCCGGCCCCCCTGTGGACACTTACACCCAGCGGTTACTTCATCTCACAAACGTCTGCTGAGCCCACGAGGGCTTTGCTGTCTGTGGGGTGGGGGCTCGCCTCTCAGCACCCACGTGTCCAGCCCCCCTGCTGCTGTGAATTTTCACCGAACAAGTGGATGGATGAATCGACGAATCAAC
This sequence comes from Cynopterus sphinx, assembly GCA_030015415.1. Taxonomy (NCBI): domain Eukaryota; kingdom Metazoa; phylum Chordata; class Mammalia; order Chiroptera; family Pteropodidae; genus Cynopterus; species Cynopterus sphinx. Next base: position 805,570 of record CM057383.1, read on the forward strand.
AAATGGATGACTTTAGGGAATTGCGATGTTTGCTTTAGAAGGTAAAATAATTCAGTCCGTTGCCCAGTCATGCCTCCAACAAAACCAGTAAAATGTGGGTCCATATTCTCAGAATACAAGCATTTCTGCCTTAAATGATAATTTTTTCTTTAGAAAAGTCATAATATAGGTTTCGTCCATGAAATGAAATTAGTGACAATATTTTTCAAAACGATGACCAGGATACACACTTGACACTGTTCATATCTTCCAAATTATGAACCTGTAGACGCAGAAATTCCACGGACCTGTACAAGTCGCATCACGCAATCTCCGAGGAAGGCAATTTGGCCGTATGTACCGAGCTCCATTGAAAATTTTAAAACAAACGATTTGACCTGCTAATTTGACCGCCGGGAATCCGTCCTAAGAGAGAATCTACCGCACGGAATACGCTTCCGGACCGAGTGTTTATTGCCACATTGTGTGTTAACAGCGAAAAAACGGAAGCAGTCTACATGCCCAACAATAGGGTAATGACTAAGAGAATTACGAGGCGTAATTACGCAGTCATTAAAGCAGCGTTTTTAATGAGTTTGTGATGATAATAGGGAAGAATGTGCGTCATAATAAAAATCAGAAGAGCAGGAGGCAGAATTACGGCACGAGGACGTGCACCTTCGGCGTCCATAAATCTGTGCGTAGAAGCCTGGACAGTCGTGCCCCAGAACGCCCGTGGTTAGCATTTCTGAGTGCGGGATTCGGAGTGATTCACAAATTCCTGCTTCCTATTTATTTTTCATTTTTCGAGTGAGCTATACTGATGTTCTGTAATGGGAACCTGATAAGCACTTGGGGTAAAAGCACAGATGAGGTGAAAATGAAGTTACATTAAGCATCGTCTTTTATTGAAAAAACATCATGACGTTGTCACCGCCTTGCAGAGCTCAAAGAATGAGGTCGTCACTCACAAGGGGGGGATCACACAGAAGTCGGATGCGTGATTTCTGGGTTTTCACAGGCTTTGGCGCGTGGCGTTGGAGGCCGGGGGCCGAGGCAGAGCGAGGGCAGTGGCGTCCATCCGTAGGGTCTCAGGCCGCCTCCACGGCCAGGCTGGTCGCAGCTCAGACACGAAGAGCTCCGGCCCCCAGCGTGCGGTCACCTGCCCGTCCGGTGTCCGCTCCGTCGGGTCCTGTGGGCTCAGACAAGACAGACGGCCGCGGAGGAGACGGAGCCGACGGACAGTGCTCGACGGCCACCCTTCCCACCAGGCGTCGCGACGAAAGGGAAGAGTCTCCTCCCGTCTCGCGTCCTCGGGTCTTAAAATACGATTTTAGGTTTTAAGAGGCGACATCCCACCCGAATCTCATGTCAAGACGGGATAACCAAAAACGACTTAAAAGACAGAAGCCGGGCCTGGCCGTTTGTCACGCTTGCGCCTGCCCCACGTCAGCGGATTAAATATCTTAATGAAAATAATCGGTCGGTTGCTTTTCCTGCAAAACAGGAAGAGAAGCGTCGGGCGGCGTGTCGTGTTGAGGGTTAAGACAGCAGCAACGAGGCGTGCGGCCGGAGCAGAGCGGGTTTCCTTAAGGCGCAGGGGGAGCTTGGGAAGGACAGGCCGCGGGTGCGCTGGTCCAGGGAAGGGGCCGGCGAGTGATCCTGCGGGACCCGAGAGGCGACACAGGTTAGAGGCGAGAGAAGGTTTGGAAAACATTGGGTCTCGGAGGTTTCCCATGTTTCTGCCTGTGGCTCCCGAAGAATGACGAGGCTGTTCGCCCACGGGGCGTCTGCCTGCGCCTGGAAACCTCGTCGGGATCCAAGCGTTTGCTACCCCACGCTGTGCCCGAAGCTGCGCCCGCCTGAGGCACGCTCGCCCCCTGCGCCCTCCCGCCGCTCCCGTGTGTGCCGTGGCTCGGATGGCAGCCCCTCGAGTCAAGACGTGACGTGTCCACCGTGTACCCCACCCGTCCCACGTCCACACGCGGTGTGTGACACGCGGTGGTGGCGCAGGACTGCCCCTTCGCGGCACAGGCCCACGTCTCCCCTGAGGGAGGTCGCCCCGGCCCGTGTCGTGTCTCCCCTGCGGGAGGTCGCCCCGGCCCGTGTCTCCCCGGCGGGAGGTCGCCCGGCCCACGACTCCCCTGCGGGAGGTCGCCCCGGCCCGTGTCGTGTCTCCCCTGCGGGAGGTCGCCCCGGCCCGTGTCTCCCCTGCGGGAGGTCACCCGGCCCACGACTCCCCTGCGGGAGGTCACCCGGCCCACGACTCCCCTGCGGGAGGTCGCCCGGCCACCCGTAAACAGCCGCATTCCGGAGCCACTAAATTTCGATGCGACTGTGTTCCTTCTCGGGGTGGAGGCCGGGATCCGGTACCGACGCGGAGTCCGAAAAGGAGGATTCACATGGCTGACGTCACCCCGCTTCTGAGCCTGACACACACTCCGTTCCTCTCCCGGAAAACACTGTTTCCATGGCAGCGACGGGAAGAAAGCGGGCGGTGACGGAAACACGATGCCGCGGCGTCTCTGCCCTTTGCAGGCCCCTTTCTCGGCGAGCCAGCCATCCCGAGGCCTGTCGGTGTCCCCGGGGCGCGCTGCGTGCAGGCAGGGCCGTGCCCGGGACCCACGACGGCGTCCGGGGCCATTCTCGAAGGCGAGACGTGCGAGGGAATCACCGGCAGGTGGAACATAGCGGTTCTAACACAAATCGTTGGGGACAGGTTTGTGACAGTGACGTCCGCTACTCGGTAGAGAACTCGGCGTGGCTTGTGGCGATGGCCTTCGACCCCTGTCTGGAGCGACAGGAACACACCTGGCAAGGGGGGGCCAATGAGGGACACACACCCTACGCACCCCACGGGCAGGGCTCAGTGTCCTCCCTCCCTGATGGCGACCGGGGGGGGGCACAGCTCCCAAGAGCCGCCTCTCCTGACAGTCCCCGGGCCACCACGGTGACGCACGTCCCTGCCGCGTGGTGGCCTGCGTGAACGCCGGGCTGTGCCCGCTCTTCTGGGTCAGGCAGCCCTCCCGGGAGTGGCCTGTTCACCTGTCCATGTGGAGGGAAGGGGCGGGGGGACAGTCATGCGCACGGCGGCCCAGGGCACGGCGGACCCACAGGGCTGCCACCCTGGCCTGGGCTCGCAGTTCGGGCGGGAAGGCTAGGACACTGGAGCTGTCCTGACACCGACGCTTTCTGTCCCTCCCGAGGGAGCAGAGGGTGACTGTGGGGCAGCTATAGATACGACGGGGCACTCAGGCCCGGACCGCTGGCCGGGCCTGGGCAGAGCCATCTGCGCCCACACCCAGGAATGCCCGCTGGTCCCAGAGCCACCGGGCCATGCAGAGGGACACACCGAGGGCGGGGCCGGGACACAGCTGTCGCCACAGGCCCTGACGCTTCCCTCTGGACAGGGCGCAGCTGCGTTCCTGCGGGGGTGCCGCCCGCGCTTCCGGGCACGGCCCGAGGGGGCGAGGGGGCGGCCTGTGCCCTTCGGTGGCTCGCGGTCCCTGGAAATCCCCCGGGCCTGGCTCCTGGGGACGGCCGGCCCTGCCGTAGGCCGGAGGGCTCCGGCTTTCGGGGCAGGAGGGGCCTGGGGCTGAGAGAAGGAAAGCCTGAAGGAGAAGTTTTCACGATGGAAGCAAAACGCACCGCGCTGGCGTCGGCAAGGGCCAGTGCTTACTACGGACGTGGTTTCTTTTTAAATGTCACAGACGCAGCACACAGCGACACGTACCTGCACGCACACGCGCACGGCAGCTTCCCCCGCGACCTCTGCGGGACTCGGGAGGTCAGCCCCAGAGCGCCCCGCGTGACGGAGTGGTCGCGGCCGCCCCTGCCACCTGCCCGGGTCAGGGAGGAGCGCCTGGCCACCTGCGGGCCGGCTGAACAACAGCCCCGGGGGCGGCTGTGTGCGGGGCGCGTGTGTCCCCGTGCTCGGCGCGGACGCGGGGCCTGACACCAGGCCAGGGCGCGGCGGGCTGCAGTGGGGGCTGCAGGGGGAACCCGCCAACGTCCCCCAAGGTGGCCGCGCCCTGCCGCGTCCCCACCCGCCGGGAGGGCGCGCGTTCCCGCGCTCCGCGTCCTCGCAGCGTTGGCGGCGGCCGCGTCTGGTCCTGGCCGCCCTCGCAGGTGCGTGCCACTGGACGTCGCCGTCGCCTGGATCTGCACTTCTCTGCCGACGTGCGACGCGGAGCAGCCCGTCGCGTGTTTCCTTGGCGCCCGTCCGTCTCCTCTGGCGAGGCGTCTGGCGAGGTTTCTGGCCCCTTTCGTCTGGCTGCTCACCGACTCGCCGTGACCGTGTTTCCGATCACAGTCCCTCGGGAGAGGCGGCTTCCACGGAGGTTTTCTCCCGGCTGATGGCTCGGTTCCGAGCCCTCCCGACGTTGCCTTCGGCGGAAGCTCCAGTTGGAGGAAACCCAGCCCCTCGGTCGCTTCTGCCACGGCTCGCGCCTTTGGTGTTGCGTCTACAAGTCCATCCCCACGCCCAAGGCCGCCTCGGCTTTCTCCTGGGTCCCCTCCCGGGAGTTTTGCGGCATTTACGTTTGGGCCCGTGATCGTGCTGAGTTTGCTCTTGTGACGCGTGTGAGGTCTGTGTCTGACTCGTGTTATTTCGCACGCGGACGTCCAGTGGTTCCCGCGCCACTGGCCAAAGAGGCCGTCTTTGCCCCATCGCGTCGCCGTGGGTCCTTTGCCAAAGATGAGCTGATTATCCGTGTGTGGGTCCGTGCCCGAGCTCCGATCCCGTCCATCGACACGCTGGTCTCTTCGTTCCCCGACGCCACTCTGGGCGGCCGCAGCCTTGCAGTGAGTCTGAACCCAGGCGTCGGGCCCCCCACGGTTCTCCTTCCACACGGCGTCGGATGTCTGGGCCCCGCTTTCTGTGTGCGCACGGGGATTTGCCTCTGGACGCTCGTGGGTCGCTCCCATCCTCTCAGTTGACAAGTTTTAAGGCCCTTTCAGATCCTTAAGAGTGAAAATCACGGAAATCAGGGCCTCGTCCCAGCCGGCTGTGCGGCTGGGCCCACACACATCGGCACGACGGGCTCTGCCTCACGGCCGCGGCCACTGCTCACGCCGCCGCGGCCACTGCTCACGCCGCCGCGGCCACTGTTCACGCCGCCGCGGCCTCCTGGCTTACGCGTGTGGGGCCGTGGCCCTGGAAGGCTCGCTCCACGACATGCCCGTGTCACCTCAGAGCAGAGAAATGGCGTTCCCGTCCGTGCGACTTCGGGACGCGGGACGGGAGGCTTTCGGGGAGCGCCTGCCCCGGTGAACTTGAAGTCGGGATCACACGCGTGTGCTCACGGTGACTTTTGAAATGCGATTCTCCGGGTGACATGTCCTCCCCAGACGTTCTTCAGCGTCAGGATAAACACCGCATTTAGCTCTGATTAAAGAGGCAGGAGAGGCAAATTTAAACGAGAGGAACTCAATTATTGAACTGATTAAACAAGAAACACATGCGATCTGTTTTAATCTGCTTAATTGCCGAAACGAGCTTTTCTCTTTAAATTACTCTGCGAGTCCACGAACGAAATCAATGCATACGCAATTAATATTAATCGCACGACAGGCGCGAAGCCGGGCCTGGTTCGACGCCGTCCGATACTGTGATTTTCTTATTGGCAAACGGGACGTCCATTTCCTGGAAGAGAGGGGGGTGCTTTCGCTCCCTTTGGGGTCAGCGCGAATGCTGGCTTCTAAATGTCAGACCGATCCCGGACCCACAGGGCTTCCTTTAAGCGTGTTCCATCCCGGTTAGGTTTTTCTCTGTTTCTGGAACAGACACTCAAAAAGATGGGCAAAAGGAACGTACGGGGTTCCTGGACGGGAAATTACGTTTGCAAAACGAGGTTTTGCGGCCGAGGAGTGAAGATGGTGGTATCGGGGGACATCCCATGAGTTTTTCTTAAGCTACGCACGCGTTTAGGGCTGCAGAAGCAAAGCCGTGGCGGGGTGTGTCTGTCCCGATGCACAGTGCTCTTGGGGGCCACCGCCCACGACAACTCACTTTGTGCAGAAATGGGGAGAATAAAGCACGCCTCATTCCCCTTCCCAACCCGGATCCACCGGTCACCGGAGAGCGACAGGGAGCGGGGAGGGCGGCTGGCCACCTGCTCTTGGCGCGGCCGGCCCGAACCCTCCGCTCAGGCTTGGGCTGCACCTGCACGAGCATCGGGTGCAGCTGTGGTTTGCCCCGGCACCTTACGGGTGACCCCGTTCCCCGTTTGCGAGCGGCAGAGCTAGACTCTGGGCCTGCGTTTTCAAAGTCGAGTTGTTGATCAATAGAAACGGAGGAAGCTGGGAAGACACCTAAGTATAATTTTAGGATCCCTGAATGAGGACAGATCAGTGCAACGTTTTAACGATTAAAATAATTAAAAACAAAAAACAAAAAACAAAAAAACAGTAGAACTCTATTGTCTTGACTACCCCCTCGAAGGTGAGCCAAGTTAAAGACTGTTACCTCGTCACCGTCAGAAGCAAACCAAATGTAGGGGATTGTCAGCTGCTTGCTGAGAAGCGTCACATTTGAAGCGCATTTTCCCAGGCTCATACTCTTTCAGGCCGTCTACGGGCCCCGGAGACCTTTGAAAAATGAAGCGGGACTGTCCTATTGATGAAAAGATGCCCTTTAAGGGATTTTGAAGAGAAGAGACAGCCACGCCCGAGACGGCCTTCCCGAGCCTCGTGGAAGTGCTACCAGGGGAATCGTTGCGACATTTCTACTTTATTTCAGAAAGCCCGCCCGCCAGGGTCGGAAAGTACCCGCCGATGCGCCATCCTGACGCCTGGGAGTGTCCATCAGCCTTCGGGTGTCTGACCGTCTCTCGCTTGGGCCCTCACTGAGCAGGGAGCTCGCTCATGGGCCCACAGGGTGGGTGTCCTCAGCAGACCAGGCCCCGCCGCTGTGCCCCGGGGGCTCGGCCGATGCAGGCGAAGCGAGTCGCTGCCGCCGTCCTCATGTCTTTGTCTCATCCTGATTGTCACCGTCGTCGTTTCTGACCTTCAGTGGAGGGAAGGAGCGTGGCCTTTGCCGGTCACGGCTCGCCTCAGACAGGGTTCCTGGTCCCGAGCGTCCACGACAGGAGACAGGGCGCTCTCCTCCCGCCGATGGCACGAAGAGTCATACCAGCTCTGCGAGCGCCTCCGGGGACGTCGGGGAATTCCGAAAGACGCGACCGTCTCAAGGGGTCTTCTCTCTGTCTCGCTGACCCTGTAACTCAGACTTTCTCGTCTGAAGAATTTCTGGTGACGCGTGAAATGTCCACTCAGACCCACGGGCCCCAGGAGGCCCGGGCCAGGCACACGCGGCCTCTGTGCTCCCTGGGCACAGCTCCGCCACTGTCCTCCCTGTCGAGGCCTCCGCAGGGTCCTTCGGATTAGGAGAATGAGCCATGCTTCGAGCCCCGTGAAGGCGAAGAGCCTGCCTTACTCCGCTCTGCAGCCCAGGGCTCGGCCTGGTGGAGGGCATGTTACAGAGGTCGTCAGCGTGTGGAAACCGAGTTTAGATAAATGTATTAACAACGCCCCGCATGATCACGGCAGACTTGAAGTGCAGCAGAAGCCCTGGAAATGGGGGTGGCAACGAGGACGCGGAAGGAAAGAGAGATGACATGCCACCCTCAGAAAAAGAGAAGCATGAGTAACATGAAAAAGGAGCCAGTGTGCTTTTTTGTGACTAAAAACTGTAATTAAGGCCATGTGGCTAAGGAATGTCAGAAAACAAGGCCGGGAGGAAATTATAAGGAGCTTGGAAGGCCAGGCTAGGACTTTACGAGTGTGTTCTGGGGGCCAGGCGGAGGCGTTTATAAACATACTTCGTGGGCAGTTCCATCCTGCGTAGAAAGGTTGAAATAGCCTCCTCGAGCCTCAGTTCCCTCCCGTAGGAGATCCAGGTGACAGTCCCAGGGGAACTGCCGCCTGCGATTTGGGGCGGGGGCGCCGACTCTTCGTGCACGTCGCGGTGGAAAGTGTTTGCTCGTCCGTCCGCCTCGTCCGAGCTCGGGATCCTCCGCAGCTGCAGGTGTCGCCCCAGCCTTCTCATCGCCTTCCTTCCTGACCATCGTGTCGTTTGTGTTTCTTCTTTTAAGTCAGCGTGTCATCGACATGACGTACCCTATTAGTTTCGGGGGTGCGACACGTGGTCCGACGGCGGCGTGAATCTGCCTGCCGCCTGTCACCGCACACGAGGACCGGGTTTCTTCACGTGATGAGACCTAAGAAGAGCGCCTCTCTCAGCAGCTGAGTCTCAGCCGATGTAGCCGCCCCGCGATGCGTCCATCCCCGTGACACTTACTTCGTAATGGACGTGTGTTCCTTCGGAGCCCCTTCAGCCACGCCACCCACCGTCGACCCTTCCCTAACCCTCCTGGAGACAGTTCTCTAACTCAGGGCTTTCTACGCAGGGACACGACCCGTTGCTGAGAACCAAGCACATCTCGTTGAGGCGAGGGAGCCTGCCACCCCGAGAGGCACTTACTGCTGAGGATGGTGGGACCGGGCTGGAAACCAGGACCCAGGACCGGACCACCCCATGAGAAGGACAGAGGGACACTGAAAAGGAGCCAGGAGCAGAGGCCGGGACGCCAGGGCAGGCCGTCTAGGGCTGGCCAGAGCCGAGAAGATCCTGACCTCCGAAGTCGACATGTCTAGGCCAAGAGAGGGCCCAACAGGACCGGACCAAACCAGCGTGTCTGCCGGGGGGGTGGCTCCACGGCTTTGCATTCCTGACCGCCTTCCAGGGCCCGGACCACTCAGGCCCGGAGGCGCGTGAAGCTCCCGAGTTGCTCGCAGTAGTTCGGAGGCAAACCAAGTCTTCAGAGGCGCAGACTGGCCGACACGAAGACGTCCTGACAAGTAATTCCGAGAAGCGCGTCACCCACCAGGTAGTCCAGGCGATGTGCGTGGCTTCCGGGGCAAAACGGAAATTTAATTTGGACCTTTCGGTGTCAATATGTTCTGCCTACGATGATCCAGACTCGAAAGATGCTTTTTCGTGTCCCTCCGCCTGCTTCTGCTTTCTCAAGGTGATTCGACTCAGTGTCTTACTCACAGAGGCGGGAGAAAGCGCTATTCCAAACGTGACACTACAGGGTTCGAGCCTTTAGACTTTTCCAGGAAGAATGAGGATAATAAAAACCGCAGATATTCACCGAGCTGGTGCTCAGCGGGCTCTCACCACTGGTTTAATGCTCTCTGCTTAAAATTCTCAATCATTTTCTTTAAAAAGGTCCCAACATTTTCATTTGTACAGATCCTACAAATTATGTGACCGTCTTGTATGTATGTGTAGGCAGATGACGGAGAATATAGAGATGATGGATGGATGGATGGATGGATGGGTGGATGGGAGGATGGATGGATGGATGGATGCATGGATGATAGGTAGACAGACAGACAGATAGAGATAAATAGATATAGACAGGTAGACAGATGATAGATGATGATGAAGAGAGACAGAGATAGATGCTAGGTGACAGGCAGAAACAGTGATGATGATGATGATGTGATGACGACGACGGGAGAACTTCGAGTGAAGGTGCCACAGCACGGGGCTGGAAAAACCTTTCTCCCTGGCTCCGGGCCCGAACCATTCTTCCCTGCGGCCCCACCCCTCCTCTTCCGTCCATGCACACCGTCTGGAGTCTCCACCTGATGAGGAAGAGCGAATCTGCACGCTCCAGAGCACCTGCTCTCTGAGCCGCACTGAGGTCGCTCGCTCGCTTCGTCCCAGGAGCTGCCGCTGTTCGTGCGGGCCCGGGACGCGGCATGGGGGGCCGCTTTCTCTCGGAAAGGCGGCGCGTGGGCCGATAGCCTCCCTCCGCCTCCCTCTGTCTGACTTCAGGCCCAAGAAACAGCGGGTCCTCGGCGAAAGCGGCGCCCCTCACGCCGCGGCCCCAGACGCCACGCGGGGTCCAGCCCCTCCGATGTGCGGTGGGCGCTGAGCCGGCGGCACCGGCCACCGGGTCCCCGCCAGCCCGGTCTGAAGGCCTCGGCGGCTGGACGCGCGGCTCGGAGACTCCCGCCTGGGGGAGAAGAGCCAGTGGCAAGAGGGGTCAGTGTTGGAAGCCGTCCAGGGCTCCGTGGCAGTCCCCGTCGTGTCGCCATTTGATGACACTTGCTAGTGGTTTCCCGCATTTCCGCTGTTTGCTTTTTCCACTTTTCGGCTTAGTTAAAAAATTAGGTTTTCTTTCTGGACGAGGACAGTCCCTGTTCGAGCTGGAGGAACCAGTTGGCCTTATCCACCTCATTGTTTTACAATTTTTAAGTATTTGGCCATTACCAAGATCTGTATGTATGTACGTGTGACTCATTAGCCACGTATAATATATACCATCTATTTACATATAATTTACATATGGATATCATTTGTGTATGGACTTTTCTGCCGTGTGTTCATCTTCCACAATAAAACAAATTTTTCCTAGATATTACTCTGAATCACTTCGGTTCACTTTTTATGTTCAGCACATTCAGTCTCATCTTCAGGAACAAGGTCTATGAAGCCTTGGACTTAGTGAGCCAGCGTCCTTCTTTCAAGCCTAGGTGTGTGCAGTTCTTTTTTCCCCTAAAGCTTATCTTGGCCACCTAAGGGCCATCCGCAGACCTCTTTAGTAAACACTACAAGTTGAGGGACAGGGCTGCAGTCCAAACTTCTCTGAGTACAGATGGGCCAATGACAGCCGAGGGGGCTTATTAAAATAAAGGAAGGATTATCCCATCGCCCGATGGAAAACTGCGGGTTTGCAAAGTGGACCTCAGAGCCCCGACCGCACGACCCCCTACCGCCAGCCTCTTTGGATAAATTTCTTCCAATCGCCAGCCTGCTTCCTCGTGTGCAGAGCTCGAATGCAGCCACCAGCGTCTCGCGTGCACCAAAGGAGCCCGAGGGGGAAGGCGGGCGGTGGAGGGGGAGGATGGAGGGAGCGTGGCCCGGTCAAGGCTGTGGGTGCGCCTCCGGGGGACACAGGACCCCTCCCGGCAAGGTCACGAGGGTGGCCACGCACAGCCTCGGACCAAGCCAGACTTCCCGAGCTCTCGGTCCGAAGTCCTCGGGGCGAGGTGGGCCAGCGGGTGTCGAGCAGACGCCCCCGCACCGCGCCGCTGCTTTCAACGCGCCCGGTTCTCACTGCGCGTGTTTCGCTTCTGCTGGAAACGCGTCCGCACGGCGCCGCGTCACGGTCACCGGTTCCACGAGGCTTCTCTGACGCGCCCGCTTCCCTGCGATTTATCCCTTCGGCAAAAGGTGGGACGGCTGGTTCCTTTCCGACTTTTCCTTCACGCTCACATGTGGTTCTGTTTAAACGTGCCCGTGTTTGCAGCTCACAGTGGACGTTTCTGGCACTCGGAGGAGTATCTTACAATTACGCTCAGTGCAGAAAGAAGGGTTTGCTTTAACAGCAGAATGCATGAAAGAAAAAAGTTCGAGTCGAATTTATTGGCTGCTGAGAGCCCCCGAGAATGTAGACGTCTGGTCTGGGGCAACTCAATGGATTTCTGTTCTGGGGCCGTGCACCCACTTATGTGCTCGGGCCCGCCCCCGCCCCCCGGCCACGACTTGAAAGCATCTGAGTGTTGGACAAGGCCAGCGCTTTCTGAGCTAATCTATCCCATATGGGGGAGGCCCCAACAGACAGGGAATTCAGGCAGGGCCTGCGGGCGAGCGTGTGTTTGGAACATGCGGACACCGTCAAGGGTCTGGTGCAGCAAAGAATAAGGGGGGAAAATGGAGAAAAGGGCAAAGGAAAAGGAGGAAAGAACTCAAGGCCGGCTCTGCCTGAAACGACTGTCTGTGAGGCTCCAACCGCCTACGTGGGGGCCGTGGGCCGAGCCCTGGGGAGTCTGCGGAGGACGCGGTTCCTCCCGCCCGCACGGGAGGCGCGGGGCAGCCGATTTCTGCCGGCCTCGGACCCAGAAGTGATGGGCCAGGCAACGCGGTGGTGTCCCCGCGTCAGGTCCCAGACGCGGGGACACCCAGGAAGCACGGGGACCTGCAAGATGCCGGCAATGCGCACGGAGACCCGCTGTGACGCGAGCAGGTGTACTCCCAGCACTGAATGGCAAGCGCGAGAGGGAGGGGCTGAGGGATCTCGGTGGGGAATGTTGCACCCAAAGCAAGTCGTGACCGGGCCAGGTCGCCGCGGGTCACCGCACTCGGAGGCCGAGACGGCCCGGACGACCGGGGTCTGTGAAAACCCGGGCAGGCCGGCTTTCGTGCCACCCACCCCGGTTCGAGGGCACAGAGGGAGCTGGAAGTCAACAGCAGCGCAAAGACTAGACTGGTTGGCTTCTGTAATTTCTGACACTTTTGCTGGTTTGTTAAACCTCATTTGGGCTAAAATGTGGGTGGTTCTGCTGGTCCTTACTGGGTCCGCGGAGGGCGCCTTCGGCGCGTGCGGTCCCACGAGCGGGTGTCAGTGGAGATCTCACGCACGCAGCGAGCCCCGACCCAGCCGCGGAGACCACGTCTCCAGGGAACGTGGGCCCCACTGGTTTGGGGGGGTTGGGCTGGCGTGTGGGGTTCGCTGACGTCCAAAAGCTCTTCCAGCCCCAAGCCTACTACTCCCTGAGAGAGAGCCCTGACCTGGAAACGCCTCGCAAACGCCACCTGCCTCGTCGGACCTCCAGTCGGCCGAGGAGGAGACAGCCCTCTGGGCGTCCAGCTCGGCATTCTCCTGCTTCACAGATTTCTGGTCAACAGATGCTCAGTGAACACCGAGGATCAAAAGGCGAGACGCGTGGACGTGATTTTTGTCCCCATAGTTGGAGGAGGGATGCAGACGCCGTTCAGGCAGCCACAGGGCCGGGTGCAGGGAGTCGGAAGGGAAAGGCCACGGCTCCACGCGCCACGTGAAGGAGGCCCGGCTGAGAACGGGCGGTCGGGGGGGGCTTCCCGGAGGGAGTGACGTTGGAGCCCAAATCGGAAAGAGAAGCCGGCGCGGGACAGCGGAACACGGGGGTCGGCAGAAGCGAAGCAGCTATGCCCAGGGGAAGAAGGTGACGTTAGACACGACACGACAGACGCCAGCGGAAAAGCGGCCGGGGACGGAGAAGAAAGGGGGGCGCCTCCCTGTGCCTCCCCCTGTGCCGCCCTTACAAGGGGTCATTGCACCGAGGTCGTCGCTCTGTAGCCCCACTTTGTGCAAACGAGGAAACGGAGCCTGGAGGAGGAGGCGCCCGGCCCTGCGATCCGGCCCCTGGGAAGCGGCCGGCCCGGGCTTCAGGGGCAGGTCTGGGGACTGCGAGGCCCCGCTCCCCGCTCCGGAAGTCCCCGCGAGCCCGTCCGGCCGAACACGCGCGGCCTTTGCGGGGAGGTGTGCGGGCAGGCCTGGGGAGCCGGCTGGGACGCGCCAGGAACAGCCTCCCTGCCGCCTCGCGGGGCGCCCCGGGGCCCTTGCGCCGATGGACTGGAAGCTCCCTGTGAACTGGGACGTGTCTGTGAATATGGGGATGACTCGGACCCATCCACCGGATGTGCGGCGCCGGGTGCCGGGACGCCTCGGGGCCAGGAACGCGCGCCCGGCCGCCGCTCGTTTCATTCACTCACTTCCAGGACTTGCCTGGCGTCCGCTAAGTCCCAGGGCTGGGTCTGGCAGCCGGGAGCTCCCAGCTCCACGTGGAAGCCAGCGCCTGTCAGCTGCCTGGGCGCATTCCTGGGTGCTGAGGGCTGGAATGGCACGTCAGGTTTGATCTCTACGCTGAAAGGGAAAGGACTGATTTAGCCTGGAGAGCTCCCCAGGACCTCTCCCCGCCCTCCCTCTGTTGCTATTCAGAGCCCCGAGCTCAGCAGGGGTGAGGGGGCGGGGGTGCGGACCGGGCCAGGCCCTCCGGACCCTCAGCTGTTTCCTGGTGGGATTGCCCAGACGTAAGTGCCAAGCGGCTGAGTCACGGCTCCACCGTGCCCTGGGGTGGGCGGGCCAGGCCTGGCCGGAGGGGGCCTGTGTGACATTGCAGGGATTTTCCCGGCCGCCCAGGCCGGCCGGGTGGAGTGTCAACAGCTGCTGCACCGAGTCCTGAGAGAGTGACGACGGGGCTGTGGGGCCCAACCCCGAGGCCTCCAGGAGAAATCGCGGCCAGGCCCGGGGCGGAAACGCCTGGCCTGGTCCGGCCATTCCCGCGGCTCCCGGGGGCGCCGCCGCCGGCACAAACACCCATCAGTGTCTCGTGTGACACCCCCTGTCGCGTGGACGCCTGCACGGCTGGGCACGGCACGGGCGTGCGTCTTCCTCTCTCGTCTGCTTGGGGTTCAGGGCCTCATCGGAGAGGTACAGCGGGCAGACGGATAACCAGGTGACACGCGGCCGGCGGTGAGGCCTGTGCTGTGGCGAGGGCGTCCTTCCTGCCCGCGGAGACCCGTGGGCTCCGGCCGGGGACCTGCAGCTACCGCGACACCACAAAGGACGCAGGCGCAGTGCCTCGGCCGGGACCGGAACCCAACACGCCCCGGAGGCCGGTCACTGTGGCGTCTCCCTGCGACGGTCGTTTTCTTTTCTTCAGGTGACTCCCCGCGCCCCGAGTGCCGAAGGGGCCCCTTCCCAGTGTCTCTCACACACGCACACAATAGCGGGGAATTCTAAAGCCCCAATTAAGTGGAAAATGTCGCCTTCCTGGTGACAATAGGCCAGAGCCAAGCAACAAAGGAAAAGCTACTTAGTTGGGCAACCTTTGTTCCGCGGGGCCCCTGAGAAAGCCCCCTCCCAGGGCTCTGAATGGGGCCCGGGCCGGCCCCCTAATCCCCAGCCCCCGCGGCTTGCACAGGGTTATGGGATGCGTGGGAGGGGGCGCCGCGGCTGGTCACCACACAAAACCCGTCGGGCCTAATCCCCACCCTCTGTCAAAGTCCCGCAGCGGCCCCTTCCCTCCCGGCCAGGAGCCGCTCAGGAGTGAGCGGAACCGCACACGGAACGTGCTAGAAAAGGTGAAAGCCCCTTTCAAGTTCCAAGCTGAATGCACCCCCCTCCCCCCAGCACAGATGCTCTGCCCTTCTTTGCCCCTCGGGGGGTGGACGGCTGCTGGGCCGGGCAGCACGGTGGGCAGGGGGCGGCCGCCCGGACCCTCCACCCCCACCCCAAACAGCCTGCTGCGCCGCGGATCAACCCCGGGGGCCGGAGGGTGGGGGCTCAGCCCGGAGAAACCCTACACCGCAGGCGCCGCGCCCCCACCGCCTCTCCCGCCCTGGGGTTTCCTCTCCTGAGCCGGTCAACAAGCCGGAAAGCAGCGCCTCCGTGTGCCCCTGAGGAGCCAGGTGCCTATTAGGGGGTCACGAAAAGGTGACACTGGAAAACGGAAAAGGGGTTCGCTAGGTTTCAGGGGCCCTGGGCGGCCCGTCCCTGTGAACCGGCTCTCAGATGAGATGCGGTATTTCCTCCCACGGGGTGGTGCGGGGGCTCTCCCCGCCCGAGGGCTGGGTCCAGCGGTGCCACGCGGCCCGGCCCGGCCTCCTTTCGGCGAAATCGGTGGTTCTGACTGTCTGGGGGCTGGGTCTGAGGGTAGGTGACGCCTCTAGGTGCACCCACACACGCCACCTGTCGATGCCCATGGACTTCCGGGACAAAAACACAGACAAGAGCTGTGGGTCCCCGAAATGTGCGGCTTTCTGGTCGGCACACGTTCCCTGTCCGGGTGCACCTCGCCCAGCCGGCCTGGCTCTCTCTGCGGGCGGGCGGGCCGGCCCTCCCCGGACCCCTCCTGGCCCGGGGGCCTCGCGAAGCTCGTCTCCTGCACTTAGTAGGCACCTGTGATCGGCAGGCCCTGTGCTGTGCCGGAGCAAAGCTCTGGGCCCAGCAGCCGCAGCCGCTAGAAGCACGGGGGTGCCCACCTGGGGGTGACTGCCCCGGGCACCCCCACCCCTGACGAGCCGCGCCCCGCCCCGCTTCTCTGAGGAAGGCGGGAGCCCGTGGACAGTCCGGGTCCTCCGCTGACAGGCAGCATCCCGCCGGCCCCGCGAGGCGACCTCCCCCGGGAAACGGCGACGTCAGCCAGACCCCCGCGGGAGCGGGAGCGGTGGCCTGTGGGGCCTGGCACGGCGTGGCCCCTTCTGCGGGTTGGCAGTGAACCTACGTGCCGCCCCCGTTCCCCCAGCTCTCCGCCGTCCTTCCTTCTTCATTAGCTACTAGAGTGCTGGGAGACACCTGAGGGCAGAGCCCAGGCTTCCCCCGGGAAGGCGGAGGTGGTTCGAAGAGGAGGGGGAGGGGAGGGGAGGGAGGAGGAGGGAGGAGGGAGGAGGAGGAGGAGGGAGGGAGGAGGGGAGGGAGAGGAGGAGGGAGGAGGAGGAGGAGGTGGGAGGAGGAGGAGGAGGAGGGAGGAGGAGGAGGGAGGAGGGAGGGAGGGAGGGAGGAGACAAGCCTTCCAAGGCCAGGCCCGTCGGAGAGAAGCAGAGACGGGCGAGGCCGAGGACCCGTGTCCGAAACGGCCTCGGGCCCGGCCCCGGCCTGAGGCTGCCTGGGGTTCTGTCCTCCTCCGCTTTGGAAGCGTCCTCGTCTAAAACGGGGTGTAGGGAGGGCCGGGAGGACCGCTCGGTAACTGGGAAGCCAATTTTTAATTCAGCCCTGACCTCATCCGCCCCTCCCTCCATCTGCTCGGTCCCATCTGGCCGCCGGGACGTGAGGGGCACAGGCCGTGCCGCCTCCCGCACAATGGACTGCGCTTCGCACCAGGCCTCTGCCTGGCAGGTGGCGATGAGGTCGTGCCACCCCCACCCCCGGGAGCCCCTCGCCCTCACCGCGGCTGGTTGCGTCCACCTGGGGACAGAGATGCTGGCCCCATTTGATCTCCCTGCACAGCCATGTGTTATCTGGTGGGTAGCGGGGTCGACGGCCAGGCGGACGCTGTGGCGGGCGTCGGTGGCCAAGCCCCAGTGGGCACTGCTCTGGCCCGACCCGTCTGGAGACAGCGCGGGGCGTCACGTCGAGTGGGGGCTCTAGCTGGTGCGAATCCTAACACGAGTCCAGAGAAACCCCTGCTGGAGGCAGAACCGAAGACGACAGCTGCCCGCGCGTGGAGTAAGCAACGGGCGTGTGGCCTCGGCTACTTCCAGCCACGGTGGGACGGGCCGCTCGCCTGGGACAGGAGGGTGGGGGACACGAGCTCCCCAGGACGAGCGGTCCCCCCAGACGGGCGGCCTGCCACCTGTGCCGGGGTAGGGGACGGGGTCGGCGGGGGCCGGCCCACAGACAGCGGCCGACAGGGGCCCCGCCGCCTCCGCCAGGACCCGGCGTCCCGTCGCGTGAGGCCCTCGAGGGCTGGTTATCGGGCGACGAACCACTTCTGGGCATTTCTGCACAGTCACGGGGGGCGCCGGCCACGACCGCCGGAGACCCTCGGCCGCCGCGAAGGGAAACGTGGCGTTTGGCACGGACCCGTGGCGAACAAAGGTCTCCGGTCGTCACGCGGGCCGTGCGGCGGGGAGAGATGGTGAGGACGCTTTCCCAGGAGGAGAGAGCTTTCCCGAGGACGCGAGCTGCACGAGGTGCTGGTGTGTGTTGGGGCGAGGCCTGGGCGTGGAGGGAACGTGGGCGCGGGCCCAGCTCACGCGCGGCCGTGTGGACGCGGCGCCCCTGGGTCAGCCCGCCGGGGCCCGCGTCTCAGGCCTGCGGAGAAGAGCGGGGGAGACGAGCGGGAGGGGCTGCTCCGCTCTGTACCCGATGGGAGATCCAGCCCCTCGCGTCTCGGTGAAGGGGGCAGAGCCATGAGGGAGGGGGCCGCGGGCCTATCGTCCCCTTTGTCCTGTTCAGAACGCTCAGTAGTCAGTCGGCGGGGCTGTGTTTTAGGCTTATTTCTGGGGAACAAGGAAAACGTAACTTTTCTGGCGTCGTCAAAGCTTCTCAGTGTCACACGATAAAGTTCGACCCCTGCGCCGCCCGGAAAAGTCTTCGTTTTCGCCGACCCTGAGAGCTGGTGAAGGGACGAAGCGCTCAGCGGCCACCTCAGGGGCCTGGGCTCCGTCCGCTGCCCGTGCGAGCCCGGCTCCGTTCACCCCCAGGCAGCACTGGCTCCGCGGGCTCTTCCACGCGGTGGCCCAAGACCCGCCGGCGGTGTTCCTCGGTTTGTAAGGTCGCGTGGGGCCGACCCCGCACACAGGCCACCAGCCCATCGACGAGCCACAGGGCCAGGGCGCCCCGCGGGGCCTGCCGACAGCGGCTGGGCCGAGCCCGTCTGCCCCGCCAGCCCCTCCTGCTGCCCCCCACACCCCGCTTCTCCCCCTCCGAGCCTCACCCCCGCCCGGCTGGGTCCCCTCAGCTCTGCCCCCGGCCCTGCTTCGTTTCCCATCTACTCTGCCCGCAGCAGTCACCAGCGAGAGTGGCCCCGCCGGGCCCCGCCCCGGCCCGTGGGCTCCAGCGTGCCATCGGGGCAGAGCAGCGAGGATTTCCCCCTTTTCCCAAACCACGCGCGGTGGTGGTTCTGCTCCAGCTACGGAAGCCAGTGCCGGCCTGACCCCCGCTGCCACCCCGAAGGCGCGGGCGACGCAGCCACGGGTGGCGCTGTCAGAAACGGGTCCGCCGAGTTGGACCCACGCTCACCCGGCACTCGGCCATCGTGTCTGGACCGTGAAGGAACCGCCTCCACCCGGCACGCGCCGTCCTCGCGGATCAGACGCTGGACCAGGCCACGGGGCGGGTGCCAGGCTGCGGGGCGCAAAGCGCCTCGGCTGGGAGTCCCCAGGCACAGGCTTACGCCCTCCCCGGGCAGCTCTCTTTCCCGGGGGGGTGGGGCAGCTGCAAACGGGCCTGAGGACTCCCTCCCGTCTCCGCGGGGGGACTGGGCGGACGCACAGGGCCAACCTCCAGCTCACCCCCCTGCGTCGCGCGTTGCCCGTCAACGCTACTCCTGCTCGGGCTGTGGACAAAGACGCACTCACGTCCACGAGCACGCGACTGTTTTCGTACAAAAACCTTCAGCGAGGCTCTTTCAGAAAAGGAAACAAACAGAAGGTGAGTGTCCAACCTCGCGCGAGCCCAGGGGCAACGATGTCCAACGACAAGCAGGACGAAGAGGCGCAGACGCAGCCAGAGGTCAGAATTTGCTTAAAATGCTCCTGGGCTTAGCAGGAGGGGGGGAGGGAGCCAGAGGGGTGGGGGGAGGGAGAGGGGCCGGGGGGGAATGGCCGGCAAACACGCGTGCTTTGGGACTGCACATTTGACTGAATGACGAGCGCAGGGAAAGCATAAGGGACTTCTCCCCCTCCTGGGTGACGGAGCTTCGCCCCCGCCCTCGTCCTCAGAGCTGCCCGGACGCTTCCAAGGGCGATCGCTCCTTCTGGGAGTAAACCTGAGACAGGTGGCCCGGGGCTCGGCGCCCCGCTCCGGCTCCGGGTCCCCCGGTTCTCGGTCCGTGCGTCTGCTCTGAGCTCCCTCTGCGTGACGTGGCGCATCCGGGACGTGCGGCCCCGTCCTGAGAGGCCCCGCCCGTCCCCGCAGCCGGCGCCTCGCACCCTCTCGGGCCTGGGCGACACGGACCGTGAGGAGGAGCCGGACGCCCGGGGCGAGACTCGGCGTGGCCCGGGTGAAAGCGCGGGCAGCCCCCCGTCCTCAGCGTGTTCGCGCGGGGCCCGGTGCATCTCGCTGGATTCAAGCTTGGACGTTGTTCAGATTCCAGATTCCAGACGAGTGGTCTCTCCTTCAGGTCACAGCTGCAGCAGAGCCGCAAACCGGCTCGGGTTTATGGCTTGGAGGATGTCACTGCGACCCCGGGCAGGATCTATCATTCTGTGTCGCCTTCTACGGCCGCACGAAGCGCGCAGGGACCTCGCTCCAAGGGTGACGTCTGGGAGGCAGGGGGAGGGGCGGGGTGGACGTTTGTTTGTTTTGTTATTTGTCGCCTGAGAAAGCGCCTCTGTCCCTGCCCCAGAAGCCGCGCTTCCGATCGGAGGCGTCGCGCTCCCCGTCCCGGAGGCCATCGCGACCGCGGGAGAAAGCCACTCGTGCAGGGCGCGGGGGCTGTGTCCGTTCCCTCCCCGTCTTACGTGGAGAAGCAGCTCCACTTCTGCCACCCGCGTCCACGATCAGTTCCAAGGAGACGCTCGCCCCTCGGACAGGCCGTGAGGCACAGGGTGCTGTGTGGGGCTGCACGGTGGCCGGACCTGCCAGTGTTTCCGTTTTTAAAATATTTTATCCTCAGACTGGTCCAGACGCTGCTGCTGTCCTCCTCCGTGAGCCACGTGGCTCCTGAATCCTGCTTCACGTCTGGGCTTGAGGTGAGGCCTCTGCGTGCGTGGAGCGGAGGAAGCCCCCCCCGGGCCTGGAAACGGACCCTCTAAATGAAAACGGAGATTATGGGGCTCCAGGAACCGGCGAGGGCCACGGGGGGAGGCTGAGGCCCGCGGCTTTTGAAAGGACGAGCAGCCGCTGGCTCCTGCTTCGGCTGCACCTGCTGCCTGGGAAGCCTGTGCTGCGGGAGAGGCCTGCGCCCCGATGCAGACGGCCAATCGGCGCAGGGGGCAGGAGGGCACCCACTCCGCGGCCTGGGCATCTGCCGGGCTGGGCTGGACGGCCGTTGCCTAGCAGTGAGGCTCCGGCCCGGCAGGCTCCCTGAGTCAACAGCCCCTCCCCCACTCGGAATTCAAATCCGGGATCGACTTCCATGAATAAATCTCTGGAACCTGGGATGCGCCGCGCATACAAAGCAGGGGCGCGGGGAGGCGGCCAGGCCTCCCTCTGACAGACGCTGGCGCTGGCTCCGGGGCTGCGTGAGTGAGCGAGGCCTTTAGTCCCCGGCTGTCCCCCTGCCGTCGCGTGGGGCTGGGGCGCCAGCGTGGTGCCCGCTTCGCTCAGGCTTAGGGGGAGCCGCCGTCGGGTCGCACGGTGCCCGTGCTGTGGGAATCTGAGTGCGGGGGACCCGACGTGGACGGCGGATCTCCACGCTGCAGGGAGTGTGCGACTCTGCAGTCCTGTTCACCAGCCGGCGCCGCTGCGTGCGGCTGTGCGTGCGCCCGTGCGTGTGCCCGTGCACACACGCGCAGTCACCGGCGCGCACACGCACAGGCCAGCCGCGCTCGCTCTCCGACAGAAACCTGAGAAAGGGCGCAGCAGAGCGTCAGTCAGCAGAGCCTGTGGCTGAGTCTCGTGCTTCTCGGAAGAGACCTGGCCTGACGCTTTCCACCGGATCATTTGATGACTCCATGGCCTCGCGGATCAGCAGGAAAAAAAATCTGGCGCAGAATTCTCTCCTAAAAGTCAGAAGCCAGGAGCCAGGACAGAAACTTCGTTCACGGGCCGTCAGGGCGAGACCCACCCGCGAGAGACCTGCCTCTTACCGTAGGTCCGGGCTCGGGGCAGGCGTCTTCCTTTGTGGTGTTTCCCGGGTTTGTGACCGCTTTCCCGTACCCAGCTGCTTTTCGGATTAAAACTTGTCAAGGTGACGGTGAAAAAGTGCAAAAATGCAAGGACAGCGGTGAGAGGAGAAAGGGCCGGGGTTCAGGATGCCTCCCAGGGCAGGGAGAGTGGGAGCCACAGAGCACACGGACGCGCGCAGATTTAGGAAATCGGGTCAGGGCAGCGCGGCGATGGGGGGTGTCTGGTGTGGGAGGGCGGGCGAGGGCGGTGAGAACGAACCGGCGAGGGGAAGGGACCCCGACACCGGCCGAACGCGCTTCTCCTGCAGCGGAGAACGCCGGGGGACGTACGCGTCCTGGCACGGAGGGGCGTGTGCAAGCGATGGCCACGTCTGCTTCCTCAGGGCCTCAAGTTCGCAGTCCCTCCCGGCCGCTCGCGCCTTCTCCACGCGCGGAAACCGAGGTCCGGAGCTGCGGCTCCCGAGGCCCCTCGGCCAGCACGGAGCGGCCGACACTGCGCGGCGCCTCGGGGGACCGCGGTCCGAGCGTGGAAGACCGTGTCCAGGCGCAGGAACCGAACATCTGTGTGGTGGTTACCTATGCGAGTGGGAAAGTGGTTCGTGGTCTCCCAGGCGGCGGCATAAAAGAGGCAAACCCACGTGACTGCGGAAGGTGGCATTTCTCAAAGCCAGCTCTGGACGGGTCGGCCGGCGGGAAGTGCCGACGGCGACGCGGAGACGGCGATCCCTGACCACCCACCCACACGTGATTCCTGCGTGCGCGACCTCGGGCAGCAGGAGTTAGGAAGGCGCGGAGCCGAGTCGGGCTCGCACGCGGAGACAGCGGGACACCTGAGCCTTCCCACGGGCCCAAAGCCCTTTGCCGCCGATGAGCCGGCGGCGGGGCCTGGGGACGCTGCTGGGAGGACGCGTCTGTCCCGCGTCCAGCAGCGACGGGGTTAAGCTCAGGCGTCTCCTAGGAAACGGGCAGCGCCAGCCTCCCAGGGGTCGGGAGAGGCCCGTCTGCTGCCGTGGATCGTTTTTCTCCAGTCAGTTTCTGTGACCGCGTTCACGGGGATGCCGACGGGCCTGTCGCGCGGGGCGGGGGGACAGTCCCCGAGCCAGGGGAAGTGGAGGCTGGACAGCACAGCGGCGGCGGCAGGGCTGGCCGAAGTCCTCGACGCGACGTGGCCGCAGGGAAAATCGCCGACGGTGGGTCCGCCCCGGGGTGTCCGCCTCCTTCCTCCGACGGGCGGAAGCTTCGTTTCCGCGGACCCCACGGAACTTGGTTGAAGGTCTCGGGGGTTTGGCCCTGCGTTGGCCACTGTTTCGTGTTAAACTGGATCCTCGATTCTTTACAATGAACCGAAGCAGAACTGTGCAGACGCCCTGCTCCCGCGCGCGCCCCGGATCCCCCGGCCTTCTCCCCTCTCTCTCGAGAGCTGTCCCGCGTGCTGCGGCGTCCACGAGCAGTAAAGGGGAAACAGGGGCCTCGGAGCTCAATGAGCGACTCATCTGCACGCGGACCCGGGGGGAGCCAACAGCACCCAGGCCGGAGCCGGGCTGGGACGGGGGGCGGTTGTGCCCGGCGGCGCCGTGAAGAGCCGGGCCCGGGCTGGCCCAGACGCTCGCTGCCAGCCCCGTGAGGCTGTTTCGCGTCCTCGCGCTCCGCGGCCGACTTCCCTGGGCTCCGGCCTTGTCCTGACGCCCCTGGGGGCCGCACCTGCCAGGCCGCACCCGTCAGCGGCGGGCGCTGTCTGATGCGCTCCCCCAGGATGACCAAGGGGGGCTGAAACACGAAAGGGAAAGAGAATTGCTTTGTTGACCAGTCGCAGGGCGTGTGTGGGTTGGGGAGAAACGCAGCGACGATGGCGTCACGAGGACACCGCAGTGCCCAGCGGCAGGGCAGGGCCGCGCTGTCCCGGGCAGGGGCCAGAGGCGAGTCCCGGCAGGAGCTTCCTCTCGAAGGGCCGAGGCTCGGGGCTCGCCCCGGCGGTGCGCAGCCCGGCACCCCCACCCCAGAGCTTTGTTAAGCCGAATCCCTGAGTCCAGGAGGAGCCGGAGGCTACGCCCGGGCAGGCTGGGCGTTTGGCATCTGTCATTTCCGAGACGTCCCTTCGTCGTTGCAGATTCCAATGGGAACCCAGGGCTGGCTCTACCCCGACCCCAGCCCCGCCGGCCCCCAGTCAGCACTGGATCCCCCGCCCTGTGCCGGGCTTAGGAAAAGCAGCGCCGCGCTTCCCGCGTCTGACGGCCAGGCAGCGCTGAGGACCGCGCACGCTTTCATTTTGTTCTGTTTCTCAGCAGATGCTCGTCCTCCGCGTCAGTTCCGCGCCCTCCGACGCCGCTGGTGCGTGACACCGCGCTTTCCCTAATAGGATTTGTGCTCCCGGCTTTCCCGTGCCCTGCCGTGCTGGAAGGGGGGGCAGGTTCCCGGGGTACGCCCGGCCCCTCCCCCAGGCCTGCAGGCCCCGCCAGAGCGCGAAGCAGGCGGAGGGGGGTGGGGGGTGGGAGCCTCTGCCCGTGCACGACCCTGGCGGCTCCTCTCCGGCGGCCAGAGGCGTCCAGCCCCAGAGCGGATTCAGATGTTCCGACTGTTGGGTCCGACGCTCCCATGACATCCTCCCTCTGAATCATCCGCAACTGGATGATGAGAAAACCCGAGTTCCTCCCGGACGCGACGGGCCCGTCTCCAGTCCCATGTCACCCAGACGCCGCGGCGGGTGAGGAAGCACAAGCCTCTGCACCTGCTCACATCGAAGGGGCTGTTTCTGCGCCTTGAGATGCTCCGGGGCTGGGGGCTGGGGGCTGGGCCGGGGTTGCGCCCCGAAGCGGGGTTGCTAGGAGATAAGCCGGGCGTCCCGGGCATTGGCTGGACTTAGCCCTAATTGACAGCTCCGCACCCCCGGGGCTAATTCCAGCCCCGAGACGGAGCATAATGAGAGGGCAGCTCCCCCTCGCCCCGTGGCTGGCTCCGGCGGGGGATTACCGCGTCCTGCTTTCTGGGGTTTTGTCGTGCTTCTTAGGGATGGAGTCGCAGCGAGGGAGACGCAGCGGCGGCTGCGTGCAGGGTCCCTCTGCGGACCCTGGCCGGGCCGATTCCTGCCCCTGAATAAACTGTCCCTTTGGGTTAAGAGGGTCTCCCTGCGAGGAGGGAGGAGGGCCAGCCTCCCAGCTTGCAGGGGACTTGGAATGGGAGCAGGAAGGAAGCTTTTCTTAAAAAAACACGAGGGGGGAGGGGAAGGCAAGGAAATGCCAGGTCTCCACGTCCAGACGCCGACTCCCTCCCCCGCGGCCTTCCCTGCTCTCCCTGGGCTTAGAGACACGGTTTGGGACCGAAGACAAACAATGACGCGACAGGCGACAAGAGGGAGAGCTCCGCGGGCCTGGGGCGGGGTCCCTTTCGGTGTGGCCGATGCTGCAAGCGCGTGGCCTGGCTTTTCTGAGCGGAGCCGCGCGGATCGGTGCGATTTGTGCAAAGGCAGAGGCCGGTGCAGCCAGCGGCCGCCGGGTCCGTGGGTTTGGGACCCACAGGGGGAGGAAAGCACGTCCCCGAGAGTGGGCCGACCCCGAGGGGCAGGAGGGACAGCGCCGGGCCCGGCACCACGCAGAGCGGCCCAGGTGGAGGCTGCAGCCCCTGCTCCCCACCCCTGGGCGCGCAGGGGGAGGCTCAGGGATCCTGCATTCCGGGTCCGGACTGGGTCCTGTCGTGGCGAGCGAAGCCCGAGGCCAGCACTTCCTGCAGGAGGGACAGTGCCTCGCTGGGGCGTGTTTCCGCTTCACACACGCATTTTCAGTGCGGAACGGGCAGTTGTGTCAGAGGCCGTGCTCGTCGGAACGAGGGAAAAGCTCTTTTTTGTTGTTTTATCATTCGGGGCGGATTGCTGCAGAAGGTCCTTCCATGCGAGCAGGTTTCTGGGAGACGCAACGGAGAAACACCTGCGGAGTCAGGACCGGGGGCGACCCTTTCCCCTGAGGGGATGGCACCGAAGTCTTGTGCTTCTCCACCCAAGCAAGGGAGAGGGGAACGGAGGCAAAGCCCCACCCGAAGCAGGTTCTGAAGCCTGAAACTCCGCTGTACTTTTCTTTGTTTTAAACCTAAACACGTTTATCGAATTCCCTGCAAAGCATCGCTGTCTCCAAAGAGACGCTGTTTTCAAACGCAGCCTTTGCAGGACGAAAAAGTCCCAGAAAACACCATCTTCAGGAGTTTTGTTTACATTTTCGTTCAGTGTATAAACTTGACCCGGAAAGGAAGGGCGTATCGGGGGGAAAAGGGAAAATGTTAACGGTCCGTGCAGACGACGAGCAGGAAGGCCCCTCTGAGCACGTGGCTCTTTGAAAACGACGGCTTGGCCGTCCACGCGGCGTCACCGACCAAGCGCTGCCACCGCCGCCCCGAAGTCTCACACGATCTAACCAGGTTCACCGGCTGTTGGCGTTTTCCCCGCGGCACCCCCAGACCTTCACGTGCACATCGACGGGTTTTCGTTTTCCTGGACCGTTTGGGGGGAAGTGGAACATGGCGCGCCTCTTCACCCCGCAATCTTCCTTCCGTCTGGTTGTCCTGAATGTCCCCCCCGTGAGCACCGGGTCCACCTCAGGACCGCACTGCGCGTCACAGCCACAGTCGGTCCCGTCCTGTCGGTGGTCCCCACAGCGTCCTCTGTCGCAGCATCTGCCTGGTGCTAGGCACGTTCGCCGAGGAAGGGCTAGAGAGTCTGGGCCGCGTTCCCGCGCGTCAGTGCGGTCTGGGGTGCTCACCCTCGGGGGGGGGGGCGAGAGCGCTCGAGGGAAGGGAGGCTCCCGGCTCCCAGAGGCCCCTCACGTGGGGGATACACCTCCGCCTCCTCCAAAGCGATGCGGGCCCCTCATGCTCACTCGCGCCGAAAGCCAAAGCCAATCACTCGGTTGAAACTAAAACGTTTCCTAAGAAACCTCGATCTTACCCCAGATGAGAAACCGTGGGCGCCCAGCAGGCCACCGGCACGGACGAGCCCCCCCGGCATGAGCGCGCCCCGGAGATCCCCGTCAGGATCTGCGAGCGGCTCGCGGGCCCCCGGGCTGTCCCGTCTGCGCGTCTGTCCCTGGAGCGGCCGCCGTGGCTCCCACGGCTGCACGCGCAGCTCTGGGTCATCCGCGGCCGAGGCCCTGGCATTCCTTGCCGGGGTGCTCCGGGCCGTCGCTTTCCTCCCGACAGCTCGTCCCTCCTCCGGGATGGCGTGTCCTTCGGTTCTGCTTTGCGATCGAGGCTTCGGTTCCTGCCAAGGGTCAAATACGCTGCTTGCTCCGCGAGCGCTTCAGGTGCGAAGGGAGGCCACGCGAGCGTAGGCGTCGCTCAGGGCCAGGCTTGAGGGCTTCGGCCCCCGCGTGACCGACATGGCCTGGGCTGGCCGCTGTGGGAGCCACGCGTCAACGCTCGACGGGTCCTGGCTGACTTCTGGGAGGAAGGTCTGAGGACACAGAAGGTAAAATGGAAAAAGGAAAACGATCGCTGACCGTGTTCTGCCTGAAATGGGACAGAAAACAACCCTGACCTTTGGGGCTCGGAAGACACCAGCCGTTACAGGGGCGTCTCGGGCCCCCAGCCACGCCGCAGCCACGTGCGGAGCTACGGGATCGCGGGTGGGTTCTCCCCTGCGGCCTCGTGCTCTCCTGGCCTCCCCGAGGTCGCGGTCGCCCCGGGCAGCACGTTTCGGTCCAAGCCCCTGGGGCCCCAGGAGGCAGAATGTCCCTCCACCGGGCGAGCGTCCACCTGGGGCCGGGCCACCTGTGTCCCGCTCACACCCGGCTCCTTCGCTGCCCTCACATCCCACGTCTCTCTCCCCCGGCCCCCTCTTCGCTCTCAGATGTGCCCAGTTCCGTTTTGTCTGTAGAAGCTGCCCTGCCCCCCACTGCGGTCGACGTGCCTCCCGTGCCACACCCGGGACGCGCGGATTCGATGGCCCGGCTGCCGTCCAGGCCCCTGTAGCCGGGACCTGCCCTGCCAGGCCTCTCAGAAACCTCTCCGACGACCCTGAGGGTGGAGGCCTGCGACAGCCACGGCTGGTCCCGGCCTCACGCTCCATCAGGGGAAGCTGTCCGTCCCCGGAGGACGGGTCGCACCTGTCAACGCCGTCCGGCCGCATTTCCTTGTGCGTCGTTCCCCCGTGGGCGTCTGAGACAGCAGGCGCTGGCAGTCGCGCGGAGTCCCATCGGCCTAGTGGACAGCAGGCTCTGGTGCCCACCCCCGTCTTCTGGAGGGTGGCAGCTGGGGCACGACACCGGGCTTGGCCTTTGGGGCCCGGAGCCGTCCGATCCGTCCCTCCCCGGCCTGAGCTCCCCACTGCGAGCGGCTGTGACGTGGCCCATGGTGAGGGCAGCGGGAACCGTCGCCGAGTTGGGCCACTGAAGCTGGGAGTCACCGCCGTCTGGGTCTTTCCGTCGAAGGTGAAGCCCTTCACTCCGGGCAACGAGGAGGAGGAACCCGGCGTCAGGAAGCCGCTCAAGCCCAGCCCTGGTCGCAGTTTCTCCCCTTGTCCCCACGCGTGCCCAGAGTGGAGGTCTTCTTCTTCCATCCGATGGCTGTCCAGCCCGAGAACTGAGAACAGTCACCGAAGGAAGGAAGGACAGACCCGCATTCGACGCCGGTCCCCCGGCTCCTTAGCGCTAGAACATGCTAGAAAACGCATCGGAACCGCCCTGGCTCCTTCTCTGCCGGGAATGGCACGTCCGTCTCATAATTTCAGTGCTCAGCTTGCGCGTTGACGAACGGGCACAGCCGTCCGGCACGGTGCCCGGCACGCGGCAGGAGCACAGCAGAGGGGAGCCGATGGCCCTCCCCTTCCGCGAACCCTTGAACGACCCCACAGCAGCCTCGGTCGTCCGCAAAGCGCCAGAAGCATCCGCTGGTGCCCAGCAGCCCCGACTGCGTGCTGCGTCTCCCCGGCTGCTTGTGGACGCTCAGCTCCCAGGCCACGTGGGCAGAATCGTTTCTTGTTCTTCCACGTCCCGGCCCAGCCCAGGACCATCTCTTCTTTCTTTGGGACGTTTCTTATTCAGTTAAGAAGCACGGACGCTTCCCCAAAGCGAGGCTCGGAACTGCGGCGCTGTCGAGACTGCGAATTGAACCATTTGTCTTCCCCGTGGACAAGGGCACGAGCCTCTCGACTTCCGATCACTATGCAAATGGGCTCATTTGCAGCGGCGAGGAGAGCGCTGCCCGCCCGCGGGCCTGTGATAAATGTCCCCGAGTCACTGATCCGGAGAGATCGCAGGATCCTTGGGTTTCAGTCCGAGTGGCAAATAGAAATGATTCTCGTCCCATCAGCCGTCGGGGTTTTCCTTTCCCGTCTCCGCGTACGACTGGCAGCGGATTCGCTTTCAACGGCGAGGATGGCACTGCCCCACTCCCCCCCCAGAGTCTCAGGAACAATTCATTGTTATTCAGCCGCGTCCTTCTCTCCCCGTGCTCTTCCTCTGCCCCTTTCATAGATGGTGTCTCCTTTAAGCCGCATTCGTCTAACCAACGGACGTGCTCAGGCAGAGACTGGTCTGCCTCCTCACAACCCCGCCCGACCCCGTGATTCTATCATTCGAAGCTCATTCTCCACAATCCCCCTCCGCACGTGTTCACCCCTTACCGTGAGCAGGCGCTGCGGCAGAGGCAACTTCTCCGTGAGATGGCAGCGACCGGGGACGACATCAGGAGAGCGATCCTACAGAACAGGCGACAGCAAGCGCATGGACAGGGCTAGGAGGGGGCCCAGCGAGGACTGACCCTAACGGTAGGAGTTTTTGAGTGATAATTCCGAAAAACGCGAATTATCCTTGACCCAGGAATTCATTCGTCTGTCCCCCGGCAGAATTTCCGATCTGGACACCCCTCACGTAGACGGAGCATCTTGACTGAACGCAGAGTCTTGCCGTTCGGAATGGGGAGGTTTCCAGGAGGCTTCTCGTCCGTAAGGGGATGCTTGGGAAAGGGACGGGGTGGGAGAGGAGCCAGGGCACCTGCCCCGAGGCCGGCGTCCTGAGTTTTACTTCCACCCGCCTCCCTGTCCCTCGCCCTGTGTGTCTAGCTGGTCACCACGCCCTGTGTCTTCTGTCTCCTTGACACCTCTCCCAGCTGCCCCCCGACCCCCACGGCCATGTGGCCCCCACCCCGCTTTCCCCACTGCTGGAGGCGTCTTCTGTCTCCAGTTAGAACACAGATGCGCCCGACTCTGCGTGAACTGCCCCAGGGCGGGGTAAAGGAGCTCGGTCTGGACTGCGCAGGATGCGCTCTGAAGTTTTCCTCTAATAGCAGAAGGCAGGCACACGGAGCCTGGGCATAAAGGCGTGTTCCGGACGCCCTTGCAGCTGGGTATATTTTGGGGTTTGAGAGGAAAGGGAAGAGTCGATGGCCGTTTCGGAAACCATCCGCGCGAGAGCTGCCCTGGACCCTGGCCCTGCTCTTCCTCGTCCCTCCCTCTTTCCTCCCGGCTGGTGGAGGGGTCCCCGGCATTCACAGCACCGAAGCTGTTCAGCTCTAGTTCTCCTGCCCTGAGGTTCTTCTCCGGGTGAGGTGTAAAGACATCAGGTGCCGGAGCCCGCAGCACGCTGAGCTTTGGTGTGGCTGCCACCTGCCCGGGGTTCCAGAGAGCTGGTGTGGGGAGGCCGAGGATGGCGACGGCTCAGCCGGCCCGGGGATGGCCGACGCCTCCTATTGAAGGGCCCGTGAGAAGTTCGGGTTTTTGATATGCTGGCGTTGGAAAATGACAAAAACGTCCTGAAGGCTAGTTAATGCCAATAACTGTAGAGTGATACTTCACACAGAGCGTGTTCAAGGAGGCAGAGCCCCCTCCTCCACCCTTAGCTCGCGCCCAGGAGTCTGTCCCCTACTACTGGACCCAGTTCTTGGAGAGGCGCCTGGGACAGTGGGGTACGAGGCAGGACTCTTCCGTGAGAAGAGCCTGCGTAAGGTCCACGAAGCCAGGGTCTCCTTTCGTGGACCCCTAAGTAGCTGTAACTTGGAGGAAGTCGCTTAACCCTTCCGGACCTTCGTAAGTCCGGGACAGTGACACGGGGACTCTCCTTCCCCAGGCTGTCACGGGGCCGTGTTTCCAGGCACGCGCGTGGCACCCGTGACACCGACGCGCTGTGAATGCTGTCATTATTTTAGGGATAAACACAGACGGCTAAACACTCAGTGATTTCCTTTTTGGATAAAAGTTGTCATTTTGGTTATCCGTCGACAGCCACAGAGAACACACTTATCAGTCTCGGGAAAGACAGGCCTCAGGCGCCTCCGCTGGAAGCGCCGTGACTGCTCTCCGTCCGATCACGGTGACAGATGTCATCCAGCACATCTTGTCTGCTTTCTTCCAAGAAATCTAATAAACCAGTTCTGGGAAACGTCTATACGGCCAGGGCCCACCAGGGAAGCATATATATTCCGAGTTTTGCCTCCGGGTCCCAAGAAATCGATTTTCTGATTATCGCCAGAATCTGATCTTCAATGTAGAAAATGCGGGTAAAATGATAAAAACAAATGACATCCCGTAGAAAACAGCAGAGCAACGGAACAAAAAATACTTCAGAGAAACAATCCAGGCGGTCTGAGCTGTCTCGGTGAGATTTCCTCAAATATAATAATAAAGAAGGGGGTAGACGTTTCCATCGGCCAGCGTCCTGCCACTCCCCTCTGGGGCACCCCTCCCCGGGGCTGTCCTCACCCTCTTACATCCGCATTGACGTGGAGCTGCCTGCGGAGGGCGGTACCTCGGCTTAGGGGAAGCTTCTAGAAAACGCGAGGCGAATGAGAACTGCTCTGCGCTCAACTCTGTTTTCTTCCTGGTGAAGTTCACGTTGACATGGTGTTCTCACCAGCGGGGCCAGGCCCGTGAACTCTGCGACCATCTTCGCTGCTCATTCAGCAGCGCCCAGCGCCCCGTCCCAGCCCGGATTTGGACACGAACGTGACGGAGGCCGGCCCGTCCTCACGTCGGCACCTGCGCGTCCAGACGCGTGCGTCGGGGAGCAAACGCTCTGACCGGGGGTTTGTTAAACGTGCTGCCCGTTCGGGGGAAAAGATTCCACTCACGTCGGTGTTTCAGGAGGCGGGTGGCAGGGCATCTGCAGGGACAGCGCAGAAAGGCAGCGCTTAAGTTGTGTCGGGAGGAGAAGGCCATGTCGGGACCTGACAGGCTTGGGAATTCGGAAGTAGAATGGCTTCAGCCAACGGGGGTGGGGGGATCGCAGCGAAGAGGGGTGCTGGGGCTGCAGAGTAGGGTGCGAAGAGACAGCGCGAGGGAGAGAGAGGAGACAGAGACACAGAGAGAGAGGATGCGTACTGGTCAGGGACCGCTGTTCGGGCCATTCCCACGGGCCCTGAACCTCATTAGAGCGAATCTTGCAGCACAAAACCCGCCACGGAGACGATAAGTCGCATTTTCAAAGTTGAGCAATAGACTTGGCCGTTGCAGCCGGGCTTGGAACTTGGATTTTTCTGGAACCAATGCTCCTTCTTTGTTCCTCCTTATTTTGACACGGCGCCATGAATTGCATAGAGTAACCTGATAAAACGTTAAAATGTCGACAGCAAACAGGATTCTTAAAATGCTTCCAAGGGAAACGCCACACAAGAGTAGAGAGTCTGGCTGTGACATTTTTAATAAACCTTAATTATATGCAACGATGGCAAAATGCTAATATTCACTGGGCACCCGTGACTGACATGCGTCCCTTCCCTGCGTAAGAGTTACGTAAAGGCCACTGCGAGCGGGGAAACGCCGCCCCAGAAGCAGACGGGGCCTCGGGGAGGCGTGGAGGTGCGACAGCGAGGCACGGGCAGTGTCGCGTCCTCACACTGACGCGGCTGGAGCGCAGACTGGGAGCCGAGTCCACCCAGAGATGAGGCCGAGTGACCAGGGCGCAAAGACGCTGTCACGTGTCCCTCCGGGATATATCGAGCTCTCTGTCTGGAGCAAGGTTCCCGACTTGTGGCATCTTCTGGCCGACCAGGAATCACGGGCATCTGTCAGTCGTGTGCACCGAAAATACTTACAGACGCACGAAGACAGATGCCAACGAGTTTGGGAATGCGTCCTGGTGGGCCAAGCAATGCTAGCTGCTGCGACAAGCTAACCTGCACACCGCGGCGACGTCACGGAGCAACCTGCGAGCCTAGAAACCCAGCTCACCACGCAGCAGAGTCCCAAGGGGTCAGCGCCGGTGTCAGGGGCCCCGGCCTTCTGCGGGCCGCCGCCTGCTCCGTGCGGCGGACTCGGGCCTCACAAGGTCAGGGGCTGCCACGGGGTCTCTGCTGCTGTGCCCGTTGTCAGTCCTGGGGTAGCCGGTGAGGAAGGCTGGTTAGTGTCACCCGACGCAAGTGTTTGCTTGACCTTTGCCAGCCCTACTGGGGGGTCAGAGCGAGACCCAGAATCCCCGCCTCTCACCACTCGGGGCCCTGCCACCTGCCCTCACGCCTCGTCCCTGATCCCTGCTCCAGTCTTTAACGAAGGGATGGATCACTCTGGCTTACTCGTTTTCACGTCACAGAGTAATTTATATGTCAATTAATTGATATTTTCAGGGTTCATAAATAATTGCGTTTTCCAACCTGCGAGGCCTTCATTTTTGTACTTTCATCGCTTCCCCTCACTTCTGCTGATGAACTGGTCATCCCTCTCTTCAACTTGTCTGCTTCCTGCTCCGCCTCATTAAATTCAGGCAGCAATAAAAGGACAGAAGACGCCGATTCTTTCCAAGAACGTCTACTAGAGCCACTGGGTCTAAAAAGCGAAAAGACAAGATGCAAAATGAAGAAGGTATTTTCGATACATGCAGCACGCAAGCGATTACGATAAAACCCTATAACATTCCTGCCAACCGATGCGAAAAGCGCGAACCTCGGAACCATGGAAGATGTGACGGGCCTCCCTCTCGCGAAGATGAAGCACAGGTAGCAGAGGGAGGGGATCCAAGCTGTTGGTAGCTCAGGGGGCGCGGCTGACGCCGGAAAAAGCGTCTGAGCACGAACGTTTGCCTCAAGACGCCGCCAACGCGAAACTCTGGGAACCACCTGAAGGGCATCAGCAGAGAACGGGGGAATACGTTGCCATGGGACGGCCTCACAGCAGACTAATCACGTGACGGCCGTGATCGAGGAGCCTTAGCGAAGCAACTGGAAGCGAGCCAAGTGGATCCTCGAAGACCATGTTCCCCAGAGAGCGTTTGGTGACGTTAGAGCAGCTAAGACTGACGAGTACAGAAGCGTTTCTATAAAAGAGCTGGATAAGCAGGCACGTGAGATGGTGACGACGTGGGAGCACCGAGGTTCACTCTCCTGGATGGCCAAGGTGAGGGGTTGGAGAAGGCCAAACGGCAAAACGCAGGTCGTGCTCCACGTCCCGCCTCTGATGTTCATGGCGGGTTCAGGGATACTCATGAAAAGGTGTTAAATGATTTGCTAAATAAAGCACTGTGATCCGAACGTGGCCTCATGTGTTCCGCGTGGACCTAAAAGACTCGCTCACGTCCAATCGTGTGCACTTGGCATCCAGAGACTGGGAGGGAGGGAGGAAGGAGGGAGGGAGGAGGGAAGGAGGGAGGGAGGGAGGGAGGGAACGAAGTCCAGCGTGTGAGCTGTCCCTTCCATGGATCGTGCATTCAGTGTTGCATCCGAAAGTTGTCACCATACCCAGGGCCGTCTAGATTTTCTTCTGCGTTCCTTTTACTTTTACAGTTCTGTATTTGGTCTGTGATCCACTTTGAGTTACTTTTTGTGAAATTGAATATTTTTATTTTGTTTAAAATGGAACTAATTTTAGTGCTTCTCATAAAACAGCAGCGTGATCAATATTTTATGAAATTTTTAGACGCTGCATTCGTTTGCCCATCTCTTCGTCTCTTCGTCTCACCCCGAATCTGTATGAACGTGTAGACAGCAGGAGCTTTAACCTCACTGTCTTTGAGCAAACAGACCTCCGGGTGTCGGTCGTTTGGCCCACCAGGGTCCGTCGCTGTTTCGGCTCATAACAGAGCATTTAGCCGGAGTCTGCATTTCTACTCCTTCCCGGGGCGCTTGTCCCTACTTGCTTCTGACCCACCTACTTCAACATTCATCTCACCCTCTGGCCTGGGAAGCCCTGTG
Source organism: Cynopterus sphinx (assembly GCA_030015415.1). Lineage (NCBI taxonomy): Eukaryota > Metazoa > Chordata > Mammalia > Chiroptera > Pteropodidae > Cynopterus > Cynopterus sphinx. Next base: position 839,933 of record CM057383.1, read on the forward strand.
GTTCCACAACCGCGGCACTAGCAGCATCTGCAGAACATCCGTGGGGTCTGAGTACCAAAACGAGTGATATTTCCATCTAAAAACGTCACGCGGTGTTCTCCGAGGCGCCGGGAATTATCCCAGGTGCTGGCGTCATTTCTTCTGCAACCGAGAAGTCGGTGTGAAAACGCCCGCTGGGTGCAGTCGGCTAGGGAGAAAGGCTCGCAGCGTCTGATCTCCGTGGCGACGTACGCCCCCGTGACCGATGGCCGTGTGTGGTCTGGTGACAGGTTCGGTGCCGTGTTCTCTGAAGCCGACGCCGTAACCAAGACGTCAGGTGTCAATATTGGGAAACGAAGCGTGGTAATTCATCTACCTAATTTCGTCTCGAAAGCATCAGGCAAAACGCAGTAATACACGTGAAGTGCCCGGAGTAGCTCGCGAGGAAAAAGGACAAAACTCAAGATGGCACTTCAGAGAATGACAGTCGGCTGCGGGAGCTGTCCGCTTAGGCGCACCGTCTGGAAACCGTCACTACGTGCCCAGAAACGTGTAGGTCGATCTGGATCACATCCGTGAGCAGATCCAGCACATCCAAGCACACCTTCCTCGTGAGAATCGACCTCGAGACGGAGCTGGTCCTGATCTGCAGCCCGCGACACGCCTCTGCCATCGCCGCGCGCGGAACTCAGGCCCCGCGCGGTCTCCCACGGCCGGCTCTGCAGCACGCGCTGCGTCTTGCTTTCCTGGCCCCCGTGCCCCAGCTCCTCGCCCTGCCCGGCTCCACAGGCCGCTGTGCTGGATGCAGAAAAGGACCCTCTCCTGCAGGAGCCCGGCGCTTCCACACCCCGATTCTGCAGGATGCACGGTCCTTTGCCTTGCTTTTCCCACATTTTCACTTTTCCGCTCGTCCCTCGATGCCTGACTCGGTGTCCTCCCCCTTAGGAGCCCTCCGTGCCTCACTCGGGACGAGTAGAGGCACAGAGCACGCTGATAGCCTCCCGATGTCCATGCCTGTGTTTGCGTGTTCCCCCTGCGTCCCGCCAAATCTGGGGAGTCTGACACCTGTGACCGTGAGCATGTGTCGGGATGAAAGGAATTGCGTTGCGGTGAAATGGGTTGGACGGCAATATTTCTGGGCAAGTAGACTTTTTTGGTAAAAGGCTCCAAAGATGAGATTTGAGGTCCCTACTGGGCATGTGAGCCCCGTGTACCGTGAAATTGTTTTTCCTGAGGATTTGGATGGGACCGACATCGCCGTGTGGAAGTCACATTTCTGGGGTCAGAAGTGAGCGTCTGTGGCCCAGGTGGGACGATCCATCCCAGGGGTCCGGGACCCTGAGAGGCGGGGGAGCAGGACAGGGCAGTACCTACGGGTCACAGGTCAGCCAACGCCAGAGCTCTGGGGAAATGGCACATGCCCCAGGGGCCCAAGGAGGACCCAGGTCGGCTTCTCCGAGTCACGAGTGGGAGCTGACAGGTCAAGTGAGCCAGGAATATGGGGGCAGCGAGCAGTGGGGTCTTGGTTGCCTCCATCGGCTCCTGCTCCTTGACCCCCAGGGGCCGGAGCCAGGCCAGCCACCGCCAGGGGCACGGTTTCGGCCAAGGCCTGGGTGGCACAGAGAGTCCAGCCTGAACCCGTGCTGCTCAGAGGATCCCACGTCTTCCCGCTAACGCCGCGCAGAGGGGAAGCCGGAGCGAAGCGTGATTCAGTGACAGACGCTTTCCGCCAGTCTCCCCCGGGCAGGCATGGATGCTGCTTATCGCGTGTCCCTTGTTGCTTTTCACCTTCCCTTGTCGGGATGAATCACGGCCGAGCGGACGGGGACTGGATTACAGGTGACGTGACCTGTCTGGTCGCAACGGTGCTCATCGAGAGCCGCGAGCGAAAGCGCGCAGAAGCGACCGGCAGGCTCCTGGGGTGGGAGATCACTCGCTGCCACGATCTGTTCGGGCTGCCCCTGGGGGCGCGCGGGGGCTCGCGGGCTGCCACGCGAGGGCCTTTCAGGGTGACGTCGGCTGTCCGGGGGCCGATCACTCAGCTCTTAGCACATAAATCAGTGCGAAGGGCTCCTCGCAGCTGTCCAGAACCTTCCTTTACAGGCGCCTCACTCAGTGGGGCTGGTGGAAGGACACGGACATGCGATGGCCACGAGCCTGCGTCCCCCTCGTTCCCGATGCTGGGCAGCCGCCGGGCACGTGTGTGAGCCGCTCCCAGGGATTCGCCCGTCTGCGCGGTTCTCCTGTCTCAGTCGTGGCCGCGTGCGGTTGGCACAATCCGGGTAAGCGGTGACCAGAAGGGATTCAGCGAGCTTGGTGCTCTGGGGAGGAATAACGTAATTCAAGACACCCCGAGTAACAAAGTCGGTATTTTGATAATTACCCAACTTTTGTTAATAGCGAAGCTGAATCCAAGACTCATTTTCTTAACCAAAGCGACATGAATCGAAACATAGTCACCGAGGTCGTCAAAATGAGCAGAATTTGACGTCGCAAGCGTTCGGAGACCGGATCGCGACGTCAGCTCTGTCACGTGACTCTCCCATTTCAAAACGTGAGACCCAGAACCGGGACGTGCGTGTTCTAATGGGGCAGTGGCCCAGGCCGACACGGAGTGCCTCCGAGGCTCATCTGGGCAGTGTCACCCTCCCCGGTCCCAGGAGGGCGCGGGCCCGAAGTCCTCCCGGGCCCCGACGGCCTGGTTTTCACAGTCTCGTCGGGGTCACCGCAAACGCTCGGGCTCGGCGAACGTCTCCGAGACTCCGCCGATCACGGTGGACCCAGGAGCAGGCCCTTGAGGCCCGGCAGCTGCGGACAGTGGAGGCAGCAACGCGGGACAGTCGGCCGAGTGCGGGGGCCTCCGTGAGCTCCTCGCAGGAGGCGGCCGTCCCCGTGGCTGCTGGCAGGCGTGGGCAGCTGCGACGCAGATGACGGAGAAGGTTTTACTGAGACTCGGAGGAAAAGGGGCGGCGGACGGGGGCCTCTCGTTCGAGCTGCGGGAGGAGCTGTGCCCGCGCGAGCTGGCGGGACCCCCCGCCCCTTACTCCTCCCGAGGAGAAGTGAGTCACCTCGGCTGGTCGGCTGCAACGGGCTCGGACCCTTTGCTCTCGCTGCCTTCTGCGGCAGCAGGAGACATTCCTGTCCCACCGCGTGGACGTTCCCGCCGAGCTGGTCCAGGGGGCAGCGCCGAGGTCGGGGCGGGACGCAGCGGAGGGCCGCAGGCGCGCGAGGCCAGCAGAGCCGTTTGGTCACCTGCGAACCGACCTTGCCACCTGGGTTTCATCGGTACCGAGTCCCCTAATGACTGTCTCAGGCCCTCAGGGGTCCCAGCTGCGCCGTGGACCGGGACGGTAAACCTTGACGTTGCCGCAGAGAATCCTGGGAAGGAAGAGGACAATGGGGCAGTGTCCCGCAGGCGTCGCAGACGTCACTCATTTGACTCTCACAATAGACCTTCTTGTCCTGGGAGAACCTGACACTCTGGGTAGGATCAAGTCTCTGCCCGAGTGAGCAGCCGGCGAGCGTGGCGTCGGGGGGTTCTGCCCCGGACCCTGTGCCTCTGCGACGTGCCCGCCGCTTGTTTTCAGCCACACGGGGTGAATTTCAGGTCTTTTCTCTTTTCTCTTTTCTCTTTTCTTTTCTTTTCTTTTCTTTTCTTTTCTTTTCTTTTCTTTTCTTTTCTTTTCTTTTCTTTTTTCTTTTCTTCTCTTCTCTTCTCTTCTCTCTCTCTCTCTCTCTCTCTCTCTCTCATTCTCTCTCTCTCTCTCTCTCTCTCTCTCTTTCTCTTCCTTCCTTCCTTCCTTCCTTCCTTCCTTCCTTCCTTCCTTCCTTCCTTCCTTCTTTCTTTCTTGCCTAGTTGTCCGTGTGCTTACATTCCTGGCTGGAATTTCAAGCTGCTCAACATGAGGGGAGAAAACGACGTATCTGCTCCTTTCTTTGCGACGCCTGGAGCTGCCTGTGTTCTTGAACCTTTACGAACACTCCTCCTCCTCATACATCACATCACCTATTTCGGGACTCTACGAAGGCATGCTTTGAGAAGCCCAGCGTTAGGAAAGTGTCAGAAGCGAAGGTGAAGGCCCAACTAGAAATTCCAGAATCCGTTTGTGCCAGAAGCAGAAGGCTCCCAGCCGGGCCGCTCGGCTTCCTGCAGCCTCGGCTTCCCCAGCGCGTCATCACGTCCCGGGCGGGCACAGACGTGCCGAGAGGGGGAGGAGGTGGCGCTACGCTTGGGGACGACGCTGGCCCTTTGTGCGTCCGCCTCGCGAGGCCGTTTGGAAAACCACTTTTATTATGAGTTAGAGCTTTTCTACCTTCAACTTCAGGGGCTGCCACACAGGACCAAGAATAACAGGCAGGAATGAGTGGGGCCTGGGTGAACCGCTGTGCCCCTGTCTGTTAGCCACGGGCGAAACTCACTGACTAATGAAGGTAAACGTGTCTCTTTCTCCTTGAGACCGTCTTTCCAGACGGTTCTCCGTGTCTTTTCCAGACAGTCTGCGGGCCCAGCTATTGACCCCGTCTAACAGCTGCCCCAGTTCTCTGTCCAGCCACCGCCCCCCACTGGACACCCGCGGCCGTCCTCGCAGGTACGTGTTCTGGCACGTTCGTCTCTGCCACGCCAGCGTCCTCACAGCACCACCCGGCAGCGTCTCAGTGGTTCTCGAACTCTGCCTGTTCTCACTCCGCGTGAATGCGCGATGCCAGCGTCTTCCCTCCCCCCTTCCGTCCGGGCATCCGTGTCGCTGTACGGGGCACCTCAGCACTCACCGGGCTGGTGGAGCTACAAGGGGCGAAAACCAAGAAAACCGAAGGCAAACACCGTTAGAAACTCGTGGAAACTGCGGGTAATTGTGTGAATGATCATTTAGGCAACAATTTGGCAATTTCCGTGGGGATGAAGCCTTGCGAACCGAGAGGGACAGAGATTTCACGTCGAAGCTTCTGTGGACTCAGGGATGCGCAGAGCCGTAGAGCTCGGGAGAGCAAAATCGCGAAAACGACGCGATGCCGTTGGTGGAGGATGAGCAGACAAATCACGCCGCTTCGCGCCAGCTACGGGGCGGTCAAAACAAGCCAGAGCAGAGTCGAGGGAACAGGCGCTACTGCAGAAAAACGCACGCGAACGGCAGAGTTTACACTGAGCCGAAGCCAGGCTTGCACCAAGGTAGGAGCTTGGTCTCGGGAAGGTACTCACACGTGTCATTAGACCTTCCCAGGCGTCGGGGGGGCAGGTCCCATCTGAAAGGAGAGGGACGTGACGGGGGGGGGTGGCTGCGACTCCCGGGGTCGGCACGTTCCACTGCACACGCTCTCGGTGTCGGGAATGTTGAAGGTAGCATTTTAGGTGGAGACACGAAAGATAAGGTCGTGAAGGAGCACTCTGATACACAGAAGGACAAACGTACACAGCATCGGATTGCGTGAGGCTCTGCCGGAGCTCCGCGGGGCTGGGCTCCGAGGCTGGGAGCAGGACGGGGTGGCTTTGAAGGGCGCGCGCGCTTGTCACGGAGCAGAGGAGAGGAGAGGGTTGGGGCACGTATCCCCTGTGGCCTGTCGATCCTTCCGAGCGGTCCCGTTTCATGGCGGGACAGGATGCAGCAGTCCTGTCGGGATCACTCGATTGGAAGTCAGCTAATTAGGAGTGGAGGCGCCCTGGGCGGGGCATTCGTTTCGTGAGGAGCGACCACATCTGGGGTAGACCCCGCGGGGAACGGCAGAGGAACACGGTGGGCTTCTCGGAGGGGACGACAGGCCCTCGGCGTGACGGTGAGTTTATTCTGGAACCGTCTGCTCTGCCCCACGCCGGCCCCTCTGCTCAGCTCCCCTGGAAGCACCGTGGTGGGAGGAGGACGGGTGGCGGGAACGCGATCCGGTACTGATTCGATCCCGGCACCGTGGCTCTGCTCGGAACCGCGTCTTGCAGGCGGGTGTTCGCATCGGGTCCCGCGCAGGTCCCGGGGCACCACGCGGTCCAGCTGGCGTGGCAGCGCCTGGGCAGGCCCGGGCTGCGTGCGGGCGGGAGACCCCGCGCGGCGCCCCCCCCCCGCGTCGCAGGGGGGTTCCGAGCACCTGCTCCGGCAGCCCGGGGGAGCCCGGGTCCCCGCTGCTGCCTTCACTGTGGTCCCATCCCAAAGCCCGTCCCGCTCCCTGCCCCGACCGGGGCCTGCTCTGAATTATTGCCTGGTTCCAGGTTCTTCTCTCCTGTGGACCCACGGGACTCCCTGTCCTCAGGAAAGCGGCCACTAGACCCAGTGAGGAACGGGCTGTGTGCGTGCCCGTGCCTGTGCGCGCCGGCGCGGCGGGGGAGGCTTGCAGTGGGGGGGTGGGAAGGAGGCTGGAGAGACGAGCATGGCCCTACTGTCCCCGTTGTCCCACCTCTGGGCACAGTCCCACTGAGGGGGGAGTCGCGATGGCGCTTGCCCAACGCCGCGGTGGAAACGGCGCAGACTTCCCGCGGCCGGAAACCCCGGTCCCCCTGCCCAGCGCTGTCCAGTCCTCCTTTCTCTGTGACATTTGCTGCCCCAACGCCACTCGGCTCCAGGAGGACGAAAGCCGGTGTCAGGGCGTCGACACTCGAAGCGCGTGCCAGGACCTCTGCGGGGTTGCGACCCGTTTAGAAGGTGCTCGAGTCCGGCCGCTGGACGATGGCGTCCAGGGGGACCCGACCAGCACGTTTCAGGCAACGAGGATGTTTCCCCGGGAGAGAAGACGCGTCCAAACGGACCCGCCGGGTGAGCGAGTCCCACGGGGGGACACGCAGCGTGGCCGCTCTCCATCCCAGCGCCGCATGGCGTGTCGGAGCTGCTGGGACGGCCGTCGTGACCGTTTGCACCACACGCACCCCCCTGTGCACACGCACACGCACACGGTCACTGCGTGAGGCCACGGATGTGCAGACGAAGCTCGTCCCGGCCATCGTCTCGCTACACAGACGCGTATCAAACCACCCCGCGCGCCCTTAGACACGCGCAGAGTCGTCCAGTCCGCCAACCACAGCTCAGCAGAGCGGAGGGAAAGGGTCCACTCCCTTCTTCTCTTTGTGTTCATGAGTGGAAATCCCGAGAGGGGGGGTGGAGGGGGGGAGAGAGAGAGAGAGAGAGAGAGAGAGGGGGAGAGAGAGAGAGCGAGCACGCGCCACTCTCTCAAGTTCGCCAGCGGGTGAGAGCAGCATCAGGTGCAGTGAGGCCTCCTGGGACCGCGAGGGTGCGCCGCGTCCCGTGGGCCTCCCAGCGCCTCCCTCCCTCCTCCCTCCTCCCCTCCCCTGCCCCTTTGCTCCCCTCCTTCCCTCCTTCCCTCCTTCCATTGTCTCGTTCCAGGAGCCAGCCATCCACCGCGAACCTCTCTGGAGACGGACACCGGGGACGGTGACCTTCTGAGGAGCACGTGTGTGTTTGAGGAGGCCGCTCTACCTGACCTTATGTCCTTGGACGGGCCCAGAAGGGACCCCCGGCCTATTGCCCAGTCGGCCGGTTCCAGCCGTTTCGGCAGTGTCCAGCGGCTGTGCGAGGCGCCGCGGGGACTCGCCGGGACCCGTGCTTACAGCGTCGTGTCATGAAGCAGAGTGAACGGAGCCGGACTCTGCAGCCTCCTCTGCGGCGGGAGCTTCGGAAGGAAGACAGGCTCCCCCCCCCCCCGAACGTCCATCATCCTCCTCTGTTCCCAGGGCTGGAGCAGGCCCTCGCCCCTGCGGCTGGGGTCGCGGGGGGAGCACCCTGGGATTCCCGTCCCAGGCGAGGCTTCTGGGGCAGCCATCCGTCCCCTCCGTCCCCTCCGTCCCCTCCGTCCCCTCCGTCCCCTCCAGCCTCTCGTCCTTGGCCTGTGGCCATGGACTTGGCCTCGCAGCGTTTTCCTCCGGCAGATTCAACATGAGCCTTACCGACGAGGGGAGCTGGCCTTCGCCCTTTGGGAAGAGGCCTCTGGACGGCGAGGTCGGCTGGCACGCAAGCTGGGCGGACAGTCTGCAGCTCCCGCTCCGTGTCACCCGTCGGGCGAAATCCAGGTTGGCCGGGCTCCCGGTAGGTCTTCCTTTTTCCAGGAAGAGAATAAAAATATGCTTTTGCCAAGTCTCCTCCGGTGATCAGTGTGATTTTAATTACGTTTTTTCTGGAACTGTCAAACGCCCTGGAGCAGAAAATTCATTTAATTAGAAACAAAAACAAACAAACAATACCTCGAAGAGCGCGCTTAAACGCGCCGGGGAAAGCGAAGAGCATGGAAAACGAGATTCTGAAGCGCTCTGCCGGAGTGAAGCGCTCTTTCGAAGGCAGTAGTGATGCTGAGAAAGTCGTGGACGTTACAAACGAGACGTCGCGGGGCTGGATGGACAATAACAATGGGGGGGGGACGGAAAGGGGGGGTGTCGTTCCGAGTGGCCCTGATCCTCCGCTTCCCGTGTGTGCGTCACCCGGCGCGTCAGGCGGGGTCGGGGTCGTCCTGGATGAACACGCGCACGGAGCCAGCGTCCGTGGGCAACTGCGTCTCTGGAGACTTCGGACGTCACAGGTAAAGGCCCTGGATAACCAAGGTCGCTCTAACGCGTCCTGTGCCGGTGTCAGAGCCTTTTGACGATGCGTTTGTGACAAACAGCTCCAGCTCTGGACGCCGCCGTTTACGACACGATGATGTTCACGTTGTTAAAGTGTCAAAAGTGGTATTAGTCCCTCGGGCCCGTCAGATAAAGTCTGAGCCCAACCGCCGCCCAGGCCGCCGGGAGACGGCTCGGTCCCCGCAGTCTCTGCCCCACCCCTCAGGCGCCTGCCCTTGGCCCATGTCGCTTCCGCTGGGCTTCGGGGTATCCCCCCCCATTACCTCAGTTCCCCTTTGTCCTGCAGCATTCGGGCGGATGCTGGCTTTCTGTGAAGCACTGGGTCCCCCGCATGCACCCAGCCTTCACGGTCCGTGTCCCTGGGGTCTTCTCGCAGGTCCCCTGGGATCCCGTCGGGTTTTAGAATCCGCGATCGACGCCCGTGTGTCTCACTCCCAGCACTGGGCGGCCGGTCTTGCCAGGCGAAAGCACGTGCTCTTCCCCGCCGTCGCCCAAGCCCCCGGGGCTGCCTCTCGCGGGCACCGAGAGCCGCGGAACGTGCTGACGGATCGCCGAGGAGAGAAAGAGGACGCAAGGAAGACGGAAAGGCGAAAGGAAGAAAAGAGGGGGGAAGGAGAGGCCCCGTTGTGGGGGGTCGTTGCCGTGGTAACTTTGACAGTGACGCATGAACGACACGGCAAGGAAGCAAGAGGCTGAGGCCAGCGAGAGAAGTGGGTCTGGGACCCCGAAGGAGGACCGCGAGGTGTCCCCGGGAATCCCGAACAGATGCAGGCGTGATACCGAAGGCCCAAAGCCAGTCCCCCACCCCTTTTTTAAAAACAGTTCTTTGGCTCAAATCTGGAGGAATCCGATTATTTAGCACCCGATTTCGGGACGCCGGCGCCCCTTGCACAAGGCCTTTTGAAGAACCGCGTGTTGTTAAAAACAAAGGGGAAAAAACAAAAGGGCAAAGTGAAGTTGAAAACACATTTTCAAAGGTTAAACTTCCCATCAGGACAAATGAGGCCCCTTCACGGAGCCGGAAACCAAAGCTGAGGAGAGTGAGTGTCTCCACGGGGAGGGCTGGAGCTTAAGTGAAATCCGAGCGCGCGGGTCGCCCCGCGCGACCCCGAGTGCCTGGCCCTCCAGCCTGACTCCGCCCGGCAGCGGTCGGCAGCCCCGGAGCCCGCACAGAAGGCCTTTGTGGCCATCTCGGGGCATTGATTTCAGCTAATTTTTCATCTGAGTCAGAGGAAACGTTTAAAACGCGATGAGGCAAACTGCAGAGAGGAGCGACGGTCCAAAGGGGAGGTGCGCCTGCAGGGACGGCTCGTGTGGAGCGCTGAGTCTACGCGAAGAAGGTAAAGAATTCTCTAGAAAACGACAAAAACACTGGCTGAGAGAAGCACCTCTTACGGTGGAGGTGGGAGGTGTATTTGTATAAACGTGAATAATCGCCCAGTAATTCAGGTTTTAAAGAAAGGGTTTCCCCGGGATTGGGATTCCCGAGCTGGTCGCAGCCCTTGCGTCCATTCGGGAGCGGTGGGCTTGGCCATTTCGATCGAACAGACTCTCTGAAGCCGCAGACGCCTTCACGTGCACGTTTGTCTCGTCCCCAGGCGTCCTTCTGCTTCTCCACCTTGGTTAGAGAATCGTCCCTACAGGACGGAAAATCCGATTTAACGTCACACAGGTCGTGCCGGCGGGATTTCTGGGCGGCCCCAGGGAGGGGTTGTCTAACCCGACCACTGACTGGAGGTGCGGGATCCCAACGCGAGATCCGGGACGGGACACGGGCCCTGAGGACCCCAGCTCCCTCTGGCACGTCGGGAACCGCCACGCCAGCCACTGGTTTTTATTTTACTCACGAGGAAAACGAACGCGACTGCGGAGCTCGGTTATCGTTCTCTCCTGTCCAACAGCTTCATCCTGCTACCAAGTCCCCGCAGAGTGGCCCTGTGCCCGCTTCCTGGCGAGCCGCACGCTGCAGGGCCGAGTGAGGCCGGCTCGAGGAGGCCAGGCCCGCAAGCCTGTTCGCAGACACGCACTCAGGGTGCGGGCAGACCGGCTCTCGCCGCAGCCGGGTCACTCATTAGGGATTTGGTTTAGGAAAATGTCGTCCTCTTTCCATGCCTTGGCCCTCCTGATCCAAAGGAAGTGTTCAGAGGCAGCGAGCGCCTCAGGGCAGCTCTGCTCTGGCAGCGCAGAAAGCTGCTGAAGGGCCCCCGCCCTGCGCTCTGACAACTCGTCTGCGCTTGAGGGCGAAGCGGCCTGGGGAAGCCTTCCTCGGGCTGCGAGGGGCAGGCCCCCCAGACTTGTGAGCGCCCTCGGGCCTGGCCCAGCACAGTGAGCCGTGTCCCCCCCCTTCAGTCCACTGCCCCGAGCCGTCGGGGCGGGAGGAGGCAGACTCCCACAGGAAAGGCCTCGACAACGACAGCCCCTCCCTGACTCGGACCGTCCTGCTCTCTGCTCTTGTCAGTGGGGCCTCATGGAGCCAGCTCTGGTTACAGGCCCGAGGGCTGAGAGAGACAAACGTCAGGATGAAGGTGACGGGCGTCGGCATCCGTCACGGGACAGCAGGCCCGGGCCGGGCACTGTGGCAGGCGGGGCCGGGTCTGCAACTGCAGGTGGTTTGGGGCCTCAGTGCCTCGTGTGGACGCGGGTTTCTCCCTGCGGCTTTTCTCCGAACAGGCGAGAGCCTAATCACCCGTCTTTCCTTCTCCCCCTTTTAACGTCCTCCTGAGGAAAACTCCAGCCAACTCTGGTCAGCTCGCTTTGGGGTCCTGGACAGCCTCTGGCTGCAGAGCGGGCTCCGAGCTCGCAACATGTGGGTGGGCGGGAGCTGAATCCGGAGTTCGGGGCCCCCCGTGTGGTAGGGGTTTCGTAGCGGAAACAGTGCAGGAGTGACTGCGAGCCTCACTCTTAGTTTCGGTGGATTCTGGGAAGCCAAGTTTAAATAGATTTAAAAATAATCAAATGTGCAATAAAGAAGTGCCCTATCTTAAAATCTTTTGTAAGTTATCTGTAGCACCTGTATCCTATAGGTGCTATAAATATATAAATGTAATTTTATATTATAGATACACGTTGTTGATTTATGTATAATATTTTACCAATTTACTTCTATGAATATAAGATCACGACACGTCTATAAACACTTCTACTTGTAACCTTCTGGGTCCAGGATAAGAAAATATTGAGGTTTTTCGATGTCGTTGACTCTAATCCGTTACCTCACGGATCGTCCTACCTTTCTCTCCTTGCCGTGTGTCACTTCCCATTCCAACGTGAGAAATTGGACTCTGACCATTTGCTGTCACCACTGACTTAACTGTCCGGCTTCGGGACACACATGCAGTGGAAACAGCTATTCATTCACACCCACCTGAAAAAGGACTTTGCCAGGTAAAATGTAGAACTCGTCTACGGTTTGCTTTGCCTTTGGCCTTATAGAATCCACTCGCGGTCATGTTTCTAGTGAAAAATAACAGCACGAAATATTTTATCTGTGCAAGCGCGAATCAGGCCCACGTAAATAGCTTTGCTTGAGGTCTGACACGCATATTGTCATTCTAAGTAACCCCACGCGACCGAGCCGCTTCCCAGTCCGAATCCTCGAGGAACACCACCCCCCGGGGTGAACGTCGCCGGTGCTATCGTGTTCAATGCGAGGGGGCAGCGTGGCCCGCGGTTGCAAAGCGGTAATGGCAGGTGCACGGGCTTGGAGTCGACGCTCTTCTCTTCCAGGAATCCGAGTTTGGGCGGGGAACGCGCTCTACCGGAGCCTCAACTTCCTCTCTGTGAGAGGGGCTCGTCGAGGGCATGAGGTGAGTACCCGTGTCAGACCCTCGGTACGGAAAGCCATCTGAAGCAAACTAAAGGCTAATTTCAGGTGTTTCCCTCTATTTTCAATTTTTTTTTTATTGTCAACAGTTTCTTAGTCGCGATCCACTCCCTGCCAAGTCAAACAGCCCAGGCTGTGGACTGCGAGCCGCAGCGACACCTCGCTCTCCAATGACCCCGGATCGGGTTCTTCCCTTGGGATCCTCCCCAAGCGCCAGCAATTTCTTTTCCACGGAGGAAGGTTGGATTGTCCACCGCCGGGCTGAAGCCCGCGCGGCACACACGAGGGAGATCGCCCGTGGAGACCATCGATCGGGCTCTCGATCGGTGCCCTTCCCGCCAGGACCCACTTAACAACCGGGGCCGAAAAGCCGCCCTGGGCAGCAGCGCCTGTGGCTACCTGCCCCGTCACCTGCCCCGTCGCCTGCCCCGTCGCCTGCCCCGTCGCCTGCCCCGTCGCCTGCCCCGTCGCCTGCCCCGTCGCCTGCCCCGTCGCCTGCCCCGTCGCCTGCCCCGTCGCCTGTCCCGTCGCCTGCCCCGTCACCTGCCCCGTCGCCTGCCCCGTCGCCTGCCCCGTCGCCTGCACGGCTGGAGCAGACTGGGGTAAACAACTCCCGTTACGCAGACGTCGAGAGACCCACTGCCCGTGCATCCGCAAACAGCGTTTCTTATCACAGCCATCCGCCGCTCAGAGACTCGATTTATTTTTCCGAGTCGGAGCACAATGGCCCTTTTGTACAGTGTCTGAACGGTGCAAGCCTAATAACGGCAGGAAACCGTATCTTCGGGCAAGGGTTCGAGTCGAAACGATCTCTCGCGGAACCCAGGATGGCGGGGAGAGGGCTGATGCCGGCGGGTGACCCCGGCCCCTGGCGTGGCGAAGCCAGGCTTCCCGGTTGCCGCCGCCCGGGGTCCCTGGCAGTGTCAGGGGATCGTTCACTCAGGGCTCGCTTTTCATCCGAGCACCCAGGCGGGGAGACCCCACCCCCGCTTCCTTGGAGAGCGGAAGCCGACTCTCCAACAAGGCCAGGTATTGTCTCTCTGCCATGAAACCCCTCTTTGTTGTGCGTCGCCCGAATGTGATGGACGTGTGCGTCCCGTGGGTTCTGGTGACAGCCGCAGGCCTGTGAAGCCCAGGTCCCCAGGACGTGATTTTGTAAAAGGTGAGCGACTTAGGAACGCGTCGAGCCGGCAGGCGGCCGATCCTGCGGGAGGCGGCTGGCAGCTGCGGTGAAGCGTCCGGTGCGGTCCCCCCCGGGGCTCCCTCGGGGTCGCTGTGTGTCTGGCCCACGGCTCGGTCTTGAACCCCAAGTCTGGCCAGTTCCCAGGCTGCGATCGCCGGCTCGATTTTATCTCCAGCTCTGACTCGGGCTCCTCCACACGCTCCGGCCTCCAAAGTCACCCTAGCGACGCTCTAAGGCTCAAGTTCCTGCTCTCTATGGGGCTTCGACCTTCCTGGCTTTCGTCCGTTGTTGACTGGCGTGCCATCCCCGACTCATGCTGCTTTCTGTGGCCCGACGTCCAGCCTCTCCGCAGTGACCCCTGACTTCCCGTGGCTTAAGTTTGAAAAGCGTTCATTTTGAACTTTGATGAGAAACGTTAACGGTGCCTTATCCATCGACTGTGGCACTGCAAAGAGGGAGATCCCAGCATATTCCTATTTATTTTGTGGCTGGAGAAAGGGTTCAGGGCCGTCAGGCGGTGGAAGGACTTGCCCCAAGTCACAGAGCCGAGACGTGCCAGGACTGTGGCTCTGACCCGCGTTCTTTCCTTGGGCCGTTCTGCCACTCTAAACTCTGTTTTCTCCGAGAGCCACGTCTAAGAGCGGGACGAGTCCCCGCGTTCTAAGATGCTGTGATTTCTCTACTCACACACTTTTCCCCGAATGCTGACCCGTCACCATCTGGTTACAGAGGATTATATGGCATTTTCTTTTTTAATAAATACAGAGTCAGCTAACGGTAGCGGACCTCGTGAAGGGCGTCGACACAAGTTGTCTCAGCTTCTGCTGGGAATGTTCGTGCTCCACTGACGCTGGTGTAAATAAGAGCCGCCTCTGAATGCGGATTCCCCATGTTTTCTCTCGCCGAAACCTCAGAACACCCAGCTTGCCAGGGAGTGTCTGCTGCTCCGTCTGCAGCCAGAGGAACTAGATGATGCGATCGGAGTCCCGTAGCAGCAGAGCCAGATCGACACTAAGATCAGCCTCTCGCCCCAGTTCACGCTCCTCATGAGCACTGTTCGGACGAGGGACTTAATTTTTATTTAGCGATTGGGAAACATCATCCACAGGCCAAATCCTCGAGGAAAACCAGCAGCGCTCATCCCAGTCGGTCACTGAAATGGCAGGTAAGTTGACTCCGTAAGGAGACAGGAGCGCTGGGTTGCGTTTTGTAAGATTCCGGCGCGGCCCAGAGCAGAGCGGAGCGGCCAGGCGGTGCTCTCCCACGTGCGTGCTCGTCCCGAAGTCTCCCTCCCTCTGATCGTTCTCCCTTAATTAATTTAACCTGCGACGGAAACGCTTCCTGCGTCCTCTGAGATTTACAGCGAGAACGCTCTCGCCCGGTGATGAATGGCGCTCATGCGTCACCGGCCCGGCGACAGCTCAGTGCTGCTGTCACCATAAATCCGGCCGTAATTTTACTGCTGTCGGGAGTTCAGGCGGAGGCCCTCCCGCTTGCGGGAAACGCGCCCGCATTAAAGCATCATTTCTAATCCACATCCCGGCCGCGCTCCCTCTCCTTCTCAGAGGGCACGTCTTGGAGGCAGGGGAGGCGCGGGAAGAATTCAGAATATGCGGAGGCGAACGGCGAGGTGGGAGCCCTGCTCAGCTCCCGAGGAAGAGCTTCCTGGGGGAGGGGACCCCCGAGGCCGCCGTGTCTGAGGAGGGCCAGGGGGAGCCCAGGAGCCCTTGCTGGCCCCGCGTCTCAGAGGACTCGTCGTGCGGCAGAGGCAGCACTGGTCCTCCGGGGCCTGGTCCCACCGAGGGGAGCGTTGCTTTCTCAGCCCCGAGTACTGCAAGCCTCAGTTTAGCGTCGTTTTCGGTCCCAGTTCCCTAAAAGTCTTCTCTGCTACCCTGATGCCCCTCCTAGAGCTTCCTGTCCGCACTGCCACCGGTCACTTGGCGCATTTCAGTGAGACGAACTGGTCGCAGGTCCCTGGCCATCTCAGAGGGGAGGCAGGGCTGGGCTGCATGTATCTACCCGTCCTTGGAGCTCAGTACAGTGCCTGGGCCAAGGTCCGCGGTCAGTGAAGGGTCATTGACCAAGTTAATACTCCCTGATGAGAAGCTCATCGGTCGTGATGGCGTAGGTGGCCACAGTTTTAAATGGTCCGTCGGCTGTTGCCGCATCCGGGACTGTGTTCAGGTCACCCCCCTTTTGCCTGACAGTGGCCCCAGAGCGCAGACGCAGCGATGCTGGCAACTGGATGCGCCAGAGAGACTGTGCGGTGCTTCCTTAAACGCAAACGTGCACATTGTTGACGCGGTGAAGAAAACACCACACGGCGAGGCTGCCGAGCCCTAGGCGAGTCCGCCTTCTGCCCAGGGACGTGTCTAAGGGGTAAGTCAGTGTAGACAGGTGCGCGTGCAGGTGCTGTCTGCGGTTCCCGCCTCCGCGGGGGCTCTCGGCACGGGGGGGTCGTGCCTCCTGGGGGCTTGGTCTTGGAGGGACGTCAGTCACCCAGCCCGCCCTGCGCGCGGCTCAGGTGTGGCTGATGAGAAAACCGGGTCCTTTTCATTTTACCCCTTTCACGCGATGTTTCTGATAAGAACCGTGAACTTGCAGGTGTCGGAAACCCTCTAGCAGGACTTGAACTTCAGAAAAATACATCGAGCGAGCGGGCTGAGAGGTGAGGGCACGCAGTGCCTGCCCGCCTGGCGCGGGGTCGCCCCCGGAGTGGGAGCCCTCGCTCCTCTCTGTGGCCACAGGGAGGGGGAGGCGGGTCGTGGACTTCAGCGCAGCAGCTCCGAGGGGCAGAGAAGGGCCACGTCTCAGTCACAGTCCTGCCCACAGCTGTGCGACCTCAGGAGCGTCCCCAACCTCTCCGAGCGTCCTCTCTCTGCCTACGATGACGGGCAGCTGACCTCCGATCTCCCGACGCTGTGGAGTATCTGCAAAGTGCAAGACGGGAGGCAGCGTAAGAGTAAGCTTGTCGTGACCAAGAATCGTCCCATTCCTCAGGCTGGAGAACGCACATCAGGTGGGAGACAATTGCCATCGATGGAAGGAATGTCATCGGATTTTCACATCAGGACGACCTGGACGGAAATGAAACCTGTTTCAGGATATAAAATTTCAAAAAAGAAAATAAAAAGAAAAAAATATAACACATTATTTCCAACGTGAACGACCTTGGCACGTTTTTCAGATCAGAGGGCGGCGGGCAGGGGTGGGATACCTGCTCGGCATGGCCTGAAGGGAGTCCAGATGGGCAGGGGCTGGGCGACCACGCGTGGCAGGCCGATCGCTCCCCCACGGCCCGCGTCTCACTCTGGCGAAAACAGAAGATGTGAAAGAATCTACTTTGTCAGATGGTGCTGTGCTTACTGGACCTGATTTTAAGTCTTAGAAACTGAAAAGGCCTGAAATCTTGATCCTCCCACGTCAAAGCGAGACAGGACGACTTCGGAGCAAGCAGCACGCCTTGCATGCAGCCCGGGGGCATCGTGCGAACACGATTTCTTAAGTGTTTTCTGTTTTATGCTCGAAAACGTGGATAAGCAGAGAGTAATGAGTAATCACTTTCATGGGTAATTTCATTCAACGCATCTTTTTATCTCATCTGGGATGAAAAAACACCCTGTTGATGCATCAACGCGGCCATAAATCATGTTAGTTTGTTGCCTGCGGTGATTCTGGGAAACAGGAAAAGTATAAATTAATGCAAGTTTTCTCTCCTTTTGACATCCGTCTACCCTGGGACACATCATCGAGCAAACGTTTTTTTTAAGAAGCGTGTTGTGTGAAACAGCACGGAAAATTCTAGACTGTGGGAGGTTATGCAGAAAAATGGGTGTTTACGATCTCTCTTTTCTGAGCCTGACGGTACCGCTAGGGAAACGAGGCAGATCGATGAATTAAAGATGCACGCGCGGACGGGCAGCCGATGGAGACGCACCTGGCTGAGTTTCGGGTGGATGCAAGGACGCGTGAAAACGGTGGAAACGAAGGGGAAGTGCAGAGCCTGCAAGGCTACGGTTGGGGCTGCCGTTTCAGGCGGCGCCGTGTTTCTTCAGAGAAACGAACTTCTAACCCGGGTCAGGGTCTGTCTGTGAGCTGGTCCCTTCGGCGGCACAGCCACCCTGGAGGCTTCCTTCCTGCGGAGCACAGACGCGGAGCTAAGCGGCGGGGCATGAACCGCCTCTGTGGGGCCCCGACTTTGTGACCCGCGCGCCGAGCTGCGGGGCTCCCGGCCGGTGACGGGGGCACCGCGCGCACGTCTCGGTCTGCTTTCCCGGTCACGTCGCGGGGCCACGCCGAGGGCGCCAGCCGCTTCGCTGCGCAGCCCTCGAGGAAGTCCGCCTGCAGGCCTCTGTGGCCCGGGGACAGGCCACGACCCCCTGGCCACCCGTCGCGTCTCGGTTGTGTGTGGACAGGGCGGCCGCGTGTGGGAATGACTCGTGACCTTGTAGGCACCTTTTCCCGCCTCTTCTCCTCACCCCAGACGGCGTGAGGCAGGAGAATGGGCTTTGAGAGTACACTCTGGTCAGGGGTGGAGGCTGTCAGAGCATGCACAGGGACAGAAAGGGGGCCACGGGAGGTTCGCGGAACAGAACTTTCTAGATCTGTTAGCCTGAGCCGAGCTTGGTGGGGTGGAGCGGCGGTGAGATGGAGAAGGGACAGGCCTGGGTGGCTTGAGGACACAGTCCAGGCTCTCCTACCGGGTACTGGCGTGTCCACGATGTCCTGAAGCTTCTGCCGTCAGCCCAGGGAAGGGCGACAAGGCAAAGGAGTAGCTCAGACCCCCGAGGAGGCAAACCACCACGCGATGGGCCGAGGAGGGCCCTGCGAAGTCGCCCGAAGACAAAGGAGGAAACTCGGTTGGACCAGGCTGACGTGTTTACCTACCTGAGGTCGTGGTGCTTTCGTGTAAAAGGAGTCGTGCAGCTTAGAGACGGGCTCCAGTATGGACTGGGCCTCTCCCGCGTGGGCCGCGGGGCAAGCCCGGCTCCACCCTGGAAGACGGACACATACTGGTTCTTACGCGTTTCCTGAGCCACAGAAAAGTCCATTCGACCAAGGCCCCTGACTCCAGTGACATCCCGGGTCCCCTGGCTGGGCCCGCGGAGCGAGGGCGTGCTGAGAAAGTCGATGCCAACGTCCTGACTCCACGGGAGTCCGATTTCGGTGACGACCGCAACAGGATTTAGGAGGCACTGAGTGCTGAGCGCTCACGTGTGCGAAGGAGAATGTCCTCAAAGTTCAGGGGTCTGGCCGACCTGGTGTGATGCGGAGGCTGCGGAAAGAGGACGGTCGGGTCGACCCAGAGGGAGCGGGACATCGGCCGTGCCACAGGGCTGCAGCTGCCACCCACGGGCCCTTGGCCCGAGGCTCCCCTCCGCTTGCGGCCTGCTCCGCACCCCTTGCCGCCCCTTCCCAGTTGTCCTTTGAGTGCCCAGGGGCCTAGTCCTAGGTCTTCGCACCGATGTCTCCATGTCACAGAGCGTGGCCCGTGGATGAAACGATGCAGCAAGAGCTGCTGACGCAGAGACCCTTCGGGCTCTAAGGATGGATGAGCTCGTGGGCCCAGTGTCAGCGCTTCCCAGACCGAGGGCCGGACGGACGCGCTGCACGGGGCAGCCCCCGGTCCCACGCGGAGGGCAGCAGAGGCGTCCACACCTGGACCTGCCGACCTAACTGCAGTCCCCCTCCTCCCCCACCGCTAAGTCTCTGACCACGGACGAGGCGATCGAACAGAAACGAGAGGCACGTTTGCTGCCCCAACGTCCACTCCTTCCAAAGGGCCAGCAGAGAAAGGCAAGGTTAGGGCCTACGCGCCTTCCCTGCAGCATCACGGGGCCCGGGGGGCCCGGGGGGTGGGCTGGGGACGGAGACGGGTTTAGACCCAGCTGTGCCACCCCCGGTGAGTTGCTAAACGTGCCCCCGTCTTAGCGTCTCCATCGGTTAAATAAAGTCGGAACACGCGTGTGCGGGGAGTTGGGAACACACTTACCAAGTGAATTGCAGGCCCTCCCAGCCGGGCTCCTACGAACGAGGCCACCGTCATTAATGCGGCGCTTCCTCCTCGGGAGAAGCGCCGAGTCCGGTCACAAAGGCCCGCGCGGCTTCGGCCACTCCGACGACTTCCCAGAAGCCCAGCGGGCTCCCTCCGGGACGCGGGGGCGCCTGGAGGGTCAGCCCCTCGGTTTCCAGGGAACGAGGGGCCCGCGCGAAGGGCTGGTTTGACATGGAAACTGCATCCCGTAAAGGGAAAAGAAGCCGCCGCTGCAGGGACACCGTAGGTGGGTGACAGGCAGCAAGGCGCCAGAGCTTTCCAGAAGGTCTGCGCCCAAGGGGAAACGCGCGGCCGCACGTACTTCTAGGTCACCAGCGACCAAGCGTCAAGGTCGTGGATGCCGGTCGAGCACTTTTTCCCGAGTCTGATCCCAAATGCAAGGAGAACCTGAAGGACTAGATCCCCAGGCGAGTCGTTCGCTTCTCCCGAAGGGCCGGGAGCTCTTCGAGCTCGGAGATTGCCCGCTCCTCCTCTTTGCCCCCGCACAGGCGGGCTCACGAGACTGTGCCAAGCACAGCTTGCCTCCGTGGGCTCTTTTTCCCGGTCGTGGGGCGGAAGCTCAGATGGTACGGGGTGACGACGCTGCCCCTGCTCCGTGCTCTGCCTCGTGACCGGGCTGACGTGTCTGCAGGCGCAGAAACGGCGGGCAGGCGTGTTGGCCTTGAGAGAAACGGTCGCCCTGTCCCCCGTGTCCGCTTTCGTTCGGGGGTGGGAGCGAGCCAGGGCTCTCCGGAGGAACAGGGTCACTGGGAGATCTGGGACATGGCAGCGTGAAATGGGACGTGACACACGCCAGCTGTGGCTCTCACGGTTCCGGAGGCTGAGAAGGCCCACGGGCGGCCACCTGTGCCCAGGGAGGCCGGCGGCATCGCTTGCAGGCCTGAGAGCTGCCGGGCCGATGGGACCGTCCCAGGGTGAAGGCCCAGGGTCCAAGGGCGGAGAGCACGTGCCAGCGCGGCAGTCGGGCAGAGAAAGAATTCAACCCTCCGCGGCCACTTCTGTTCTGTTCAGGCCAGGGGTGGTGGGTGCCGGCCCCAGCGGGGAGGGCCACCTACTCGGCCCAGCGCAGAGGCTCGTCTCGTCCAGAAACGCTCCTGCGGAAACTCCCAGAAACAACGTTTCGTCAGACGTGGGCATCCCCCGATCCGGCCAGGCGGACACGTAAAGCGAACTACCCCGCCATGCACGGAGAGATTTAGAATGAAATGGCTCGTGTTCAGGCACACGGAGATGTAGGAACCGATGCAAGGTCCTAACGTGGCAGGAGGAGGGAACAGGGAGAAGGGAAAGGCAGAGGGAAGCGAAAGAACCTCGGAAAGAGCCACACGGAATGAAACAAAAAACACCCCAAAGGAGCCGAGGACCAGAGGGAAAAATGAACTTCGCCTCCACTGGCACGCTGTTCCGGAAAAAAAAGCCGAACCCTAAAGGTAAAAGCAGGATGGTACACCCCAAATGAAGGCATTGTCTCTGCAACTACCTTAAACTTTTTTATTCTCAATAAAAAAAAAACTTTCTTTAAATTGTAAGTTTTCAACTGTGTAATTCACTCCATAAACATGGAAAAGGGAACACGGGAGACGGACACGATAGAGCGGGAACAATAAGATGTGGATGCAGGGACTTTTCAAAGGGTCAGCGCCACCGCCCCGTGGTGATGGGGACACCCTACAGGCCCGTTGTCCCTACAACCCCCTGCGGCCCCCCGCGACGGTCGATCCTGGAGCAGTGGACAGTTCACGAGAAGAACGAAACCTTTCGCTTCGGTTTCTACGGAATCAAATGTAAACAGCCCTCTGTGGCCCGTGGCTACTCTGTCTGGGCATTGTCGGATGCGAGAGGAGACGGAAGCTTCGGGAGCCGAGATGTTGTAGTCCCAAGCGAGAGGACGGCTCCGCATTACTTCCCCCAAATGTAAAACAAAACCATGCTCCGCCTCAAAAGGGCGCAGTGTGCCTTCAAGGACACTGAGACCAAAGGCTCTGCCCTGAGACGGGGAGAGGGAGCAGCGTGGTCAGACGACTTCCCATTTTCGGGATTTTGAGCGATGGGAACCGTGAGCCGCGTCATGGTCACGTGCACGCGTTGATTACTGTGACTCGCTGGGAAGGACCCAGTGGACAGCGACGCTTGGGAAACGGGAGGAGGCGACGCGGGCTTCCATCCGCGTCAGTAACGCTGACAGAGAGTGGCAGGGCCCGGGTGAAAAGGCAGGTCCGTCGCCGAAGGCCGGCCGCGGAGGGGCCCCGCCCAGTTTCGCCAGCACAGCCGGGGCGGGCGTGAGCCACCCGCGGACGCGGCCGGGCTCTCCCGGACGTGAGCACGTCGTTCGGCATCCTGCAGCGCCGTCGGGTGCTGGAGCCCGGGGTCTGGTTCTGAGCCCAAACCTAGGGCGGCCCCCGGGGCTGTTCCCCGTCGGAAGAGCGGCGCCTCCCACGTGGGTTTGCTGTGACAGCTCTGTGAGTGGACGCACATCGCCGCCGCGGCGAGGGGCCAGCGTCACAGGCTGAGCACGGCCACCACCTCGCCCCCTCCACGGTGACTCCTCTCCCGGCACACGAACCGCACCCTGCTCGCTAGTCGGGGGCTCTCAGACCTTCATGGACTTGAAGTCACATGAAATAAAAATCAACGGGGGAAAGCTTAGCCGGGGACAACAAAGAGGCTCCCGAGGAGCCCACCAGAAGGCTCCCGAGGCCACGCGGCCTGTGCCACACAGGAATCGGCTCCTCCGCACTCGGGTGACACCCCTGTGAGTGCCCGTGCGGCTTCCCGGGGCCTGAGCCCACGCGCCAAGGGAGCCAAGCGGGAGCCGTTGCTGTCGCTGAGGAAGGAGGCTGAGTGAGCGAGCGCAGGCGCCGCAGGGAGTCATACCTGTCATGGAGGGCACGATGGGGCGTCTCTACCCAAGGCTTCACCTCTGAATTAAGACACACTGCGCCCTAATTACTTCCTAGACGGGAACAAAGACGCTTCCCAGAGCCCGAGGTCTCCCCCTGAAGCTCTCGAGACGACGACGCACGCGCTCTCCGACCAACGCGGGGCTCTGTTCGGGTCGGTCTGCGGAGACCCCCGGCCGTCCCGCCGGATTCGGGTGTTCGACGGTGAAGCTCCGGCGGCGTGTCATCTGCCCAGCGCGGCTGTCGCCTTTGTTTCGGGTCTCGCTGACCTTCAAGCCTTTCACGGACAGCAGCGGAGGAAATGAGCGTCCTGGGGGGTCGTCACGCGCTCGGGTCTAAGAGTCTTCACCACGGTGCGTGCGCGTGAGGCTTGTACGCGTGTGCGCGTGTGCGCGTGTGTGCGTGTGTGCGTGTGCGTGTGTGTGTGCGAGCGTGTGTGCGTGTGTGTGCGTGTGCGTGTGTGTTCACGTGTGTGTGCGCGTGTGCGTGCGTGTGCGAGCTGCGGTGCAGGAGGGAGGTGTGGGCAAAGGAAACCAGAGTCAGGGTCGCTCGTTTTGTGCTTTGACGTGCATGATTTTCTTTTGATCATTTTGGGTTTTATTCTCGGGAAAATAATCAATTTTTGTACCTCGGGGAAACGAGTCGATTTTCCCCCCTCCACATCCGTACGGAATATTATTCTTTTCCCGCATTTCCCTCAAAATCTTTTAGAAATGTCATAGCCAAGCTACTTCGGCTGGTGTTGCCGTCGCACTGCAGCCCTCCCCAGAGCAGGAGAGCGGGCGCTGGGGACTGTCCTGTCTTTTAAGTCGCAGGCAGACCTTCACCGCCTCTTCCTCTGAACGCCCGCGGGGGAAACGCTGGGTGACCCGCTGCGTCCCGGCTGGTGCGCCGCCGCCTCTTCCCGCCGTCGCTTCCATCCTTCCGTGCTCCTGGTGTCCCAATTGCACTCCCGTCTCTCTGAGCCGGTCCTGAGGGAGCGGAAGCACCGTCGGGTCCGTCTCCTTTGTTCCTTCGTGAACCTGAGCACAGAGGGATGGACGGGTCGTCGGCTTTGGGCGTGGTCGAGGTCCACGTTCTGGCACGAGCACGTACTGTCGGAGTCAAGGGCAACGTGCACTTAACTTCCCGGCGCGCAGCTGCGACACAGGACCCGGATCGGGGCTGACGGTCACACGGTGCCGTGGGCAGAGCCACCGTGAAAGCTGCATGCGAGCTCCTGTGCCCACACAGCCACGTGCGGGACAGGCATGCGTGCGACCCGCACGTCACAGATGGAATCGGTGAGACCGAGGCGCTCGGGAGCTTGCCCGTGACCGCGCGGCTGCAGGGCGGCAGAGTCCAGGTACTTACTGCCCTGCCCTGGGCCTGTCGTAGAAGCGAGGCTGGTAATTCCCGTCACGTGGCAGAATAAAGAAAAGGCCTCCATAAAGCACCGAGAAATCTTGTCACGGAGGGAAACGTTTCGTATAAACTTGCGATAAAAATGGTAAAACGTTTCTGAATGGGAATTTTCTGTTTTCCTTTTTCCTACGGTGGAAAAGTCGTGGAGAAGACGTGTCAGCGTGGACAGGCAAAGGCTGGAGCCCTGTGTTGTCCCTGTGTCTCCCCCCAACTTACAGACGCCGCGTCCGACGCCCGGTGGAGCCGGTCCGTGGGCTGGGGGCAGGGGCACACACGGGGAACACGGCGGACGCTCCCTTCGTTCACGGTGCCGCTTCCAGGAGAGCTTTTCATGAACCAGTCTGGGCCAGATCCGGGGGCCAGTCTCAACCTTAACGCATGCGGCGAAAGCCACACTGCGTGGCTTTGGAAAGAGTTGAAGCCGTTACATTTATTGCTGAAATGACCAGATTTTGATTGTGGCGTATGCGACACAGGCGTGTGCACATGCGTGACACATCCACGCGGACATGGGAACGTGCAATACATCCGTGCACACGTGGATGTCTGCGTGTTTCCACTTCCCAGCAGTCACTGTCTCTTAAACAGAGCTAAAGGTAACGATCGACTGGATTTCCCGGACGCTACGAAGTGGCTTCCTGAAGAAGTCATCCCTCCGAGAGCGCAGAAATAGCGGCCCCCAAAGGAATGCTCGCTGAATTCAAATGTTTGAATTTACGTTTCCACGTAGTTACACTCGGCCATCTAAGCTCACACCAAACACGGTCTTACCTCCAAGAGCAGATGTAGACACTTGGTGTTTTGTCATACGTCCTTTCCAGTGCTTTCTCCAGCAAACCCGTCCCTCACCGTCAGACAACAACTTTGATTTCTAACTTCGTACAATTTAGCACTTCAGCGTTCATCACATCTTGGTATCAGGGACCACGGGACAGAATAGACTGTAACGGTCCAAAAGGAAGATCCATGGAACCGCTGCAAGTGTCTCACTAGGAGAGCTAGGAGAGTGGGAGGCTCCCTGTGTCATGTCCAATTACGAGTGAAAGGAGAACGAGCCGAAAGGGGGCAGTCAGTGGTCAGGTTGTAATGGTGGCTTAGTCTGGGGGTGACGAGGTTCACGGGGCGCTCAGGAGCGCTCATGCGTGGAGCAGACTCACTGGCAAGAGTGCATCCTTGACCGGGTCATCGAGTGGTTAATGAAGCCACCCCGAGAGGTGACGGGAGTGGGGTGGGCAGCCACACGGCTGGGCAGACACTTCCCTCTCCGGGGAGAAAGGAAGAGATCCACAGGCCGGGGAGTAGCTGTGCACAGGGGTGTCGGCTTCCAAGGGGGTGAGGATTGCAAGACGTAGTGAGAAGGGAGCAGAAATTTCTGGGTGCTGAGCAGCTCAGGGAGCAGAGACAGCCCAGCCCGGGCCTGCAGAGAAGGCTGGGGGACAGGGCCTGCCCTGGAGCTGCATCCTGTGTCCTTTCTCGTGGTCCCCCAGCCAACCCCGGTCTTACCGTGTCTGTAGCCCGAACCTCGCTGGATGAGCCCATCTTCAGGGCACTGTGCCTCGTCCTCCGGGCCCTCGTTTCGTCCGCTTCTCACTGTTGCCCCTTAAATGCGAGTCAAGTCCGTAACCGAGCCTCACCGCCGCCTGAACGTTGGCCCCAGCTTTCCCAGGAGGGTGTGCGCTTCTCCGAGCTTTGGACTCTCGCGTCGGCTGGATCCTATTCACAACGATTTCTCCTGATTTCCCCAGACGAGATGACGTGAGAGGGAGCCACGCCGCACGCTCAGTGTGGCTTCCATGCAAACACACGTGGGAATCGCAGCGGCGCTTCAGGAGGCTACGATGGGAAAGACGTAAACCGGAGCCGTGAGAAGTCGTGTTCGCGAACCTGGGGAAATCTGGCCGTGAGTATCTACTCCGCGACTCCCGGGGACAGATTACGACATAAACTACCACGCCGGAATCAAAGGCATCCTTGGGCGTTGAAAGGGAAACACACACACACACACACACACACACGGAAGCAGTAGCACCTGCCACTGGCCTTGAAACATGGGGATAATTGGACAGAAATAGAAGCATGAGAGAGAAAATAAGAGAAAACCGAGTTCAGAGAGCACTGCATGCGGTTGGCAGTCATCACTCAGGTGCCCAGGAAGCCGGCGAGCGTCCCAGCTCTCACGCTCACGCTCAGAACGCGCGACCTTGACCAAGCGTGTTCGGTGCCTACAGCAGAGTGGACGTTTTAGGGACTGTCAGCCCCTTTATCACGACAAGAACCTGCACCCCCTTCCATCCCTGTCCGAGAGCCTCTGAGTGGAAGTGCAGCTGACGACGAAACGCTTCAGGAGACTCACCTGGCAACCCGGGAGGATGGTCGGGGACAGCACGGAAGGAGGAGGAAATGTTCCAAGGAGGACATTCCTGCTCGGCTGTTACGTGTCGAGGGCAGCGCGGTGACGGATTAGGGAGACAGTCAGAGCGAGTATGAACCAACCCTGAGATCGGATGGGGTGGGCGAACGGGAGTGAGGGACGAGTCATCAGACAGGGCTTCGGCGCCCAGCAGGCCGACGGGAAGGCCGTGCTTCTGTCTGGCAAGAGGGGAAGTGACCTCGGGGGACGGCACAACGGGGGTTCGGATGGGCACAGGGGTGCAGCTAGTGGAGGGAGAGAACAGACGTGGGGAGCTTCGGGGTGGGCTTGGATACGAATGAGAGAAGAGAGCGAGGAAATGGAAATTGGGGAACGAATTGTGGAACGATTAAGATACAGAAGGAAGAAGCCCAAGTTCACACAACAACGCGTGACCTTCTGCCCGCGAAGGTCTTGTCTTTTGTGTACCCCACTTCTGTGTGGCATCCGCTGTGGAATTTCCTCTAATTTTCTAGAATAAGCCCTCTGTGCTTCGACGGCATCGTCTTTATCGGGAGGCGAGAGACTACGAGGGCTTGGCAGGTCTGATGGACGTCCGGGCCCTGGCGTGCTGAAGGGCCGTGGACTGCGGCTCCTCGAGAAGACCGGGCTTTGGGACTGAAATGCTTTATTGAGCACCACGAGCCAGATACGGAACATGTTAGCTAGATGGAGCTATTTGGGGTGTTTTAAAGTCCAGTCTATGTGGTTCTACATAATCATCCTCATTTTCCCAATGTCCTTTCCGCCGTGGTCACCGAACGGGAGACGACAAGGCAGCGTTGCTGCTCCAGGCTGACAACAGGAACAATCACACATTCACCCCCGGCGAGGGTCGCCCAACAGCTGCTCACTTTCCAGGGACGATGTTGCTTTGTCGGTGTTTTACGTTCGATCACAGAATCAGATAACGTACGGAGTTGCATTGGCCACGTTTGGAGAAGAAGCCGCCTCTGATGAGGTACTCAGGTGGAATAGCTGCTCTGGGGTCTGCAGACAATTCAGAACGGTCGTTTGGCTCGGAAGGGATTCCTCTTGTTCGGATCGGCGGTGTTTAGCTGGCAGGGTCGACTCCGGAGAAATGAGTGCGGCGCAGCAAGGGCTCATTAAAGCTTCGTGGTATTTTCCATCGTGTCATTAATTTTAAATGAGCTGATGGATAGAACTCCAACTGGAAACGCAGGAGAAAATATTGTTTCACTTTTCGGCCCTAAAATGCTAAATATTAATAGCAGAGAAAGCTTCTGAGAGCCAATTTTGAGCAAATTTCATCTACAATATTTTTCTTATTCTACTTACACGCCTGCCTCAAAGCTTTTAAAAGATGCTTAAAATTGCATCTGGAAAAACGGTGGAGACATATGCGCTGGGAACGGACAAAACCCCTCAGCCCTGGAAGCGGGACAGGAAGATGTCCTGGGCTGCAGCCTTGACAAGTGTCCTGCCACTGGGGAGCGACAGGATTAGCTCCTGAGTATGGCTGAAGCTACGACACAGAAGCAGGGCACAGCCCCTGCCAAGGACAACAAGCAGGGACAGTGGGCAGCAGTCAAGGGCGGGATTAGAGGCTGCTGAGAGCAGACGTGAAGCCAAGGGTGCAGCAGACATCCAGGGAGAAAAACCTGGCCAAACAGCTCCCCCACTAGACGTGAGGTGACACCAGGGAAGCCTGCGGTGCCCTGGGAGCCACCGTAGCAGCTGGAAACAGTGAAAGCTACCGAGTCCTGAGTGCACAGACCCCAGCAGCATAAAGACCTGGACAAAGATGAAACGTGTCACCTCCTGGGCACGAAAACTACAGGCCTCGACCTGTACCGTGCTCCTCGAGACAGCTGTCTTCACCAGTAACTACGGCACCTAAAAAGCAACCAAAGATAACGTGCTGTCAAAGAACACAGCAATCCTGTGCCCGCGACAGACGTCACTCATCGCTTAAGGAGCCATGCGCGGCCTGCACGCGTGCTGCGACAGGTCTCGGGTGTCTGCTATGGGCCGGAGGGATCGAGGTGCAGTTTGACGCTTGTTTGTCACTTCTAATGAGAAGACTGTCGAGGCTGTCCTCCTCACATCATTTCTAATTTGTGAGCCGTTACTCAAATGACAGTCTCAGGGGCCGCACCTGCATGTCCTCTCAGCTAACTCCGTCCCGCATTAATTTCCGTTACGGGATTGAGACAAACGTGTCGCAACTTTCTCATCCGACTTGGCTGCAGCTGGAAGATCATTATCATGGCAACAGCTCGATGACTGGAATGCCACCTTGATGGTCCGTCGGGGGCCTGGGCGTTCACACAGGCGAGGCCGGCATTGAGCAAGGAGGGGTTGTTGTCCACTCACAGATGCAGAAAGGCATGAGAGCACACGGTGTCCAGGCACAGTTGTCTGCAGCGTCCCCTCCCCAAAGCCTCCCGGGAGATCAACAAAGAAAGGAGCAGAATCAAACAGTAGCGGCCTCCGAGCAGGGGAAATAAAGTCCATTTTCCGTAGCAAAAACATTTACCCGTGGACTATTCTCTTTGATCTTTCTTTTAACCTGTTTGCTTGTTTTAGACGATTTTACTTGGCTTCCAATCTAAAGCGAATGAGAAGCAGGAGAAAGATGGGAAGAAGAGGCAAGACCTGTGCTCTTAACTATGTACTGACAGTGACCTCTGCGCTATCAGAAACTGAGAGAGAAAATAACTACAAAAAAATCAAATGAGGCTGGAATTTCCCTATTTCTACATTTCTACTCCACTCCCTTGTTTGCAGCCCAAACATTGAAAAAACTACTATCTTCAATGAGGAGGAAAAGCAGCCGCCACCAAACGTGCCAGCTGCAGACCATAAGGTTATTGGCTCGTGTGGCGAAAGTCGGACCACACGGAGGACAGCAGCCGGGTGATAGCTCAGTGCACAGAAGCTGAAGCGGGCGGCGCAGCTCGGAGGCAGCGCACCGTCCTCGTTCAGGACGGCAAATCCTGGCGCCTTCGCGTCTTTCCGCGGATTCTTTTGTGTTTTCTAAACATCACGCTTCTTCCGCTGTTTCTGAATTTTTCCGTTTCTGACAGCACCAATGGGTATTCCAAATGAAAAGGTGAGGCAGTAACCCTCGTCTTCCCACTTGCCCGCGCTCATCGCTCATGGGCGCCCTTTTGACTTCCCGTCCTCCCCACATTAAGGCCTGGCACTTCCCATCGGTACTGAGTATTCACGGGACCGGGGCAGTGGCGATGCTCCTGACAGCTGAGGGACGTGGCATCCTCTGTTTGCTTTTCATTTGCTGCACCAACTTAAAAAAAAAAAAAAAAAATCCCGGTAATAACCATCTGGCTGCTTTGTTTGCTCAATTCTCTGTGTACTTATTACGAAATCGAAGTCTCTCCTGACACTCTAAATCTGCTCTCGGTAATCATGTGAGGTATTACATTAACTATCTTTTTAGAAGGAATCATCAAAGTTCCCACGGAATGTTTAAACCCTGCTTTTATCTGTTTGTTATCCAATAGGAAGGATTTTAGCACGAAATCGTTTGTGCCGAGGACCTGTAGTATCATCTTATTTTGCAAAGAATGTGGGACAGAATTATTCATCTTTAAGGTGTCTGTGCTCCAAAATTACTTGATTTGGGGTTCATAGTGTGCCCAATGCTAAAGACAGTTTCCTGGAGGAGACAGAGAATGGGAAAAATATGGGGTCGGTTGTTGAAATTAAACTTTACAAATTTAAATATAAAATAGTTTCTACAATGCAGGAGCAAGTAAGATCGACTTCTTGTTTCATATTCTCACTTCATCCAAATTATTAGGTGTCAAATATTTCTTAACCTCACATTTTGACACAATGGGCAAAAGATATAAGAAATACTAAAATGCATGGAAATCTTGATTTATTATTTCTAAGATGGATTTGTCCATGTTCGTGCAAGAGTGTTGGTGAGAGGCTAGTTTAATTCAAAGGGCATTTCCTATGTGAGATATATACAGATATTTTTTTCTTCTCAAAACACACTTAGGTTTTCTGTTTAAATTCTTATTAAAGTTTCTGATAAGGTTAAATTTTACTATTTCTTTGTTCTTACTTCTATAAAGTATTTACAGAAGAACTTAAAATATTCCTTTTAAAGCTTGAAAGTTAAAAAAAAAGGCCCTGTTAAACCAGAAGTCTCCTTTTCCTAATATATTTAGCAATAAGCACCCGATAAATGGAGGGGGTGAGACACAAAGAATGAGACTCTGTTTAAAAAATGTCCACATTTGTCAGAGGTCACGGAGCAGCAATGTGAGGTCCGCATGTTGACCATAGGTAAGGCCACTACTTATCTGTGTGTCTGCAACATGCGGCACACGTGTCCCCACCCTGGAACTGGCCATTTTACCTGACCTTTGCTAGTAATTTACTTTTTGAGTAGGAAATTACTTAATCTCCTTAAGCCTATTCATTCAACTATAAAACTAGGATTATACTGGAATCTGTGGTTACCAATAGGCAGCCTGTGGCTGAATTTTTTTCAAAGTGTTTTATCTGGGCACCAGAGGCATACACAGAGAAAAAGAAATCCTGTTTACCAGAGTCTACTTCTTGTTATTACATTTGGTCAACTAAACGTACTTATATTCTCCACCTGGCCTTTTAAGGAATTTCAATTTTTTTCTTTCTCCTCTATGGCTGATATTTTATGACTCCATATAATTTATCTCCTATCTTTAAAGAGTTCATGGCTTGGTTTGAATTAAAACCAGCTGACTCTTGGAGAAGAAATGCTTAAAAGTAAATAATTAGAAGAAATAAATAATTGTTAGAAACATAGGACAGAATTATTATTTATTAATCAATATTTTCCTCACTAATGTTACATGAATTAAAAATTCAACCCCCATCATACAGTTTAAATGGATGCGGATGGCTGAATCACAACGTCTCAGAGTCTGATGATCACTTAGCCGATGAGTCTAGGGCGAAAGCACATACTGTGTTCTTACCTGGTGACGGACTCTGGTGCTGTTGACCACTACCCGCTCTGTCCACGATTTGAACCTGGTTGTGGGCACGTGACTGGCCCTGGCAAATGAACCACGGACTAAGGATGTCCTCATGTCAGCGGTGTTCAGAGCTGGTGTCTCTCAGTTTTAGGTAGAAGGTGTCATGCCCTGGTATGGAACTCCACGAGCCGAGAAGGAAACGGACACTGACGCGAGCACAAGAGGGAGTTTGTTGACAAACTCGAGTTTGGACCCCACTCGTCCACTGACGCAGCAGTGACTGAGGGGTCGGGACTGAATTTAAAGGGTAAAACCACAAGCCCGCCTCGGCGTGGCTCGATTGGAGGGTGAGGGTTGACCTGTAAGGAGACTGGGTCGTAGGTTATTAGGGCCGGGTGCAGGGAGGGCTGTGCGCGATGAGGGCCGGGTGTGGGGCCTTAAGGGCTGACTGATGAATGGCTTTGGTCGGCTTGACCAGACGGCAGGGTGTTGTCCCTAATTGTTTTTCGGGGAATTTTTCTTCATTTAATCTGGAGTCTGCATAGCAAAACGGAGTTACTCTAGTCCTTCATCCCCCTTCTTCTGAGACTTGAGGAGCTTATTCTTAAGCGTCCTCTGTTCCTAAATAGTGATATTGTAACCGCATGACCATCTAGATGGTGCCTACATGTTCTTTAATGAACCGGAGGGCACAATTAGGAATGCAAGGTCCTCTGGTTAAAATTAGGAGGAAGGCCGTGCGCGGTCCTAAGGGAGGCGATGCCCATGCCATCCAGGGGGACTGGAACCAGCTAAACATGCCATGAGCCTCCTTCTCGGCCAGGCGATTGCGGATGGACTCGCGAAGTTCTCTAACTTTGGTCTCAACCATCCCCAATGCATTGACAAAGAAACAACATTCTTCATTTAAAACCTGACAGGTGCCCCCTTGGTTACATAACTCTGCGTCCTTGCAGCAGGACCGATGAGCACAGGTGCGGTAAGAAACTGAGCCTCCAACCGTGAGTCAGATAACAGGCAGAGGGACAAGGCGCCGGAGACACGGAGTGGAGGGAGAAAGAGAGGAAAATTAAGTCTTACAGTTTTTGTATGCGGAGTTTTAGAGGTTGCCAGTCTCTGGAGGCTGTCCGTTGTGACGGGGGTGGATTTGGTCCTGGAGGGCGTGGAGGTCTGCAGGCCTGGTGAGAGCGCGATGAATCCAAGCGGAGAGGCCGTCAACCCTGAGAGCGGTGGCTGTTGTCAGGATGACTAGGTAAGGTCCCTTCCAGCGAGGTTCAAGGGTCTCCGGTGATGTCTTTTGAGGAAAACCCAGTCGCCCGGCTGAAAGGTATGAGGCTGTGGAGGCGGCTCGGCCTCGTGCAGAGTTCCTGATCTGGTCCAGGTGTCCCTATGAGCATGTTGCAGGGTTTGGAGAGATCGAATAAGCAAATTGTCATCAATAGCAAGATTGTTAATTATTTCAGTCTGGAGAGCAGGGATTATTGGGGGGGTCTCCCGCACGTAATTTCAAAGGGGTCAGACCAAGTCTATAGGGGTGTTCCGCACCTGTAGAGGGCATCAGGGAGGAGAGTCACCCGGTCCCGCCAGTCTCCTGGGCTAATTGAGTTAAGGTCTCTTTTCGGTTCTATGCATTCTCTCTACCTGACCTGAACGCTGGGGTCTACAGCACAGTGGAATTTCCCCTTTGCCCCAGTTATAGATGCCAACCTTGGAGGTAAGGGCTGGTCCATTGTCTGATCCCATCATAGCAGGAAAACCGTACCTGGGTAGGATGTCTGCTAGAATCTTCTTAGCTGCTATGCTGGCAGTCTCATGTTTGCTAGGGAAGGCTTCTACCCAACCCGAAAAAGTGTCTATAAAAACCAGTAAGGACTTGTAGCCCAAAGTCCCCTTTTTAAGTTCCGTGAGATCAGTTTCCCATCAAAGTTTCTCACTGTGGAGGCAGCAATTTGTCCCCAAAGCACTTGGTTCCAGTTCCCAGACTCTGCACACAGCTGCAAAAACCAGCGGCCAGTGCTTCTTCTCCAAAGTCTGAATCCCCGCTCCACAGGGCAGCTCTCAGGTGTTTGGGTTCCCTTGTCCCCGAACTTGTCCTTTGTCCCCAAACTCTAATAGCCAGAGCTACAGTTCCTTTCCCAGCTCACTGCTTCTTTTTGCCTTCGACCCAACTCGACCAAAACGGAGCCTTAAGCGCCTTCTCTCCGATCACACCCTCTTTCCAAAGAGGTGCTGATCCCTCGCTCAGGGTCCCAGGGGAAGAGGACAGTACCCCTCAGGGACGACAGTTGGAATTGGGCTGCTGTGCCCTGAAATGGTAAAGGGGAAGAGATTGAGCAGAGCTATCACCTCCACTCCATTTTAGCTATTTTCTCTGGTTTCGGGTCTTAAGGGTGCCTAATGCCATTACTTGGTATGATTTGTACACTAGGGACACTTTATCCGTGTATCAGCCTACCCAGAGAGCGATTATGTATAAGAATTATTAACTCATTTCTCAAAGTACAACATGGTGTCCTAGTCATAATTTTCTCCAGGTATAACCCATTGATTGTGAAGAGAATAAAAAGCTCTATTTTTGAAGAGCAGTGACGTTTGAACCATATTTGGAGTCATTTAATAAAATGTTATTTATATTGAGTAAGCGTGTTTTCAAGACAAGGCACGCATATCTGCGGCGGAGAGGAGTCATCTTAGGGGAACTCCACGCTCTCCTGCGCTCCTTAGAATTTCCTTGATGCGCACACGACACCAAGCGCGATCAAAGCAGCGAGCCGCTCAGCACCACCGTCCACGTCCCGGCCCGGAAACCCGCAGCGCGACCGCATGGGACCTTCGAAGTCGGTGTGAGCACCACCGAGCAGGGGGCAGAGCGGGGAGACCTCTGGTCTCGCGTGCATTTCCACGCGAGCGAGCATTTTACTGGCTGAACGACCACATTCAGGCAGTCTGTTCTGGAGCGTGGCCCATCCTGCAGCAGCCGTTGAGGGGCCGCTCTGTCCGAACATAGATGGACTCAGGTTGGGTCATGGCTCTTAGCGAACCCGCTCTGCGGCCAGCGAGAGTGAAACCACTGCGGAGCGAGCGTGTGCGTGTGAGTGTGAGCGTGCGTGTGCGTGTGCGTGTGCGTGTGCGTGTGAGCGTGCGCGTGTGTGGATATTCCGGAAGCTGAGATTTCTAAATGGTCCCTGCCCGACCATCACTTAAGAGGGGTTCGACCCATTCCTGAAACGTTCCCCAAGGCGCTCCCTAGAGAAAGACGCGTGGCGACCCCTGTCCAGGTGGCAGTTCCAGGCCTGGCATCGAGGGCCAGATTTGATTCTGCCTTGAAATATGGAAACGTCAAAGGCAGAAAAAATAGGGTAAAGATGAAGGGAAAGGTAAATGCAAGTTTAGTGCGTGGCAGAGAAGACAACTCTTCTAAAGCAACGGCATCATTTTCTAATTAAAACCCGGCCTGTTGCATTTCATCCTTTAGATCGACGAGGAGGTCCTGTCCCAGGGACAGTCACTGCGAACATTCACCAGGTGACACCCCACTGAGGGCAGGAGCACGAGGGTGCCCCCAGTGTGTGCCAACTGTCGTGCTCAGCTGTGCACCTCGTGGGAGGAAGGGAGGCTGGCGCAGACTCCCCGATTCGGGTCCGTGCGGTGCATGATTTATGTTTCACGAAATGTAAGTCGCTTTTCTGCCAGCTTTGAATTATGGGAAGAAAAGGTGTGTAGGGAACAGCCTGCATTCGCCACCTACACGCTGCCATCGACACCCGCTGTGTTTGCTTCGTCACGTGCCGAGCTTGATTTCCCTTCCCCGAACGTCCAATAATCCTGTCACTCACTCACTCACTCACTCACTCATTCATG
Organism: Cynopterus sphinx; assembly: GCA_030015415.1. NCBI lineage: Eukaryota > Metazoa > Chordata > Mammalia > Chiroptera > Pteropodidae > Cynopterus > Cynopterus sphinx. Next base: position 875,057 of record CM057383.1, read on the forward strand.
CATTCATTCATTCATGCACCCATTCATTCATGCACTCATGCATTCATTCATTCATTCATTCATGCACTCATTTTGCTGCCTCTTGAAGTAAGTTTGGATGGGAACGTCTGCCAGTTCACGTGGCCGATGATTTCCTTTGTGTTTAACGCGCTGAAACCAAAACGCACAAATTACGATGGCAGCTGCGGTGAGAGGCGCGCGTGTGTGACGCCACGTTTTTATGTTTCATGCTGACAGGAGCTCTATTTTCCCATGGAGAGCCGAAGCCAACAGAGTCACTTTTCTAAATCATGTTAACTCTTCCAGCTCGTGAGGTAGGTCTAACCATTCCGCGGCATTAGCCACTGGGTGGGAAGCCCATTCGGCGTGGGTCCCTGGCCCGTCGCTTTGCAAATCCAAATGTTCCCGGTCCGGCATGGCTCGGGCTGGCAGTGTTGCGCGTGGGTAATGCTGATCGTTCGGCGTGACAGCTGGCAGGTGTTGAGGAGTGATGCTCGCTCAGACTTTGCCGATCTCATACTGCACGTTTGGTGTCAGGCCAAGTGTGTCTCACAGGTCACCCCATTTAATTCACAAGTGACTCTGCTGCCATCGCACCACTGGGACTTAACGAGGCTGAGTGAACCCGCCCCGACTTACGATAAGCCCGTGTCCGCAGAGCTTGGACACACACCTGCGTGTGGGCTCTCAGCTGCCAGCCCGCACGGCATTGCTGCATCAGAAACATCTCTGTCCTCTTTTCCCGCGGAGCAGATTTTGAAAATACTTCACAGTCCATGAAACAGGTTATTAGACAGATAATACGCATTCGCTCTATACAAATATAAATATAGATAAGCACAGAGAAATGGTCATTTTTTGTATCAGACTATTTTTCCCTTGAAAATAGTATGTTCCCTGACAGCATCACAGAATATTTCTATTCTTTAAAACTGCGTGATGAGAAAAACAGTTCAAATCACCGTACTTTTGAATGTAGCGTGATGGCTGAGTTTGTGTGTCAGCTGAGCAGGGCCGAAGGACACCAGGTGGCTGGTAGGACATGCTCTCCAGGTGGCCCCGTGGGGGCGGCGGGGAAAGACTAGCACAGGAATCAGGAATGAGTGGCCCGAGTGAGACGCTCTCACTGACGCAGGCGGGTGCCATCCGCCCGTGGAGGGCATGACTAGGACGAAACGGTGGAGGAGGGTTCGGGCTCTGCCTGAGCTGAGACGTCCATCTGTCCTCTTTTGCCCTCAGTGTGGGTGCTCCTGGGCCTTGGGACACAGACCAGGACTGACGCCGGTGCCCTCTCACCAGTTCTTGTGACTTGCGCCAGACATGCCCCTGGGTCTCAGGCTTTTGCACTTGGTCTGGATCACATCAGCCCCCCTTGATTCATCTGATAGACAGGAGATGGTGGTGCTCCTCGGCCTCCACACTCGGATGGGCCACTTTCTAGAGTAAAATTCGTCTGTCTGTCCATCCATCCATCCATCTACCCACCCATCCATCCACCCATCCATCCACCCACCCATCCATCCACCCATCCATCCACCCACCCATCCATCCATCCATCCATCCACCCACCCACCCAACCATCCACCCACCCACCCACCCACCCACCCATCCATTCATCCATCCATCCAACCACCCACCCATCCACCCATCCATCCATCCATCCACCCACCCACCCACCCACCCATCGCCATCTATCTACTTACCTACGTGTCTTACTGGATTCCTATCTGTGGAGAACCTTGACTAACACACACATGATCCGGTAGAGTCTAATCTAAGGTGCCACATCAAAGGAGTCCAGACACCTTAAATCCTCGTGGGATAGTATCTGACACTTCACGGATGAGGACACCGAGGGAGATGATGTTAAGGAGCTGGTCCAAGATCCCTGACTGACCAGTGTGGAGCCAGGATCCGAACAGACTCGAGCGCTCACTCGTTAGGCGCGGCGTGGAGCAGGGTAAACATGCATGTTCCCGTGCTGACCTCCCCCGTCTGCCTAGCACTTCGTGCAGCAGCGCATTTCCTCTCTTGCTGGTCCCACCATCCGGATTGATTCGTGGAAGCTCGTTCTATTCAAGTTATCAGTCCTTTGCCAGTGGTGTGTGGTGGCGGTGGTGATGGTGTGGAGGAGGAAGAGGAGGGGAGGGTGCATTTTCTTCATCTTTTCATCCTTAAGCAATACATTGTGCCAGGTTTGGCATCTAACACCCAAGGGTCATCAGCTGCGGACCAGGTTCCAGCTTTGTCACTGGTTGTGCAACTTCGGGCAAGTCATAGGAGCATCTCCTGCCCCTCGGTCTCCTCATCGGGAAAAGACACTCGACTTCCGCTGTCCTGACAGTCCTTGCCACCTGGGAAGTCTAGCATGCGGGGTTCCAGGCGTCACGCAGGAAGAGCGGCCATTCTGACCTGAGCCGTCCGCTCCCTCCACCCCGCCAGGCCCCCCCTCCTGCTGTGTCCGAGTCCCTCACTGACCAGCACGCTCCCTCGCTCCTCTCACCCTCCCATTCCCTGCTTTAACTCTTCACAAGTAGATCTGAATAAAAACCTTCGCCCCGTTCCCCGAGCAATGCTCAGGTCGCTCTTCTGCTAAAATCTACGTCTGTACAGTAAAAACGCACAAGTAATGGTTGCCGAAAAGAAAGCACGTTAGCCAATCGCTTTAGCAAATGAATTGATTGTTCCCTCCCAGCTTCTTTTTCATTATCAAATTTTGATTTCTGCCATCTGCGTCTTTTCCTGCTGGTGTCTTCATTAGACGGGAGAATTTAAAAATAGGGTCCCCAGCAGATGACGGAAGTCGCAGTGGCGTTCGTGCGGGACAGCTGGCGGGTTTTCGATCCGAGATGACTTTTCTCTTCTGTCATTTGAACTTCGCTTCAGTAACGCTGCGATTAGCAGCCATTCAGTCCTTAATGAACAGGGGCCCCTGCGAATGTCAGCTCTGAATAGGCAATCAGGGTTCCTGTGGGCACAATGGGTTGCTCACCAGGCTTCCACTTCAGTTGTGAACTCCCGGCTTCCCTAAGCGCCGCCTGGATAATTTCGCATCCATCTAACTACACGTGTATATGCTTACCCTGTAGGTAGTGCCTTTGTGCCTGTATCTGCTCCAAACTGCCTGATGGAAATCATGGAAAAGCTCCCTGAACTGCAGATGCAAGGCCGCGTTCAACAGGGACCATTTACGCAAAGCTCGGGTGAAAGAGGGGGTGCCCGGGTGCCAACCATTGGAATGGTTTTTGAAGAATCTTCGGCGCCACGACTAAGGAAAAATGGCAGAGCTGGCACGTGGGCCATGTTAGGCATTTTATGATTTTCCCCTCTTGCTTCCAATCTTTACTTCAAGGACTTTCTTCGGCTGTGGGAAAGACGGCCCGTCTTTGCTTCCCTCCCTCTGCCCCCGCCCTCCCCACATTGTCACGTGTTTTAGAGCCACCACATTTTGAGGTTCACGAAGACCCACGTCTGCTGAATTGGATTTCAGAGGTTGATGGTAGACGCGGGACCCAAGGTGATTTAGGATTAAGAAGACGGGTAGTGACTTTCTCACTCCCACGCCTCCCATTTTCCATCCCACTTTATCTCCCTGATGGCACACGGCGAGGGAGCAACGTGAATGCCCAGGTCTGCCCACGTTCTCCCACCCGTTGTCCCACTGGCACCACGGGGCCCACCCACTGGCTAAGCGCCTCTCATGAGTCGCCTAGCGGGATCTCGGCAAGCCACCTCGCCTGTCTGGCCGCTGCTTTCTGCTCATAGAATAAATGAAGTGCTAGGAAAAGGTTATTTATCTTTTGGGCACATTAAAAAGCTCCCCTTCAATGATCTCTCTTCGGTGTAGCCTGAAGCAGTTCGTTTACAGACACGGTCACCCGTTTACGCGTCTCAGTGTGTTTATTACAGACGGTTTGGTAGGTTCAGTTTGGAAACCAGTCGTCGTTCTCAAGGCTGCATCCTGCTCAGTAACTGTGCCCGAGCACATTCGCCCATAAAATCAATCAGGGTCCGTGAGGGCCCCGCACCCTCGCCACCTCCCCGCCGGTCCTGCAGACTCCCCCGTCTAGTCTCCTGGCTGAACGGGGGACACTCAGGGCTCCAGGATGAAATGCCCCGGGAAAGCTCTGACGCAGAGTCCACGGTCCTGGAATCCTCCCACGGCAAAGGGCACGGGCTCTGCACCCTCTGGCCTAATCGTGTGCTTTCCTGGGGGACACAAAGCATCCAAAGACTTCAATTTTCATTTTTTCCCAAAGACTTCACTTTTGACAGGATCGAAAGCTCGGTGGCAATGTCAGCCCCTTCATGTAAATCCACATACTTGATGTAAATATTTAAACGGTGACCGGCTGGTTCAACCCCTGTCGGTGCCAGTCCACTCTCCGCCTCCTCCACCAAGGGCTCCCTTTGGATCTGCAAAGTCACGAGCGATTTCTGCAGCTTCCTGAGAAGGACGGGGCCTCCTCCTTGTCCCCGGCTGCAGGCCCGCCACAGTCCCCGTCCCTCTCTCAGGTCTGCGATGCTGCAGAGCACGGAGGAGTCCACAGGGGCTCACGGCCTACGTTCCGCGTGAGCAGAGGGGCCTTCGCCGCTCCCCCGCTAGAGCTTCGGGCGTAGGGGCCCGGCTCCAGGATCGGCTGCCTCCGTCTCCCTCCCCTCCCCGGGGAGCTCCAGGAGGTCCTGGTCCTCTGCCTCAGCCACAGTGCGGAGCGGAAACAACACATTTAAACGAGGCGGGAGGGCCCACGGGCAGCTCTGTCTCCCTACGCATGGTGAACTACCCAAGAGACTAGCTCCATCCCCGAGATGAAGATGCTTCCTCCTGGACCACTCACTCCAGCCGGAGAAGCAGGATGTGGCCTGGCCACCGCTCAGCCATGGGAGATGGTTACGGCTCAGCCAATGACAAGCCGCGACACTGGGCACTTCGTCTCCTCCGATGGACTCTCTGTTCACAGCAGCCCCTCGGCCTCCCCCTCTTCTCTACAAAAGGGGGCCCCTCCTCTGCCCTCCTGACTTGCGGGTGCCTCTCCGTCAGGGCGGGTCTCCCAAACTGCGAGTCTGCATTGTTCCCAGAGAAACTCGTTTCGCTGGAGGAACGTCTAGCCGCACGTTTGCTTTAGGTCACGGATTGGCGACATGTGACGCTCTCCCCTCTGGAGCTCACCGAGTAACCCGGTCCCACTGCAGCTCCTATTCCTGAAATGCAAATCCCCACACAGCGCCTGCTCACCAAGAGGTGGGGTGGTCCTGCCAGGCCCCCAGATTACCCCGACTCTGCGGCAGGTGCGCCCCTCAGAGACTGAAGGGCGACCCCAGCGTGCTCCTGCCTGGGGACACGCACGAGCTGCCCGTCCCCCTGTGCCACACCACACTGGGGGCCTGCATCCTCCTCTGCTCTTCCCCGGGCTGAGAGCACCCATTTTCTTCCTTCTGGAAGCATCGAATTCCTGCTGCTTCTGTGAGCACTGTCTCAGCCTCCTGGCTTGTCACCCTGCTGCCACCCATTGTGGGGTCCCCCATATGGACAGTAGCTGGGCGGGCTGCGTGCCCCCTGGACGGAGTGGGGGCTGTGGCGTGCCCAGCAGCGTCGAGCTTTCTTCAATAATCGCTGATGTCATTCGTGCTAATTTTCCATGACCCTCCGACGTGCAGCCTGGAGCTTTTTTAGGGGCCTCGTGCACCTCTAGCCCTGGCATCTGTGCAGCGCCGGCCAGCCAGTGCCCAGCAGAGCAGCGAAGCCGCCTCCATGGCAGGGTCTGCCATGCAAGCTGGTCTTGGTTACTCAGCCTTTCTGACGTAATGTCTCAGCCCAGCCAGGGAGAGAGGGAGGGAGGGCGCTGTGACCTGAGGCCGACCTCTTGGGGAGAGGCCAGCCGGGAGGGCTGAAGGCCTTTGAGCCTCCAGGAGGGCCTCCAGCTCACTGGGATTAGTCAATAAGGTAAATATGACTCCTGAGCCTGTCTGGAAGAAATAACAAACAGCCATTCTGCAAATGGAAAAGCTGGTCGGGGCCCAGGGACGGCGATCCAGGTGGCATCCCCACCCAGCACTAAATCAGGGGAGGCCAGTAATGTGCTACCAACACCACAGCCAATTGGCTCCCAAGGCGACAGCTCGGAAGGCTTCATGAATAATCTATGCGGCACCTGGAGGCGTGAAGTTTTCATGGGCGGCTGGGGAGCCAGAGTGCCAGAGGCTCCTGGTCTCGTGGGCAACCGGGAGGAGCCTCCACACCGACGTGGGCTTGGGTGCGCACAGCGGGGCCACGGTAAAGATGAGACGCAGAAAATGGGATTCCTTTTCCAGGAGCTTCTCTGGGCCTGCGTCCTCTGTGAGCTGGGAGAGCTGGTCTGCACTCATGGCCCTTCTCCTGCAGGAGAACCTGACCCTGAACCCGCTCCTCGTAGGTTCAGGAAAACGCAGCCAGAGAGTCAAGGCCTTGGCAGAAACCCCGAAACCTGCTCGTAAGCTGGGCTTCTTTTTTCTGCTCTTTCCTTGTTTAATGTCTCTGAACCTCCAGACCGGTAGCAACTCCCCACCCAGGAAGCTGCGAGGACTCCATGGGACATCCTCAAAACGTGCGACAGGCACATTTTTTGAATGTCAGGTCTCTACCTGCTCTTTCCCCCTCGAGGAAATGAAATCTGAGCCAGAATTTTATTTCAGACTCGGGCCCTTCATGGAGCAGGCAGGTGTGAAAGGGTCTTAGCGGATCTGAAAGTTGGAGGCCGTCGTTTCCGAGACACGTTAACTCTCATAACTCGGAGTGGATTTGTCACATTAGTGACATTGTCATTTAGGGGCTCGGAGCTCTTATTTTCAGGTGTGGATTTAGACCCCTGCTGGCCCCTCTGATTTTCTCCGTGATGCCGATAAGCCTCTTCTGGCTTAATGATTAGTCTTTTGTTTCTATTCTTTGTTTGCTTTGACTTGTTATCTTCTGACATTCACTGATTTGCACCCTTTGTTTACCTCGTTCAGGTTTTATAAACACGAGTCACTCAGCGGGCGTCAGGGGACCCTCAGTTCCACAGGCAAGGCTGTTCCACTTTGGGGCGTCACCCCCACGGCCCCCTTCGCTTTAAATGACTAGGGTGACTCAGAAATTAAATGAATTCAGAATTGACAACAGTTATTTTCTACCGTCCATTTAAATACCTTGGAACAAGCAGCATGGATAGTGGGGCTTAGATATGATCAATGTTCCAGAAAACAGAGACCTCCTAGAAAATGAATCAAAGGAATTTCAAAGAAAGCGATTGATTTGGCTGAATTAAATATTTATTTTTAAACTGTTGAAGGAGAAAGGAACCAAATGTATTCCAAGTTAACTGGAGATGAAATAACTAACACACCTAAATATCACAGGAAAAGTCTCCAAACTGAGATCGCTTCGTCGCAGTTAGAAAGCAAAAACAGAGAAGTAGAGCGACCCTTCCCCTGGAAACTTCATATATTCTCAGAAATGCTTCAAGCACAAAAAGGGGTTTTTATCCAATAGCTGAGTTAAAGGGAATTTACCCTGTAAAGATAGAAGTTTCCCAAAACAGATGGAATAGCGGTGCATGCAAAGATCCGGATACTCGTCAAATACAAGCCCAAATGCATTAAGAAGTATTTAAACGTGTGCCTGGCTGAGCGATTTCTCACTTTTCTTAAAATAACTAAATAAAAGAAACACATCAAATAAAGAATAATATTGGGGAAGATTGAAAAAGTTTTGAACTGTGTCCATGCACTTGATATTCCAAATGGGATATTCCGCAGACGCCCAAGGAATGGCCAAGGACTTTTTTAGGCTGACCAGAACTCTGAGAAGAAGGATCCCTGGCTCTGATGACTTCTAGACCCAGCATTCTGCTCCCCACGTGGACCAGGCACCGCCCGCCCACGACCTCCATTGGGTCAACCCTGTCCCAATACACAACTTCTGCACAAGAGTGAAAGCCTGTCCCGGGACACCTGCCAGTGACGGGGATTCGGGCCCCTCCCATGCGAACACGAGAAGGCGCTGTGGGTCTGAGGTCACTGTCTCCTCCTCCTAGGGCCCCAGACCCTGAAGTTTAACCCGTCCATCTACCCGTTGGGCCCGTTCTCCGGTGACAGCCTCAGTTCTGATACTGGCGCTTGTCTCCATTAACATCTGTTCCCTGTTGAACCAACCCTTCTCCTTAGAGAGTGTCTACACTTATTCTAGGCTCATAGCTTTTCTCAAGAGAAGAAGGGAAACCCTTAGAATTATTACTCATTTCTCTCTGGGTTCAACAATTTATTTAAAAGCATGTTTGCTTCAAGATCTAGTTGATTTACACTTGGAGAACACTTCACTGTCTCAAATGGACCACTATAGGGCCAGGGACAAGACGTTCTTGCAGCCACGGACTTAGCGAGTGTAGGGACATTTACTGAGGAACAGGAACATTGGGTACTTTGCTTGCACCCACACTGCTAGAAGGCACTGTGGTCCGATTTCGTTGGTGTGAGTCAGGATCCTGTGCCTTCGTGGCTGACCACAGGAGAAAGGCTGCTGAGTTCACGAACAGAACCACGGACGAGGGGTATATGCTTCCTGCGAAGTTCTGCCGCCGAAGCAACCACGGGCGTAGGTAGAAAGAGATCAGCTCTTTCTAGTGTGCCCTTCCGCAAGGAACACGGCTGGAAAGTCGATAAGATACCGTTTTCCATTTTACCCGACTTTGTGACTGCCACATGCAGTGTGGGGACCAGGAAAGTCACAGGCAAAACCAGCACAGTCAATACCGAGCACGTGCGCAGTCAGACTGCGGTGGAGACGCGGGGACACGCTCTCGTTACACAGTTTACGTCGTCAATAAAGCCCCGATTACTGTGCCCCTGCATTTTGTGCTCAGTTTCTTTTCCTTACATTCTCCCCGCCCCTTTTCATAGCTGCTCCCGTGCCCCCTGTGTGCCCTGCATATGCAGGGACACTCCTTTCCTTGGGGACAGTTTCCATCTGTCCCATCTTCATTCTCCGATAAAGAGCCAAGGTAACGCTCATGGGGCTGCAGGTGCATGAAAGCACAGCCCCGCGCTGGCTTGTTCAGGGTGCCCCCTCAGCTAGTGCAGAAGGGAACAATCGTCCAGGGAGGGTGCAGTGCAGACCGGCCATGGCATTTGGAAGGGCAGGAATGCAAGAGGCGACAGGGAGGGGTGGCTGTCCACAGGCAGCGGAGAGCTGAATTCTGCCGTCGTCTCAGTGTCAACTAATTTCCGGTGTGATGCTGGGCAGTTAGCACCTCTCTCTCAAGCAGCTGCTTGAAAAATTAGAAGAGCAGCCAGGGTAGTTTCATGGCATCGTGTCTTTCTTCTCCCCGTGGAAATCGTGGTTTAAAATAGATTTAATACCAAACGGGTCTCGTTATTCAGTAAACGACTCTGTGTTATATTCGTCTTCCCCAGAGTTGACCGTGCTGCGCTAAATGAATAGAGTTCATGTCAAAGGCACAAGTGCCTCCCTTCCTTCTCTCTCATCTGTTTTCTGGATACTAAGAGCTCAACAATTCACCGAGGAACCGGTGGCACCGGTCTCATGTACAGTAGATTCAGCCCCAGATGCTCCATGTTTACGGTCACGGGCAACTCAGGACCTCAGAAGCTGCTGCATCTCTACCCGTGTGCGACTCACAAAGGGCTTCGCGGGCTGAAGTTTTATTTATAATCACTTTCTAGTGTCAGCAAGAGGCATATGATAACCACCGGATGTCGATCTTTTAAGTAGTTGAGTGACTTACCAAAAGGGGTCGTTCCTAGCTAAGAGGCAGGCCTGGAACAAAGCGAGGCGCCTCACTCAGGGTTTGGTGGAGATGATGTTTCAAAATCGCCGTAAGCGACTCTCCACTAGATGCCAGGGGTTCCCAGGCCTTGTTTAATTTGTCCTTTCAAAAACAGAAAGGCAGCTGACACTGCTACGGGTGAAGAGATCGAAGTTTGGAGAGGTGAACTGGCTTGCCTGACCCGGAGCGAAGATTTAAAACCGGACGGAAGGGACCCTGCAACCCGCCCTCTTTCCACCTGTCGAGCCGTCCGCGCCCAGCAGCACTTTCGGCGATTAAGCACCTTCTCTCGTGTCAAGTTGTATCCTCTCCTGAGCCAGGCACTTTCAGGGGCACGCGGGAATCTATTCAACCCCGGGAATATTGGGAGAGGGCACTTTCCCAGAATTCACAGATGGGAAGATCCAGCTGCTGGGCGGAGGGGCAGCTTCCCGAAGCTCCGCGCCCCTCGTGCAGCAAAGCCAAATGCAGATGCCGCGCCCCCACGCCGAGCCTGCCGCGTCACCGGGCGCTTTCCGGTGGGTCCTCTCCCTTAGCGTGGGGCTCCTGCTGCATGGTGAGGGGCCTCTGCAGGCGAGCGCGGTGGGGAAGGCGGCACGGGGGTCCGTAAACGCCCCGTGTCCGAGTGGCTGGCAGTAGGAGGTGCACGGTGTTGGCGAATCTCTCCAACAAGGTTCAGGGAAGGGACCGCGCGCTGGATCTCCTCTTTCCCGCGGACTCTGCCTCCCCCACCCCGGGGGGCTGATCACACGTCAGGCCCCTCGCAGGCCCCCGGCTTCGTGTTCGCACGCCTCGCCTGCCCCGTCCTCGGGGAACCGCCAGGCAAGGCCGCCTAGAGCAGAGCAGGGACTTGAGCTTTGAGCTAGACTCGGGGCTAGGGACCTGCCGTGGCGGGCGGGGTGCCGGCTCCACCGCTGAGAGACCAGCGCACCGCGGACCCTGCTCTCCATGCACTTGGGGCCACGCCCAGTGCTGTCCCACGGGACCGGAAAGCAGGCCACACGGACACTCTGAAGGTGCTCACGGCTACACGCAAAAGCCCAGAGCGAGAGGGATAATTTCAGCAACGCCTGCGTCCCGGCCCGCCCCATTCCAAACATCGTGTCCGTGCGGCGCCGAGACAAACGCGCGCCGAGGCGACTGACGTTGCTGCTTGTCGGGCTGCGTCCCACGCACGTGCTGTGCGTCTCACACTCCCAGCGCGGCTCGGTCTGCAGCGGCCCAGGTGGCCGGGGCTGCCACGTGCGGGAAGAGGCCTAGCAGGAGAGGAAAACGCACAAGCGGACAGATGCGACGTCGCTCGCCTGTGCTGCGACCGCGTGCCCCCCCGTGCTGCACGGCGGCTCCTGCGCAATGGCAGGTGGAGACACCAGCAAAGCTGGGGCGCCCCTTCGGTTCCCGTGGTGCTGGTGCGGGGGTGGGGGCCAACCTGACTAGAGAGAAAGCCCTAGTGAATACGAGACTGAGACGCCCGCCCCACGCCCTCCACAATCGTCTTCCGTGAGGCAAGTGGCGCGCGGCTGCTCCGCTGTGGGCACCGCTCTGGGTTCCCGTCGTTATTCTACTTAGTAAAGACGCGGGCACGTCCCACACGTTGTTAAAACAATAACTGGTGGAAAGCAGCCCCGAGTCGGAGTTTAACGTTGCTGAAACCGGGCTCCGTTAGGGATCGGTGTGTCCAAGGACCGACGACATCTCAAGAGAAGCCACGGTGGACTGTTAGGTCTAATGATTCCTTCGTAAGAGGTGGGGCCCGCTGCCTCGCCTTCCTGAGACTCCGTGTTTTATTCATAAATATTTTCCCCGGAAGAGGCTGCAGCCTTCACGGGATAACCGTGAGAATTAAATAAAAAGGCTCTCAATTCTGTGCAAACACTTGAGAAATGTGAGTTCTCTTTGCCCCACCAGAGAGTGGGCCCCTCACACCTCTCCCATGCGCTCACCCGGCACCACGCCGAGGGGCCATGGCGCAGGCAGCTCCCTCCGAACCCCTGGGGGTCAGCCCTGCCAGAACCTGCTGGCTCCTGGCTCGCACATGACAGAGGGCTCCATCCAAAACGTCCCCTGACCATTGCTGTGGCCAAAAGGACCCTTTGACTAATGTGCAGGGATGAGAGGATCCCTCTGCCCATGGAACGAGGCTGCACGCAGCCCCCAAGGTCATTCTGCAGCCCGTTCTGGTTCTCAGAGGCCCCCACGCTCCCGTCAGGCCAGCCCAGGAGCCCGACAGGCGCCTTGGGGGTGCTTCCTCCCGACACAGCCCCCGGGATTCTGAAAGCGCTTTCTGAGGTGTGAGCTTGCCTTTGCTGTGCAGCATCCTAAGCCCCTCGTTTAACTCGTTTATTTAAATCCCGAAGTTCTCCAGGTTGTCGAAAGCGGCAGCAACGCTGGCGGGAAATTAATCCCATCAGAGGAGCGGGCGTGGGGGCCGGGCGCGTCAACGTCTCTAAACCCCCGGGCCCGCCATCCATGCCTTAGTTTTCAGTTTTAACTTTACATCTGGCTGAGCAGTCACAGCAGACGAAGGTTCTGTGAAAGGAAACAAGATGTGGAGATGAGTGCAGGCCCCGAGGCCCAGCGTCTTTCGGAGAAATGGGGCCGGGCTCGCGAGGTCGGGAGAGGGAGAGAGAAACGCGACCTCGAAGGCATCCTCCGCCTGGAACAACGGAAGTTCCCGCCAGGAGCCACCGCCCGCACGTGCTCATCTTGCTTGTCCTTGGTCGTCCGGCTGGTTTCATCTTGCTTCTCGGTCGCAGTTGCCCATTTCTGAACTCGCCGTCACGGAGCACTTGCAGCGCGTCAAATGGAAAGATTTCCGCGAGCTGGTCGGAAAGACAGTCCCCTGGGAACCGGGGAGGGCGGGCAGCTGTTCTCAGTGTCGCTGTCCCTTCCCCTGACCCCTCAGACCTCCGGGGTCACACGCCTGGGGAGGCTTCCCAGGTGAACCCAGCAGCGTGTGGATGCCCTTCGATGCGTCGCCGCCGCTGCGGCCTGCCCCTGTCACCCCCTAAGCAACACTGATCCTTCTCCTTAATTCTGGGACCGGCTCTTCATTGCAAGCGCTCCTTATCGAATTCCTAAAATTAAACAAAAAACAAACAAAAAAACACCTGTGATCGCTTTGGGTAATTAACCGTGTGCATCCCCACCCCCGACAGTGCCATCTGGGAACGAAGACTCGAGACTGCAGAGCCGCAGACGGCCGGGGCCCTGGCTCTCTGCCCCCCTCCCCGTGGAGGCCTCTGTCGTTCTCTGTCACTGAGGGGTGGGGACGTCTGCCCCACAGGAGCAAAGCGATGGAAGCTCCTCACACCCCGTGGAGCCCTGAGAAACGAAATGGCTGCGCTTCTATTTTACTTGTTTTTCTTTGTTTGTTTGAAGGCAAGGGGCGTTCTCCCCCGAAGATTCATTTTCAAGGTTCCAGTCGTGGGAGAGAAGAGCGTTGTCTTGCAAAAGGCAGAAATCACGTCCCAGGCCTAGAGGGGACATGAGTCTCGTCCCGCGTGTCCTCGTTAATGCCGCCATTCACGTCGGGGACACGGAGGCCCTTCCTCGGTCACGGGGATGATGTCCGAGGGGATCCCGTCCACCCCCGGAGCCCCTGTTGGCATCAGGACTGAACCCAGAACCCAAGGCTCTTCCGTCCGAGGCCCCCAACTCTCAACCTCCTTCCCGACCCTGGGTCTCCTGCTCCCCGCCACTCCGCACTGTCGACAAGCAGACGGGAAGGCGATGCGTGGTGACCTCGCGCGGCTCTGTGTGCATCCTCTGCGGGTGGCTCCCTTGACCACGGTGCGTGCCTTTCGGTCAGTCATCCCGTCTGGGTGGGCTCGACAGTCAGAATCTGGAGGTTCAGGGCCCTAAAGTGAACCCCAGGCACTCCGCGTGGGGTGTGGTGCGGCCACCCGAGAACTTCGCCAGCGTGAGTGATTCCAGACGCAACGGCCGCACGCGCACGCGGCTGGCACGCGGCTCACACGCGCAGGTGCGCACGCACGGACCCCGCGCTTGCACACACACAGACCCCGTGCTTGCACACGCACGCACGGACCCCGTGCTTGCACACGCGGCTGGCACGCGGCTCACACCGCGGGCAGCTCAGCACACGCGCGGGTGCGCACGCACGGACCCCGCGCTCGCACACACACAGACCCCGTGCTTGCACACGCACGCACGGACCCCGCGCTCGCACACGCCAGCCCCGGGGCGTCCGCTGCGCGACCCGGCCTCGAGCGACCGATGTGATGAGAGCACATCCCCGCGGGGCCCCCAGGAGTCTGACGTGGGCCTCGGAGACAGGGTCGCCAGGTTCCAGAGCCCGTGGCGTCTGCAGGCCGGATCCTGTCCCCTGGTGCCACGAACCCGGCCCGGTTGTCGCGTGGGGGCTGCCGCCGCTGATGGTCTGTCAGCCACGGAGGAAGAGGATGAGAGACGGAGAGAGAAAGGCTGTGGCCTGTGGGATTCCTCCAGCTGGGGAAGCCGAGGCCCCGGCGGCCCGGGGGGGAGGCGCGCGCCACTGTGGTCCCTCCAGGCTCCAGGGGCCGTCCGGAGGCCAGCGCCCTGTGGCCTGGCTCGTCGCTCCCCCGCGTCCCTCGCACCCGGCGCCTGGGACGGGCGACGCGGGACGGTACCTGGAACAAAGGCTGCTCCGTCAGCCCCGCGGCGCGTGTTAATGTTTCATTAGCGTCCCCGTCTGTCCGGGGCTGACTGGCAGCTCGGCGGAGACAGTGGCAAAGCCGATTTTAATTTTTAGTTTTTCCAGCTCGCAGGGCTCCTCCCCCCGGTCTTCCCGCCGCACATCAGTCACCATCACCACGGGCGCGCGGCCGTCTCTAATTGCTCCAAAGAATTTCTTATCTTTGCTTTGGGAAGCCGAGATGGAGAGCGAGAGAGCGAGAGAGAGAGAGAGAGAGAGAGAGCGAGAGGGAGGGAGGGGGAGAGAGAGAGAGAGAGAGAGAGAGGGAGGGAGGGAGGGAGGGAGGGAGGGAGGAGGGAGGGGGGAGCCATAATTAACCCTGCAGCTGGTAGTCGTCTGCCGAGCCGGGAGCGGAGGGCGGGGTCCCCTCCCGCCTCTCCGGCTGTCTGGGGAGACTGGGTGCAGGGACCGTCTTCGAAGCAGGGAAGCAGCGTGCAGCTCAGGAGACTCTGGGCGTCCTGCTCAGATGTCACTGAACTGAGACGACGAGAGAGCGGCCCGGGAGGGCAGGGCACGCACACGGCACCCACGGTCCCGGGGCCTGGGAGGTCGCAGTCCCTGGGGGCAGGGGCCAGGCCTTGTGTGCGCCTTCGTGGGTGCTCTCTGTCACCTGGCCTTGCAGCCTGGAGCCGTGGCGGGGTGCGTCCCGGCCACCATCCGTCTCTGCGTCAGGCAGACAGCACGACGGGGCCCCTTCCCCAGGAAACAGGTCTCCCGCCTCGTGGGGGGGCCCTGCCGGGGGGAAAGCCACCGTTTCTGACGCGCGATGACAAATGCCAAGGCCCGCTCCCCCGGAGGCCTAGCGCCCTGTCACTCGGAATAAAAAGCTCCTTTCAGGGGCTGCATCAGCTTCCTGGGATTATGACTTGCGGGGAGAGCCAAATGCAAATGGAGGGTTTTCATGATAATCAGTCTTCTCTCTGTTTCCCCAGAACTGAATCTGCCTCCGGCTGTCTCTGGGTTTGTGGTGCTGACGCGTCTCAAGCTGATAATTCCTCGGAAATAAGGCAATCCAGAGAAGTGACGATGCGACACGGAGCGACCATTTCTCGTAGCCGGACTCCAGGGAGGCCCAGTGTCATGTCCCTCCAGGGTGACTCCTCCGTCTGGGCCGGGGTCCGGGTCCACGGGAGAGGCGAGGGCGGAGCTCATCTTCAGCCACGGTCCATTCCGGACCAGCCGTGCTGTGTGGCGGTCAGCGCCAGTGGCCCCGTCACAGGCCCAGCGGGGCCTCCCTTCTGATGTGGGGGGACCTCGTGTCCCAGCGAGCCTGCCGCGCTCCAGCCCTGAACGGCTCGCGTGGGCACCCCTGCTCAGCAGCAGCAGCCGGGGCTTCTCAAGGGCCTTGTGGGGGGGGGGGGTTGGCGGTGCAGAGAGCACCCGTCAGGGACGGGCCGAAGCTCCCGCCACCCATTCGAGTCTCGACGAGCCGGGGGTCACACAGCGCAGTGGGTCAGAGGCGGGGCTCTGGGCCTCCGCCCACGAAACGAGGTTGGCCATCTCTTGCCACCATGACTCCTGGAAAGGGTGAGTGAGCGTGACAGGGGTGACATCCGCTGAGGGCTTGGACGACTTGGAGACGACACTCAGCAGTGTCCGTCGGGCCCAGGGACGGCTAATTCGTATTAAACACACGCGACTGTGGGTGGCGACAGGATTCGCTGTCGCCTGCCCAGAGCTGCGGCGGCTCCCGGAGCAAACGTGCACGTGTCATCTCCGTTCGCGGAGAAGGAAACTGAGGCAGAGAGGGTCTCGGCCACTTCCAAGGTGACGCGCTGGTGAACGCAGCCACACGTGGCGTCCGGGGAGTCAGCTGCCCACACGTGGCTTTCGCTCCGTCCCGCGGCCTCTCGGGGCTCGGGTCTGCTGCCGGCGACGCCTTTCTTCGCCCTCCGGGGAGCCCGGACCTCGGGCCGGGAGCCGGGACAGTGGCAGTCGCCCCCACGGCTTCCTGGGGAGCCCTCTTTACACGAAGCCCGAGAGGCGGCCGCCTTTAGAACCCAGCGGAGCTCTGCAGCCTCACGTCGAGGGTGTCCCCAGCATCGGGTGGGGCGTCGGGCGAGCAGATGGAAACGGGAGCCGTCGTCGGCTCTGCTGCATGTCACGCTTTTTATTTTTTTTCTATTAATTTATTCTATTATAATAAATAAATTCTATTTATTATTTTTTCTATTAATCGCGGGATGTGTAATGTTCACTTCATTTAAAAACATTGCATATTTGGAGTAAGATCTGTTTCCAAGAAAACTCACGTCAGAAACGAAATACAGAATGATAGAGACGCACGATCCGACGTATAAAAGTTTAACTCGAACGCTTTTGAGGCTCCGTCGTTTTTGTTAAGGGTAAAACCGTGTCCTGTGGGTAAGGAAGGTCTTCAAGGTAGAAAGTACGCTCGCTATTTTCCAAGGATAAACTTAACGAAAAACAGGAAATTCCACCTCTAAAAGCAGTGCGAAGGTGTTCCAGTCCCAGGAAGAAAGTGGCCTCGAAAGCATAACTGTCTGAAGATGCATTTCTGCTTTCCCGAGATTTGTCCCTTTCATTTTTGCTTTCGCTGTTCACTTGCTAAAGGCCCTTTGTTTTCAGTTTCCGAGCAAAACGCAAATCCACTGTGGGAGAAAAGTCGAGACCTTTCTCGTCCGCTGTCCCTGTCATCAGCCTGTCACATTCCCTGACCGTTTGCTGAGGGAGCTCTGAGAGGCTGGTCGCGGGACTAGTGCTGAGGAAGTGTGAGGGAGAAGGAAACACGTGGGGGTAGGACACTGTGGGAGGCAGGTGACCCTGGTGGCTAGGATGCAGGCTCGAGGACGCTGTCGTGGGGCCCAGGTACCTTCCATGTCCACCTACGTCGGAGCCTGAGTCCCAAGGTGGCAAAAGCCGTTTCAACACTGAGAATCCTGGACGACAAGGCTTCTCTGAGACGCCCAAGTTTCTAGTGAGAAAACTTAGACGCTTGCGGCTGCTGTCGAGTCCTTTAGAGGGCAAAGGTTGCATCGGCGTCAACGCAGTCCAGTATGGCTCGTGCTGTGCCCATGTCCTTGACTGGGGAGATGACAAGGGCCGGGGCAGAAACAGAAATGCCAAGGTGCAGGGGCTTTCTCGCTTCTGGCCTTCGGTCCCGCGGGGAGGCTAAGATCGTGTCCCGGTCCCACTGGACACCGGATACCGCTGCTTGGTCGTCAAGGGCATGCTTGTCCTCTGCTCCTCGGTCACCGAATCCCAGTCACTCAGCGTCGGGCACGGTCGTGCGGGAGGCGCTAGGGCAACGCAGTTCCGAGTGGGGAGCGTTTCATTTGCTGGGGCAGGTACCGCAGAGGGAGCCCCACAGTCCAGGGCCACCGGGCCCCCCTTAAATACCACCCCGGGGAGACCCTGGCTGGCAGAGCCACGTGGGCTGGAGGACCCTCGCTCACGTAAAACCTCAAGGCTTCCTTTCGTGCTGTCCCTTCTCTCCCCCGAGAAACAACGTTCAGAACTGAAACGCGTCTGACCTCGGGGAGGCCCCTACTCAGACCCCCGTTAGCCAAGCTACGGGGCGTGCTCGCTCGGAGGCCAGGACAGCCAGCTCCCTTCCCAGCTGGGCCTTCGCGTCCTCAGCCCGGTCACCTGGGCGGACGGGAGGGGACAACAGCTCTGGCGCAGCTGGGCCTGGAGACTGGCGGCGGAGAAAGAGGTCCACAGTCGGGGCGGAGCACCTGGGAGAGGAGCCCAGCCGCCCGTACTTAGCGTCTCGGGGGAGTTAAACGCGTGAAACAAACAGAAGCAAACTTCAGCTCGTGTAAGTCCCTCTCAGCACCGAGGGTCACACTGCTCGACGCTCTCCGCTTTGCAAGAGAGAGAAACGGGGGCGTGGGGAATGGCTGGAGAAGGGAAACGCAAGGCAAGCCACGCTGAACGGAGCCGCGGAGCTTCGTGGCTGAAAATAATTCCACGGATCCGAGTTCCTGAAACTGCGGGTCCGGAATCTGCACCCGAGTCGCTAGGTCTGGGGTCCCCCCGCCAGGTTTCCTGGCTCGCGCGGGTCTGGCATGGGCGTCCCGGGGGCCCGCGATGTTAGCGACGCTCTGCTTGGACCCCCGGCTCAGCCCCCCTGCGGTCGGCTCTGGAACGCGATGCTTTGCGCGGGGAGGGGACGAGCCTCGGATGGGCTCACCACCCTGCGTGTGTCGTCGGCGTCGTCACTTGGGCCTGGGCATTTGTACCAGCCACTCCGAGAGTTTTCCCAGAGCCATCAGCATCCGCCTTGGCGACGGGGGCCGCGCGCGGACAGGATCCCGCACGGGCGGGGGCCGGCCCAGGCTAGGATGCCCCCTCAGTCTGCGCCGCGGGGTGCGGGGAGCCTGGCGTTCCGTGCGCGTAAGGCTTGGGGCAGACAGCGCCGTGGCCTGAACTCCCCCCCGGCGGGGCTGCTGACCTGTCACAAACGAGCGCCTGAGGGGTCGCTTCTACCTTTACAACGAAGACGTCTGTGAAGGGCCGGGCAGGGACAGTTCAGGCTCGGGGCCGTGACTTTGTATCACAACCACTTGTTTGTAGCCTGAAAGCCATGTAGACGACGCGCGCACTGACTAGGTGGTTTGTCTCAATAAAACTTTATTTATAGAACGGGCAGCGGGCCAGCCGGGCCCGTGGGCCGCGGTTTGATGACGCCGGACGCTTAGCATCTGTGGCTGAGCACTCACCCGTCTTTTACCTAGAGGGTCGCTCCCTGGCCTCTGCTTGCCTCCCTCACTTTCTGACCAGACAATTGCTCTTTGTTTGCCCTTTGAATACTGGTTTTCCCACATTCCAGTCCTAGGTGCCCTCTACGCTTTCTTCTCTGCTTCCTTCCCCAGAACTTCGATGACAATAGAGGCACGAATGACTCCTCCGTCGAAATGTCCAGCAGTCTTTCCTCTGCAGCCCGTTCGAAAACACCCTCTAACTTCTCCACTGCTCCGACTCAAGCACGCGAAGACGCTGCAAGTTCGTCCTGGGTTCCTGCCCCCTCCTGGGTCCTCGTCCCACGTGGCTCGCTGTGGCAGGTGCCCTGGGGGAGCCAGACCCCAGGGAGTCACCCAGGCGCTGTTCCCCTGCCTCCCTGCCACAGCCAATCAGGTGCCGTGCCCCGTGCATCGTTCCCCATTAACACCTCTCACATCCTAATGTTTCTTTTCTGGAAAAAAAGTAAGGAACTTGAGGATGTTATTATTCTTTGATTATAGTGCTTACCTATTCCTCAAGAAAGGGGAGAGCATAGGAAATTAAGCAGAAATGACCTAAACTACTCCCTGCTCTGGCCCCAGACTTAAATTCGAGGTGCCTGTGAGTTTTTTTCCATAAAGATTAACTGTAATGTAAACTCATATGCTCATGTGTTTATAAGTAAAATAAAATTGTCCCTAGCGATCGATTCGGCTGTAACTCCGTGGTTTACTAAATTGTTCCAAATATTTTCTCAGTTGAAGGCAGAGCTCCCGACAGGCATGAGAGCGACAGCTCTAGAAGGTCCCAGCACAAACGGGGTCTTGTGGGCGAGACGGTCCTCTCAGAGGAATGCAAGGTGCGGCTTGGGGGAGAAGCGGTTTTCCCTCGTCTGCCTTTCCAGAGGCCTGTAGTCGCCCGTGCCCTGTGCCACAGCCCGGCCCCCGCCCGTGCCCTGCACAGCGCTCAGGGAGCGGGAAGCGGACACTCGATGGCTGAGAGCGAACCGAACCAAGAAGCGCACGGGCTGAGGCAGGTGCGCCTTCTCCTGTCACCGCCTGGACGGGTGGGCACGGGGCGGCGTCTGCCCTGACAGGGAGTCATCACCGTCACCGTCGCCAGCGCAGACACGCTGGCGCTCTCGGCGGGAACGCTGTCTCGGAGAGTCTCAGCGACCGTGGCGTGCGGCTGGGCCTCATGCATATTAATGCACCAGGGTCCTCGCCGCCAAGCTGGGCGCAGAATTACAGCAATTACCGGCGTGATTTACACGCGCACCGAGCCGGCCCGGCGCGGGGCCACGGAGGAGGCTGGCGGGCAGCTGGCTGCCCGTCGCGCCTGGCACCGCCCGCGTCCTTTCAGAGGGCCCGGCGGGGGCTCCCGCGCTCTGCCTGCCCGCGCGCCTCTGTGCCAGCTCCCTCCCACGCCCCGCTGCCCGCCCCACGCCTGGTGACGGGCCTCCCGTCACCTCAGCCCGTCCCTCCAGATTCGACCGGCTCTGCGGGCCGGGAGCTTCGGCGGCCGCGAGCCGACCGGCCTGGGATGCGACGTGCCAGTTCACGCTGAGGTTGGAATTGGTCTTGCTCTTCTGTGTCAGTGTCTGCTGCTGCTGTCTGACCCGTTTACAGGCCTGTGGCTGGAAGCGTCCTTAACTGAGCTTCAGGCAGGGGAGGTGACGAATGGATGGAAGAAGAACTGCGTAGGTGCTGAAGGGCGGGACGGGGGCCTTGGCCGCCCCCGTCGTCACCGTCCGCCCCGTGCTCTTCCCGTCGAGTTTCATCTGATGTTTGCTGGTGAGTGAAGAGTCAGGTATTCTGGGACTTGCAAAAGGCATATTCTGGGTTAAAATTAGTCACAGAAAGACCGTCTGACTGTTTGTTGTGAATCTCTCAAAGGCAGAGGTAGTAATAGTCACTTTTTAAACTTTACGCACGTAACTTCGTTGTCCCAGTGCGGCTGCTGCCGCCTTTCAGGTTCCCCATTGGGTAGGACTCTATTCGGGAAAAGCTACGCTAGTCCAGCCCTGCGTTCTAGTGAAGAACCCCCAAAAGAGGGAAACACTGCCCCAGGTGACACGCTCGGTGCATCCGCAGCCATCGACACGTCACAGAGGTGCTCTGACAGTTAAGATTCCGCAATTTGAGATTCGCAGAGGAAGGCAACGGGGCACGCGCATGCAAGCATGGTGAGAGACCAGCTGAAACCACGGGCAACGATTTACCCTTTTGCAGAAAGCATTTTCGAAGAACGTGTCTTACCTGTGGCACCAGCGTTTAAAACATCGTGGAACAGGAGACCAAGAAGAAGGTTCCCTAAGTATTTTTGGTCTCTGGGTGACGTTCCTGAAGGGGGTTTTCATCTGCCCCGGTCTGTGGTTCTCCACGGTGGTTGTCATACCGCGTCATCGAGTCACAAACGATGTCCCAACTCGCAATGCTTCCAAATTCAGACCAGAGAGAGTGTCGCCCTGGCACGTGGCCTGTTCCCAGCCGTCTCCTGCGTGTTTCTCACGGCCCTGTACGTGCTCGACCGCAGAGGTCCCCAAGCCCCGGGCCGTGGGCCGGTACCGGTCGTGGCCTGTGAGGAACCGGGCCGCACAGCAGCAGGTGAGCAGTGGGCGAGAGGGCGAAGCCTCTCCATCTGCATGTGCAGCCGCTCCCAGCACCGGGGTCACCGCCTCAGCGGGTCCCTGGTGCCACACACTTGGGGACCGCTGTCCTCCAGAACTCCAGGCCCTGGAGGTTACATGCACGTGAGCTCACTCCGGCTGACCTTCCCTTCCCTCTTCCCCTGCTGCACGAGGCCCTGTGAGGTCAGGGGAAGGGAGAGGAGTGGACGCAACGTGGCAGGCACCGCTCGGGGCCCGCGGAGCCCGGCTGCCACCGCGTCTCCCTGCAGAAAGGACAGAGGCGTCTCCTACAGCCAGTGACAGCCACAGCAAGCATGCTGGCAGACCTCGCGCCTTGTCCCCGCCTTTGCAGTTTCAATATATTTTGTTTTGATTGCATTTTACAAGTGGGATCTATCTGCAGAGTTTGAAAGTTAAAAAATGGGCCGCGAACGCCGGAGCGTCCACGGGTCTGTTCTTGCCCGCACAGGCGCGAGCCGCGTGGCCGGGGCTGAGCTTTGCAGGCCCAGGGGGAATGCGTCCCGGGGAGGCGGCCCTGGGCCCCGACAGATGGCCAGGGAGACCCACGGGCCCGGGGGATGCGAGTCAAGCGACAGCCCAGATGTGCGGGGCGATCAGGTTGCCGCCGGCCCCAGCGCCCCGTCCCCCGGGAAAGCGACACTGGGCGGCGCCAGGACAACGCACACGCACCTTCACGCGCGCGTCCCCGTGGGAGCTGCTCCCGCTGCGTTTCTTAAACAGAATCTTGTATTTTCGCAAACGCCCTGAGTGCGGCCGCCTCGTTTTCCGTGGGCCCGGCCGGAACCGGGGGAAGGGGCTGCGGCCACCTCGAACGAGGCAGGTCTGTGAACTTCGACCCTGAAGACCAGCGAGGACAGCCTGCTCCGCACGGACACCGGAGCGACGCCCGTTCGTGACGGGGTCGGATGTGGACTCGTGTCGCCTGGTTCCCTCAGCGTGTGGGAGCGTCTCGCTCCCTGCGTGTCGGCGCCCGCACTACCCAGCTCCACCCTCGCGTCTGTCACACCCGCGCGTCACGTCAAACCGGGCTCTGCCTGCCCCCGACACCATCTGGCCGGGAGAACGGACTTCGGATCGCGCATGCGAGTCGGGCCCCAGCGTCCCTGGGCCCAGAAATACAAAGGAGCGTGTGTTCCCAAAGGGCGCCCCGGAGCTGGTCCGTCCCTCCACCAGAGGACGAAGTTAATGAGCCCGAGGTCAAGGGATCAATCGCCACATGAGCCACTGGAGCCGGGGCCGGCTGCGAGCTCCGGGCGCCAGCCGAGGCTGCACCCTGTCCCAGCCATCTCGTAAATGTCAGCCACCGGCCGCAAGCGGGGCTGCGGGGGGACGGCGGCCGGTGCCAGCGGCGGCTCCGCCAGAACCGGAAAACCACCGTGACATGGCGACCACGGCCGCCTCCGTCCTGCCGGGGGCCGCGTCTCGGTGCGCGAAGTGTCCGCGACGCTTTCCTCCTTCCCTCGGCGCTGTTTGCCGCGTCGGCCTCCGGGGGGTCAGCTGGGGGTTCCCACTGAGCTTGAGAGAGAGAAGCGGACGCGAAAGTTCTCGAGGTCGGGACCGGAGGCAGACGCCGCTGAGCTCTACCCGAACATCCGCGGCCAGGAAGAGGTCGGGTCCTTGGTGCATAACAGATGCAGCTTTCCCTTTGTGCAGTCTTATCGAGGCCCAGGCCTGCGTGACGCCAGACGGTGGAACGACATGGGTCTGAGAGGGGCCCGCCGCGCTCCATGGTGCCGTGCTCCGTGCCGCGCTCCGTGCCGCGCTCCGTGGAGGACGCCAGCCAGTGGCCGAGGGGGCCGCGGGTTTGGGCCGGGCGGGGACATGCGTTCGCTGCTTGCGCACGGATCGGTGAGGACACCTCAACTCTCCCCCGGTGTCTCCTCAGAGTCTGAGATGGGACGACCTGGAACAACTGCCCTTGCTTCCTGCTCGTCCCTGAGAAATCGCTAGAACCCTAGGACGAGCAGGCCCGGCTCGGACCAAGGATCAGCGTTAGAAGAATACTGCTGGCCACCAGCGCAGAGTTGGGAGTATTAGGTGTTGGTCGGGGACCGATACCTGTGGAAAGAAGGGGCAGGAGCAGACACAGGTCGAGAAGTTCCCCTGCACGACTCGGCACAACGTGGGACGGCCTGGCAGGGGGCTCGGACGCGGGTCTCCACTTGGTTGGCGTGCCAGGCCCTTCACCCTGGCTCTGCCTGACCTCTAGCAGCGGGCTGCCGTGGAGGGACAGGACCCGGGCGAGGAGGCTCTTTTCCGCTGCCGCCAGCCCTGAAGGGACAGAGAGCTGGGGCCCTCCGCTCCCCACACCCACGCTGGGGAGAGGGGACAGCAGGTGGGGACTGAGTCAACAAGCCTGTGCGTCTCCTGGGATCCACGCCAACTGGTAGAGTAGGGCCAAGGGCGCACGGGGAAGGGCCATGTTCCAGCTCATGTGGGGATGGCACGTAGATTTGAGAGTAAAGCCATTCACAGCACGATCAACTCTAGATGTGGGAATCCAGAGAAAGGAAACCAGATCACTAAGATGTAGGGGCGCCCGGCAAGTGGCCAGGAAGTGCAGCCTCTCACCGAGCTCGCGGACGATGGCGGCAAGGTCGGACGACAGGTCTCAGCCTCGGTTAGACGAAAGGAGCCCCATTTCCCCACCCAGCGGCCGTGGGGGCTAAAAGCCCCGATACGCTCCTGCCTCGAGACCGGTTCGTGCCGCAGCTGCTCACACCGCAGAAAGGGAGGCTTGGGAGGTGGGACTGGCGGACGCCCACGGAAAGGGGACTCTGCCGTGTCCGTGCCACCGAGGTGGAGACCCTTTGTGAACTCTTTCCTTACAGGCCCGATGCCTCCTCGCCCGCGCTGCACATGCCACGACATCTCCTGTCTCAAGGAGCCAGTGTTGTGGTTTTTGTTCTGAACTAAAGGGAGTTATGCTCCGACCCGGTGGACGTGTTCCAGAAGGTCGTCTTCACAGGCGGCGACAGGTGGAGCGTGCGTGGCTCGTACAGCTTCCGGGAGGGATGTCCGCCTCGCCTCGTGTCAGCTCGCTCTTCCCGTCCGTTGTGATGGAGCAGGGTGGGGTCACGGTGGGGGACCACACGAGGCCCTCAGACTGGAGCAGGCCACAGCCTACCTACCTGTCCTCAGAGAAGATACGAATCGGTGAGACGTCCGCCGCCTCCTCCTCCGTGAAAGCCGCCCAGCGCTGCAACAACCCGTGTCCACTGCTCCCCTCCCCCCCAGTGGACGGCCGGGGTGCCGGGGAGTCCTCGCCGGCAGAAGGAAGGCTGCACTCACGCGGCCTAACGCGGGCTGAGGTCGGTGTGAGCCAGCTGAGCGCAGCTCTCCGTGTTTTCAAGCCAAGCGTCCGCGGTCAGCAGGACAGCCCCTGGACGGTCACTCGGCCTCCCTGGGCCTGGCGCTTCAGCCTTTGCTGATTTCCCAGCAGTTCAGCTGGGTCTCGATCACCCTGGCGTCGGCGATCACCTAAGACCCAGGGCTCGTTTCACAGAGACATGTGCCACCGGCGAACGACAGCGGCACGGGCGCCCGTCGCATCGGTGCGTTGGCAGGCGTCCTTGGAAACGGATTCAGTGGATCCAGAAGCTTCCCCTCTTGCTTGCTTTTGACGCCGTGCTTTTCTGTGTGGGCGGACGCACCGACGGCTTGACACACACGTGCGGCCCGTTTGTGCCGTTCACATTTAGCCGACGTGCACAGGATGCCTTCTGCGGGCCGGGGACCGGGGCGAGTCCTTTACAGTCACCAACACCAGGTCGCCCCTCCGGTGCTCTGGCGAGTCCCAGGCCCCCGCGTCTGCGCGGACCCGGATACCTGCTGGTCCACACCCGTGGTCACACGGCGACGTTCTGGTCCGCGTTTGTCTAGGTCACAGGCACGCCTTCCTCCCCGGCGGCTGCTCACCTTCGCCGTCGCAGCTCACGTCACACGTGGTTGCCGTGACAGGCACAGGAGGCATCATTAAGACAGATAAGAGCCGAGACCTTAACTTCTACTTCAACCTTCCCAGTTTATTTTCTTTTCCTCTCGAGTTCTTAGCATTTTATGACCGACTTCATTTGCCCATGAACTCCAAATGGTTTCCAGATGCATCTGGACCTCGCCAGAGAGCTAAGCAACAAAGGTCCCCTTTTCCCTCGTAACCAGCAGCAAGAGAAGAAAACAAGTCCCGAGGCCATGGAGTCCGGGGGCCAGACACAAAAACACGCGCAAGAAACACTCCGAGACGAAAGAACGCGTTTAGCACCCCTGGCCTTGCCAAGGCCTCTTAAAGTGCCACTCGATGCAGATCTGACTCCACATTCAAGTAGGGAACCCCAGCGGCTCCTGCACATCTGAGTAGGTCAAGGCCCTCCACAGAAGGGAGCAGCAGCTTTGTCGCCAGACAGGTCCTGCCACATCCACCTCACGGGCAAGGCGGCTGCGCTGCGGGGGAATCGCGTCACTTGCTCGGCACTGTTTCCGGCGACAAACCAGAGCAGCAGCTGTCTACACCCCAGTGTGGCACGCTTCGCAGCATCTCCTGCCGCCTCAGCAGAATTTGCCTCAGAGCCTGCTAATTTCCAGGTGGTTCCGGGTGGTCTTTTGGCAGTTTGAGAGGCGGGAGCAAGGTCAGCCGATGTGAAACCATCCCCAGGGTGTTCTGTGCCACTCGGAGAGGCGGCATTGCGCTGCCACACAAGCGTCCCTGTGTGCAGACCGGAACGACCCTTAGCCGTGCGCGTTTTGCTCCGAGGGAAAAGAGGTTCCCAGGCTTGCTGCACACCGGAACACCTGCCGGGATCCGGAAACAGTGATGCCTCGCCCCGCGTTCTCAGAGTTGACTTTAATTGGCAGGAGCGTAGGCTGGGCATCGGGCTTTCCCGAAGCTCCCCTGGTTATTCTGCTACGAAGTAAAGCTATGCAACCCCAGCTCCGAAGGTTCTGGGCCCGTAAGGCTCAGTCACAGTTTTCTCTGAACCTGGATGCGCATCGAATCACCCGGCCAGCCCCACACAACGCACACTCCCAGGCCCGCCCGCTGTATCGCTGATTCGGTTGGACTGGGGTGACCTGATGATCCTGCTGTAGCTGGCCGGCACTTGGCCTTGGGGGCAACTGGCGGTTGTTGACCCCTAGCACATTGACAGGTTTGGGAAATGGGTTATCTCAGACTTTGGAGGTCAAATGACCCCCGTTCAACTGCCGGGACCCCCAAGTAGGCTTACCTCCAAAAGGCAGGCGCAGTTAAGCATGCTTTCCTGCCCTGTGCCCGCAGATGTCCAAGATGGACCCAGCAGACAGTAGAAAGAGAAGAAGCACACTGTGTCGGCCACGTCTGCAGGCGTGGGAGCGGCCTCCCCACTCCCCAGATCTGTGTGAAATCCCCACGACGGCTCAGAAACCGTTTTTTCCCTCCAAAACACTTCATTTTCTTCCCCCCTCATTGCTTTTTGATTCTTCTAATTCTTCTTGCTGGGAGCATGAGTGATATTAGGCTGATGCAAACATGTTGGCAAGCCTCGTTATCCTCCATCGGACTCTTCTGAAATGAAAGCTGGTGTCCAAATTGCTAAGAAAATGCCCATCGAACCTCGTCAAAACCTGGACAATATGAAAGATCTGCCACCAGCCTGTGCTGGCTTTGCATCCTTTCTTAAGACAAATTGTGGAACCACCGGTGCCTCCTCTTTTCCATTCAAGGCCTCTCCCTTAGGCGCCCAGGGCTGTATTAGCTTATTTCCTCACGGAACCAACCTATTTTTAAGAAAAGACCCGAAACTCATTGGCCCTTTGATACGGGCTTTGAGAATTACTTAAAATGCTGCCTCTCTTAATAAAGCCCACCGTGGAACCCGGTTAATAAAAAAGACGTGCAAGAACGTTAGACACAAAATTGAATATTTACTACGACGTAACTATTCAGCATGCACCGCACGGGGGCTCGAGAGAAAAGAGTCCGGCAAAGCACGCTGCTTGTCCTGCGGTGAACGCTAACATTAAAAGCTTTGAGACTGTGTTTTGTCTTTCGTTCCGCTTGCTTTCTTACCTGCTGGGAATCCTGTTGAGTCCACACCACCTCAGACCCTTTAAGCCTGATGAACAGGCTTTTCCTTATCTAGCAGTCAGCAGTTAAAAAGTCAAGCTATGATGGGCCAAAAGCTATTTAGGGTCTTGGGCTTGTTCTTGGTTCAAGGTTTTCCCCATTCACCCCAATCTTTGATTCCATTCCCCCGCGGATACATCAGCCCTTGGTCCTTTGGCCTGATGTCAGCATTGGGTACACCTGCTCCCTGCTCCTTGACTCCAGTTCATCCCTCAGGGACATCCTTCAGGGGATTCTTCTGTCCCCAGCTCTTCCTGGAATGTCAGGCCCGGCAGTTCCAGCAGTAGTCAGATGTCAAGCGCTCCCGCTTAACGGGGCTAAATTGGTCCTCATTATAAAGGCTAATAATAGGGTGTTCTTTCTTCTTAACACAGCATGTCACAACATACTGTAGTGAGTGTCCTCAAGGAGGTCATTCCAAGTGGGAAAACCTGAGAGTTAAGGCCGATCTAGTGACAACAAGGTCACCATCAGTCAATTGTATCAGTTAATTCAAGCGATTGCTGCGAAAACACACCCCAGGATTTTCTTGAAAACCTAGGTGCATGGTCGTCTCAAAGCTTTCTGCCGTATCGGTGACATTCAGGCTCTGCTATTCTATCCGCTAGCTCGGGAATATAATGACGAGTTTATGTAAATCATTTGTAAAGCTAAAACATCCTCTGAGCTATGAGCGATGTCATGGACTAACCCGCGTCCCCCTCAAACTGCTGTGTTGAAGTCTTAGCCTCCAAGTTGACAGCGTTCAGAGATGGGCCTTTGGAAAATAATTAGGTGCGCATGAGGTTGTGAGCATGGAGCCCTCATGAGGGGATTAGGGTCCTTTAAAAAAGGAAGGCCAGAGAGCCAGCTCTCACCTCTACCCACGCGTTGGGGTGTGTGTGTGTGTGTGTGTGTGTGTGTGTGTGCGCACGCACAAAGGGGAGACAGGTAAGCACATGACAAGAAGGTGGCCATCTACAAGCCAGAGGCAGGGCCTTTGCCAGGAACCGAGTTATCTGGCACCTTGACCTTGGGCTTCCCAGCCTCCCGAACTGTGAGACATAAAATTCTACTGATTGAGCCACCCACTCTATGGCGTTTTGTTATAACAGCCTGACCTGACTGATACGAAGGTGAAACATTCATATTTACCTCGACAAGTCTGACTGGACTTCCAGTGTTTCCACTTAGTGGAATTATGTGAAAACGAAATCCTTGATTGTCCTTTTTCTTTAGAATATTCCTTACGTGGGAGCCAGCACACCTACGCTGTCGTATTTTATTGTGTTCATTCATCACCTGCCTGTCCTAAATGAAAAAGAAATTTGAGACAGTGAATGGGAAGATGAATCAAATTATTCTCTAGAGCTGTGGACGGTGTTTCATGCTCACTAGATGGTGTATAAATGCCTGAACATTTGTACACAAATTGAGCAAACATGCAAATCAGTAATCTGAGACTAAAAAGACACAGAAATGATCTTGGAAATTGCATTTAAGAAAAAAATAGACAGTATTATGTTGATAGACACAAAGAACTTTGATGAAAGCAGCTGTTAAATTGTTAATTTAACATAAAGATGGAGCTGATGATTCAAAAATGATCAACTAGGTTGCAGATACTCTGTGCTCTGAATAGCGTAGACGGAGCCGCACGCAGCCCCAGCCGCTGCTGTAATTGGGGGTTACATTCTATCTGCATTAGCAGAACTGTTAATAAATCACACAAGCAAGAAATGAGGAATTGAAAATCTCCAGGTGTTTGATAATGCTGCAAATAGCCTCGCCACATGTTCCACAGGAGTCACATGGGCACATCCTGTGACTGGGTGACTGCTGGCTGTGTCGCCGTGGATACAGCCCCGTTCACCTCCCCGGGAGAAGTTCAAGTTGTGAGGGCTATTCCTCTTGCCTGACCCTCAGGACTTTGTTAAATCCTTTGCATACGTGAGAGATCTGGGCTCATTGGCCAATACACAGCTCCTCTGTTTGACATTTGCTTTTCATCTCCAAGCGCGCACACACGCGCGCAAGCGCACACACACGTGCAAGTGCGTGCACACACACACACACACACACACACACGTCCTGCTGGGGTGGGGTGGCAAAGAAGCCAGTTATGAGAAGTGTGCCTGTTGGGCCTCCACACTGGTGGAGAAGTTAGGGGACCATTCTTGGTGTCAGAGCTGAGGGAGTGTGAACGAAGCCTGTGACCAGAACATGAGCCCAACGAACCCAAGCCCTGGCACCAGGTAGGGCCCAACTACCTGGGCATCAGAAGCGAAAAGGCTTGTCCAGACCAACCTGAAAGAGCAGAGGTGTCCTCCATGAGAGATCTGCAACCTCTCCCTGGGGGTGAGGGGCACGTAGGACTTGAGTGAGGAGCCCTGGGGGCTTTGACATGGAGTCAGATGCGTCTCAGAAACTTAGGAACAGAACGTGAACCAGACGAGGTGAACTGACCATCACAGTCCTGAGGTATGACCATTGGGGGGCGCCCTCTACTCTCCCCTAACGCCATTGCTGTGGGAAACCCTCCTTCTCTTGCTGCAGTTTCAGGGTGGGGGAGTCCGATCCTGTTCTTTTCCAACAGGTTTGATTTAATACTTTGCAAATGACCAGGGAACAGGAATGTCCTCAATACTTCACACAAAAATGTAAAGGCACATGAACCCAGACTCTTGACAAGACGGTCTGTACGCTGTGATTTCCACCCACAAAGGGGACCCGTGTGGCCTTAGCACAGGCTCTTCCAGATGCAAACTGCCAGACGCTTGGTTTTGAGAAAAGACTTGGGATCCCACCTGTCCACAGCAATTCTCAACAAGACGTAGGTTTTGGCTTAGGCCGTTCCCATTAGAAATAAAAACGCTCAGTCACCACAGATTAGGGCAGGGAGGGCCATTCACAGCAACAGGAGGGAGAAGGAGGAGCTCCTCTGTCAACCCACGGGCACCTCTTTCAGTACAGAGCACACTCAGGCACCTGAGCAAGTGTGCCCGCGCAATGGGCCTGGTTCCTATTCTTGGTGCCATGGGTTTATGGAATAGCAGGGGAAAGGAGAACATATTTTGACTCTAGGAACAACTCATCAGTCAGGAAGATGATAAAGAAGAAGTTGTCAGGGGCCCTGGATTCAAAGGTAAACCGCGAGTCCCATCTCCCATCTTAGGGTTCTCATCCGTACCGGGGGGACAATGCTAGCATTTATGTTATAAGGTGGTTGTGAGAATTATACAATACACATAAAACAACTGTTGTGAAGTAAGTATCCCCAAATTATAAATATATATATATATATATATGTGTGTGTGTGTGTGTGTGTGTGTAATCTCATATTAGGTGCCCCCCTTATGATAAAATCATGGACACCAACCTAAGCTAGGGTTTCTATTGAAATCAAATCATTTTAATTTACCGCAGCAATGTGATTTTTAAAAGTAGCCAAGCGTGTGTGGCTAGCACGACTAGCATTAACAGAGAAATTGTATTAGAGTCATAGCAACGATAGTTCTATTTATTTTAGCTAAATGCATAACCTCAGAGTAGCACATCCAATTCTGATTTCCACTTATTAAGATATAGTTAACAGATATATACAAGAGCGTGCTCAGAGAAGAGCAACCGGGATAATTAAATTTAAGGGAAAGTGATGAAGAAACTGGTGGTGAGGACGAGGATATAGAGAAATATTCAGAAGCATAATATAATTATCTTCAGATATGTGTTAGGCTGACTTGAGAAATGGCGACATAGTGTAAGTGGCTTCGTGTGGTAAACTAGCTGGCGGAGGGAAAAAGAAGCAGGAGTGATCTAAGCAAGACAGGCGTTTCTCGTACCTGGGAATCTTTAAGATAATACAGGATGCCTTGTGAGGTGCAAAACCCATTCATCGTCATTCTACTCAACAAAGGTTTGTCGGATGCATTTTCTTCTTGAGGCACCAATTTAGCTACTGCAAGGATTCAAGGAATCCAAGAGATTGTTTCTGTCCTCGGGAAATGTAGTCTTGCAGCCCAAATAATACAGTCTGGTAGAATGCGCGAAGCCATGTGAGCGAGGCAGACAGGCAGCGCCAGAGAAGCAGAGAGAGAGATGTTTTGTGGGTGTTCATTAAAATGGTCTGTCTCTGAAGTTTAGGTGAGAAAAAAAGGTTTCATTTGGGATAGAAAGAGATAAATGCTGAAGTCAGATGTAAGAATAAGACTCAACAATTAACAAGAGCAGAAAAAAGATGCGCATTTTCTAGTCTACATTGTTCTCTCTGCATTTTGAAAGAATGCCTTTTAAAAGATGTAATTAGAGGTAATGAGGTGCAAAATTTCATGTGCAAAAATGATCTTGTTACGGGCAGTTTATGCAGACGGTGCTGCTAAAAAGGAAAAGGGATTTTAACTCTCTACTAACTCAAGACCAGATAATCCCTGACTTTTCTTTATGTCTAATGCAGCGGAGTTTTAAGAAAATCAGGAATTTAAAGGTATCTGCTATACAATGGCCTCCTTGATTACAATTTTTCGATGCTTTCTTTTTTAATTTAAGAAATGACCAAGTCATATCAATCACTCTCTCGAATAATCCATTGCCTTTGTTCGACATTCATTGATCAGACACATTCTCACTCGTGTATGTCAAGGATAAGAACATGGACAAAGCACATGCTCATCACAGAGATCCTTTGTCCCGAGAGGCCGCTGTCGGAGGGAGGCAGCCCTGGAGCCTGAGGCGCAGCACCAGCAGCCTGCTTCTCCACACCAAGGGCAGGCTGGCACCCTCTGCCTCCTCCCACAGCGACAGCCTCAGGACGCATTCTCTCCCGAACATCTTTCTTGACTCTCGGTCTTCCTGCTTCTCCCAAGGGAAAGGCAAATATTCTAGCACTTCCAGTCAAATTAGCCTGCGTATGTTTTCAGCCATTATAAGGAAGCAGCAATGCGGTGACACAATGTTACAAGCCTAGGGAACTGGAAAATGCTTCCGAAATATCTTTAAAATCCTCATATTAAGTTTGGTCTCTGTTTTAACAAATCCTGTACAACCCAAGATGGTCTTTATCTCGACATTCATGTTAATAAATACTTTATTGAATGTTTTCAATGTGCCAAGATGTGCCAGGAACTAGAATACCTCCCACAAGTACTTTCTGACGATGAGAGAATCTGATGAGGGAACCAGTGTGTTCTCTATGGTACGGAAGGCTCTGTAACAGGTGGCACCGTGCCATGCTTCCTGGGGGGAGTCTACAGCTCACGGGACATGCAAGGCAAAGCTACCTGTGGGGGGTGGGAGATGAGTTAGCAAAATTCTAAAAAAAGAAAAAAAAAGAAAGAAAAAGCCTGGGGGAGGACAAGTCTGCCAACTGTATTATCCCATCGCAGGCCAGAGCAATTTATAACTCAGAATGTGCATTTGCAAAGGTGGCTGTTTACTCAGATCTAAATCCCATCACTGTCAGGTAGCATCTCCCAGGGAGACAAAGCCATTCTGCTTTCATCACTTGGTCATACACAGAGGACATACCCACCCAGGCTCAGGCCAGAATAAAGCGAGTGTTGCACAGTAGTGTGCGGGGCGGGGCTTCATTCCACACGTGCACGCTGCTTTACATTTTATGCTTTTGTTCATGGAAAATGCGTAAAAAACCTGAGACGTAAGAAAACTCTTTTAAAACGCTTCCTTGGGGCCAAAGTACATGCGGAAATGCCAAGAGAAGGGACTAGAAGATTAGTAAGAAGTGAGATGCGAAGAGCGCTGCTGACTAAAGATTTGAACTTTATTCCAGAAGCTACGGAAGCCGATGAGAGGAGTCACGAAGATGAATGACGTTAATTGCTTAGTAAAAATATCCTCAAAGGAAGGCAAAGCCATAGGGAAAGGAAAAAGATCCATGGTTGCCAGGAGCTGGGTGGCGGATGAACAGATGGAGCACAGAGGAGTTCTAGGGCGGCGAAATTACTCTGCTCGGTGTCATAATCGGGAACACCTGTCTTTACATTTGCCCGGACCCGTGGAATACACAGCCTGAGAAGTGAATCCTACGGTGAGCTGCGGACGTTGAGTGATAATGACGTATCAGTGCTGCCTTATCGATGGTAACGAATGCGCCACTCTGACAGGGAATGTTGATGGTGAGGGCGGCTACCCCTGCGGGGAGCGGGAAACAGGGAAATCAATCACTGCACTTCCTCTCAGTTTCGCTGTGGACCCAGGACAGCTCTAAAAAATACAGTATTTCCCACAGTGGCTGTACCAACTTACGTTCCCACCAGCAGCAGATGGAGGTTTTTCAAAAAAATAAGACTAGACCTATCATATGACCTAACAATCCCTCTTTTGGAAATTTAGTCAAATAATATGAATACACTAATTTGTAAAAATATACGTGCCCCTATGTTCACTGCAGCATTACTCACAGTAACAGCCACAGTGTCCGTGGATGGATAGTCGGATAAAGAAGACACAGCACGGATGTACAGTGGCCTACGACTGGGTGGCCGAAAAAGATGAAATACTGCCACTGGGACAGCATGAAGGGATCTTGAGAGTATTATGCTGAAATAAGTTAATTGGAAAGGAAGAAGAACCGTATGATTCTTCTTCAAATGAATAAATCAAACAAATAAAAACTACCTCGCAGATGCTGATGGGGGAGGACGAAGAAGGTGCGGGCGGTCAAGGGCATGGCAGTGACCGAAGGCTAGGCCTCGCGCGGCGAGCACACAGTAGAATCCGCAGATGTCATGTTACAAAGCCGCACACCCGAAAGTTAATGTTACTAAGCGGCGTTGCTCCAGTTACCTTAATAAGAAAGTAGCAAACGAAATCTTCAAACACATCGCGTTTCTGAAACAAAAAGAAAATGACACAAAGCCGACGTGACTACACACTCTTATTTTGGGTTCAGAAAGTACCAACAATGTAGCTGTGCTTTTTAGCTCTTGATTGTCCTCGTCACCACGATTCCTGCCAGCACCCTGGTCCCCACCCTCGCTCAGCAGGTGGGTGCCTTCTGCGTGAAGCAGGGTCCCCTCATGGTTCACGACCAGGACCAATGTCCATGATGGCTCTTTTCCTCCATGACGTTTTCCCCCTTCGCCAATTCAGGGGATCTCATTCTTCGTGGGGATACCTGGACGTCGTACTTTATTACACTTTTAACAACAGCAAATGTAGAGGGTGAAAACGTGGTTCTCTCTGCTCAACGAGTGCTGCTGACGGGGCGTGGGGGAGGAGGGATGCTTATGGACAGGAGGAACCAGGTAGGAAAAATCCCTGACGTCACTTCCACACTGGAAAGGTCACGGTCTGCGATTTCCACGTTTGTTCTCCCTTCAGTGTCAGAACAGAGTGGGAGGAGGACACGCGTGAGCCGAGAGGGGCGCTCACCTGCCGTGGGCGTCAGCTCCTCGCGGACTGAAGCAAGAACGACACGTGCAGGTTTTCGGGGAAACTCATCGGTCTGGGCAAAGACTGTGGCTGTGCTCCTCGCCTGCCGAGCTGTGCCTGCAGGTGGAATAGGAAAGGAGACCGGTTTCCTGTCCCAGGAGTGACACTCGTGGGAGGCGCGGGGCCTCGAGATTGAGGTCCCATGTTCAGTCTGGAGGGGCTGGGACCCAGCGCTGTGTGAGGCCAGCCGAGGCCCAGACAGGGGACCTTTGCGATGTCTCACTCTGCCCGTGGAGAAGGCAGTGTGGCCTTGAGTCGCAGGTCAGGCTTCAAACGTGCGGTGCTGCATCCTGACTACGGGGCATTTTGGAAACTGTTCAGTCTCTCCGAGGCTCAGAGCCCCCTGCCCTCAGAGACAGATGATAAAACGTCCTTCGCATAAAACAACGAATGGAGGGAACGTAGCACGGCGACTGGAACGGATCAGGCGCTCCCTAAATTTTACTTTCTGTCCTTTCTCTCTCCTTCCCCTTCCACTAGAATTAAGAACAGAAAGGCCCAGATTTTAGCCTTAGAATGCCTGACTTTTATGTTTTTCCCCCTTTTGTTTGTTCTCAGAGAGATTGATGAAATCTAGGATTTAGTTCTCCTGGTTGCTTCCCCGGAAAATAAAATTTCAAAAATCAGAACAGGAGCATGGATTTCTCCTCCCAGGTAACAGAGCTACCCAGCTGTTTCTCATCCCTGGGAACACTGGGCGAGTCCACAGACCCCAAAGCGGCCTGAGCCTCTGTGGGCTCTCATCCTGGTTACCGGCTGAACTAACACCCGCATCAGTCGTCTTCGAAACACTGCAAACAGGGATGGAATGACTAAATCGCTTGGGTTTCAAAGAAAAGTTCAACCACAGTTGAAATAGCCGTAGACATACGGCATCCCTTTGAGGAAAGCTGTGCTGCTTTTCGTTTTGTTTTGTCTTGTAAGACACGGTTTTAAAAGTGCTATTAGTTATATTTGGGTTAATCGATTTACATTAACTCGCACAGGTCCTGTATTGATGACTAGACCTGGGCCCAGTGACCGCTGCCACCTCTTTGGTTGTCCCCATTAACCACACACTCTTCAGCTTTAGTACCTGTCCTCTACTTGGCACGTCTTTAATGTTACAAACCCTACGAGATCCTCTTTGGAAAGGGTGAAGGTGTGTAAACATACATGTCGTTTATATCGATGTTTGACTTGGGAGAGGGCGGTCGCAGATATTCCCTTCGCTCACTGGCTGTCTTCAGAGGAAAGCGTGTCTCGCTTCTACCAAGGCGGACCGTTTTGTGTTCGTCACTGCAAACGACGTTAAAAGTCACTGTTTCCAATGCAGTTTGTTCCACCAACGCGTGCAAGAGGACAAAAACCAAATATCTGTAGCCACCGCGTTACAAGTCTGTTAAGTGTGCAAAGACTGGAGACTTCTTCAAGGTGACAATGTCCAGATTTGCAAAAGCACAAAACTCTAACGTTGAGCTCTGCGAATCGAAGCGCTTTACTCAGTAGTGATGGCTAAAGAGTTCTTGAATCATTAACCTAAGGTTAATAATAGGGGTTGAATCTTCTTATTCCGTGTTTTTCTCTACTGAATAGTTTTCTTTCAAAGAAAAGGGGGCATCAAATGATCAATATTGCCTTTCAGTATAGAGTTAAATTTTTATTATTTATTTTATTTATTTATTTTTTTAGTATTTTGGGCCAAGACTCACAGAGGTTCCTAAATCTGGCTATGCGTCAGAATTATCCAGGAGGATCCAAAATACAGTCAAATTTGAGAATCACTGATTTAGAAAGAAGAAGCTAGAATAAGCTGGAAAAACCTCTAAATGTTGGTAGTGGTCGTTCTATTAGTCAGCCGAATCCCGAGCAGGAAGGTTAAGATGTATTTTCCAAAGCATTTCGCCTCTCTGTTTTTATTTATTTGTTTGTTTGTTTGTTTGTTTTGGTTTTCCAAAGGGCTCCATTTCTCAACCTCACTGTAAGAATCCACGTTGGTCAGACAAGTGAATTGGCATCTCCCGAGGCAAGCTGGCAGTGCTAGAGGTTAAACCAGAGCTTGGACGCGCAGGGGCCCTGCCTCTGACTGGCCTTGTTGGCCTGAGCTTGACTTAGACCCCGAGGCTCTCGAAAGGGCCAGAGGACGGGTAGGAAGCCTGCCTTGCTGAAGACAAGTGACATAAAATAAACGAGTAGAATAAACAAACTTTAAAAGTTAGAATAAAATAATAATTCATGAAATCACATCCGGACACTTGTCCCCGGCCCAGAACCCCAGGACGCAGAGTTCCCGCGCCAGCCACCAGGTGGCAGGTGGGCTTTGCATGCGTCCCCCCGGCCCGGGACGTCCCTGGCCTTGGCAGCCGGAGGTTCCCCCGCAGTTCCAGGAGGCCCTTGGCAAAGCTCACGGGTCTCACTTCTGCCGCGCGAGACTGGGCTTAGCAGGCCAGGCCTGAGCGTTCCCAGCGGGGGCTGGGTGCCGTGGGACAGAGGGGTGGGCGGGATGGGAGGACAGGTGCGCCAAGGCCCCGGGGCCAGGTGCGAGGAAGGAGACCACGCCCCAGCCGACCAGTCCTCACCGCACGTCGAACCGCAAGGAAGATGTTACGCGGAGCGAAGGTCTTTCAGTCCCGCAGGTTCACGGGGAAGAAATTCCGTCTTAACTCCCGTGTGGTTTCTCCAGTCACTGCAGAGCAATGGCAATAGCGGGAGTTTGATTAGCACTTGCCCTTGAGAGAAAATGGGCTCAGACAGAGAGAGAATGACAAAGACACACTTGGAGTCGCCCCAGTTGGGCCCGGGATGTAAGAACAATAACACGAATTTCGACCGAAGGCCGGTCTGGGGTCGGTCCCTTTCTCGTCACTCGGACAAACGACTTGGTGCCTCTCAGCTGTTTATTTGGCTTTAGAATAGGGCTAGAGTGTGCGACAGGACTCAGCTCAGGGTTGTTGCGAAGACGAAAGGAAACAAGGAGCAAAACACGTAGCGGGCAGGGAGTATCCCCAAACCATGAGATACCCACCCCCCAAGACTTCAGTCCGAGAAACGCATTCCTGGTGCCAAGCAGCCTCCTTCAAGGCGGAGAATGGAGCCATTCAGAATCGTCTGTGGCCTGAAGACAAACGTCCAGATGGGGGACTCGCTGGAACATAGGCCACGGTCATCTGGAAAATTCTCACTTGCAAGTGAGCAGCCGTTTCCGCGCCTCTGGCGAGCCCCGGAGCGGGGATTCGCACACCCTCCAGAGCGAGGGTGCCGTGGGCTCAGTGAGGTGGGACGCTCTGTGGAAAGTCGTGGTGTCCCCGGCAACTTGCAGAGACTTCACCCGCATCCGGGCGACACAAAGGCCGCTTTAGTCACGAAACCGAGCGATGTCATTGCACCTGTCACTGGCACACGCGCTGGGAGTCTGCTACGAAGGAAACAGGCCTTCGACCGTTTCCACGTGATGTGACATCGCACCCCAGGGTTCGAGGCCCCTGCGGAGCTCAGCGCTTCGCAGTCTGGGCGATCGTCATACAACTGCGCCGTATCTATGAACATCTCCGCGGCCGCAGCCCTGCCACGGACATGACACGGCGGATGGCCCGACCGCGTATTTACACCCTGGGCAGGTGTCGTAATAACTAGTCCCACGGGGCCTGATGCCTGGCGAGGAGTGGAGCTGGATGAGGCCCGGCCTTGTGAACGTTTGATGGGTGCAGCGTGCCCTGGACGTTTCGGGAAGGACCCCCGAGCCCTCTCAAAGCTGAATTTCTCTTTTCTGGGACAGGGCGAGGGACAAAGCATGGCGACGCGTCTCAGGGTCGTAACCAGGTCTCTAGTGATGAGCAGGAGAATCGCTACGACGGAGCATGGACTGTAGGTCATCGCCGCGACGTGGCGTTCGTTCGTTCGCTCCAGAAAACGCTTGTCGGTTATGGGTGCGGCACTAGGACCAGCAGAGCCACGAAGTCGGATGTCGTCACCCGCGGCTGCTCAACAAATGCTCCCCGACTGCGGTGAGGGACGTGAGGGGGTTCCGGGGGACGAGAGAAGGCCGGGCGGGGAGGCGCGGTTAGAGCGGGAATGAGCCGAGGCCCAGGAAAGGCAGGTTCAGGCGTGGGGGGGGCCGAGCCGGGCTCTGCACGTTTATGAAGAAGATTCGCGCGCGTGTCCGAGTGCTGTGGCCGCCACGTGCCGACGCAGCTTCCAGCCTCTGGAACGAGGTGCTGAGGGCGACGCTGGAGAAAGGAAGACGAGGACGTCCGCCTGGCGTGGCGTCTGGCTCCCGACAGGGGCTCAGGGTCGAGTACTTATGTTTTCCTACTTCCCGACTCCTGCTCCCGCCACCCCCTCTCCACACCACCCCCGTTTCTTCCAGCTTCTCACGTAGATGACACATTTGTCACAGTTTTCTGAGAACAGGATATGGATTTTCCTCCGATCCACGCTTTTCCCGGGTTTCAGATTAACCTCAAAGGGACTTGATGACAAACACAATTCTTGGGATAGAGGCGGGAGGTCACCGACGTGGAGGGACTCCGGTCCTGTGGCAGCCACCTCCGCGACGTGCCGGGACGCGTCCTGCGGTTCGTGGTGAAGTTCGACGGCACCGTGTCACACGACAGCCTGGACATCCACGCCAGGTGGAGGGAAAGTTCACATCAGCTTCGTCTCCTGGCCCGAGTGGTCCCCATGCTGCTTCCAAGACGCGACAGGCACATCTAACCAGCCGGGGCCTCCGGGCACGAGGCCAGGGCCAGCCGCCTCCAGCCGCCGGCCCGGTCCAGCGCCCGGTCCTCTGCACGCCGCCTGCAGGGAAAGGGCGCCCAGCGATTCCAGGTGGCAGGTCCACGCCCACCCACACCCAGTGTTGGGGGGGGCCAGCTCCCCTCAGCCCCATCCAGGCTCTGAGGGTGAGGGCTGGTGGTCCCTGTCCCCTTGGCACTGCCCCCTTCCTCCCGGATGGCCCCAGCCGGCTCTGACGTGTCGGGGGGCACCGTCAGGCCTGGTGGTCGAGCCCCCCACTCGGGGGTGGCTGCAGGGGGTTCTGGGAAAGGGCTGGGGCTGGAAAAGCAGCTCTTCTGCCCCAACCCTAGTCTCATTCTGTGCGTGTGTGTAAGGAGGGGCGTGCGCGCGTCGAGGCGGTGGGGCCCCGAGCGCGCAGGTCCTCGGACCGGCACCTGACACGCTGGGTCTGGCTTAGAAAGGTTCCTGCCGGGTGAGGCGGCGCGGGAAGCCACACGCTGCCCGGCGCGTGCAGAGGTCAGGGCAGGGGTCTGCCTGCCAGGGCTCGGCGCTGTGCCCCTGCGCGAGTCCCCTTCGGCGACACGGGGACTCACTGTCTTTCTGGGGCGCGCATGCAGGGCCCGAGCCGTCACTGATCGGCTTCCCTGCCCCCGGCTGGGCCGCAGCCCACGTTCCAGGAGGCCCTCGGCGCCCAGACAGAGCGGAGCGCGGCTGGAGCGCGCCCGTGCCAGCCCCTCCTGCAGCCCCCCGCCCGCCCCCCGCACGCTGACCTGCACAGCAACAGGCGGGAGAAAACAGTGCCTTTCTGCATCCGCCCGGAAAAGTCCCATTTCGTCCCCGTTGCAGCCTCCCTGTGACTTCGCCCCCTCGCCCAAGCCTGGGTGATGGCTTCCCTCGCCCTCAGGTGCCCGCGGGCCAGTCGCGCTGCTCAGACGTGGGCTTGCGGGATGGTGGGTCCTGGGGCCGAGGCAGCAGCAGCTCTGGGGGGTGGGGGGGAAGCGAGCAGCAGGGTGGGCACCGGGACACCTGGCACCGCACCTGGCGGAGCACACAGGAAGCTAGTGAACGGCTCATCTTGACCGAACCCTGAAACTGGGTCCAGCGCGAGCAGCCGAGAGAGAAAGAAGCGTTCAGAAGGCCGTTTCACGCCCCCGGAGCCTCGGCCGGGTCAGCCGTGCAGCGGTTTCCGGGGCAAATCCCTGATGTGCGGTTAGTGGGGCCTCCTGGCCACGCAGAGGCCACGCGGGGGCCTCGACGTGGCCACGTGTCGCCGGCTTCAGCATTTGGACTGCCAGGTGGGGTCCGGAACGAGACAGCTGCTGAGGGACAAGTGGAAACGAAGCCCTGGAAGCGCCTTTTAGGTCCTTCAGAAGCGACACGCAAGTGTCGTGCACGTCGCTGCACCCTGCAGCGAGAGGATCTCACTGACATTCCCGTCGGGATCTTACAAACGTCCCCGGGAGCTGGTCCCAGACCGCGGCATGGTCAGAAGAAGGCCCTCGGCTGATTCCGCCCGCTCTCGCCTTTGAGACTTAAGAGTCAGACCTCTCATAGGGCACAGGGTCCGCTTGTAGCGACAAGGGACGGGGCAGTGCGGGGCCACCGAGGGCCGGCCAGTGCCACTCCCGGCAAGGCCCAGGGGACGCCACAGAGAGTCATCACAATGAAGTGACAGCCCCCGAATGGTGGCATCCGCGATGTGCGGTGACGGCGACAGTTTTTAAGTGTTTATTCAAACATTTTAACTGTTGGCATCGCTTCCATTTTTTGTTGCTGCTGCATTCTCTGGGGTGCCTCATTAATTAATTAGTAAGACGTTAAATATGCGAGGAGTAGAAAGGAAAGGAAATAATGGAGAAGAATGTTCCATTCTCTGGCAAGTGCTAGAAGAAGCAGGATTAGTAAAAACAAGTAAAAAATAAAAATAACGAAAGAAAACGGATTTGGGAGTGAGACCCATTCACATTTAAACACTGTTTCTTCCATTCATAGGTCACATGACGTTAGACAAGCTATTTTTCCTCACGAATCCTTGGGTTGCTCATTTGTAAAACGGGCATTTTAGTGCCCACCTAACTGGGTGCTGGAAGTAGCAACAAGGGGCAAATGTTGGGCACACGGCATGTCTCTGTGGCAACTTCATAACCTGTTAACAGACACCTGTGCGCATTGAAACTCCTGGGTCGGGGGCAGTAAAGGACTGGAAGGGATTGAGCTAAGATTGATATAGAGAAGGCACGGACGTGCACTTCTGGACCTGCACGGCCACGCTGTTCGACTAAAACTGAGCGAACTCATTCCGGACAATGGTCACGTGACTTACAGCCCACAGGGAGTTCTAAGGTGCGAGACATTTAAAAGTGTCCGTGATGCGTTCGACACCAACGCTAGGAACGTGGAAGCAGAGAGGATCCAAGGTCGAGTCTGGACCCCCGAGGCTGTCGTGCAGTTCGCGTTTTGTTCTTTGTGTTTGAACGGAGTCAGATGAGGTTTATCATTTGTCATTTTATCATTTAAAACGGCAAGAGTGCGGAGAGGCGGCCACACGGGAGCTGCGACAGCCCCGTCAGGCCCTCCACCGCGTGGCCACGGGCACAGGCCACGGGCCGGAATGGCCCTGCTGGAGACAAAGCGCTGTTCAGTCTTCGCTCATCCACCCTGCACGGCTCCGGAGAGAGCGACCTCGCTTTGCACCTTATTTCACAATAAAAGGGGTCATCCTCAGGTCAGATCACAGGAGTCGCGCGGCCCACTGACACGGAGGAGGTGGCAGTCTTTGACGAGAAATGGTGGGACTCCCTTCATGATTCACGCACGAGATGAAAGTCCCAAGCTCTCTGGAACTGCTGATCCAAATTCCACATCTTTGGCAGCATTTCGTGTGCATAATCATATCTAAGGAAAAGGATGCCGACGGACAGCCGCCGCCAGTCTTTCTGTAGCATGTGTTGTGATCCCTTATGAACCGATCTAAAAAAATATTAACAATAATAAAGATTTATAAATGATTAAAAGCAAATTAGAAAATATTTACTTCTAGGGTGGCATTCATTACTTTTAGTGTCACATGGTTTCTGAGCAGAAGGAAAAGGGAAGGAAGGGGTTTAGATGTGCACTTTCCAGAACAATCCTAAACAGAGCAAGTTGTGCAAATAAAAGTGTCATCACATATGTGATTTGGTGGGGAGTGGGGGAGTGAGGGACAAAATCGGGAACTGTGCCCTGTTGTGTCCCCATGTTGCCGCTGAAAATGACTTGCAAGGCTGGGCTGGGAGTGGGGAAGAGGCTTTCTATTCGCTCCCTTGGAAATGATGCTGAAAGTGCCTCGGATGACACCCCGACAAGAATTTAAAGCTTCAGAGCACTAGAGAAGTCACCGAAATAAAAAGGCCAGGCCTGGGCGAGGGAATCAGAGCACCCAAGACACAGATGTCAAGGCGAAGGTCATTCTTTGACTCCTTGGGCTTTTTAGACCCCAAAAGTAAGCGCCTTCTTAGCTTCTGTGTCCTGAGCATGTCTTTGGTGTCGCCCTAGTTCCTGCTCTGCTTGTCCAAGTATAAAGTGAAAGGGGCAAGGGACACTCCACTTTGGACGGGACACGGCACTTTGGACCAATGGAGAGGGGAAAACGCTAGCCCGAGGGCTCACAAAACCTGTTAGGCTGCATTTACACGTCTCGCTGGGCCTGGAGATCGTGTTCTAGAGTCTGCAGTGTAGGCAGGTTGCTTTCCAGGAAGATAAAGAGTCTGAGGAAGTTCTTCTCGGTGTAATCAATGTAGCGCTCTCAGACGGTAATAATCGGTCTCACCCCTCTTGATTAGAAGACGTCACTTATTCAGAGCGTAAAGGGGATGAAAGGGAGAGTGGAGAAAGCCACGGGGGTTCAGGGCCTTGAAAATTAAGCCAGAAAAGGACGTTTCAAACTAGACGAATTCCTGGAAAGACACCAATAACCAATGATTACTTAAGAAAGATTAGATCACTTGAATAATCTTAACTCTACTGAATAAGTTGAATTTGTCACTAAAATCCTCTCACCAAAGAAAACCCAAGACACAGAGGGATTCGCTGGTAAATTCTACTAAATATTTCAGGAAGAAATTATAGTAATTCTTCTAGAATTCTTCTAGAATACTAAAGACAAAAGAACACTTTCTGACTTATTGTGAGAGGCCACCGTTCCAATAACACCAAATCAGAAAAAGAGAGTCTAAGACGGGAAAAATATAGGCAAAATCACTCGCGAATATAGTCATGAAAATGCTTTACAAATACTGACAAGTTGAAATCAACATAGTAGAAAAAGGATAATACATCGCGTTCCCAAGGATGTCAGGGCTGGTTCCAGACGCAAGACGCGATCAGTGCCGCTCACCATCCCAGCAAAGTGAAGAAGAAAAACCACGTGACTCTCTCAGCACTCGCAGAAGTAATTGGCAAGATTCAACGTTCTTTATCATGTAGAAGAAGTCGGTAAGGGAGGACTAGCAGGAGCTTCTCCCGTCACAGAGAAGGCA
The DNA here is from genome assembly GCA_030015415.1 of Cynopterus sphinx. Lineage (NCBI taxonomy): Eukaryota > Metazoa > Chordata > Mammalia > Chiroptera > Pteropodidae > Cynopterus > Cynopterus sphinx. The sequence continues at coordinate 919,647 of CM057383.1, forward strand.
CCTATGGAAAAACAAGCGGACAAGAGGTGCCAGGTTGAACGATTTCTTCCAAAGACCGTGGACGCGTCGAGCACAGCCAGGCTCGCTACTCCTAGGAGACGCTGCACTGGCAACTCCAGCCAGGCCTGCAAGGCAGTGAAAGCGAAGCATGAAAATGAAGAAATGAAGCTGTCATTATGCAGAGATGACACGATGCCTAATAATTCAAAAGATTCCACAAACAGGACACAGACTTAATAAGAGTGTTCGGCGATGCTGGAGCATGTAAGGTCAGCGCAGAAACAGCAACGATGCTATTCCCATGATGTGCTGGTAATGAAGCATTGAAAATTAAAATGAAAGGTAGCACTGCTTACAATGGCACCAAAGACTTGAAGTTCTGACTTACAAAACTTGCACAAAATCTACACGCTGTGAAGAAAAACCCCACTGGAGTAAAAATAAACTAACGCCCAGTGAAATGGGGTCGGTATCATGTGCTCAACATTGTTAAATCTCTCCAAACTTGTCTGTAAAATCAATATGGTCCCAGTCGAGTTTTAGAAGGGTTTCTTATGCAAACACATAATTGCCTTCTAAATGTTGTTTTCAGTGGAACTGGAGCAGATCAAACAAACTTAAAAGGAGAAACGAAGTCGTGGGCACTCACAGCGATGTCCAGATGTAACCCAAAACGATGGCGCTCAGGGCAGCGTGGTTTTACGCGGAAGGAGCGCGTGGATCAATGGGAAAGAAGAGGGAGTCCACGAACAGATTCAGACGTAGGTGCACAGCTGATTTTTACCAAAGGAGCAAAAGAACTTCAATGGGGATGAGACAGTCTTTTGAGAAGTGATTCTGGAACAACCGGATGCTTATATCCGCCAACACCAGGTGCCGGGGAGCATGTGGAGCAGCAGGAGCTCTCACTCGGTGCTGGTGGGAACGCGAACCGGCACAGCCGCTTTGAAAGACAGTTTTGTGATTTCCTAGAAAACGGGACGTACTCTTGTTACATAGTCCAGTAACTGTGCGCTTTGATGTTTACCCAAGGAGCTGAAAACTTATGCTCACCCAAAACCCGCACAGGGCAGCTTTGCTGATAATTGCCCAAAGCTGGCAGAAACCAAAGTGTCCTGCAGCAGGTGATGGATGAACAGGTTGGTTGAATGTGCATTTGAGAGGGGACCGGAATGGCAACGGTGAGCTTTGGGTGACAAGGATGCGGCAACAGGGATTCTCCAGCTGTAGCACGAGTCCCTCGCTGGAGGGGGATGCTGATGGGGGGGAGGCCGGGTGTGTGGGCGCAGGAGGATTATGTGGGCAGAATCTGAACCTTTCCTTCAGTCGTAAACTAAAACTGTTTGAATAGTCCCTTAAACAATTAACCTCATACCTCGCACCCTGTATGAAAATTAATTCTAAAAGGACCACACATCTAAATGGAAACTTGAAAATTCTAAAATTTCAAGGTGAAAATAGATAATCTTATAATTTGAATTTGAATTGGATGTAACACCAATGGATAATCCATAAATATATAGATTTAAATTCAATCAAAAGTAAGACCATCTCATCTTTAAACAACACTCAAGAGGAAAGTAAGGCCAGCTACAGATTGAGAGTAAATATTTTCAAATCATACCTTTTATGAAACATTTATGCCCGGAAACGTAAGAAGCCCTCAAAGCCTGATAAGGAAATAACCCAATGCATCAGTCTACAGGAGCTCTGAACAGACTTCCCCAGATAAGACGAATGGATGAGAAGGAAACGCACGTCAAGCTGTTCGACTCGGTTGGTCACCAGGGAGATGAGAACGGGAGCCGCCGAGGAGCCGCTGCCTCCGTGTCCTGGTGGCGAGGACGGAAGTGCCTGGAAGTGCCGAGCGCTGCCCGGCTCAGGGTGGCCGGACCCACCTACGCTGCCAGGAGGCGTGTCTTCACCTCCTGGGGGACACTCGCTCTATCTTGTCCAGCTCACTGTATACTCATTTTAGCTGAAGCTAAAAGCTACTTTTGCAGAGAAACCTGCCCGTGAATAACATATGCGCAGTTGCCCAGATCTGGACATAGCCCAGATCTGCCCCAACTAAGGACTGGTCAACAAGCTGCAATCACTAGTCACTGGACCACTAGTCAGCAATAAAAAGCGACGGCGGATGGATGCGCCCCACAGCTCGGACGACTCCCAAATGCATTTTAGGCCAATTATTAGATGTTTTAAAATGATCAAATGAAGGGTTCGAATGTAGCTTCAACTGTTTGTTTATTTGCTCATTTTTTACTTGTTTTGAAAGTCTGGCTACATAGGATGGATCTTTATTAAGGTTTAAAGAAGCAAGAAGACACGTCTTCATGTTTCAGAATCCTATTTCTATGTATTTTTAACTTTCTACCTGACTCAAGCCATCGTGTCCACGTTCACAGAGTTTTACTATGAAATGACAGTCCTTACGCGGTCGACTTTTTTTTAACCACTCAGATGCTGCAGACATCGACTTTTCTTGCTTATCTACTCAGTATTCTCATTTAGGAAATTATCAAACTCCTGCGTCTTACAGAAAAGCATGCCTTGTCTACGGAAAGAAACGAATATCCTTATGTTGTGATTTTCAAGGAGAGACCAGCCAAATAATGAATTCGGTGAAAAACAATTTCTCTCTTTTCATTTGTGTTTTCATTGGCAGACTACAAAGAAGAAGCTACATACATGGAAGATAAAATTACACATTTTATCATGTATATATTTAGGAATTATTCTTTAAAGTGTTTGACTGTATAAAATATATGCGACGTCTATTTTTTCTCAAATTACTTTGCATTTAAACTTTACTTTTATATATCGAACATCACTGCAGTTCCTTAAGTCTGTACCTACCAAAATTCTGAAATTCAGCTTCAGTTCTATCTTCCCATGTTTATTCTATCATTTATTTCAATCGTCAGTAATAAAAACATTTAGGAATTAGAACCGCAGAAGGCAAGAATCAGTAGAAAACTTGGGGTCTAAGACACCTCTGGTATTTTTTTTAATAAATACGGAAACAGGGACCAGCGGAAAAGTTAAATCCATACGTTCTATTTGCTTGCATGTACTTAATTTTGCTGCTGCACCAATGACTGAGAGAAATTCAAAATCACAGTAATTTCGTTAGCTACATAATTAGTCGAATGTCTCCGAGACAAAGTCATCATTGAATCAGTTGTTAAGTTTATTTTTCTTTTGCCAAGTGAGGGGCAAATGTGGAGGGATGAGGTCAGTGCTCCCACGTGAATTTTCTAGAGTCCATGGGTTAAAAGTTGCTAAACGCAAGCCTAAAATCTCCAAACCTCCCTCTGCATAGTCACCATCGTCGCAGTGAGTAACTCAGTTACCACACAGCAATTGTGCTGGTGACTGTGCAATCGCGACCCGTTCACATTTAGCTGCCAGACATGTGCTTTCTGAACAGCACTCAAAAGAAATGTAAACTCTGTTTTAGAAAAATAGGAAGAAATAACCCTAACGCACGCATCTCCTCGCCACGCGAGCGGACCGCTTCGACCCTCTGCATTTCCACGTGGGATGGTATTTCTCTTTTTCTCTTCTAATTTGCACTCACCAGTGCGCCGCAAGCAGGCCTCGTGTTTTTATAGACCTCACACACGGGGATGTGTGCGCGTTAGTCAACTGTATTAAACTTGAATAGCGCACAGAAACATTCCGACAAGGCAGGACTCAGATTCATTGCTAATATCCTCTTCCCGTTGTAGATAGTGCTGCCGTGAACACTTTTGTCCCCATAAAATATGCAATTTGCAAAGATCTTACTTGTTAACAAATAATTGGAAAAAGAAGGAAGAGAATGTTCTCCTAAAGGCTCAGAGGAAGTTCTGAAATTAATATGATGCAGGAAGCAAGCTCTTTTTCAGCAGGTTATAATCCTCGGTGTGAAGCAAAAACAGAACTTCCCTTTGAAATGGAAATCCGAAGCCTTAAGGAAAAGACAGAAAGTGGGATAGGATGCAGAATAAGGCGATGAGTCGGTAGGAAAGGCATAAAAGGGAAGTCTGCGATTGAAAACCCTCACTGAGCCCTAAAGAGTGGAACTGCAGACAGCCGAACCCCTGCGCAGAGGACATCGTACCCTCCCATCAGACGTGAGGAAAAGAGACCAGACGAGCAAGGTCCTGAGAGGTAACATGATAGATCTGGAGACCGAGATGCGAGATCTGATCTGCCAGTGGCAGGCTGGGGGCTGACAGCTAGAACAGGAAGCAGCGAATGGAGTCAGAGGCGTAATTGGAAACTTACGTAAGGAAATAAAAACCGAGAGCTCCCTCGGAAGAGAAAAGGTTCATTGAATCCTAAGAATTTAAGTGAAAATGAGCCCACGGTACTGCCTCCCCGCCGCCGCCGTGTCTTGCGCCTCCTGGTTCAGGCCCCACCGACTTCGGCCGCAGGTGGAGTGGACGGTTCCGTGCAGACCCTCGTCCGGCGGGAAGCACCTCAGGCGGCTCCTTCTGCTGTCAAGGCCTCTGTGACCACCCCGGGCACGAAAGGCCTGAACGTGAGGGATGGTTGCAACCTCCTGGGCAACTTCCCCCGACGGGGACAAGGACAGTGGTGACAACTCCTGTCCGTGATGCCCATACCCATAATATTGAAAATGCCCGGTAACAACTCATTTTGCAGAAGGAGAGCGGTCGCTGGGGTCTGTAGCCAAGCTGGGAATTTGCACCAGTGGGACCCAGGAGAGTGTCCGCCAGCCAGTGCCGCCTGGAGCCAGCCGGGGCGGTAGACGGAGCTCCGTGTCACTCCGCACACAAGGCCTGGCCTTTGATCCACAGTCTCCTTCCCACTGGGGCTGCTGACAGCTGGATGGCAGCCAGGATTCGGCGACCCTGCAGGCCTTCGCCCAGCGCGCAGGGCACGCTTCCAGGCCTGCCCACGGGGCGAACCACATTCACCATCCTTTTGTGCGTTCCCAGAGGCAGGAAGACAATGAAATTGTGGAAATCTAAGAGGTGGTAGAAAGTGAAAGCAGAAAATAACGTAAAAAAGCATGTAAAGAAGGTGAAGATGGGTTTCTCTGCCCCCCGGCCCCCGTTTGTGCTGGAAGCATCTCAGGCTCTGTCCTCAGACAAGAACAAGGTGATTTGCGTAGAACCACACACCACGCCTGACCATTTGGAGTTGCCTGAAAAGATCTAGGAACAATTAGAGCTGTTTTACTGTGCACTTATAGGATAGGGTGAAGACTGGTAATTGTGTGAACAAAAACCTACATTCGAATACACATTCCAAAAAGTGGTATTCTTAGGTGTCGGAACCGGCGCCTCACACATTCCCTTCTCGTCTGGTTGTCTCTGGCCTCACGGAGACGGTTGGATTCGGCATGATTCTGAAAACGAAAGGGGTCGGTCTATTTTGTGAGCTACTTGGTGCCAGGCTCTTACCGATGAAGCAGGTTTCCTTTGGCCTCAGACAGGGGGGAGCCGCCTGCTCCCAGGTTTCTAAAGGAACGCGAAGGCCCACTGCCTGGCTGCACCTCACATCCGCCTCCTCCACCCCAGCCGAAGCCATCGGGAGGGCGAGGTGACAGAAGCAGCCTCGGTGGCCCGCGGGCTCTCTGCTCCTCCCGTCGGGGCGAACAGCTTTGCTCATTCGCCGCCGACTCTGCCTGGGAATGTCGGAGGCCTCAGGTGGAAATCTACCCAGGAATCTTCCAGGTTCCAGAAATGTGAGAAAAAAGTGGACAGTTCTAATTCAATCTCTGCACCTTTTTACATCTAAAAATGTCCTTCAAAATCAACATCCAAGTGCAAAAGCATAACGGACACAGCAGAGCAAATAATTAATATAAATTTCTCCTATAATTTTAATTATTTTGTGGTATTTTCACATTGGTGTAAATTTGGCTCTGAGTTATGCTTTTCTTTAGTATCTTTTATCATGAAGCAGAGCTAGGATTTTTCAAACCAAATATAGAATTTATTTTTATTGACAAAATGAAACATTTGCAAAGATATTATTAAAAAACTAGGATATTAGAGACAGATAACCGGGGCCAACACAAGAGTCTTACCTGGAAGAAATGAGTGTTTGGTACATTAAATAGACTTGAAATAATTATACGTTTGGAGGATATCAAAAGGGAAATCATTTGAGTGTGAGCTGCTTGGCGGGTGACACAGAGCACGGTGGCTGTAGGCCGTAGTGTGTGTGTGTGCGGAGCAGGTGGGGGGAGCTTGGGTAGGAAGAGTGCGTTCAGCAGAAATTGCCTCAGCGACAGGTGGGGATGTGACATTGACACACCTAAAATGATCAAGGATAGGGCTGAGTTTGCCAGTTGCAATCACCTGTAGTCAGTTTGTTGTGAGGGAGAAAAGCAAATCAAAAACAGAAGAGAAAGCTGGAAAGAAGCGCTAGAAGACTTTAAGGAGATTGGGAGCACGATTCGAGGAAATAAATCATCAGCCCAAACCAGGGCAGTGGCTTATAGGAGGAGCGAGGCCCGGGGCACGGGAAGAGCTGAGGAAAGCCCTTTGACTCCGCAGCTGGTCTGTCGTGGGGCCTGGCGTGTGCAGACGCCATCGACCGGTCTCTCTCCCAGCACTTATTTATGCCAAGCGCAGTGTTGTCCCCCAGAGTCATCAGCAGGTTCCGTCGCCCTGATGACCACGGTAACAGCCAAAAGGCAGAGGATTCATCACGGAATCAGGTGTGGTTTAAGGGTGGGCCCTGCCGTGGAGATGCCTGGGGATTTCTTTCGAAGGTGGCCAGCTGGAGGCGAGAAGGGAAGGGTGCCTCTCGGGCGAGAGAACAGAAAATGCTTTTAAGCTTCGCAGAAAGAGGCGGAGGCTCAGACCCTAAATAATTAAGAAGAAAAAGGACCTGGGTAGGATTCTTAACGCGGGTCCTGACACAAGGCGAGGTAAGGGGAGCTGCATCCCTGTTCGTCTGGGAGCTGTCGTTCAGCGTCTGATTTTCCTTTGAAAAGGCTTTGTCTCCCTTTGGTGAGATTTCAAGATCCTCAGCGACAATATTCTGAGTTCGAGAGGTAGCTGACACCATGGGACAAGGACCTCACCAGATCTCTATAAAGCGTCACGGATAAGAACTCGGAGGACAAAGAACTGCTCCTGAACTGATGACGCGGCGGCTACTCTGAGACCCGTCTCGGACGGGCAGTCCGCACCCGGCTGCAGTCGCTCAGACACCGGGCACGTCAGGTTTCCGAAAGGACGAGAAACTCTATCCGATGCAGGTGAGGGGCGTTCGGAAGGCCGGTCCCTTCCCCAGCTTCAAGCGAATGTCGTCGGCATGCAGGGTGGGGACACGCACGTGTGGACGAGAGCGACGTGACCGGGTGGCCGGGCCTTCTCGATGTGGCCGCGCCTTTAGGCCCACGGCTCTGAGCCACCGGCGCATTGCGTCTCGGATCGGGGGGCAGCGCCTGAAAGACCTGCGTGGCCTGTACCTTTAGAAAGGAGGAGCCGCTCTTCCTGGGAAAGGGTGCCCCTGGGAGCCAGCAGCCTCTCGGGTCCCCACACGAGGCGTTGTTCTCGGCTGCGCAGATAAACAGCCTCCATCTCCCCTGTCTTGCGGCCACATGGCCAGATAGCTCTGCGCTGGCACAAAGAGCTTCTCCTGGGCTCCGTTACCTGGACGTGAATACGACTTAATGCATCATTGTCAACCCGGAGATGTTCTGATGTCGGAGCAGGGTGGGGGCTGCGCTGTGGAAGGACGAGAGGCGACGACATCGATGTGGCAGGGCCGGCCATGGTGGACGAGGGGTCCAGCTGGGAAAATGAGCCACCTCCAGACTGGACGCTGTTGAAGGGCCCTTGAGTGCGACAAAGGCCGAACTGCGCTGGTCAAGGCCCCTTGGGTCCCAGGAATGAGATCTTCAGAGTCAGATCTCTCTTGGTGGAGGACAGAGTCAGGCTGCGTCAGGCCCCGGCCAGAAAGACCGACATCCGGTCCCCTTGACTGTGGGTTACACACCGCGAAGCTCCTTTGCCCAGGCCGCTCACTTGCCCTTGCACGACACGGGCACTTGGTCGCTCCTACTCTTACTCGCCTCGAGTCTCCACTTCTTACCCTTTTCTACCTCCCCTTCCTCCTGTCTGTGGGGGCTGACGTGCCCGTCCGTCAATGATGTCCCATGAGGATGGAGACAGACACGCCCCGCAGTCACCCTATCCCAGATCTGCTTTGCTTTCTCCTTCCTGGTGATGCTCTTGGCTCCATCTCATCTTCAGTCACCTTGACTCACTTGTGTCGCTGTCTGGTTAGTCCTTCCTTCCAGTTTTATTGAGGTCAAATGGACATGCAACCCTATAAGCGTAAGCACGACCCGACATACAAATACTGCAAAACGATCGCCGCGGTAAGTAAGTTCGGTTAACATCTCCCACCTCACACGGGTAGACGGACATTTTCTCTCTCAGGATGAGAACTTTTAGGATCCACCAGCTCAGCATCTTTCCACTACACCACCCGGAGGTGCAGCTGTCGTCGTCACGCTGCGTGTGGCATACCCGGTGTCCTTCATCACCCCGATTCTGTTTACCGGAGGTATGCTAAACGAAAGGTGACGGAACGACACGGAGTGACCCCCAGAAACGGAACCCAATAAAGAAGGTTTCCAGGTGGCAGACAAGGATCTCAGAGCTGTTAACTCATGAAGCTGAATGAGACATTCGCCTCCGTAAAGTCAGAGCAGAAATTTAAAATGCACCATGGCAGACGCTGCCTGCTGCAGGGTATTTATGTAAAACAAGGAGACCTTTAAAGGTGGGTCTTTATCAAATGTTTTTCTCTGCCTGTCTTGAAATTTTTATGTGCTTTTTCCTCCTTCATGCCACTCTCTATCAATAGACAGAATTTCCTGGTTATAAACTGTCTTGTTTTGAGGATAATTTATATTTTTACGGACATTTTTGTTTAGTTACCTGATATCACCTTATACACATGTTTTTTTGCTTCGAGGTCTCCTTAGACTCTTCTTAAATTGTTCCACGCTATTTCGTTGGATTTAAGCTTGAAGAACACTTTTCTACCTCCTTACATTCAGCCGTGCCGTGCCTGGGGAGTTCTGACGGAAAATTCATTATTGGCATGAATGTGCTTTTTCTCCCTTCATGTACATAAATTGGATTAAGGTATAATTACGTGTCATAAGATTAATTCTTTATTGTCCTCTTCTTTTTATCGTACCTATATGAGGGGATGGATGTGAAGCAAACTTATTACGGTAATCATTTCATCATGCATGTGAATCAAATCATCCTCCGGACGCCTGAGATCTAAGAGTGAGAATGTGTAGAGGTCACTGGATAAGTGCAGGAAAAGCTGATGTTTCTGCATGAAGCTCTGAAAACCCTAAAACAAAGAAACACAACAAACAAACAAAACACGCCCTGCCATGCTGATTTCCAAGGTGAAGGCACTTGTTTTTCTTCGTGGCTGGGAAGACTGGCCTAGGTCCCTCACCAGCAGGTAAGCACCTGTTTGGGCATTGCCTTTGCCCCAAAGCTTTGTCTCCCGAGGTTACACCTGCTCCCCAGGACCAGGTTGTGTCCCGTGACTGGCCCCTGGGCACAAATGTCCGGTCCCTTTCCTTGGCTCAGTCACCCCAGGCCACCCAGTTCCAGAAGGCCACATGTCTCTAGCCAGGGTCCCCATCATGCTGGCATCGCAGACCAATGGCTCCTTCTGCCCAGCTCGCTTCCCTAACCACCTTAATGGTGCTGTTCCTGAGTGCATGTCCCCTAAGAGCTCTCCCACGCACAGCTCTCCTCTCAACGGCAGCTTTCCGGGGAACCAGACGCGAGTCGGCAGTGTAAAACCGTCAGAGTGCCATATCACAGGGAGGTGGCATCAGCTCTAGAATGCCAAATGAGGGGCCCCGAGAACTGGGCCTCTGGGAATTTAGTGGGGGGACCATCACTGAGACAGTCATCACTGTGAGCTCAGGAGCCGAGGTCGCGTTGGCTAGGGATGGGCGGCGAATTTCAACTTGAAATAGGGTGAAGCTAGAGAAACAGAAGAAAAACAGCAACCCACACCGCGTCTCCCTCTGAAACTGCCGCTCTAGGTCCTTACGTCAGTCCCTTGGACTCTCTGGCCTCTGTGAGCAAGACTGAGATCATTCAGTCCGTGACTTCAAATTTGGACACACCCTTCCGTTTAGAACGGACCAGACCGGGACCGAGCTCTGTAAATGGGACTTTTCATCAACGCCGTAGGCCGAGCCTGGACTTGGCAACCGTCACTTTTGTTTGAAGTGTCCAACCAGCCCAGCGAAGCCTGCCGGCGCCTCCCCATAGCCCCTGAGAGCCGCTTGATGTTTACCCAGGAGGTGCCTTGGCACAAGACCTGGGGAGGCAGTGTCAAGAGGAAAGGTAACAGTCTGGACGGCTGGGACCAGTGTGCCCCCGGCACACACTTGGCTTCTGCGGGACCAATCTGTTTTAAATGCCGTGAGCGTTGACCCTGTTAGTAAAGATGGGCCGTGACGGGGAATATTTGCTCTTATCCAACAACCTGCTCGAATGCTTAGGTCGGATGCAAGGGAGATCTAAAATTAAGGATGGCCACGCTACGTGAGACGCGAAATAGTGGCCGAGTTAATAGAGGACGCGCGCGTGTGAAAGGGCTCGGGCGTGTCTTTTCTCCTTCTTTCCTTTCTTCGTCGTCGTTTTTTTGTTTCAATTCTTCTTTTCTTTTAACATTCAAAGAACATTCATAAAGCACATGTGCTCTCCCTCAGGGAGCGTACGTTGTCATAACATGATCGATTTTATGTAGCTTATTAGCTGCATTAAATAAATATTCGAACCTCTCATCAGCTGATATTCAGATGGAGTTTTATGGGACTACATAGGCACGACGCTAAAAAAATTCTAACACACACCATTTACATTGAGTTAAAATATTTTTGCTTGTCTTGAAGAGCATTTACAAAGAAAACAACATGCAAGAACAGATGGGAACAGATTACAAGAGAGAATGAAAAATAAAATTTAAAGCAAAGGCTTTTGCACAAATTAGTGACGACCAAGAGCCACGAACTGTCGTGAACCCACCTCTGTACCCGGACACACCAGATAGATAGATAGATTGATAGATGATAGATAGATAGATGATGGATGGATGGATGGATGGATGGATGGATGGATAGATAGATAGAAAAAAGCTGAAAAGAGGCTCTGGTGTGAATGCCAGGTGCACTGTCCTCTAAGGAACTAAATGCTACTATCCTGTCACCTGTCACTCCATTTCCAAGGACAAAGAGACGCCCTGGTAGGAATCGCCCCATAAAAGGACTTCAAGAGACGATAGGGCTGGTGGGGGACGAGGAGGGTCTGCTTGCGGGAGAAACACAGGCTACAAAACGGCCAACTGGAAGTATCTCTAGTCCTCCTTTCGCGCTTGGAGTAGACGACTGTGTCTTCTACTGCTCATTCCTTCCAGGGTTTGGTGAGCTGAGAGAGGCTTGGGGCTGCCTCCTGCAGATGCCCTCCCCCTGCCCCCCATGCCCGGGGAAGCCAGCGTCCCTCATTTTTTAAGCTGTGTCGTGGTATAATGCGCATACCATAAAACTCACTCATTTCAAGTGCGCACTTCAGTGGCTTCTGGCACATTCCCAGAGTTGTGTGACTCTCACCACGGTATTTTTTTAGGATATTTTCATCACCCAGAAGCAATCCCCTAGTCATTTTCGGTCACTCTCCTTTCCCACTCCCCACCCCCAGCCCCAGAGACCACTGACTCGCTTTGCATCTCTCTATGTTTGCCTGGGGCACCCTGTACGTGCGGAATAAGACAACGAATGGGCTCTGCGACCGGCTTTCTACATTCAGCCTCATCTTTTCAAGATTAGCTGATTTTGAATATTCTTAGTCAGTCGCCGAGCATTAGAACCAGCCCATCAAGCATAGATGGTGCTTTCGTCGTAATAGTGTGCCTACTTTGTGCTCTGCGCTCTGCTCCGCTTCCTACATGATTTATTTATTTATTTATTTATTTTTTCCAGGAAGGAAAATCCATGAACAAGCTCAGGATAGAATGTCTCACCCCGGCAGGCCGGGTAACTCCACGGGGTCTGCCGATCCTGGGGGATGGAGAGTAGCCACGTGGTAGAGGGGAGAGAGGAGACAGAAATGAAGGTCCCTTTTAAGTCGTGCTTCCTGGATTTGAGACACCCTGATGTTCTATTGGCTGGCGGATCAATGCTTACGTTTCCTCTCTCTCCTTGTATGGGTCGTATACAAAATACGGGTATTTTGCCCATCATGAAAGGGATCTCACTCAGTTTAATTTGCCCCCTAATCCTTCTTGAGGCATTTTGTGGACAGAGCCCTCAGTAGAATCAAGCGTGTGGGTGTGGCGTTCCCGTTACTCACATGTTAAGTCATGTGCCGCGTGGCCTTTGATGTCACCTTGCTCTCCGCCAAACCCGCCCTTCCATTATTAACACCTTCACAACCGCCCCCAATGATTTTTCTTTGTTCTGAATTCAAGCGACTGTGACAGATCTGTCGTCCCAGAGCCTGAAAAGGGCACGCCTTCAGCCAGTCATCGACTGGTGTGGAGTGGAGGAGAGAGGAAGTGGGGAAGGCTGAAGAGAGGGTAAGAACGAAGCCACAAGCTCATCAGCCACTTGAGACTGCGAGGCCTCGCGGAGTGGCCTGCCTGCCAAGGCGAACGGGCCTCACCTCACCAAGATGTTCTTAAGCAACATTTCCCTTTTCTCCCAGGGCAGTCTGAAGCGGGCTAAATGCTAAATATACAACCGTTCGGTAAAGCGAATGCACGCGAGCCACCAAAACATTGCATCTTTACAGAGTCTATTCATCTGTCGCTTCCAGCTTTGCCCCGGCCACAAAGGCGCTCAGAAAACCCACATTTCCGGCGGGTAAGCGTCCCGTCCTTGCTTGCTGGCGCGCCACTCCTCTGCGGTGCTCAGACAGCTGCAGGAGGCCCGTAGTGAACAGCTTCACAGGGACGGAACTGGTTTCGGGACCACGTTGTGGCAAGCGTCACAGCTTAGCGTTTGTGCTCCCAGGTCTGCAGAGCTGCCGGTCTAATTGCTTTGGTGTGGAAAGTGTCCAAAGCCACTTTGTCACAGCCAGTGTACACACACCAGCGTCATTATGCCTCTTTGAATAACAACCTGGAGGACGAACCAGAATGATTAGAAATAAAACCGCTAATGTCGCATTAGGGTCCTTGACAGCATCTGGATGTACAAGTCATTGCTAGACTGTTATTTGAATAATAAATATATTCCGAGCTCTAATAAATACGTGATGGGAGCGTCAGCTCCAGCGTGGCCGCGGCCCCGTCTGCTAATGAGGAAGCGACTGCTGACTCCAGCTCTCATTTCCTTTGTCATTTCGAAGTCGCGTCAGTGTTTAACACTCTGATTCCCAAAGATGTCGGAGACCGAAGAAGGAAAAAAAAGCTTTGGAAAATGCACGAAAATAAGGCTGTTTGTAGGCATAATTGGTTTTATAATCTTTTATAATTTTTAGTCTTATTTCCATCATCATAATTTATAAGTATGAGGGTTTTCTAGGTCAGATAACTGACTCAAATGCTTCAAAAATATTCATGAATACTGTTAAGAGAAAAAAGGGGGCTGAAAGATATGTCAAAAGATGGAAAGTTCTGGAAGCTTTACTACGACCATCAGCCTTCTTTCAGCATTTTCTGTTTGGTTTACCGTCATTCTGTTAAGAATATTCAAGAAGGGATGATAAACCAAGAGAGGAAAAGAGGCACAGGGAGGAAAGACTTCGAGCTGAGTGGCGGGGGCTGGTCGTGGTCCACGGCGCTGCCTACGGCCCACCAGCTCAGCTCTCTGCCAGCTGGTGGCAACTCCGTGGGGAGGGCTGGAAGGTGACCCACGTGTCAGGGCGCATCCAGGCCAGATGGAAGGAGAGAGAAATTAAAACATACAGAGGAACCTACTAAACAGGAGAGAATATATACTAAGTATGAACAATAGCAACGACTGCACCATAGAGTAGTAAACCCCTAATAGGGGCAGAGCTAGAGGCTGAGAGTGACAACAGCAAACACTGCAGGAACCCATCAGAGAGAGAGAGAGAGAGAGAGAGAGAGAGAGAGAGAGAGGGGTGTTTAGATCCACATGAATCAGGAAAGCGTCGGGAGGGCCTGGAAACCGAGGTAAGACTTAAATAACGGGCTCGATTCCCTCCCGGAGAGATGAGTAGGATTTATGTGGACTCTCTACAGGCGGGAAAAAGACAGTGCTGATTGTCAAGATTCAGCACATAAATGAAAGTAAAGTTTCAAGCCTGAAATCTAGAGCATTTCCCTTTCTTCGTACTGAATGATGGAGAATTAATCATCCGTCTCGAGGTGGAGCGGGACATAGTGGGGGACACCAGCCCCGCTCTGTCCAACCCACCGTGGGAACGTGAGACCGGGCCTTAGCTTCCACTCCGGAGCCTCGGGCTTCCTGACCATCCTCCAAGCTGTGACGTACCTGCTCCTGCACTTAGCAAGCGAGGGGGCATCCCAGAAGTTCGGGCTCTTCACGCCTGTCACACGCTCGTCACACATGAGGTGCTCGGGACACACTGAACAGACCCAAGTAACGAAGCAGAGATCCCGTGCAGGAACCTGCACCAACGCCACCCGTAGGGCGGGCGCTGTGTCACGCAGGGCTAGGGCTTTTCAAATGCTGAGGATCGGTAGGAGGACCGCACTTCTTTTTTCAGGGAGAGGTCCAGTTTATGCCGGTTTCTCTGCGAAATTAATCAAAGTGGCTCTTTTCACTCTCAAAGGTGTCAGAATTTGCACAGTAAATCCGATGGCCATCCTCATGGTGAGGCAAATGCTAAGATGCAAGGTGCCGCACGCCTTTCCTCATTTTAATATCAAGACACGGAGATGACAATTTTTCACGTGGATCTTCCCCATTAAAAATGCATGAAATGATCTAGGGTTTTACTTCATGTGCGAGTCTTATATTCTTGCTTTTTTATTGTGTGAAATACCCTCTTCCTCGTGAAAGAAACAGATGCTAGAAACAACAGCCCAGGCTCGTGCAAGGCAAGTCGGGGCAGCTCTTCCCAAAGACGGGCTCACGGACATCAAGTCGGTGACTTAAAATAAGCCACCGTGGGGGTATTTACACCGTGGGAATTGGCAAACAGTACAGATCGGAATTTGCTTTTTTTTTTTCTTCTTTTTACCTCGAGAGCCAGTTGTTAAACATGCCGGCTTAAGACTGAGTGCTCTTGAGAGACGGTTTAAAAAACATTGATGATCAGATCTCGGAAGCTGAGCAGGGTCGGGCCTGGTTAGTAAGTAGATGGGAGACCGCCCGGGAAGACCAGGTGCTGAAGGTGCTAAAAAAAAATAAAATAAAATCGATGATTGACACATGCAAAATGCAAAGTAATCATCCATTGTCCTACCGTCTGGGGATTCCCCTTATTGATATTTCCATGTTTCTCTCTTATCACCTGTCTGCTGACACGCGCACACGCACATCACAACGAATTGTCATTATAAAGAGACGTGGCTTGCACAGACATCACCAAATTTATTTATGTGAATAGGTGTCCCCCTTTGAAATACCCATCTGATGAGCTTGAATACTTCTCCTTAGAATGAGAAATACGTCTGGGTCTCCTCTACAGTGACTGTCCGAGAATCCGTGGAAGGGAAGCAAGTAAAACCTCATCCCATTGTCTCACGCCTAAATGAGGATCCTCAGGTTTATGCATGAGACTTGACTCTAAGCGAAGAAACGTTTTCTTTCCAGATATAGGCATATGATGAAGACCAGGGCTGTTTTCCAAACTTTAAAGGCAGCTTCGAAACAAAGAAGGAATGGGCTTTGTAGCTGGGGTGCCGCGGGGGAGGCAGAGATGCGAAATCTTGGCATCGTGTGCGGGCTTTGTCAGCATTTCGTTTTTACGTGAATGTTCGTTTGGATGTAAAATCCTAGTATGAATCATAAAAACCCATCACGTGATTTTACAAGCTCATCTTCCGTGCCGACGCATTTACGTATAAACAGTTGCACGTTCTAAGGGAGAAATGTGGCCGCGATTTATACATTTAATGCGACTCCGGTTGTTTTACACGTTTTAAGTTGCTTGATAGAAACTCGCACGTGTTTTTCTAAGTCCTTTTCTCCGTGATTCTTAATCCCATGTGCTCTTTAAAGGAAATGAACTCCGTGTGTTTCCTATTTCATACGCTTGACTCGTCAAACAACGTTTCGCGAGGCCCCTTTGATATCTAAGAAGCCCTTTGAGTCCTTTTATGAGACTTTTTAAGCCTTTCTCCTCAGAAACGGGAAGGCATGTTTGGCCATGGCCAAGAGCACTGCGTGCCGCCTGGTTTCGGGTCAACGTGGAAAGGCCGCTGAGCTCGGGTGGGCGCTCTGGAGGCGGCGCGTGTTCCCCAGCCCGAGAGAGGGCGGCCGGCCGGGCTGGATCTGCTCTGAGACAGCGCGTTAGAAGGTGTGGATGTCACACGGGGGAGTCGCTCGGCAGGATCACTTTCGGATGGGAGGGAAACCTCTCTCTAAACTCCTAGGACTCAGCTTGCAGAACGTGCATTTCCCTCCTTGTGTGTGTTTTCGGTGGAAGGGGACGCTGTCGGGCGCTCGGCGCCGTTGTGCCTGCGGCTCTCACTGCCATCTGACTACGCTCAGGCGGATGGCGTCACGGGCCCTTCGGACTCTCTCTCCCCACACCGAGCTTTCGACTCTCTGTTTTCCTGCTGTCATCACAGCCCCACAGCTGGCGGGGGAAATTCCTCGGGGAATCGTCCTTTAATCCGCGGAGGATTCTTCTAGCTCATTTTGACAGAGACATCTGTGCCCCAAATTTAAAACGCGCGATGAGTTTGCTGTTCCGAGCGAACGTTGTGGAGGCTGGGAACAGCTTACAGGGCTGTAAGCACATAAATTAAGGAGAGACGAATCCGTGAAAGCCACACCGCTCTGAAAAATAAATTAGGTTTTCCGTCATGTTAGGTGTCAAAGTGAAGCACGTGCTGACGTTCTCGGAGAGCGAGCGACACATAAATAAGCATGCGTCCGGTTTAATAAGGAAAAATAAAACAGGTTAAAAGGTAAAATGTCCGCAACTTCATTATCAAAGCGGTTGCAAGGCAAGAGAGAAAGACCATCATGTATATACCTTTCTATATTTTACCATATTAAAAGTTTTTTCATGAGTTTGGCGTAGACCCGCCGTTGTGAACGCGGCCGAGCTCGGAGCGCACCGTCGGCCGAACGTGTGCCCTGCGAGGGAGTCCGGCGCCATCAGAGTTACTAACCACGGCAGCTTAGGGCGGGCGTTTTCCAAGTGCTTTCCCGTCTGTTCTCTCATTTGACCCCTGTAGAAACCATAGAGAAAACGGATATTAATCTCACTATCTGACAAGTGGAAAGCCAGCCACAGGGGAGCTAAGAAACGGCCCAAAGGTCACGCAGCTAATTAATGGCCGAAGGAGGAGGCTGTGCGGCCCGTGGGTGCTGTGCCAGGACCTCTGCGTGCTTCCTGCAGAGTGACCCCGTGGGGCAGGGACTGTGACCCGATATCTGGAAGCTGGAGCTCGACGCCATCACGTCTACGCAGACAGCGAGGGGGTGGTGCCGCTGAGGCCCACTGAGACGTTTTCTCCCGGGCCCTGCGTTCCCATCCGTGGTCCCCCTCTCGCTCGCTTCCCCGTCCCCACCTGTGACGAAGGCCTCGGCGTGAGCGGCCCCAGTGAGCGTCGACACGGAACTCAACCGCAGCCAAACCGACTGGCTGAGTCAGCGCTGAACGACACCGAAAGCGCTGTCACGCTCTCTAAGTCGGTGCCAAACACGAAATTATCACTTAGTTAAGGTTCGTACTGGGATGACCTTGACGAACACAACCCGGGACGGTTCAGGGGTACGATTCGACAGTGAGTCGCACGGACGCTGCGCGGGGTGTCGCTGCCCGTCGTGGGATTCCCTCCCGTCACTGCGTGGGTGGTCACCCCTCAAGGAGAGCTAAAGTCCTGTCAAGTCAGAAGGGGCCCAATCCGCCTGTCGGTTTTCCTAGATGAGTGTCCTGACCCTGACGCCGGCTCGCCTTGTCTCCTTCACCCCAGAACGAGCCCCGCCAACGCCACGCGGCAGGGCGCGGGGTCCCCTGCGGTCACCGCGTGGCGTGCGCCCCGGGGCCCGTGCGAGGGCCTCCCCGGCCTGCCCCGCCATCGAGCCCTCTCGCCCGCGAGTCTGACGTCGTCCCTGGTAGCAGCAACTTCGCCGGCGACGGTTAAACTCGGGACCAGAAACGCAAATATCCAATTAAAACAATCTCTCGTTTTTCTTTAAACGCGGCACGACGTCCTGTAAGGGGTTCCCTGTCACAGAGGAACAGTTCAGGGGCAGCTCGACTCCCCTTTCTGGCCTCAGACTCACGTCGCGCACAGTGTTGGCCGCCAGCAGCAGGGGCCTGCCGCCTCTCGTGGCCACGCGGCCCCGCAGACGGCTGGGAGGGAGGGAGGAAGGCCGGTGTCTGTGCGGAAGAATGACCGCGCCGTAGAGCCGGGGCACGTCCTTTTTCCCGTGAATACAGGATTTCGGCACTGGGAGTGCTGGGCACTGCTGGAACGTTCTGCAGAAGGAGAGGGAGGCACGGACTTACGGGCGGGCTGGGAGCCGAGCCTGGTCCGCCGCAGTGGCTTCTGTGGACGCAGAAGCGGGGCCTGACCGTCGAGGTATCGCTCTGTTCGCGCCCACGAGCCGCCTCCTCCAGGGCCGCCCACGGTGACCGAAGGTCCACGCCGCGCGTGGGGAGCGCCCTGCTCGCTGGCGGGCGCCCCTCGGGGCCAGGCGTGTGGGGGCTTCGCGCCTCCTCTCTGCGCAGACGGGGACTGAGCGTGGAACAGGCTAACGTGTCTTGTCGCCTTGTCCCGGGAGGGAGGCGCCGGCGGCCTTGTTCTCAGCGGACGCCGCGTGCCGAGGCTTCTGCGCAGGCGACGACGTCCACGTTTGGGCTCCCGCCGACCGCTTCGTCTGGAAAGAGTTTCCGCCGCAGAGGTAGGTCGGTCCCGAAGCACAGACACTCGCCCTGCCACGGGCCGAAGCCCGAGGCCCGTAAATGGTCTCTGCGGTCTGCCACCCAGAGCGGCCGCCTTGCGCTGCGGGCGCCGTGGTGTCACGGCATCCAGGGCCGGAGGGGCAGAGGTCGGGGACTTGGGACTTACCAGTCTCGGTCCCTCTGGATGCTACAGAACGCCCCGGGGGCTGGGGGCTCACAAACGGCGGACACTTACCTGTCCCCGCCTGGGCGGCTGGACGTCCAAGTTCGTGCGGTCGGTGCGGTCCCGTCCCCTCACCCACCACGTTCCTGGGAAGCCCCCCCGCCACCTCGTGTTCTCACTGTGTCCTCACAGGGCGGAGGGGGGAGGGGCCCTGCAGAGTCCCCCCCATAAGGCCTCTACTCCCCTCCCGGAGACCCCGCTCCCTGACGCCATCGCCTCGGCGGTTACGAGGGCAGCGCGTGACCTTGGGCGGACAGTGACCTCCGGCCATCGCGTCGCCCAAAGCCAGGCAGCCCCTGCGCTTCGGTGAAAACTCGGGGGTCGTGACTCTACCGGCACGCGATCTGAAGTGCACGGTCTCCCCGCTTTCCCCCGAGATGACAGCGCAGGGAAGAGGCTGCTTCCCGGTTCCCGTGGCCTGCGACGACGGCGTGGCTGTGGCCGACCGTGCCTGGGACAGACGGAAAACCAGGCCATTCCCCGCGTCCTCAGTCCTCCTTGCCAGCGTGGCGCTCCGCTGGGCAAAGTAACGCATTGACTCTCCCTCCGGAGATGAATTCCAAGAAAACGATCCGTGCAGGAGGAGGTTTTGGAACGCCAAATGTGGCTGATCCGTGCACTGGTCGTCTGGAGCATTCCGTGTCCCGGCATCCTGGAGTCCCGGGAACCTTGACAACCGGTGCTGACGCGACGCCGGCGCCCCTGGCCGAGGCCCCCCGACAAGCGAGGGTGGACCGTGTCCGCGGAGACGGCTTCATAGCTCCTTAACGGCCCCCCAACCTCATTCATCACTTTAGGAAACCTTCGGAGGGGAGGAGGGCTGTCCCTGGACCCGCCTTGTCCCTGGCGTGGGTGCCTAACGGGCGACAGAATAAGGAACAGCATTGGGAGCGTGGATCCTTCTCCACGCTCTGGTGAACACGTTGTTTTTATTAAAAATCGCACTGAAACCGCTGAGCATCCCCCGTCCCCCTAACAATGTATTTGTGTGTGTGTGGGGGGGGGAGAAGAGACCGGCAAAAAGAGAGAGAGAGAGGGAAAGGAAACCCGTAGACGTTGAAACCCAAAGTTCACGCCAAGAAAACAGAGATGGTGAGAAAACAGAGACAGACGTTCTGAAAGGTCACCTGACAAAGGGAGGAGGAGGAGGGAGAGGCCGGTTCTCCCTGAGGGTTTGCCTCGGGGGCCGTTATTTCCAACCACAGCGTCGCGTGGGTGACGCCAGCACCCACCCTCGGGGCAAACAGGTTCAAGCTCAGAGAACCCCCCGAATCCACGCGCCAGCTTGCAGGGTCGCTCAGATGCTGCCATCGGTGCCCTGGCTCTTCCCGCTGCCCAGTCAGAGGAGGACGAAGAACGCGGTTTTGTTTCTCAGTCAGGATTAAAAGAAGATATTTCCTCGATTTCCTCTCCCTGCCCTACCCTCCACCCTCTTCCCCGCCTCGCGGGAGTCACACGTGCCGTGTCTACCAGACTCCTCGGGTGTCACGCGAGCGTCTAGACCCTCGAGCGCTGAGAGTCGGGAAGCTGGACGGAAAAATGCCAAGGGCAGCCCCGAGCACTCGGAGCCAGTGCTGCGAAGGCGTCCTGGGGGAAGGCCCCCGGTACCCCCCGTGGGGGCCAGAAAACGAAGGGGCGAGTGTCCTGGGTGCAAACTCCTGGCAGCCTCGGCCGCTCACGGTGGCCAGTGACCTGGCTGCGCCACCTTCCACCCTGCCCTCCGAGGGCCCGGGCTGCCCTTGAGCTCTAGGGGTGGCTGTTCTCGGGTTTGCGTCGCACGGGACAGGGATAGCCCAGTTTAGGAAGCGAAATGTCTTCGCCCCCACACGCTCCAGGCCGCACCCAGATGCTGCTCCCGGGTCCTGGGTCCCGGCTCTGCAGCTCCCTCCCCCCCTTGGGGTCAGCAAGGTCTGCGTCTTTGTGGTAAAGGAAATTCTCTCCGTTTCAACATGATCAATGATACCCGCGCCTCGGCATCCGACAAATGGGGCCAGGTCCATGACAACGAAATCGCGGCGGAATCTTCCCCGCTGTGCTCTCCCCGTTTCCGGCCCCAGACACGAGAGCGTCGGTCCTTGGCCTGGGGGTGCCTCTGAGCAGAGGGCTCCCTGCCACGAACGCCACCGTGGGAACCGGGAGGCAGGTGCCCCGCTCTCCCGCGGCCTCTGGGTCTCCACGGAGCGCCGCGCGCTTGTCCTGGCAGGGAGGACCTCCTTTCACACGCGATAAGTTTGCCGACGCCGTTGGCCCCTGTCGTGGAAAGTCGCATTTCGCGGGGTTAGAAAGAGAAAGCGACAGAGAGGAAGAGGCGCCTATTTCTCTGCTGGCAACGAGTCTCCCGACCCAGGAGAAAAAAGAAAAACTGATCTCGTCGTCCTGCTGAGCGAGGGAGCTTTTCCGGTTTCCAAGCCCCGGTTGTCGCCCTTTAATTCACAGACATCTGCCGCGGGACGCGCGCCCCTTTCTCAGCTGCTCCCCACGGCCGCGCTGACGCAGGCCGCTGTCGCGTCCCTCTGCCAGGGAGGAGCTGACGTCTTCCCGCCCCCCCCCTCCCGACAACGGCGCACAGAGCCTCCTCCTCTCCGGCCCACCGTTCCGCCCCCGACGCCGCTCGGCAGACTCCTCTCAGCGCCGGGAACGAGGGGAACGAGGACTCGGGGACAGAGGCGCGCCGAGGTCAGCCTGGCGACGCGCCCATCACTGCCTTCCGCGGACGCCCGACGTGTCCGCACGACAGGAGGAGTGAGACCCTGACTCAGTCTAGAAGGAGCTCCTGAGACCAAGCCCGGTCGCGGGCGCCCCCATGACGTGAGCCCTGAAACGAGTCCTCGCCTGGGTACCTGCGGGTCAGCGGGACAAAAGCCAGGCGTGTCCAGCCGGCAGGAGGGGGCCCCGCAGCTATGGTACCTGCCTGGCGCGTCTGGCTGACGCCGGAGGAAGATTCCAGTTCCCCCGGCCTCGGCCCTTCTGCGTTCGGGGCTTCTCGGGAGTTCGCCTTTGGCGGTCGCTGCGCCAACGAAGCTTCGAACGGCTGCCCCCGTGTCACCCTCGGGGGTTTAGCGGCGGCTCAGCCCGTTCTAACTCCACGCAGACGCTCCCCGCGCAGAGGGAACCGACGGCAGATGCGAGAGGCAGAGAGAGGCGACCCCATACGGAGGCCGCATGCCTGCCGAGCCGCTCCGCCCCCAGCAGCTCTGCTCTCGAGTGGCCGTCGCGCCCGCCGGGCTCGTCCTCTGCTCCGTCGTGCCGTCGTTCGGGCCAGCACCGCAGAGGCTGACGCGGGGCCTTCGCTAACACGGTGGCACCAGGGCCTCGCGGGTCCACAGCCAGCGACAGACTCAAGGCAGGAACAGGCCGCGGGGGCGGAACACGAGAGGGTGTCTCGGGACGCGTAAAGGGGGGTCTTTCCTTTGGCTTCTACTTCACTCACTCATTCATTCATTCATTCATTCATTGGTGATTCGGGCTCTTTCCTCCAGCCGCAGGATTTGGTGTTCCTGGAGGGAGGCCGGTTTGACGTCCATAAAACGTTCTGAATGGACCCGCACGGTCAGTGGGGTTCTCGGGTACGGGGAGAGGTCTGGACCATGGCAAGGCAGTGACGGGCTTGTCGCCCCCGGTCCTTGCAACGACTTGGACTTGCTGCGAAGGGCCGTCTTCCTCCCGAGGAGGTCACGTCTGGCCGCGGAGAGGCGAGGCGTGCTTCCTCCGTCCTTCAGCCACCGGCACCTCTGCCGACCGTGCAGGTGGGACGTCCACCTCCGGGGCCTTCGGAAGCCAGAAGCGCTGACGCTCTTCGAACCGAGGTCCAAGCTTGATGTTTAGCTACCGAACCGAACCGGTACTACTTGGTTTCGTTGCTAATTCTATCGCTGACTTATTAAAAAAGCATCTTTCTATATTAACGATCCTCTGCTGCGCAGCTGTGCACGAAGGGGAACCATGCAGGTGTTCGGCAAGTGTTTCCCGGACAAAGAAACGAATCCCGTTCTCGTCATGGAAGCGTTTATCTGACTCTCACTGTGTCAGACAGACGCTGAGGTAAGGCCCGGATGCATAATTGATGTGTCCTGACCTTGAATTGCTCACAATTAAGCCTGGGAAGCTGACACAGAGAAAATGGCGCAAATTCCGTGAATTAACAGAAGTTCCAGAAAAACGCGGTGCGCGGGGAAGAAGGTCGTCGGTAATTGCAACCAGGAGGCTTTGGCAGAAGAGCAAGTCAGGCTTTAATCACAAAATGACACCGGCCTGAAGGGCACCCGGCAGGCAGGAAGGTGAGCGAGCAGGGCCGTCCTCACACGGCAGCGGCGACGTCCCCCGCCAGCCGTTCACCCGCGCGGGGCGTCGGGCGTCGCACGGTGAGCCCGACACACGCGAGACGAAATGAGGTCAGCTTCGTGAAAACCGTTACCCGGCCTCACAGACGTGGACACGCGCACTCGTGACACAACATCACGGTTCCGTCCGACACAAAACAACGCAATTCCAGCAGGGGCCAAGCCGGGAAGCAAATCCAGACCTTGCTGGAAGCTGGGAGAGCGGGAACTCTCCTGGGACCGGTGCACTGCCGACGAGAGCAACATCCTTGGGCTCGAGAAGCTTCTGGAATAGCTGAGGGGTGCGTACCTGATGGAAAACTAACAGCAAAGGGAAGGACTGATAAGTGTCAGGTAAATAGACAGTTAAGCGCGATGACGCTGGCGCAGTCAGGAGGCAGGTCTGCCCTTGGCGAGCTGCGGGGCCGCGAGCAAGTCACCTCCTCCTTCGACCAAACCCGAGGGGTGGGAGGAGCAGCGACCGCTGTCTACGCGCCGACGGCGGCCGCGTTCTCCGGGGTACACTTCCTCGAAGATCGTCAGGTTAGGCACTGAAACGGACAACTTTTATCTACATGAACGACACCCCAGTCTCGTTGGAAATCAGAGCAGTAGGAAAGGAAACGTGACTAAAAAAGCAGCAAAGAAATTAAACTGGTTAAAAAACATCCACCTCTCAAGGTCCAGACTTGGAAAGATCATTCATTACCAAAGCTTTAGCCGAAAACTCACTCTCGTTGTACCCAACTGTTCAGGAAAACAGCAAACAGATAAAGACGCGATGGCGCAGACGAGCAGTCTCCCGGGGGGCGGCCCTTCAGCTGGGGCTGTGTCTGCCCTCGACGGCTGCCCCTTCTATAAGCTGCGCCCCGAGGAAGCGCTCTCACAGGGGCACCGCAGAGACGCTTCTCTGGCGCTGAGCGCGCCGTCTCAGGCCCCAGCTTTTACGAACCGTTTCGCCCCTGAAGTTCTGCTTCTACCAGGCGCAGTGCGCCTGGACGCGGGACAAAGGCCACCGTTGTCCCCTTAACACCTCCTGGAGGAAACCCCTCGAAGCAGGCCGGGGAGGCCGCGCAGAGGAGCGGCAAAGCGAAGGCGCCAGGGTACGACGCCGGAGCCACAGCGGCAGCTCGAAGCAGCGCGCTGTGTGGCCCTCGCGGGCAAGTGCCCCGTCCACCCCGCGGCTCCACCACCGCGCGGTTTCAGCTCCGAACCCCAGCAAACACGAGCAAGGACTTTAGAGCCCAGTCGCGTTCCTTCCTTCAGGGCACCGCCTCGGAATTGATCAGGCCTCCTGCCCGGCCACGACGGGGGGATGGAGAAGGCGCCAAGACCCTGTGCCACGTGCATTTGCCAGTCCTCCCGAGGTGAGGGGCCGGGGCGCCTCCCCGACGCGGTGCTGTGATTCAGGTTCGCAGAGACGGACGCTCAGCGCAGCACCCGAAGGGGCGAGGAGTCCCGAGGGCTGGCTTCGTAGCCGAGAGGACACGGTCTTGAGTCCAGACTCCACGGTGACCAGCTGAGGACGAGAGGCCAGCTCGTGGGGCTCACCGACCCCCGCCTCCCTGACCCGCGGAGGAGGGCGGTGTGGCCTGCGGCCGAGGGCCACCGCGCGTCCAACACGACTGGCGCCTGCGGGACCCACACGATGGCAGCTGTGGCACGTGACTGTTTGCCCTTAGGGGTAAAAGGTGTCTCCTGCTACAGGCCCTTGGCCCTGCGTGTTTCGTGGAAAAGGAGTGAGATGTGTCCGTTTCTCGGTCAAATAATCGTCTCAGAGACGTGCTATGTGTTGTTTCCACGACTCATCTCTCACATAAACGAAATTTTAAAAAAAGGAAACGCCGTCTCGTCGCCGTGGTTAAAATAAGGAGGCGCTTCCAGGGAGAGGGAAAGCATATCAGACCGACCCGGACCCACACGCACACACACACTCACGGCGACGAACGTCGGTCCGCTGGCTCCGCGGGTGAGGATCACACCCGGCTGGCACTCCGTGGCCGCCGAGGGCCGTGTCTGTGTTTCCCTGTAAGGCGACACGTCTTGTTTCCGGTCACCTCCAAAGAACATTGGCCTTCCACGCGTTCGAGGGCACGGCAACGTGTCCCTCACACGGACATCTCCGGGTGAGCAAAGGAAAGCAGGCAGCGATGCTGCCGCGTGGCGACCGGGAGCGCGTCCGGCCCCAGCTACACGTGCCGAAGCCACCGACGTGGCGAAGGTGACGAGGCCTGAGTCACGAGCCACCGCGGCGACCCCCACCTGCCGAGCCAGGAGGACCGAGGCCTGTCCTCAGAGACACCCCTCCGGGACACAAGTGCTTCTTTGCCGAAACCTTTTAACAGAAAAGCAAGATTCTGCTGCAGTTTTGCCGCCTGCCCGTGTGTCTCCCCCCCAGGGATCCCGCTCTGAAGGCTCCCAAGCTCCGAGGAATCCAGAGAGACAATGAGAGGACGCAGGCGAGTGCTCTCCAGGGGTCCTACGAGAAGCCGTCGCGTGCACCCCAGGGTTTTAACGTCAAACCCACGGAAGCATGCTCCCGGGGCGGGGGCGGGAGGGAGGTACCCATAGCCATTTCCCCCAGGGACACCCCACTCGGCTTTGCAGAATCTTGCAAGGACGAGGAAGTCATTCGGAAATGGAGAGAAAGAGAATCCACGCCAGCCACATTGAAAGGGAGAGTTTGGCCACAGCGCGGTTTGTTTTCCCTCGTCACCGGCCGCTCTCCCAGGGGCAGCCAGGGCTCTAAACATCCTCGAAACGACAGCCGCCCGAAGGCCCCGCACCCGCAGCTCGCAGCGCTTCCTGCACGGGGCCTCGTCGTCAGGCAGACGCTGCCGTGAAGTGGGCCTGAGTCGCAGCCCTTCCTTCCCGCACCGGCTCTCGCAAGTCGCGCCACTTGACGATGACACCTCCAAGACGTCCGCGATGCCAGCCAGCCTGTCAGCATCGAAGGGAGGCGTTTCGGGGGGGGAGGGGAGCAGAAGCAGACACGGCGTGAACGTGGCTGTCGCGCAGCGTCTACACCGTGCCCCGGGGGGCCGCTCGTGCACCGTGGAGAAGATCATCCCTCGGCGTGGTCCGCGTGGGGAGATGACACTTCCTCTCAAGACTGTAACCCGAAATGGCTCCCAACCTGGCCCAGCCCCCTCTCCAGTTTTAAGTACAGATACCCAGGGCTTGCTCCGGGCAAAACCGCGACAGGGGACAAATGCGACGGTTTCGAAAGCATGCGGCGTGGTGTTCGGGGAAGAGTTTTGGAGCCAGACAGGCCTGGGCTCCCTCATGTACTAAGCAGCTGGCTTAAGGCGACGTCCCGGGGCCCTCAGAGCCTCGCTTTCTCCCTCTGAGAAAGGGAAATCGTCGCGTCAGGGGCAGCGTGGACGTGTCTGCTCCCCGGTCCTGCTGACGATTGTGTAAGACTCTGACAACTGCAGCCTGGAGAGACCTCTTTTTGGGCAACGACCTTCTCTACTCGTTTGGTCTCCTTACCCTCCCCGTAACCTCCACCTGTCATTGTGTTTATCACCGAGTCAGATCCAAGCGGAAGGGGAGGCTGCGTGGAGAAGCAGAAACCGAAATGCCCGTAGGTTAACCCTCGTGCGGCGTGCGCAGCGGATAACACGCGGGGTGCGGAGCTTTACCAGGGGGACATGCGACCTCGGGGCCGCCAAGCCTCAGGACGAAAGCTCTTTCAGCAAAACCTCCGGCAGGGTCGGGAGAACAGCATCGAAGTGGACGTGCGGGTGAGGGGCGAAGCTCGGCGCGGCATCGGCCCCCTCCAGGGCCTCTGACGTGGGACCGGAAGGGGGGACATCTGCTCCACTCTGCATCAGGCCGGCCCCGCCGACACGTGACACCGAAACCCCTGGGGTTTCCTCTGCCCACCTGAGGCAAAACCCGAGGATCGGTCACACCAGATGGGCCAGAAGCCGCCACAATGGCTACGGGGTCTCTGTCTGAGAGCAAAGAGCCCTGGGCACGGGGGCCCGCGGCGTCCCAAACACGGCCTCTGGCTCCCGGTCACCCCCAAGACCTGCGCTGCACCCCGCGGTGCCTGCCAGCCGCCTGCCGCCCCGGGATGCACGGGGTGATGCGGACCCAGCGGCGTCAAAGTCCTGGGGCGGGGGTGGAGGCCCACGGCCAGCGGGTCTTTTCCCAAAGGTCTGAGAGGCCGGTGTCCGCAGCTGCCACCCGGTGAGTGTCAGAGTGACACTCGTGCGTGTCCTCAAGTCGGCAGGATTCAGCTCTCGACGGCCGGGTCTGGGGTCTCGGGGCCAAGCTCGGTCACGTGCTTTTCCGCATCTCGTCCCTGAGCGCGTCGGGCAGGTCGTGTCACGAGGGAACAATCCCAGCCCGCTCCGCGGCTCACCGGGGGGCACCTGATTCCTGGCACACGGAGTCCGGGGGGCTCAGGGGCTCCTCTAGGTGAGGAGCTGTTGTGCCCGAGGCCGCTCCTTCTCGGTCCCCGCCCCAGGGCTGGCCATGACATGAGGGAGAACACAGCGGTGGCCCCTGCGGGGAAGGGGCTCCAACCACTGTCCCTCACACTCTAGTTTCCAGAACGAGTCAGAGAAGTAGGACGGAAATGTGGGAGCAAGGCGCACCCCTGCCCTCGGGACAGCCTGGGACGCTGTCCCTCCCGACTCAGGCAACTGCGAGATCCAGCTGGTCCCCGAGGCGACCTGATGGCCTCAAACGGGAGCCGCGACCCCGAGCACGACGACACATCCGGCTATTCTGGAAAATACGCAGACCTTCTAGAAGCACCTGCTTTGCTATCGCGAGGAGGCTGACCTAACGGCGCTTCAGGGGGAACGCGTGCACTAAAATGATGCACACGGAATGTTCCAGACAATTTTCTCCATCCCAACCGCTTATTATGCGAAAACCTTGTCCTCCGCTTGCCCTGCTTCTGACTCCAAGAAAGCTGATTGGTCCTTACGTGGTCGAAGCCCTCTCTGAGGGAGCCCACTGAGGCGGGGCTGCGGCCGGAGACAGCGCTCCACGGCGGGCACACGGGCCATGAGTTTCGTGTTAAAGAGAGAAAAATCCCCCTAAAGAAGCCGATTTCTCTCCATTCCCGTCCCCAGAGGAAAGAGGCGCGAGCACTGGGTGTGCGGGCGAAAGGCCGCGAAGCGCTGTCGTGAGCGCCCCCCACTCCCCAGCTGGAAGGGCCCCGGCGGGGGGTGTCGCCCCTTCCCAGGGCCAGGTGGCGTCAGGCCCCCTCCCCGCGCCCCCGCCGTCGGCAGCAGCCCCCGGCCCGCTCTCCTGAGCGCTTTACGAGCTGCTGAAGGAATCCAGCACCTCCGGGCCGCCGTCGACACCCCCCTTTCAAGTTTCCCGCTTCCCCAGTTTTACAGTCGCCGCACAGCTGCAGCGAAGGGCCACAAATCAGGCGGTGACAACGCGCCGCGGGGCTGGGAGGCGGCTGCGCTGCCTTCGCGGGTCCTGGAAGCAGCGAGACCCTGTTACAGCGACAGGTGAGGCCGCGGCCGGCCGCGGGGCGCGTGTTCCGGCTTCTGGGCTGAGGGTTTACGTGCCAAGGAGGAGGTCACCTCCCTCTGGGTGTGGCTGGAGGCGGGGACCGCGGGCCTGGCTCAGCGGCACCTGGTCACAGCATGGTCCCCAGCCCCGGGCCGCACGTCTCTCTCCAAGGACGGCTGGTTGTCAGCGAACGCATCCGTCACTGCTGAGCCAGAGCAGCCATCGAGGTTTCCACCGAAACTTCGCTGGTGGAGACCTCACCCGTCAGGGATTCCAACGTCCCCGTCTGGGCGTCTCCCTCGCCGTGTGCCCGAAACGCTTTGGCAAAAGAACCTGGGTCAGGACGCGACGCAGCAGGCCAGGGACCACGCACGTGGGCTCCCGGGCCCGAGGCTCGCAGAGCCACAGGGAGAGCATCTGAGGGGGGGAGCCAGGCGTCCAGGACTCCGAGGGGCAGGCGCTTCTCGGTCCGGCCTGGCATCCACCACCTGAATGTGTCACTGTGCAGAGCCGTCCCTGTCCGGAGGCACAGGTTGCTGTCCCTCCGGCGCTGAGCCCGTGTGATGGTGCCGTGGTCTGGTCCCTCCATGCAGGTCGTGTAAGAGCAAGGACACTCGACGGGGCTCCAGTGTCCAGCAGGGCAGTGCCGACGGGAAGGGGATCTGCCTCCACGGGGCTGTGGCAGCCGGGGGTCACATGGGACGCGAGCACATAAAATACGCCGTAACCACGAGCCGTCCACTACTCCAGGGGAGGAAAGCACTGGAAGTGGAAAGAGCGAATACTCCCTGGGCGTCCAGGGCTGGAGGGTCAGGAAACGCTGCCCAGGACATGCCATTGATGGTGAAGCTTGTGGACTAGGTGGACATAGGCGGAGCGAAGAGTTAGGAGAACAGCTTTTGTGGGGAGGGGCTGGATTCGCAAAGTGCCAGAGCCCAGAAAGTTCTCCGCCGGCAGTTCATGTGTCCTCCTCTCCTCTCCTCTCTCTCCCTTTTCCTTCTTCCTCCAGCTGGACTCCGCCGCAGGGTGTGAGGCAGGAGAGGGACAAGACGGAAATGTCCCCTGCTGCTGCCTTTCCATCCGAATATGCACACGGCGCAGCTCGGGGACCTGGGCACACAGGTGTGTCGCTGCCTCGTGCTGCCGAAGTCGAAGCCGCAAACCCAGCGGCAAAAGCAACTCGAATTCACCCTCCGGGCCTGGCAGCCGAAGTCTGCAGTCAGGGTGTCAGCAGGCCCGCCTTCCTGCTGGAAGCGTCCAAGCACACGAAGATATTTTAGAAAAACACGCATACCGTGCAAAAGTGCAGAAAACATGCTGACGTTCACACGCCGATGATAAAGCCGATACCCGGGAGCCCATCACCTCACTCAAGAAACACAACTTGTCACTAGACTGAATAGCACTTTGCACAATTCTGCTCTGGCACAAGCTGGAGTAATTACTAGCCTCGACTTTGTGTTAGTCCCTCCCTTTTGTCCACACAGATTTCTAACTCAAATAAGTAACGACGCGACCACAGGGCCGGTCTGTCCTGCAAATGCATCAGACCACAGAGTGACGCCTTCTTGATTTGCTCTGCCCAGCAGTACAGTCTCCACGCACCCGCTTCGAGGCCCGCAGGAGCTGATTAACCGTCACTCCGTGTTGTGTTCTATAGCACAAAGGTCCACAGCGTACTTCATCCTGAAGATGTTGGGCCCTGGGGAAGCCAGGCCTTGCCTGTGCTTTTCCACGCGATTGTTTCCACGAGCCGTTTCCCCTGGGGTGCTCCCAGAGCAGAGAAACTTCTGGATCTCGGCTGTGGACACGTTCAGCTGGGCGACGGGTGAGAGAACTAATTAGACTTCCCGCTGCTCCCTATCTCACCCACACTTAATATTGTCACACTGTAATTTTCCTCCCATCTCTGGGGTGTTAAATAGTAACACATTTAGGATTTTAATTAGTATTTTTGTGATTACTAATGAGGTTGGGTGCCTTTTCAGGCATCTTTCATAATTCCTGTTTACTTTTACACGAAATGGCTGTCTCTTTGCCTGTTTTCTGCTGTTTTGTCATTTCCTTACCACTTCATAGAAATGTTAACTCTACGTTGGGATAGTGAGCCTTCTGGTTATATATATTATGATCATTTTCGCCCAAGTTATAGCTTGTATTCTCCATCGCATAACGAGCCGCACGTCACGGACTAAACATTCGTGTCTGCCCTCCTCCAGTTTCCACGGTGAAACCCTATCCGTCAACACGGTGGCCTTTGCAGCTGGGTCCTTTGGGAAGTGAACGGATTTAGATGAGGTCAGGGGTGTGGGGCTTTCGCCATGGGACGGGTGTGAGAAGAGGAAGGGACACCAGCGCTCGCTCGCTCGCTCGCTCGCCACCACGTGAGGACACAGTGAGAAGGTGGCCGTCGTCAACCCAGGAAGAGAGCCCTCGCCGAGGACCGAGTCCTCCTGGACCTTGATCTTGGACTCTGCAGCCTCCAGCGCCATTAGGAAATCCATTTTTGTTGCTTCAGGACCCCGTCCCTGGTGTTTCACGGAGGCAGCCTGAGGCAGCTGAGACACGGAGGTAAGAAGAAGCCAGTGGGCGACTCTGCACTACGTGGAGGTCCAGAAACTCAGGGTCCGTTTCCTGCCCTCGTGGGCTGTTTCCAAGGGTGTCGACACATGCTTCGTGATCAAAGCCGAGCTCCCTCTTTATTCTCCATGATCTACTATTTCCTCGTTCCCTGTAGCGATGCAGCCCTGCGCATTTCGACAGAGGACCGCTCCCCCAGCTCGGGATCATTTCCGAGCTCGGGGCCAGATGATTCGACGTGCACCGTGGCATGTGAGGGGAAGCAGTGTGGGCGACATCTGTGTCTCTTTCTGGAAGACGAAGTTCTTGTTCTTTCTCTGCTGGAGCGTGGACGAGGTGTTGGTGCGTCAGCCTCGACCCTGCTAATGGCAACACTTTGATGATGTGTTGAGATCGATGAAGTGTGGTCAGGACAGTAGGGTGTCATCTTTCAGGAGAAGGAAAAAAGCAACAGAAAATCGACGGCCAGATGCTCTCAGAAAGGAACGTTTACATTCAAACCATTTCAAAGACCAACGAGCTCCCTGGTTGGCCACCTTCCTCGTGTTATCTCCTTACACAGGGCTCTGGGTTGGCTTTCTCTTTCAACAAACTGGAAAAGAATAATAAATCAGTGGATGAGTGAATAATGTGGATTTCGTGACCTCCTCTATCATCCTTCTACAAAGTGACCATAAAAATTGAACGTTAACTAAAAATTCAAATAAACCAATGTGGTTCATTAAAAAATACCCTTTTCTTTCCTAAATTATTATGAAAAAATAATTTTTACTTATGGAGAAAAATTTTAAAAGACTCATACACATATACAGAGAGAGAGAGAGAGAAAGAGAGAGAGAGAGAGGGGGACCTTAGCTGAATACATGGAAACACTGCACATGGCCAGGCAAAGAGCGCGGAGTGACTACTCCCTCCAGGACAGACCAGTTATTCATGTCAGTGTGTCCACAATTGTCTACGTTTGTGAAGACAGCTTCATGCCCAGGACGCACGTGTCCTTTGAACTCTTAGAGCACACAGCTAGGAACGGCTGAGGACCTCCGCTGATAACCCCCTGGAACAAACGTTCCCAGGGGCTCCCTCTGACGTTGCTCGAGGTCAGCAGTGAGAATCACTCCGATCATCCTGGATCGAGAAAGGAGTGAGTCGGCACCTGATGACAATGGAGACGCAGCCAAAAGTCCCTCCCTATCACCCACCCCAGTTCCCCACACTCAGATGAAACAAAGCTCTAGGCGGATGGTCCCGCTGACTTGAGGTTAAGCCGTTGTTCTACTCAGTGAGGCTTCCTGCTGCCCGGACGTCCCGTGAAAAGACTTCCAGGAATTAGCTTCCAGCGAAAAACAAGAATCACACATAGGACCAGAGGCATCCAAATGTGGCAATTAATGAAACTCGACACTCCTGGTTGGCATCTCATTGGCTACTCTGTGGACATTTGTGTCCACATTCGCCAGCAGAGGAGCCAAAGCTCTGCTTTAAACGGGGGTCTCCTGTGCTACCTAAGAAACTGACCGTCACCGTTTGAGTCACTGTCACCTCTCAGTTTCGACAGGAGCTCACAGGGGCCCTCCTTACGGGGCATCTTCCGCATAGTGGCCATCAGATTCAAGGGGACAGAGGATCAACCCCGCCTGTCAACGGGACAAGTGTCAGAGGAGTTGAAGACACCTTTCACCGTCTCAGTCACTTTCTAGGGAGACCTGCAAGAACCTGACCTTCCGTCTTTGCTCCTGTTTGACTTCAGTCATTTGTCTCCCCACCCAGGAAAAACTAATGTTGATGCACGTATCGGAAATGCACGTGGCTCACAAAAATCCCACATCCTGCTTCCAGGACACGCAATCTTTTTACAACAACCCTTCCATGAAGCTAGAAATAAGAAGAGTCAAAAGCAAGCAGTTAGCCAAAGAAAGGAAAGCTCACAACATTTTCCCCCGCACCTTGATTCTGATCGAGATAATCACGACGTGACCTTTCCCAGGGTGAAATGTGACCCGAGGAGGGTGCCCGGCCTGTGTCTTCCCAGCATCTATTCCGGCCAAGGGGAACTGTAGGACATCTGAAGGGTTGGCGTGTCTATCTGCCATATCACATCCGTGGTAGGAGCTTCAAACTCGAGATCTGCTGGACTCTGGGTGTGCCGCGTCTCCCTCAGAGTCAGCTTCACGCCTCGAAGGTGGAGTCTCTGACAACTGTCCTAACCATGTCACAGGTGCTGAGAAGGACAGAACGAGCGACACAGCAAAGCGTGCTCTGCAGAGCAGCCCCAGGCCCACGGGCGACGTCGCCGCACTGTCGTGAAGGACGAGAGCGCTCACGCACCTGTGGGTCCTGGCACGGAGCGTTGGTTGATAAGTGCCAGGAGTTTCTATCTTATTTATTCCTTGTGCAAACAGTTGTCATGGCTTCCATTGCCGCCCACAGGTCCCTCACAGAACACTGTGACATTTGTGTTTAATTCCATCCTCTCAACTAGGACCCTAGGAGTCCTAGTTGAAAATAAAAATAGAAAGCGTCGTCCCACCAAACCAGAGAAGAACGATGACTCAAAGAAGTGCCTGAGCATGATGCACTGTTTGGAGTTTTCCATTCATGTTCGTCTGCGACTTGTTCGTTCATTTTTCGTCTGCCAGCACAGAGGAGCAGTAACAGGGGCCGTGATTAAAACATATGATGGAAGGAAACCCTCACACGTGAGAAAACCCATTTCACTCATTGCAGTTGCTTCTGCCAGTTGGAAAAAAGAGCCGAAGGAGAGCACTCTATGCCGTAGCTCGGGGGTGGGGGGCGAGTTCAGAGCCATCGTCCTACTCCATAGGACGCCCCTTCCTTCGGGAAGCCTTTCCGGATACTCCAGGCCGGGCTGGCCTCCTGAATCCACTCATCCCCTCCTCACAGTACTTATCACAGCCATAATGGCGTAATTATGCATGTCATTACTTCCTTCGCTCTCTGTCCTCCCCGCTGGAATATGAACGACGTTCCGCTCATCCTTTCATTCCGAGTCTGTACAGTGCTTCGGTATTCCATAAATATTTTACAGGCCCATGAATCAAGTATAGACGTCTTGACGTGACTTGCAAATTACTTCCAGCTTTATTTAATCACACTTGGTTCCCAGGGCGTGTCCCTCTCGCTCCACCCTCGTACAGTTCCTTAGAAGTCCCCTGTGCACCTTAATTTCCCTCCAATCGACCAAAAATTCCCTCCACATTCAGTGCAGCTATTCGTGTGACCCCTGTGCCGGAGCCCGCCGGTGAGTCGAGCCGTCCCTGAGAGGGGGGGTGAGGACGGAAGAAAAGACAGAGACGAGAGGAAGGTTCGGGAGGGCTCACGGTCAGGACCGCGGCCTCGCGTTGACTCAGCTCACCCTGTGTATGCGTCACGATCGCGTGGGAGACGACAACTGCCTGCACCTGCACGAGAAGGAACAACTGCCTGCACCTGCGCAGGGAGCCTGCTGCTCTCTGGAGGCTCCCATCCTCCTCCCTAACAATCAGCTTGTTCTCTGGAGCCACAGGTGCTTCTCAGTCGCTACCAGAGTGGCCAGGTAACTGCAGACACCTGCTGAGCAAGGAATCCCTTGTTCACCCAGAGGGCGGCCCTCAAACAAACGGCTCCGGACACCCCTGCTACCCCCCACCATCTCCTGCTTCGTGAGGGAGGACGCTCCCTTCAAATCAGCTTCTCTTTCCTGGTCTGTGCGCCCCATGGGTGACACTCCCTGTGGGTGACACTCCCCGATGCCAACAGCATCACTGCTTGGATCTCTTCCTGCAAGTGACAGCCAGGCTGCGCCGGCCTCCATCCCCAGCAGAGAGCTGGGCGTGAAGTTTTCATTTTAACGTTGCCTCCGCTCTGTGATAAAGTTAGGCCCCCTCGACGAGCCTCGCTGTCCTTAATCGTAAATGAATAATAACGGATAACCGCGCTGGAGGGATTCTCCAGGGAAACAGAAGCAGGAGATAAAAATGTAGAGGTAGGTGGTAGGTAGATGATAGACAGACAGATGACAGATGATGATAGATAGGTAGTTGATAGATAGATAGATAGATAGATAGATAGATAGATAGATAGATAGATAGATAGATAGAGGGATGGATAGAGGGATGGGTGGATAGAGGGATGGGTGGATAGAGGGATGGATGGATAGAGGGATGGATGGATAGAGGGATGGGTGGATAGAGGGATGGATGGATAGAGGGATGGATGGATAGAGGGACGGATGGATAGAGGGACGGATGGATAGAGGGACGGGTGGATAGAGGGATGGATGGATAGAGGGATGGATGGATAGAGGGATGGATGGATAGAGGGATGGATGGATAGAGGGATGGATGGATAGAGGGATGGATGGATAGAGGGATGGATGGATAGAGGGATGGATGGATAGAGGGATGGATGGATAGAGGGATGGATGGATAGAGGGATGGATGGATAGAGGGATGGATGGATAGAGGGATGGATGGATAGAGGGATGGATGGATAGAGGGATGGATGGATAGAGGGATGGATGGATAGAGGGATGGATGGATAGAGGGATGGATGGATGGAGGGATGGATGGATGGAGGGATGGATGGATAGAGGGATGGATGGATAGACAGACAAACACAGGTGGAGAGGGAGAGTAAACAGGGAAAGAAGGACGGGGAAGGGGACGCTGGCTCCCACAATGGTCGATGCTGGGAAATCTGAATGCGTCAGGGCAGACAGGCAGCCTGGAGACATAGAAGAGCGAATGTTTTAGCTCAGGTCCAAAGCCGTGTGGAGGCAGCATTCCCTCTTCCTCAGGGAACTTCCGTCGCTTTATACCTAAGGCCTTCCACTGGTCAGAGAAGGCCCACCCACCATGGAGGGTGATCTGCTTTACTCAAAGCACACCGCCTGATGCTGGACCAAACAGCTGGGCACCCTGGTCTAGCCAAGTCGACGATAAAATTTCCGATCCCCATAACTGAGAGGGGAACGTGAGCACTAAGTCACGTGACCTGAGAAGCACGTAGCACACGCGTGCACGGGGCAGGCGTGACCGTCTCCACCCACCTCCCCACACTGCAGGACCTTCGAGCTGTGAGGTGTCCTTGCTCAAGTCACTGGCTTTGTGGCCACTGCCAGCCTCTGGGCAGGGCTCCTTCTCTAGAAAGCTCCCTGGTCCGTCTTCACCGAAGCGAGCTCTGACACTCTTTTCAGAGAAACCCGGGGCGCGGGTCCTCCCTGGCACTCGGTTCCTCCTCCGCATCAGGGCTGACGTCGGTGCATCTGGAGCGCGCCCCCCCCCTTCTGCTAAAACCGCTATCAGCGCGCACGCGCCGTGAGTCCGAATTAGCAACGCGAACGCTGGTCCCGTTGTGTCCCCGCACCCAAGGGTGGCTGGTTTCCACTGAGGAACGTCGCCCTGCGGTGATTCCCCGCACCCGACAATTCCGGCTGCTGAAACCTAGCCATGATTTTAGGAAAATGGACTTAATTTTGTCAAGCGTCACTTGGCTGTCACTAGCCGTGGTTGGACTCCGCTGTGAGACCACGGGCTGGAGTGGATTCTTTTTTTTTTGAAAGAGCAGGAGAGTTCGCAGTGAGAGCTCTGAGTGCGCGATCAGCCATTTAGCTTCTTCTGGGTGTTGACTGCTTGGCTGCGGAAGAATCATAGGGTATTATTTATTCTATTTATTTTATTTTTTTGTTAGTGAA
Source organism: Cynopterus sphinx (assembly GCA_030015415.1). Lineage (NCBI taxonomy): Eukaryota > Metazoa > Chordata > Mammalia > Chiroptera > Pteropodidae > Cynopterus > Cynopterus sphinx. The sequence goes on from CM057383.1 coordinate 956,997, forward strand.
AGGAAATCTCTCTTGCTTCCCCTGCGGGACGTGGAAGAATTATACTTGGTGGCATCTGTCCGGGCACTGGGCGACTCTATCCGCCATTACACATTCGTTGGCATCGAACTCACTCCAGGTGATTTAAATCACCCCGTGGCACTGGGGTAAAAACCCGCAACCATTTAATGTGAACTGGCTCGGACAAGAGAGCGGAAAGTGAGGAGCTTACCCCAGAGAGGAGCCTGCGAACTCAGCGTGGACGGGACTTCGAGTTTTCCGTCCAGGGTTTCTTATATTCGGTTAAGGACACGGACCTCCTGGGGCCTGCAAGGCCCCACAGCGCAGAGGGAAGAGCAAGGCCCAGGCCGGTTTCTCGGAGGGCGGGGGAGACGGTCGCGTGTCTGGCGAGGTGAGACGGGCAGAGCCAACGAAAAGGCCCCCAGCTCCAGGTCCTGACGCTTCCTGCTGGGCTCCTGGGCCCTTAGACGATCGACCCCGTTGCTTCCCATCGACTGTGGTGTTTGTTCACTGCCAGCCCCGGCGCGTCCCGCTGTGAGTCACTGAGAGCGGAGACCTGTGCCGCCGGTGCCCGGCTCGCAGCAGACACTTCACGCCTGTTGAGCGACCGTCGGCTCCTGCTCGGTCAGGCTTTCGTTCGAAAATGGCCACCAGGCCCTGGGCGCTGCGACGAGAACGTATTCCGTGGTGACACGGGTGGGCCCTGGACGGAGGCAGAACGTCGGGACACAGGGGACGTGACGGGTGGCGATTCTGATTGAAGGAACTGGAGGACGCCCGTGAAGCTTTAGCTGCGATTGAGTGAGGAGAGGAACCCGACATTCACGTTCCAGAGGGAACCCGCGGCAGCGGGAGGTGGTGGCGAAAACACCCTGCGATGGGGCGATCTTCATCCGCTTGAGGAACTGAGCAGGGAGAGGCAGCAGGAGCTGTTGCCTGCCCATTTGTTGGTTCGTCCGTTCGTCCCCTCCTCGCCCACTCGGGGCCCTGAGCGAGGCGGACAGACCTGAGAAGCGTCCGGCTCAGCCCTGTTCCCCAGGCGGGCAGTCCAGGGAGTCAGCCTCGGGGTCAGAGCGAACAGAGGCGCCTGGGTGTTCCGGGCACCACCCCCCGTCCCCGTGGCACCCCTGAGACGTTTCCAGAAGCCCAGGCAGTCACGGCGACCATCTTCCTGGTGCGTGGAGGTGTGGGGAGCCTTTTCCACAGCGTCAGCTTCTCACCGGTGCCTCCCAGGCGACGGTGCCAGAAGCTGCTGGCGCCTCAGCGCGAATCAACGCGCAGCGCGCCGCGTCGGCCACCGCGGAGAACGAGGCGGAGCGGAAAACGACAGCCGGCTTCCTTTAAGAATGTTCTCGGCTAATCGGCAAAACTATTCACTTTATTGAATCCCGTCTCCTTTTCCATGTTTTCTAAATATTCTTCGTGATGAAATGGGAAGTGCCCAGAAGGTATCTATCTCTGCTGCACGTCGGAGTCCAAAGGTTTCCCCGGATGGCGTCACGCGGCTGCTCGAGTTGCCAGACGAACTAGCCAGTTTTTTTTTTTTTCCACGAGACACCCCACTTGGAAGACTCTCTGATGGCAAACTTCGATCGCTCAGCTTGAGTGGCAGACGGGGTCTTCGAAATGAACAGCGGCAGCCTGTCGCTTCGAGGAGCTCAGTTGGCAGGTTCTGTTGCCCAGAGGATAAGGTTCGAACTCGCAAGAGAAAATCGTAATTTTGGAGAACTCGGATCCGCCCCCGGGATCTTAGCAGCTTCCCCGAAAGCAAAGACTTTCCCGACGAACTTGGAGGTGAAAGAGTAAATGGGATTTTTTTAGGTACTGTATAATAAAATGTGGTAATATTTGTGGAATTCAAGGTTTCCAGTAATTTTCAAATGACCAAGGCATGAAGTTAAAAAATCAAGCCCCGGAGGAAGGACACGTTCGCAATGCAAGCTGGGCCGGTGGATTTTAACGCACCACAGTATGGACGTTTGCGCAAAATAAAGCTTTCCACGTTTACCTGAAACGATTACTAAAATCGTCCGCCCTTTTCCAACTGCACATCTGCATGTTGCGACAGGTAGAAAGCAGAAGCGAAGGTGAGAATCCGGTCCTGGTCCGAGAAGGCAGGCATCACAGAGTCGCAGGATACGGGAACAAGGCCGTGCTTCTGGCTGACTTCGTGTCATGAAAAAGTTATTTTTCATTGAAAAACGTCATTTCTATTAGCACGGAATAGATTTAGGATTGTTTCTTTAGCATAAATTCATAAACATGTTTTTAAATTTCCCGTTTTTAATTTTTAATATGACATACCTTGATAGAGACGATCCACACAATCAAAACACAGAGCTTTCTGGAAATGAAGATGTGCGAGAACCATCACTCTGCGGTGGTTCACTCGGAGAGAAAAAATTGGAACTCCATAAGGTTCAAAGTACAGGACTTTCTAATTGTTTGGATTCGTAGGCAAAACTAAGGATAAAAGCCACCCCCAGTGACACTTGTGCAGGTTGTTAAAGACAAGGCTCCTTCTGAAACTAAACAAAAATCCTCAGGAACCGTTCATAGCACAGAATGTGTTTTTCTGGCACATGCTCGGTCCTTATTTTGCTCGAAGCACAGCTAACTGTGTCGGTGGCTGTCGCAGGCGATCTACGTGTTGTAATTTGTTTAATTCTCAGACCAGTCCTAGGAGGTACCTAGTCTTATCTTTGTTTTAGATGAGGAATCTGAAGTAGAAAGGGTTAAGTTTCTCTCCCAGTAAGTCCCAGGGGCGCACCCGAGGATGCACTGGATCCACAGGACGCAGCGAACACAGCAGGCCGCCTTCTCCGGTGTTTTTCCAACGCGGTGTTTGCAGGCAGCGCGACATTCTGCTGATGCTGAGAGTGGCTCCGGTCCCTGGGGTCGCCTCGTGGGATGTCGCCGCCGTTCATCATAAGCACTGCACGACACGCACGCGCACACCACGCGCGCTGAGAAGCCCGGAAAGTTCTCTTTCTCTTTGAAGTGCTCAGTCCCTGCATTCGCTAGGCACGGCCTATTAGATGTGCCCATAAACGAGCCTAATTCTCTCAGCCGCGTCGGGACTTTCATCTAATCTGGCTACGCTTTGGCCTCCTGACTAACGAGCACCGGAGAGTGCGACGCGACGGAGTCGGTATCGGCATCTGCGGGCGGGGAGAGGAGAGGAGCCGGCCGGGCCCTTCAGGTCCGGCTCCCGCCTCCCAGAACTGCCGGCCAATTACCCAGGCTCCCTCGGCCCTTTCGCTCCCCGCGCCGCCCAGACGGCTTCGATGTAGGGACTCAATTTATCAAAACGGTTTGCTATGGCGAGAAGCTGTTTGATGGCAGAGCAGCCGTAGGACCCTTTGTCTGCGCACTTTTCCTGGGATAAGAAATCGATTTGCCCATTTGAAACCGAGTTGGGGCCTAAAGAGGCTGGAACTAGGACTGTCCATAAACCAGTGACAAAAATGGGCTTGGAGGGTTCTCACCCTCCTGGACTCACGGGGCGTTGGGAAGGGAGGGACGTGCCTTTTAAGGGCCCACCTGGCGGGTAGAGCTCCCCACCTGCCCCTGCGACAGGCCCCCGGGGGCCCGGTGAGAGGCAGCCCTGCGTGGTGCTGCAGGGCTGAGCCACCCCGTCGGAGTGTTTGACTCAGCTAAGTCCTGACTTGGGACCCAGGAATCTGCACGTTTACGAGTACACAGGGTGACAGCGATGCGAGGCTTTAGGACATGACTTGAGAGCCCACGTTTTGCCCTTGGCTTTCTCTGCCCAGAATGACGTCCACTGAATGCTCCACCTACCCCTTCTCCCCTCCCACCCTGTGATGTGAGTGCTCAGGCCTCCGTGCACCTAGAGCTGGGTCCGCACTGCAGTCCAAGAGCATGTGAGGCCCCGAGCGCAGAGCCCCAGTCGCGGCTTTCCCCTGAGCTGCAGGCGTGGTGCTGCAGGGCTCAGGACCCCTTCGTGGTGAATTAAATGGGCCTCTCGCCCCCACGGTGTGGCGGGAGGGATGAGGCCAGCTCCAGGTGGTGGAAGGCGGCCCTGGAACCTCACCCTCCTCGGGGCGAGTGACTCGGGAGCCAGGCTGAGCCCTGCCGTGAGGGACTTGCTTCGTTCGGGGCATCACAGGGCTTCTGTGAAGAGCACACGGAGCCGTCACGCCAGTCCTAGTCACTCGACTCCGTCCCATCTTCGACCGGACACACATCACGACAACGTGAGGCAGCCGCGTCTATACATCCCCCCGACGCGAGGGTTCGCGTGCTTCCAGTCTCGTTTAAGAAACCCGTCCTCACCCGGAGATCATACAAACAGCCTGCTCGATTGTCCTCTGTTTTGCGACTTTGCCTTTCGATTTACGAATTTGTCTCTCCGGGGTTTAACACGCAGACCTAAGAAGGAACCCGGCTCCATCTCTCTCCACGCAGTGCGATGCGACTGAACAATGGGTGACTTGCCGGTTGCTCGCGCTGCTGCACGTGTCACGTGGCCGTCCCCTGTGAGTTCTGTGCCACCAGCTTGTTCTTGCACGAGGTCGGGTGGACGGTTCCGTTTGCTTCTGCATGTGTTCGTGCTGAACCGAGGCCTTGTTCTATCTCTCATTGACGAGTCGCTGATTTCCCTGCATCCGACTTTCTTTTTCAAGCTACCTATTCTTCCATCTGCATTTTAGAGTCAGCCACCAAATTTCTCTCTGTTCTGCTGAGATTTTGGGAAAAAACGTCCTGAATTTCAGTGTAATTTGGAAATAATTTTATTTTCATAAAACTATATAATCTTACGTATGAAAATACTATTTCTCTGTTTGTTTTATTCTGTAATATGGTTAACTATTCTATTAAGATCTCGTGCATTACTTGTTAGTCTTTAAATACTTTGATATTGCATATGAGCTGATGTTTGATATTATAATTTCTGTTTTACCATTACCAGCAAAGAGAAAAGCCGAATTTCATGAGCCGATCTTTCATCAGGCAAAATTTTTAAACACACTTCAGGTTCTAGTAATGCTACTATTTATGGCCATGGGTTTCCTATTCAAACAGTTGTGTCTTCTGTAAATAATGACCTATTTTTATCTTCCTTTTCAATTACTTTTATTCATATCTATTTTTTTTTTATTATCTGGCTAGAATTTCGAAGACTCTGTTGGACAGCAGCAAACAGTCTCGATTTGGTTCTAAATTTATTAAAAATGTCTAACGTCTCCTTTGACTGCGATGTTGATCAAAAGTTTCTGGCGAGAACTCTTTTTGGACCTACCAGCATCCCATGGTCTGAGACCCGTTGCGAGTCTTCAGGCTCAACTCCCTACCCGTGTTCCCAACTTCAGAACGTCCTGGACTTTAACGTCCTCCTCGCACATCCTTTTGGCAGCAAAGCCTGACCTCTGTTCACCGGAGACTGTGTGCAGTCCTTATTGGTCTCCTCATATGAATATTCATGTGTTTTGCTGTAGAAATAAAAATGAGGAGTTAATTTTTTAAAAATGTGAATGCAGAGCACCTCAGCAGAACCCAATGAGGGAGGAGTTTTTTCAAACCTCGGATGTCGTGTGCGGTACCCGGGATTCCAGGCGAGCGCTCCCCGGCAGGTGCGTGCTCACGAAACAGCCGTCCTGTCCGGGAAGACGCCCGGGGACCACGAGAAGCCCCGCTGGCACAGCCCAGCATTGCCAGGGGAAATCCCCACGAATGTTTAGATTTGAAAGAATCCGGTGCCTTGGTTGTTGTTGTTGTTGCTTATCTTGTTTCGTTTACGTTAACTCCCAACCAGAAAGAGTTCCACACCCAGACACCTTCTAAAACGGTTTCTACTTCAAATAGGAGTTTCACCAGTGAAAAGTGTGGCCAGGTGTATGTTCTGACATTCATGGTCATATGATCCACAGACCCAAGAGAAAAAAGAATCCTTTAAACAAATATGTTAAGAGCTGCGAAACGCATGGAAAGCAGAAAAGAACATTTTACCTTCCACGGTTTGTCTAGAAAGTCTCTAGGTTTTGTTTGTTTGTTTGTTTGTTTTTTGTTTTTACAATAAGCACCCTAGTAAAATACGTTCATTCATGATTTGGAAATTAATTCAATCATGCAAAGCAGTGCAGAGCTACCATGATCATCGTTTCTAAAAGAGTTTTTAAAACTTTTAATGCAAATCCATAGCGTTTAATGCTCTTAAAACATCTCCTCTGCTCAGGGCAGGGTGAGAATTAAAAGAAATCTCAAAGGGGACACTGCAAAGGTTGCGGATGTGAAGTTTGTGATTGGAAAATATAAATAAACAGCAATTTTCTGAAGTTTCCTGGGATTGATTTTTTAAAATATCTCATGCGCCCACGCGCGCACACACACGCACACGAACTGCAGTTCAAACTCAAGGACTTCAGAGAATTCCACGTGAAATCTTAATTCTGCTTTAGTTATGTTTTTAAACTTGATAAATAATAGTGACATTTCAAGACGCCTTCAAGCATTAATTCACAAATAGCGTGGCAAATTAAAACATTTTGCGCCTGAATCTGAAACACCCCACAGGGCATGAGCAAATGGCTAGCCAGGAGCTCCTGCTGCGCCGGGTTCCCGCGTCCCCGCGAGCAGGTGAGGACAACTGGTAAGAGGGGCCTGCTTCGTCCACCCTCTCCAGCCCTGTGGGTTCAGGCCACGCGCACGGGGCTTTGTAAACATCGCACACTCGTGACCCAGGAGACCCTGACATAACCACCCTCTGCTGGAGAAATGCGGGTTATCAGGAGAGATGCTGCGGGCACCACGCACGTGGGTCACGGTGGCGGATGGAAAAGACAAAACCAACCAACCAAGAGCCGCCGTTTTCAGCAGTGCTCCCCTAAAATCCAGCTGGCCTCCTTCTAGTTTTCACTCTTTCTTTTTCCTCCCTCCCTGTGTGTATCAACTAACACCGAGCGTTAGGCCGCCAGCTGCCCGGCCAGACCAGCCGGGATGCGGGCGCCACTCCGCACAGGTGTGCGGCCGTCCTGGCGCAGAAGCCGGAGCCCGTTTCGAAGGTTCCCGGGTGAGGCTAAGACACAGTCGAGGGAGAACCGCAGAGGTGGGTCGGCCCTGATCAGTGCCGGCGCCTTCAGGAGAACCGCCCGGGAGCGACGAGGGACACACACCTCCACCTGGAAGGCTGGAGCGGGAAGGGAGACGATGGGAAGAAAACCCTCACGTGGTTTCCGTGTGTTTCCCGACGCCTCACCCTGTTCAGAAAGTGGAAGTGACGGATTCTCTAGAGAACCGTCTGGAAAGGAACGCCATCACTGCAGAATTATTTCCTCATTTTCTCTCCGACTTCGTGATCATTTCATCGCGTGACAGAGACACGTTAAAGAATCCATAGCGTTTAGGAGATTTCATTCTCAAGGCAACCACTCTTCCCAAAATGACGGTTTGTGACGCAGAGAAGAAGACACGCTTCTTCCTCAGCACACAACGAGGAGGCTGTGAAATAGAAATAGTTCCACTTTCGAGTGAAAAAGACGTTCTCTGCCAGCAGTTACTATTGATCGACCTGAGAGACGAAACGCATTGCTCTTCTGCTGTCACAGCAATTTTGTAATTTTCTATAAATCCGCCTTGTCTCCAGGCTCACGTCCCGGGCGGCGGTGTGTCCAGAAAGAAAACTTGTTAACACAGTCACTTAAAACATTAAATATTGTATTTCATGGGTGGCGTTAATCTCACATTACGTTGGGTTTTCACTCATTTCCCGCCTCTGCTCCCGGGTGCACCGCTCCGGGAAAGGTTTCCCAGCAGAACCCGGATTACATCTGTTCTGTCCGACCCAGAAAGGGCCCTCGAGAGGAGGGAAACGCACGTTTAGCAAATGCCTAGCGAGTTCTTGCCTTTTTAAGCATCCGACTGAGCCTGCACCACGGCCCCTTGAGGTAAGTCCTGGTGTTCTCATTCCCAGACAAGGACGGAGGCTCCCGAAGAAACAGGTGACGTCCCCACAGCCACACGCCTTCCAAGGGCCCGAGACAGGGCCGGAGCCAGGCCGGAGGGCGTTGCAGCGCGGCAGGGTCAGGTCGGCCGAGGGAGAACCCGCCCGTAATTGGAGCCATCTGTCTCGGGGGTGACAGCAGCGAGCAGGGGCCGGTCACACGGGGGACCCCGCGGCAGGCGTCTGCCGCACGTGTTTACTTTCGGGAAGCATTTTCGTTCCTTCCCAGCCTGACAGACATCCTCTCGGCCTTCACGACCCAGCTCCAAGTCGCCTCTTCGGAGGAGGTCTTCTCGGCTCCTCCGGCCACCTGAGTCCTGAACTAAGGGGAGCTTGGTCTTCACCTTCTTCACGGTCCCCACCAGGTCGCGCTGCATGTGTCGACAGCACCGCCACGCCCGCGGGAATGCGCGCCGTGTCTCCATCCCGGCTGCCTCAGCGTCGTGCTGTGCACACGGCAGTGACTTGGGTAGCATCGGTCGACGGAAGGAATATTCGGGAGCTGGCGTATTGGTCAGACTTCCCCGGAGAAGCAGAACCAGCAGCAGCACCGCTGAGGCGGTTCCGTTCACTTCTGGAACCGAGAAAGTTTCTATCTCGCCCTCTGCGACCTCCCCGAACTTCACCTCGTGATCGTTTTTATTATCTTAACGTTTCCAGCAACGACAGACTTAACAGTGTGAGTCGTCACTCACCTCCAAAGATGGTCTTCATTTAGAAAACCACGTTTTTGTTTGTTCGTTTGTTTTACGTTGTTCTTTTTCCTCCTCACCAAGCCAAACTCCTTAGATATGGACTGGCGCCTGCAAGGAGTGGCCGACGTCGTTTGACGCCCAGAGATTCTTTCAGTCCGAGCCCCCCAACAACCCAGGCATCGGTGGTCATCGCATCGAGTCCGTGTCGCTCCGACAGAGCAGAGGTGGCTGACGCCGGCCCAGAAAAACCGACCCCCCGCCCCCTGTCCCACCTCCCACACGTGGAATCCGTCCCCGTTTGGGTGGCTGCAAGTCACAGAAAGAAGACGTGGGTCCTCCTTCTGCAAACACCTCGTGAGAGCAGCGCTCTAGGAGACGTGCTGGGGAACACTGGCCGCACACCAAGGAGTAAACAGTGGAGAGATTCCCCCAAAACGACGATCTGCGGGTGCAGCCCAGAACTGCAGGCCCCGACGAAGGCGGCTCTGCCGTCGGGCGTTCGCCCAAGGGCCTTCCTGTAGCCCGGTCAGCGTGTCAGTGGTTCAGACGGCCGGTTCCATCGCGCGCATCTACGCCGAGAAGGTGCAGACCTTCAAAGTCAGGAGTGTGGACGCACAAGGAGCTGGCAGCGCGTTTTTCTAGGGCTCGGTAAAGGACTGTCTCCCGTCCGTCTCCACGAACCTCTCCTGCCGGTTGTTTGTTTCCAGGATCAGGTCTCAGCGCGCACACGAGTTCTAAACGGACCTTGTGGCATGTTTTCCACTTGGAGTGTTGCAAAGAGATTTCAAAACGAGTTCTCGGGTCCGACTTCCAAATCCTGGACCTGTCCGTCCCTTTCTGGGGTAATTTCCGGGCTGTTTGGAGGCTCTTTCATTTAAAAAGTCAGGCGTGTCGCCGTGGCTAGCTGGCTCTTCCTGGTCTTTCCTCGCCGAGTTTTCTAGACCTCCCAGCACAGCACGGACCCGCTACTCCAGGACAATGGAAAATCCCTAAACGCCCCTAAAATAGGGGAGCCAGGGATTGTTCTTGGTAAAAGTTCACGAACCGGCCCTGGAAATGCCTGCCACGGACGCAGTTCTGAGACCCTTTGTCCCTCCAGTTGGACTTTCCCCTGAGCTCCACCACGAGCTCCGAGGAAAGGCGAACCTATCTGTCGTAGCTGGTCTGGGAGAGCTCTCTGGGCTCGGCCTGCTGAGCCTGGTGGCGGATGGACAACTGAAGCTGGCGTTTAAAAGCGACGTCTGGGCAGTCGGCATTTCAACAAAGAGAAACAGGTGTTAGAAAGTGTGTGCTCGAGAAAATTCTGCCGGCGGCCCTGGCCGGCTGTCGCTGCACCTCGCATCGGCGACGCGTTTGCAGTTCTGCGGCCCGGGAGGCGGACGCGTGTCCCCACGGACGTGCAGAGGCTGCTCCCCTCAGAGCCCTTCTCCCTGGGGCAGAGCGAAAGCACACCCATGGCTAAGCGCCCAGTGTCACTGTGGTGTAGACTGTTCCCGTGGACATGACTGTTGTGTTTTTGGCCAATAATCTTCCTGCCTGAGATGTGAAAGCGACGCGGCACACCGAGTCACTAAGGTAAGGACACCAACAGCGACGACCAGCGAATTAGTTTCAAGGACTTAGGCATAAAGTGAAGCGGCCTTACACAGAAGAGAGCCCCTTTGCAGGTAACATATGCCGGGTGGGGGGACGCCCTTCAGAACGTGCTTTACCTGTTGAGAACGGCTCCAGGGCCTTGAAAGAGTCCCCCGAATCCCTTTAAAGTTTATGCCTTTGGTTTTCATAGCTTTGGGCGTTACCGTGAATGTAGTTAGTGGATGTCTGTTGAATTGGGATGACAAGTTTTTATTTTCTTTTATTTTTATTAGAAGAAATCTTTAAAACAGACGCCGAAGACTTAGATACTGTCGATCCTGCATGAGACGCGCGCCCAGGCCTCTGCTAAAACCGAAATACAGGTAGGCTCCGTTGGGAAAAGGCACGAGGGACAGGACCAACCCGGAGACGGGCAAGAAGGTGGAACAGAACGATGGAAAGAGGGAATGAAACATTCGTGAGGGAGACGGGATGGCGGGGAAGGGAGGGGGCTCAGGAGCGGGACCGCGAAGTCGAGTCCGATGTGATTACCCTGTGGGTGCCCGGCGCCCTGAACACTTCATTGCCCGACGACACGCCGTTCCCCACTCCTGCGCGGCTGCCTCGTCCTCTGACCCTGGAGATTTTCATGACAAGAAGAGCCAGAGCAGCCCAGGGAGGGAATGGTTCTCGGGCTGCGACATCAGTGACCGGAAACACGGCCACCCAGGGGCCCCGCGGGACGCCGGCCCGGCTCCCGGGTCAGAAGTTCAATGTCTGTGTGGGGTGGGCCTCAGATGCGGGCCGTGAGCACATGCACGCACACTCACGCACACGCACAGCCACACCCCGGGCCCGAGTGCCGCACGCCCGAGAGCGGCCCGCGAGCCCTGGCCACGGCGCGGCGGCAGGGCCTTCCCCGGCACGTCCGTTTTCCGTGTTTAACGAGCTGGCGGCAGCGATTCCCCAGAGCCTGACGGCCGACCTACCGGTTCCTCCAACACAAACAAACTGTCGCCAGCCCGTCCAGGCCTCGGCAGCGCCCAGCCTCTCGCGACGTTTCCTGCCCCTCCCGGGCCTGCAGGGCACGCGCGCAGGGCCGGCCAGGCCTCCGCGTCCCTCGGGCCCCCAAGCACACGGTCACGTGCTGTGATTTTAGCGCAAGGGGGGAAGGGACGCCTTCCCCCGGGGGTGGGTGCGGGAAGCAGCCGGACTGGGAGACGCTGGGCACGCCCACAGCCGGGCCCCACCTGCCCTCGCTCCTTAGTCGGGGTGGCCCCAGCCGAGAGGTCCGGGAGGGCCCTCGAGTGCCAGGCATTCGGAGTGAGTGCAGCCGCCGCCGCGCCAGGCGACCGTCTGGAACCCGTCCCTGGGCCCCCGGCGGCCCTTCCGGAGGGGACAGGCTCTCTGAAGTGTCTGCTGAAACCCGAGGCCCGGTCGTCTCCACTGACCTGGCGTTGACCCTCCCGGAAGGTCTGGGCCGGGCCTCCCGGCGGGATTCGGTGCTGAGACAAAGGGAGGACCGGGAGGTCTCGGGCTCCTAGTCACGAGGGTCTCTGAAGGGGACGTGTGCACCTTGTCACTTCTGACCCGAGTGTGGGAGCTTGTCTGGCTCTGCTCTCTCACGCCTCCCCAACCCCTCCCCCCCGACCCCGAACGGAGTCCCCAAGCCCCTCCGGGGGGGCTGCAGCATCTGACTCCACAGATGCCACCGTCTGCCCAGAGCGCCACAGCGGTGAAAGTCGTGTTTGATGAGCATATTCAGAGTCGGTCGTCGCTAGCACAGCGAACGAGGTGGCCTACCCCCGGCCGCCCCCGAGCCCGAGATGGCTTCCGGCCTTTGACGAATGGGCCATGTCAGCCATGAGCAGAGCCTCACCGCCGCGCCCTTCCGAGGCGATCCTGCCCTTTGCTCACGGCTGAAGGGTAAACACGAGGCCGCGATAAACTCGCAGGACGCGAACCGCAGGCCCCGCTGTCGCCTCGGCCCCCGCCTCTGCCATGCTGAGAATGCAGCCCACCAAGGAGGCCGAGCAGCCCGCGCGGGCGGGGGCTGATGAATGACTCTGCACTTTTGACTCAGCTGGATGTTTTCTTTGCGTTTGTCCAGGTATTTGGAGAAGATAAGGCTGAAGTGACAGCTTAAAAGGTGCTCGGCAGACGCAGACACAAACACACCGCACCGCGTCTGCCGCAGACGTCCTTCAGGCTGGCAGAGGTCGCAGCCCCTGAGGCAGCAGACGCGAAGGCTCACGTCTCAGAACGTGCCCCGCGGTCGCTGGGACCCGTTCGTCCGCGTTGTTAGATTCGGGCCGGTGACTCCGGCGAGGGGGAGGACACCGAGGCCAGCGGCCAGGTGGGGCGTTGCCTTCCCCCTCTCACAGCTGAGGTCAGACACCTCCCCCTGTGGTCCCACGTCAGCGGCTCGATGCTCCTACGACCTGCCTTCAGGTGTTCTGCTTTCACAGCCAGGTCACCTGGCAAGCGGAGGTGGATGGCATCGGCGTCACCACCACCGATCCCTGCGTCCTGACGTGGGAACAGCCCACAGCAAGTGTGGGGCCTCAGTGAGAAGTAATTATCAGTGGGAATCACACCTGGAGACGGCGAACGTGCCCGGGAAAAACCGGTGTCCTCACCCGGCCGACATTGTTACGATGTGTTGTTTGAGTTACGTGTATGTGTACATGAGTGTGTGTGTGCAAACCTGAGAGCGACACACAAGAGAAGGGAAGGACAAGGGACCTACTCAGGAGCACACGGAGCGCGCCCACAGATCAACACAAGCAAAGACGCCCGCGCTCACGGAAAAGCGGGCAAAGCAGACGCACGGCCAGGCACAGAGGGAACGGCCCGGCCCGCCGGCACACGGAAGGGAACCGCACAGCCTTGGCACTCGAGTGAAAACAAATTAAAGCAAATTTTTTCTCTCAATTGACTGTGAACCATTGCAAGGCTTGCGAGACTGGGCGAATGGCGGCGTCACAGGCGTGTGATGGGGGCGTAGGGGGGGAATCTTCGTTGCGCTCTGGTCGTCAACGCCTACCAACATGCTCCGTCCTCTCTGACCCGGTTATTGGATTTCCCCTTTCTGAGGGACGTCACCGCCGAGTGTCAGGGTCGAGGACGCGCACACTCGCTGTGACGCCGCGGGAGGACGGGGAGACAAGTCGCGCCCGACTCCGCGCGGACGCAGAGCGCGCTCCCGGCTGTGAAAGCGGCGCGCGGGCGGGGCAGGGCCGACCCGGACACGCGTGTCACGCTCGTGGGGGGGAAGGCAAACTGTAGGGAAAGGAGAGTCTGACACGATCCAGTCAGCGCTGCGGCATGTGGCGCACACGCTCCATGTACCGCGTGGAAACGCGTGGAAATGGGACAGCGTCGCCGCGCAGTGGGCGGGACGTGAGCGGAAGGCGAGGGGCACGTGCGGCGGGCGGGGCGCACGAGAACGTGTGACAGAGAAAACGTCCTGAAGGAAACCAGCCCGTCAATGGGCTAGTCTCACCCTCAGGGCTGAGCCCACGCCCTTCCTGCGCGACCTCGCCTCACGGGCATCGCGCTGAGCGTCCAGGCAGAAGGGAAGGATGCGCCGAGGAGAGAGACACGGAATGCTTTCCCTCGTCCCCTCTCCCTGGTGTCCCCCTCCCTAGGGCGAGAGATCACAGTCGTCGAGCTCTCAGCATCCTGAGGGGCAGTTAGACACGCAGCCTGCCCTTGTGCTGTTCGAAAACTAAGACTGAGGAAAAGACTCTTTAATTAAAAGTTTAAGACGCCACACGCTCCTTCGCACCCAGATGCTTCCCAGGGCCGGCCAGGCCTCGGGGTCCCGGAGCCGGGGAGGAGGCGCCATTCAGTCCCCAAGCATGGAGGGGGAGGCGCATGGCCCACACTGACCTCTAGGTTGGGGGCTTCACGAGAACTCTCCACGGGACTCTGTTTTGCTCCCGGTCCTCAGGGATGCTCCCGAGACTCTCCGTGAGGATGCGGACCTTACGCCACAGGCCGCGTGGCAGGCAGGTCCCCTCTCTGGTGGCCACAGCCACTCGGCACTGTCTAGTTGCTTTCTCCGTGTTGACATTTGATGCCCCCCGAGCCCCGTGAAGTAGGCGCCCCCCGCACCTGCTTCCAGACGAGAAATCGGACGCGCAGGGAAGCAACTGGTGCAAATTCTCGCTGCGAGGGAACGACCGAGCCTGAGCTCAGCCCGAGGAGTCTGCTCCTGGCCAGGACTCGGCCACACGCCTCGTGCCCAGTGAAAACCCCCAGATACCGCCTTCAAGTGTTGCCTGAGAAATGAGTACAAGGTCCTCGACCTCACAAAAGGACGTTGGCTTTGCCGGGGAGGCCAGTGAGACCAAGCTCGGGCAGGGTGCCATGGAGACGGCAGCAGGCGAGCCCCCCGGCAGCGGGACGTCCCCAGGTTTCCCAGTCCCTGATCCCGCCCACGCCACCCTTGCCATCCTCTTCTCGTCCCATGTTCTTACGGAGATTTTAAAAATTAAGAAAATCACAAGTTTGTGGAAACTTAACATTTTCGTCTCTTGCATGAAGTGTTTACTTAAGACGAGCTGCTAGTCAGCGTTCAGATCCCAAGCTGTTTCTAAAACAAGGTTCGTTCTTGTACCTGTCGCGTGGGGCGATCGCACGGAGTCATCGTCTTCTCAGGCTGTGGGTTAACAGCGAGCAGCCGTGCATTCGAGCCCCGCGACTCTGACGTCCACCCACACAGGCTCCACGCGTTTTCTGAAAAAACGAAGAAGTCGAAATACACGGAAAAGTTCTTCATAAATGTGACTTCTTGTCGGAATGAATGGGTTTTATCACCTGCAAAACCATAATTATAATCATAAAGAGCAAGTTACGGCAAAGGGACCATCCAGAGAGTCGGATGGGGCCTTCCCGCTGAAGGACCTCGGGGGGAATCTGAAGGGAGGGATCTGAGTGAGAAGGGGGGGAGCCCCAGGCCTGGAAACCGCGTGCCCGGCGGCCCCGTCTGGGTGGGAACTGTGGTGTGTGGCATCCACGCCGGCTGCTCAAGGAGCTAATTGTGGACTTTCAGGAGTTTTGCCAGCCGGTTGTTGAATGTAGCCCTTGCTGAGAAATAAATTCTGTAAACATCCAGTTAAATCAATTATGTTCGAAATGAAGGCAATCAATGACCGGTGCTCACTTCCCAATTATTTTTATATTTTATTATTATCCATTTTCTTGAGATTTTTCATGTCTGTCGTATTTGTGGAAACTGCTATGTTCTCGGTGGAGCACCCAGTGGTGTGCCAGCGGGTTAGAGCCAGCCGTGGTAGGAGTGTCTGCGCCCCCAGAACGGGCAAACCCTACCAGTCAAGGTCCGTTTAGAGTCTAGGTTTAGGATTACATTGATTATCTAGTTTAAGAAAATTACATTAAAAAATCTTAAAAATGCTGACCAAACTTCAAAGCACACATGGCTAGGGCAGCTACGTTGTGAGTGTCACAGAGATTGAGGCGACGTTGTCCTAATAATCAAAAACTCGCATCTGGATGAGCAAATAAGTCGCTCATAAGAGTCGACACAGAAGTGGATTTTCGAAAAGCACCGTAACGGTTTTTAACTTCTGTTTTCCGTGCTCACGAAATGCAGACACCCGCCCACGCTCGTGTGGTGCCGCCACACACCTGCCGCTGCTGTGAGGACCTCCCTGCTGATCGGACAGTCGTCGCGCGCTTTAGCCACGGCCTGGTTTTGTCGGATTGTTTTCAATTCGTCCAGTGATGGTCGAGCATAACCGTGGGCCAGTGACGGATGCAAGAGAGCGGCGGATATCAGAACACCTTCTGGGGCTATCGATGGGCCCAGTGAAGTGAAGCATGAGAAGGAACGGGGCATGTTGCATTATTAAAAAGTGTAAATTTTAAAATCCATTCGCACACACAGAGGGGAGATGGCGCTGACAGGAGCCAGGCTCCACAGAGGTTGTCCTAGGAACGTTGGAAAGCTGGAAAAGGCTGCAGGCGAGAACACACGCGTGTCTCGTGTTTGCTCTGAAACTGGTTTTGAGGCAACTGGAGATGGATTGGGAGGCAGCAAGGAGCGTGAGGAAGGCCAGTGTTAAGGTATTTGAGGATCCCAAAAAGCGATTGTGGACGCGAGGACGGGATGTGGCAGGAAAGGCTCAGCTGGATCAGTCAGACGGCGCAATGCTCGATGCTGTAGCCCACAGGCCCACATATTCCCCGGATTTACCAAAATAAAGGTTTATCCCCGACGGCATCACAGGGAAAGGCTGGCCAGGCCCTTCTCGCGTGGTGAGTCCAGCGTGAGGACTTCCACTTGGGGGCTGCGCTGACCTGTAGAATCTTCTCGTTCTTTCCATCATCCAGACTTGGGGGGCGGCAGGATGAGAGAGACGGAGAGACAGTGACAGAGGAGAGGGAGGAGGATATCAGTGGCTGGGAGGGGCTCGCGTGCCATTGTCCTGAGCCAGTCGCAGAGTCCCACAGACGCGAGGGGACAGAGAAGCCCGGCCTTCTCCGCCCAGCCTCGTCTCTGCGCTTGGCCTCACGTTCCGAACGTCTCACCCCCGGCCAGGTAAGAGACACACCAATAGGTGCTGACCGAACACACGAGCACGAACCTTTCACGTCCACGTGCTAGAACTCTCTGGAGCGACAGGAAGACAGGGCCGGAGAAGCTTACGGAACCGGCAGAGAACTCGGGTTCGGATTTGATTCCATTCGGCTCTGCTGTTCAACCCTAGGACGCTCAACGCACATTTTGTTTTTCCTTACGAGGGGCTCGTTCTGAGACTATGAAAGGGGCGATACCAGCTTTCCTCCTTAAGGAGCCTGCGTGGGGGGGGGGGAAACGTAAGGTGTAGCATCCTCACGGAAATCTCCAAAAGGGGCCTTTAGGGGAACTCCAGCCATGCTGGTGGGAGTGCATCCTGCGTTTCGAGTCACGGGGAGAGGTCGGGCTTTGATCTGGAAATATCCACCAAAAGGCGACAAGAGGAAAGCAGCAGGGAAAGCTGCTGCGGGGCTGCCCCGCCGGGAGGCCGTGCCGCGGGCTCTGCTCGCACAGTCTGTCTTCCCGGCTGCCGGCCCCTGGGGACGGCGGCGACACGGTGAGTGCGACTGGGAGGCCGTTCGCAGCTTCGCTGGCAGCAGATGAGGCCTCCCGAGTACCTCGTGGCCGCCGCAGCGTCCTCCCGGGTGCTGGGAGAGGGAGAGCGAATACCGAAACGAGGGTTTATCCCAGCATTTCTTCTCGTTCACGTGACGTTGAGCTGGCAGCTGGTCCTCGTTCGGTTAAAAAGGAAATAAAAACAGGATTTGGTTTTCAAAACCAGCAACGCACATCTCACTAGAGACTCCATCGCGCGCTTACCACGCGCAGCGCTTTGCGGAAAGACGGTAAATCTGGGATTTTCACGACTCTTACCTCCCACAGCAAACCCGCGTTTCCTCTCCTTCTCCACGCGTTTCCCACAAACGCGTCTCCAGGAATCCCCTTGCCCAGCGGCCTGGATCCTGCCATCACCCCCTCCCTGTGGCCGCCTCGAGTCTTGACTGTGGCCCAGTGGTCCTCCCCGCGGGTCTTTAACCGCGGGCCTCCCCTTTCACCCCTTCCTCGTCCTCACCGGACACGGCCTCCTACGGGGCACCACGTCCTGCTCCCGCGGCGGAGGCCATCAGAGGAGAGACCCCCACACCTGCCGGCCGCGCTGCCCGCGCCCCCCATCCTCCCCCCAGGCCTGGCGGCCCCCGGTGTCTGCCCGACTGGCCGCGGCCTCCCAGCTCCTGCCGCTGCATCCACCTTGGCGCCTCCTGGAGATGCCTATCACCCCCTCGTAAAGGACAAGCTTCTAGTCTCCTTTCAAGCCTCGTTTCGAGTGACTGGTGACCTCATAGGTTCCCCCAGGCTGACTTCCCTAACTCCCTGTCACCCACAGCCGCTTACACAGGCTTCGTTAGCCCAGCCTCAGTGCCAGGTGGCTCGGAGTGCGATGCCCGTCTGCCTGACTGCAATGCCAAGGGCCTGGACCCCTGGTTCCTACCCCCCGCGGGCATAACGAGTGTTTCACAGATGCTCGTAGCAGGAAGGACGATGTCTAAGGCTGAGGGCGTCTCCCTCCCAGTGTGGTCCACCCTCCCGGTGAGCCACCTCGCGATGTCACCGGTAACCCACGTGACACTCGTGCCCCCTTCCCCTCACCCCCACCCTTCTGTGGTGCACGCATTGGGGACAACAGTCTATTTCCCTGTTGGACCTAGAACTCAACTTTGAATTTGCTGAAAAGAATCAACGTATCAAAACCAGCAGGAGTGAAGGTGGCGTAGACGACTCCGTGAGAAAGATAAAAGCAGGGTTCGTACTGGACACTTCACAGAGCCTAAGACTCCTGTTACCCAGTTATACCCCCCGAGCCTCTCCTGCCTCCGGGGCCAATGCTGCTCACCCCTCCTCCTGCAGGGTCGCCCTCCACACCCCACGCACCCCAAGGAACCTGGAAGGCGCCCCGCCTTGGGTTAGACCTGGTCCCAGGTGATGTGCGTGGACTGGGGTCCTCCAGATGTGGGATTTAAAGGGCTAACCCTGGGACAGTCCGGGGCGCACTGAGACCGACGGCCACCGACTGGCTGCCTGAGCAGCAGACGCCAAGACGGGAATAAACATGCAAGAGTTTTATTAGGGGAAACACCTGCTGGGGGGAAATGGACTGGGAGCGGGACGTGGCTGGGGGAGCCCAGACAGCAAAGCCGCCAGCCGTCTGGGGAACGCATGGGCGCTCTGGGCTCAGAGATGCTCAAGGGGGGCTGGGAGAAGCGTGTGAGCCGGGAAGGGAGAAGCAGAGACGCAGACGTTACACGCAACGTCCCGGCGCCTTCCAGGGCGCTCGGCCTCCCAGCTCCCGACCTCCCCTCCAGCGAGGCGAGGGGACACCCTGGAGGCTCAGGCCCCACTGCGCCCTGCGCTGCTGCAGGCCGGGCCTCGGCCTCTGTCTGCTCTGAGGTCACTCAGGGCGGGATGATAGCCGATGCCCACCCCGCCCTTCACGTCAGAGGGAGAACGCCCACTGACCCTGGAGGAGTCAGCGGTCTTTTCCAGAAAACTCCCTCTCAGAGGTGGCGTTGGGTCCCCATCCAGCTTCGGGTCCCATCCAGCTTCGGGTCCATGCAGCTCAGGTCTCATCCAGCTTCGGGTCCCCGTCCACCCAGCTGCTGGGGCAGCCACACAGGTCGGCTGCGATCAGAAGCCCAAGAAAATCCGACCGGCGTGACCGTGATGCAGAATTCATTTCTTTTGAAGCGAGGCGAACTGAAGTCCGAGATTTCTTCCTTCTGCCCAGCGATGATTAAGCCTCTGTGTCCATCAGGCCAGACTCGCACCCAGCTGGGGGGCCGAAGTCGGGGCCACGACCCCGCTGTGCTGCTGCAGGGAATGGCCCGCCTGCCGGCAGCAGACTCCACGGCGCCTCGGGGCCTCAGCGAGGCTCTGTCCCGGGAAGGCTGCTGCTCGGCAGGGGACAGTTGGGTCAGACGTTCTGGTCACTAGTCACAAACTCGCGGCTACCGGTTGTCGACAGTGACGAGGCTCCCTCCCACACAAGATGCCCACGAGGCCAAATTCGACGACGTCCTTTCCCAGGTGAGTTTTAGCAACAGCAAACACAACACTTCTGCGTCGCGTTGACCTTCCTTTGTTCTTATTGGACAAACTCTTGGACGCCGTCTAGTCGGTCCAGGCTGCTGTAACAGAGGACCGTGGACGGGGTGGCTGACGAACCACGGGGTTTGCTTTCACAGTCGAGAGGCCAGGGCGTCCAAGCCCCGCTGTCTGGTGAAGCCCCGCTTTCTGGTTCGGAGACGGCCAAGTTCGGCCACGTCCCCTCATGGTGGAAGGGACAAGAGCTCCCCGAGGCCCCCCTTAGAAGGGCACTAAGCCCACCCCGAGGGCCCCGCCCTCCTGCCTTGATCACCTCCCAAAGGTCCCACATTCTAACGTCAGTTCATCGGGGAGCAAACTGTCAGCCTGTGAGTCTCGAGGGACACAGACATCACGTTCAGAAGAGACATCACCAAACATTCAAAGCTAAATACGCGACGGCAACAGGACATGGAGGCGCGAATCCACTTCACCTTCGCTCTGAGCCACCCTCAGTGACGGGTTCCGCTGCCTCCGTCAGGCAGAGCCCTTCTCCGTGCCCGTTGGCCCTAAGGACCTGTGAGAGAGCGCGGGGGCCACCTCGGTGGGCCGCTCGCTGCGTCGTCCCCCGGTTCGGTCGCTGCCGTCTGAAGCTTCCACGGCTTTAGCCAGCGAAGCCACGCTACACCCTCTAACTGGGTCTGTGGGCCTCCTTCCACCGAACGTGTCACCCATGCAGTCGGTGCTACGGGGACGGTTAGCAAAATATCTCCGAAGAGCCGAATGGAGGGCCGTTGACAAACGTCGAAGAGGCAGACGCGTCGGTTCTCTCTCCGGTTCGTTTCACCCGAAGTCGCTCTCGTCGGTGCTTGGCATCTGCACGGCAGACTCAGAGCAGATGCACGTTTTCCCTGTCAGCAGCTCAGTTTTTACGTTTTCTTAGCTCTTGGCAGACCTTGTCTCCGCTTCTCTGAGAAGTGCTAAATCCAGGGGTTGGCGACGCCCAAATATACGCTGAGAAGGCCAGAAGCGCATCGATTACAGACGAACCCCACTAGGTGCAGGGTCGTCTCAGTCGCGACAAAACCCAGTGAAGGGGGGGGAGACGCCGACCAACGGCATCGTCCCTTCCTGTGCGTGGTCCGGACCCTGGAAAGCAGGACTGATGGACTGGAAAGCTCTGTGGTCAAATGTGAGCAGGAGGCCGCTGAACTGCGCCAAGTTAGCCTCAGTTTTCTCCTCTGCAAACTGGGAATGATCTCAACTCTGTAAGGTTGAGCAGGGAAATGAAGTTCCTGCGCAGCCTCAGGTTCACACATAAAACGACTCTTCTGACGTGTACAGTGAACAAAGGCACGTTTGCAATTCCTCAGTTTGGCACCCGGTGTTTCTTCTCTTCTTCAGACACATCGTTTCCCCCTGCCCACGTGTGTCCCCGCACCAGCACCCGTTACATAACTTCCGTCACGGACGATGAGAAACGTGCCCTCCCCTGACGTGGAGAAGCATAAAGGACCTGAGCCGGCCTTCCCCAGTGTGCGCAGTGACGACCGCGTGAAAACCGATGTGTGGTCACGTGGCACCACGCCAGCTGGCAGTCCCCTTGGAGAAGAGTGTCTGCTGCTACCGCAGCTCAGACGAGCACACGTTTCGAACACCTGCTAGATGCGCAGACGAGCAGACGCCGTTCCCGACCGGTTCCGATCTGGCTGCAAGTAGCCTGCTTTCCTCTCTGTCCTCTAGAGTCGGGCCCTGAGCCACCCAGTGTGTGTTGTGTGTCCACCGAGTATAAACAAAATACCGGGTGGATGATCCAGAAATGCGGAAAGTCGGGGTCACAGTGAATGCAGAGGGATACCATGGACCAGGAGGCTGATACTCAGCAGGAGTTTACTGACCGCAGCTTTGGAGGCCGGAAATCCAAGGCCAAGGCTCCAGCGGGTGTGGTGTCTGACGCCTCCTGATTCGGAGACGGCTGCTTCTCGCTGTGTCCTCGCGTGGCGGATGGGCCGAGAGCTTCCTCCGAGGTCACGAGTCCCATTTGTGGGGCTTTACCCTCACGACCTAACTACCCCCCAAAGACCCCACCGCCAGCACCATCACCTGGGCTTCGGTTATCGAAGTGCGAGTTTGCGCAGAAAACGCACTGTTCATAACGCAGCAGTAGGTATGACACGATTCCAGTGACGAGGAAACGCCTAACCAAGTTCGTGAGATAAAACCAGGACACCAAAAGCTAAGAAACAACAGGGTTGCTCTACAAAATCATAATAGTGTGGGAGGTTAAATACGGGCAATGAATTACCAAGTGAGAATTTTAGGCAACGGGTGCAGATAACTCGTGTTACAGGTGAGTGGACTCGTGACGGGTGGTTCCATCAACGTTTACCTATAAAGTGTGTGCAAATTGTCATTTTCTGGTCCATACCCCGTGGCCACTCTCAGGATGTACACACCCAAGGCTATAGCGTATACATTCGATGTTCCAGTACCGTAAACGGCCTTTCACGAATGCAGGCAGGTCTGAACCTGCGTTCAAGCAAGAGAAAACCTGCTTCCACCTCGGAAAGCTTTTCTAAATTACCAGAGTGCAGATCCATGCTCACTGAAGATTCGCCTTGAAATTGCAGGCGCGATCAGCAGAAGGCTGATTCCACGTCAGGCTGTGTTCACCACTGTTCCAACCACGTTTTAAAAATCAGCTTTCTTTGCTAGATACGGAAACCGCACGCCACCTCGCACCCATGAGGACTGTCTGCACGTTGAACTTGGTGAGCATGAGCAGCACACTCCAGGTTTCCGACGAAGAGCACTCGAATGCAAAGAGCACATCATCCCCGCACAACAACGACACGAAACGAGGATTCATTTTACAGTTGGTCCAAGTGCGTTTACGTCCGTGCTTACCTGGGGACGGAGACTAACTTCGTTCACCTTAAAACAGAGTTAAATAAATAAGAACTCACTCCCTGCTGACTCCCAGGCAGAGCAGGGCTATGTTCGCATCAAAATAATCCATACGACATCACTTCTAACAAGTGTCTGAAATCCGTGTGGCCGGAGAATTGTAGCAAAGAGCAGCTTGGCCCGTTACTCGTTAGAGGGGCGTCCGCCTCCTCCGTGGCGCTGTCTTAGACGTCTTCAGGCCCTTGGTTTCTGGGGCTCGTGTTCTTTTCATTGATAAGCTCACTCGAGTCCTCGTGCATGTCAGTAGGATGCCGATCTTAAAATGCATCCAAGTTCAAGACAAAATCCTGCTCGGACTTCTGTTTCCAGTGGTTAATTCTCATGCTCTGGGTAGAGCCCCCTTACGCAGCGTCGGCATCGGGAGTTGTCAGCGCCTTTGTCAGGAGGATTCGGCTTCTAGGAAATGCTTGGGAAGGGGGTGTGATGCACGATGTGTAATAATTACAGGAAAAATATACATATGTTTAGAAACCTGTGCATGCGCGACTGTGTTTGGAGAGAAGAGCCTATCGGAGCACATCGTTTTAATTATGCTCCTATCACCCCGAGACCACGAAAGTGTACATTAAATTAATGGAATGGACGCCTTGGCTCCGCAGCGGTTATTAGCGGGGAGAGCTCCCAGTTTTCTTATTATGTACATCGCTGACTTTAATTGCATTAGGCTGAGCGGGGAGAGCTATTTTTAGGAAATATTTCATCCCCAAAACCATTTCTGCTGGCTGGCTGCCCACCGCAGCTCCAGGACGGAGGTTCCTCTCGCAGAACGGGAGCTTCTTACCCCCGTCAGTCATGCTGGAGCACGAGCCCCGCGTTGGAACGACCCAGAGTGACTCGGGCCCTCAAGACCGTCCGCTGAAGCTCAGGGCGGGAAGCCTGGGAGGCGGGGCGGGAGGCCTCCTCTGCTGACGCTCGGTGACAGGCGTGTGGACCGCGAGCCTGAGTGTGCACGTCGTGACGGACGTCAGCATGCAGGACGGGGAGACGCCCCGGGGTTCCTGCAGGCGAGGGAGACCGTGGCCCACTCGACGCCGAGCATGAAGGTTTTGTAACGTCAAACTGGC
This sequence comes from Cynopterus sphinx, assembly GCA_030015415.1. Classification (NCBI taxonomy): domain Eukaryota; kingdom Metazoa; phylum Chordata; class Mammalia; order Chiroptera; family Pteropodidae; genus Cynopterus; species Cynopterus sphinx. The sequence goes on from CM057383.1 coordinate 980,886, forward strand.
AGCGGAGGAGGCCTGCCCTCAGCCGCTCGTGCTGGCTGCCCACCGCCGTGTGCGTCCTCGTCGATGCCGCGGTGCCAGTGCCACGGTCTCGACCGCAGCCTGGGGTTGGCGGGCTGGGAGGGAACTGGAGGATGGCGCTCTGCGAGCCCGCCGCGGCACGTGTAGGTCCCCTGAGGACGAGGGACGCGCCTGTGGGGAGCAAAGTCTGGCAGAGTCTCTGGAATGCCCACCTGGAGTAGGCGACCGAGCGGGTGGCCTGCTGTAAAGACGTCTGTGCGCCCGCTCGAGCGTGGGCGGAGGCTCCCGAGGAGGGAAAACTAGGAACGACGCGGACATCTCCTGCTGCTCGCTCCCGGCTCTGGCCCCCACCGCGTCCGGGCCTGTCTCTCCATCCGAGCATCTGCCTCAGGGTCAGAGCCTTCCCCGTGGGCGTCCTTCCCGGCCGCCTTGTCTGCGGGCTCGCCCAGCCCCCGCCTGCCGCCTCGCCGTGTCTTCCTTGGCGCTTGGCCCCACCCGTCAGGATTTCACTAGCGCGTTCTGCGCGGGCTTATCCTTCTCAGGGGCCTCTGGCTCCGCGAAGGGGCGACTGCGTCTCGGCGTTGTTATTCGCAGGGCTCCCCGGGCCTCCATCAGCATGCACTCGCTGGGCGGATGAGTGAGCAGGGGATTTCAGAGGGAGATGAGAGCGGGGCGCGTGTCGGGGGAAGCAGCCCAGCCCCGACAGGTGCCTGCTGAGGCGGCTGAGGTATTCCGTGTTTCTAACCAGCGCCCCGGTTTCCCGTGGGCTTCCAGATTGATGATCTCATTTGATCCTATCGACATCCCTGAGCGAGAGAAGCAGAGAGTTTCATCGTTGTTGTGTGACCGCCCTGGTCATCCACGGGGGAGAGATGGGGCCCGGGCCCACAAGCCACGGCCCCATGACATGACCCGAGCTGCCTTCGCAAAGCGGACTTCGCCCCGAAATTCTTGGTAAGCGCCGGCGGTTCGCTCCCTCACAGCGACATCGACACCTGCACTGAACGGAGCCGCCGACGAACCTCCGCTGACAGCTCCGGCCTTGGAGGCGGTTTCCTCATTCCCTCCTCCCGTCGCCGCAGCTGAGGGCCGCGCCACTTCGCCGGGACAGGAAACGAGCCCGCACGTGCCCTGCCTCAGCGCGCGCCTGGTCGTCTGTGACCGTGAAGGAGTCGCTGGCACTTGCGTCAGCTGAAGGGGAGGCGATGTTCCTATGGAAGCGCTATCATTTCCTAGCGCTCCGGTCGCTCTCGAATCCGAACTGACCCGACTGGAGACGCCCGCATGAACCTGAAGGGGAATAGGGTGAGCCCGCACCTCAGGGCCTTCCGTGGGTCCTAACAGAGGGAAAGGCGCTCACCTGCCGCGGCGTGACCCGATGGCGCGTCCCCCTGCAGGAGGCGCCTGGGACGGCTGGGACTCGAGGGTGTGACTACGGGGCAGGAGGGACTGAGGAGGCAGACTTGCCACGGCTCCGTGTTTGGGTTCCTTAAAGGCTCCGACACGACTGGAAGGGGGACTGCTTTGGGGACCGACTGACATGAACCAGGAGATGGGAATTACCTGAAACACTCGCACGGGACGCTCAGGGACAACGCTCTTTCCTCTGCCCGCAGGAGGACCCCGACGAGCGTGGCCCGTGCCCGGGGACGCGGCCCGGCTTTGCGAAGGCCCCTCCCTTTCCCGGACTCCGAGACCGACGGGGACTCGCTTAACCCGGTCCAGCAGCAGCTGCGTGCGTTTTGCATAATTAATTATTTATGCCGAGGCAGACACGGTGATTAACATCCAGATGAGTATGACATTCAGATCCGAAATCCTTCGCATCGCAGCCATCCCTCAGGCAAGCGACTGTCAAAACCGCCCGCGCCGCTTGACGGAGCGGGGCCTGCCAAAGCCGCCCAGACATCTGCTCCGTGACAAAGGGAACAGATTCTCGGGCGCCGCGCGCACACGCCTGGCTCCCGTCGGCGGCGGGGAGGGCCGATTCCCACCTTTGCACCAGATCCCGCCCGTCTCGTCTGGTTCCAAGGACACCGCTCGGCCTCGCTCAGAGGGACAGGGTTTCGAAGGAAAAGTCGCGGTTCTCCGGGAGCCGGGCCCGCGAAGGCGGCCGGACAGGGGCCCCCGGCTCCCCCAGGTCTGTGGTGGGGAGCGTCGTGGACTGGCTTTGGCTCTGCCGGAGCCAGGGAGCCCGCGGCGCCTGGGGGGTGCTCGTAACCGCCACGTGGTCGCTCGACACCAAGTTACACCGACCCTCGTGGGGAGGGCGGAGTCCACCGCGTGGGCCAAAAGCTCAGGCTTGTCTGGACAGAGCGGAGAGTGTCACCCACCAGCGTCGCGACTGCACTGTGCACCTGGTGCGGAGCCTCGAGCAATGGTGACGGCTCCCCTGGGTCCGGCTGGAAGAAGGTCTCACCTTCTGCCCACAGTCGAGTGCCGAGAGGTCCCACGATTGCCCGGGGCTGGCGACCGTGACTAATGTGACTACACAAACCGGATCATCTATAATCCAGCTGCTTATTCCGAGGTCCACCAGGAAGTGTAGACCGAGAATTCAAAGTCCCGGATGACAGTTCTGCTTTCACCCCTAGACCCGTTCCGGTTAGGGGCCCGTCCCTTGGCCATGACCCACATCCACGTCCTCATCTGCGAAATGAGATTTTACAGGAAAGAAAACATGAGTCTGTGTTACTTACTTTATTTGTGCAAACCTCGGAAGCTCCTGGGATCGGGTCACAGCGTGGGACGACGGCCATGATGACAGCTCGCCACGGAGGCACATTTTACTTAAGGCGCGCCGACGTGGGTTTCACTCTCCGAAACGAGGTAGCCTCCGGGGGCCCACCTGGTCGGCGTGGAGGACGCGTTCACCGTCGGTCGCCTGATCCACGGCGAACTTGCCGGAGGGAGCTGCGAGGGGCGGGCCGAGGTCATGGAGGTGATGAGTGACGGAGCCAAGAGACGGATCCGCGGGCCAAGCAGGTTCTTTCCAGTCCTCCTTGCTACCGTGTCTCACTCGACACGTGTGTGCACGGACATGCGTGCGTGTGAGCACGTGCAACCTGCGTGTACAGGATGCGTGTGCACACGTGGGAGTACGTGTCTGCGTGCCCAGGCACCTCCTTCCCCGCCGTGCTTCGGGACGGCCTGCAGGTGAGCGCCTTGAAGGTCGCCTGCCACCGGGGACACCGCGGGCACCGCAACGCCGGCCTGAGTGGGACGCGGTGCTCCTGGCTTTCAGCCGCATAAACCCGGCTCACCGCGGCCCCGTGATGCACACCGCCTGGCCTCTGCGTCCCAGAGACAAAACTGGTCCCCGCCCAGCTCGGCCCAGCCGGGCGGCCAGCGCCGTCAGAGCCTGGTCGTCTCCCAGGCCGGCGGCCCTGCTCCCTCAGCGTTCGCCCTGTCGGTTTCGGTCCCTTACGTCGTTGCTCCAGGTGCCGGGCGATGGCTCCCGGAGGCTCCTGCTCCCGAATCCATCTCATCGTGTGTCCTTTTCTGAATGGATCGCCGTGGCTCGGGACGCTGTGTGCCAATCAGCTCGGGACACGCCGGGCTTCCCCTCTGCAGGGTGCGTTTCCAGCAGCCGCCACGGGGACGTGAGGGCTGTACCAGGAGGGGCACAGATGAGGGGCCTTGTCCACAGAGAGACAAACAGGTGAGCTGCAGGTTTTCCAAAGCAGCAGGAACGCCTGGCTTAGACTGAGCAGAGCTGTGTGTATCGTGCGCACTGTTTGTTGTTTAATAACACGCGGGACCAGCTGCTCCGCGCTTCTTTGCACAGATACCGCCATGACAGCTGCTGCTCGGCCATTCGTGGGAGCCCACGAGGCCCCCGGCTCCCTCGGCCCAGCATGTCCCACGGGGAACGTGGTCAGCGAGACGAAGGCCAAGCACGCACATAGGTCTTTTCCTGTCGGAGGGAGTGGACGTATCGTTCCAGGGAATCCGGGCCTGGGTGGGACAGAGGGGCTTCGAAGTCCCAGAAGTGAAATAACCACGCTCTGCTGGACTTCAGGGGCAGGAGAGGGGAAGAGGGCGTATGATCCGCTTCCCAGACACCGCCCTGCTGCCCAGGACTCAGAGGCCCAGAGCAGCTGCGGCCGCCCGGTGCCAGCTCGCTCTCAGGCCATCACAGGCCATCGCCCCGGGGCCGGGCGGGGACGCGCTTCGCAGGGTGCCTGGGAGCGCAGAGATGCTGGCGAGGTTTTCGCTCAGGAATCCTTCCCCTGTCATGTCCGGGAAATCCCCGCTGGACTCAGAAGCCTAACCACCCCACACCACCCTCTTCACGAGCACCTGCCACCGGGCCTTGCCCAAGGGCTTGAGGGAAAGGAATCCTCCTCCTACTCAGTGCTCCCTCCTCGTTCCCATCGCAGAGTAAAAAACTCCATTTTAAAATTTGTTTTACCTTTTCCAGCTTTCTTGGGGCCCACTTGACAATAAGAATGGACTATTCCGGGTGCAGAATGTGGTCATCGGATACACGCGTACACTGTGAAGCAGCAACACGGGGAGGCTAACAATGCACCCCGCACCTCGTCTGCCGTCATTTGCGTGGGAGCCGTGGACCCTCGGCGTCTACCCTCTTAGCAAGGACCCACGCAGCACTCACCGCAGCTGCCGTGCGGCGCATTAGAGCGCCGGGGCCTGCCCACCCCGCACGACCGAGACCGTCTACCCTTTGCCGCCGCGGCCCACCTTTTTGTCCCCCTGGCCCCGGCAGCCCTCAGCTCTCCGCGTGTATGAGCTCGACGGGCTCAGATTCCACCTGTGAGTGAGATGACGCAGAAGCTCTCCCTGCGCCGCCTCGTCTCCCTCATCACGACACCCGCCAGCTCTACCCCTGTGTCGCCAGGGCAGGACGCTCTTCATCTCTAAGGACGAAGAACAGCGCCTCGTCCAGGACACGCTCACACGGAATCACTGTGGTCATCCATCGGAGTCGCTGCGCCGTCCTCCTGTCCGGCTCTTGTGAGGACGTCGAGGGCGGCCATCTCGTGGAGACGCTCGTTTCGCTTCCTTTCGATTCACGCCCAGGAGCGGGGTTGCTGGGTCAGACCTCAGTTCTAGCGTCATTTTAATTTTATGTTTGAGAAACGTCACGCTGTTCGCCTTAGCAGCTGCGCGACGCTACATCCCAGCAGCAAGGTGCCTGCATCCCCACTCCACATGCTCCCCGACACTTGTCACCTTCGTCCCTTTGGGATCACCCCTCCAGCAGGGCTGGAATGCTAGCCCGCCGTGGTGTGAGGCGTGTTTCCCCGCCCCTCGTCCTGTCCCCCTCGGCCATTCGTACGTCTCTCTGGAGAAATGTCTATTCGGGTTCTTCATTCATTTTTTAATCGGGTATTTGGGGGTTTTGCTCTTAAATCGTATGAGCTCCTTGTAAGTCCTGAGTATGACCCTCTTACCGGGTGCGTGGCTGGCCACGGAGAGTCTCCCCCGGCCCGCAGGCGCCTCTGCTCTGCTGGCTGCTCCCTGCAGGGCGGAAGCTTCGGGCAGCAGGAGCAGCTAAACGCCAATTCCTCGGTTCGCTTGTTCGAAATTCCCTTCGTCACTGCAGGTCTTCACGGACTCGGCGACACGTGCCCCCGCCTCGCGTGTTGTCACGTTTTCTCAGTGGCTGCCGCATTTCGCCCTTTCACGTCATTATGAGTGGATTGTTTCCTGAATTCCTTTTGAGGTATTCCTGCCCGAGAAGCAGAAAGACTCCCCCAGGCCTCGCAGCGCGCGAGTGGAGGTGGGCGACGCGGAGCCTGGCACACGGCAGCACGGGCACCACATGTCAGCGCTTCGGAGAGTGGCCGAGGGCGCCCTCTCAGCGGTGTTCGCCAGGTGGGCTCCTCCCTCGGGGCTGGCTCCCTCCTGGGGATGCGTTTTGTGGGAAAACGTCAGCCAGCGCCCCACCTCCAGCACGGCGCGTCGGGTTCCGTGGAGGGTCCGACGAAGCGAGGCCAGCTCCGCCTGAGGGAGGAGACGCTTCAACCGCGAGGACCCGCCGACACGGGGCGCAGAGATGAAAACGCGGGGCGGGGATGGGTCCCCAACGGGCAGTGCGCGGGCTGCTTCCCGAAGGGGCACGGAGGGGGGGCTTCCCAGCTGACGTCGGAGGGACGCTCCGGGGAGGGGGAGGTTCGCCCCGACGCCACCTCTTCCCGAATCAAGTCGCAGCAGAAACGGAGCGAGCGCCTTCTCCTGCCGTCCCCGCGCGGGAAACGCTGCCGCGAGGAGGCGTCCCCTTGTCAAAAACCCTCCTCCCTTCCTCCGCCACATCCGTTTGGCCCTGAATCTCCGAGACTCCTCGATCCCGCGTCCTTGTCCTGAAACCCTCTGTCCCACGCGGGCCCCGGTCCCCGTGGTTTTCGTCCTTTGACCCTCGCATCGCCCCACTCCGTTTGTTCAGGGGGTGACCACCACGATTTCCCCCCGAAGAGCAACTGTGAGCCCTTGCTCACGGCCACATTACAGTGACTGCTGCTTTGTCACCCTTTCCCCCTGTCCCTCAGGGTCCGAATCACAGACACGTTCATTCCAGTCATACCTCAGCTGCTTCCTGTCCCCTGAGTGTCACGCTTGCCCCGACCTCCACGGAGTCTCACCCCGGGAATGTCGGGCCCCTCCCTGGGCCTCAGCAGGGAGGAACGCCAACCCTCCCGTCTCTTCAAGCACAAACAGAAGGTCCTTCACCCTCTAGCTCTGCCCTCGGTGTCGCCTCCTCCAGAGCTCCTCGGCCTGTCCCTCCGCAGGCACAGGTCGGTGTCCCTGCTCTGGGCCGCTCGGGCTGCCTGTGCCTGGTTCCGTCACTCCTCCGGTCGTGCGAAGTCGTCTGCATGTATCCGCCTTGTCCTTAGACACGAAGCGTTTGTTGTTGTTGTCAGCGCCTTTGTTTTTGTCCTGCTTTGTGTTTAGGTGACAAATTGTGCGTTCTGTACCTGGGCACGTTTAAAGTATCGCGATTTATTTCTGATTTCTACCTCTACAGTCCCCGTGCACAGCCCAGCACAGGGTGTCCGCACACGCTTGTCGGAAGGGAAGGAATATGTCTGTGCGACCGCTGAAAGGGGAGACAATGTCATTTGCCGAATGTGAGAGGCCTCGGCGAGGAAAAGGAGGGGACAGACGGACGGCCCGGTCAAGCGATCGCACGTCAAGACGCCTGGATGTCCTTGGTGATGCTAAGCAATGACCTGTCCTCACCTGACCGATTCCTCTGTGAAGCTGTGATCACCCAAGAAAAACGGAATCACGTCCCTCCTCAGTTCCCAGCCGAGAATAAAGCTGCTCGTCTTCTCCATTGCTGACCCGTGCTGAGCGCTCCCCCACCCCGCACACCTCACAGCCCCTCTGAGAGCCTCAGCCTCCGCCAGGAGCCCCAGCTGCGCCAGCCCTGAGCCCCGGGGGCGTCTAATGGAGGCGAGGAAGGGCAGGTGTGGACGACAGAACCGTCCTCTGTCCCCCTCCATCCCGTGAAGAGTCTTCTCCCGAGACCAACCGTCTAACGCCTTGGGGCAAAGCAGCACCATTTCCAACATCACCCCGTGAAGGGAGAATGTCCCCTGCACGAAATCTGTTCCTTGGAGGGAACTAACCCAACGGCCACTCCCTAGGGAAACATGACATCCGTAGTGTGTTTTAATATCGGTTTGACGGGATCTGAGGTGTGAGCGGGCCTGGTGCCACGTCACTCGCAGCACCATTCCGCTGTCTGTCCATCCACCCGTCCGTCCGCCCACTCACACGGACAGGACGGGCAGGAACCCGGTGTCTGTCGCTGGTTCATAAATCAGCGTCTGCTCTCAGCGGCAGCTGAATACGAATGTGATTAAAGCTGACGCCCGCCCACTTCTCATCTATCAGCTTTCAGAACGGGACGCCCTGGCAGCTGTCCTATGGTAATGCGCTTTGGGTTTAACCCCCCGAGTGCCGACGCAGCAGACAAAGCCGCTTCGCAGAGAGATGGGAGACGCACGGAACGTGATGTGTCTCTAGGGTCACAGACAGCGTTTCTCCAGCACGTCAGGCGGAGAAGGATGGGGAGAGAGGTGGGACTGGCGCTGGAAACGGAAGGAAGGCTCCGAATCGCTGCGTTTTTGCCCCGAGAGAGCACGTAGCCCATCCTTCTCAGAAATTCGCGTCCCGTGACTCGCTTGGGGCCTGCAGTGGGACCCGAGCGACAGTCAGCGTCCCCAAGAAGCCCCAGGCAGGGAAGCGATGCAGTCCAGCTGGTCGCTGCTTCCCGAGCTCGGTACCCTGCGGCCTCCCCGAATCCCTCATCCGATTTCCCCGGGAGGGGGTCCTCGGACTGCAGCGTCGTCAGTCGACTTGCATGGCTGCCCACGCCTGGGAAACACCAAAAACTGAAGCCCAGAGGAAAAGGACGCGGCCAGAGGAGAGACTTGAACGCGGATTCCCGAGGGAGGGCTTCGCCGCCAAACCTGCCGCAACAGAGACGGGAGGGTCGGCACGGGGGCTGGGGCACAAGCCGGAGCGTAAAGGTTCCAGAGAATCGAGCTGCTGACGACGAAGGGTCCGGAAAAACGTCCCAGAAAGGAGACGTCATCCAGCCATGCCACCAGGCGAACCGGAGGAAGCAAAGCGCCGGCGATGACAACGATGACGGCGAGGACGACGACGGCGATGATGACGACGGCGAGGACGACGACGGCGAGGACGACGACGGCACACCTGCGCTGACAAGCCGGTGGGAGCGGAGAAAGCCAGTCCCAAGGCCGTCCCCGACGGCAGGGGAGCTGCACGGTGGCCCCGCTTCCCCAGCCTCGAAGACCCCCCACCGGCCTTCCGAGCATCCCCCAGCGCCCACGCGCGTGTCTGCACCGGCGGCGGCACGGACGGAGCGCCAGCCTCCTGCCGGGCGCGCTCAGCGAGGAGGGGGTGTGAACGCCCGCCCGCTCTCCCTGTCACAGGGGGACCGGTCGTCAGGTTCCGTCTTCCCCAAACGTGGGTCTCCAGCTCCGAGGCTGTGGGGACGCTCCTAAACGTTCATTTCCGACGTCTGGGGTGAGGCAGGAGCAAGTAAACTAAGAAAGGATTCCTTCCGCCTCTATTTCCTTTTGAGGGACAGGAAAACACTTTTATTCTTTACCTTAAAAAGTATAAAAAATTTAAAATCACAATTCTTAAAAAGGTGGGAAGCGGTAGAAACAACAACCCACCCTGCAGAACACCTGACGTTGCAAGGGCAACGTCCTTAGGGCGACCTGCGAGTGTTTTGGGCCCACGTTGTGGGTTAAGAAAACAAAACACGTGTGACAGGCTGGCTACGTTGTGATCTCTGAGCGAAGGCTTTCGGTCCACACTGGCAAGGTGAATCTCCCTAAGTTATACACACACGTCCCCGGCCCGAAAGTGTTCAGAGCCTGGGAAATTCTGGCAGTCAAGGGGTAACTGGCTTTGCGCACGGCAGAGATCTGTAAAATGCTGTTTTATTTGCACGAGAGAGAACTTGCGAGCACACAAACATGTAGATGATAAATATTATTATGAGGATATTACGTGTGTAAAGTTAGAACGTCACTCACAGACGTGGGGTGAGAGAAACAGTAAACGGGCTCCTTTTAGTTTAAATAAATTGAAGCTAAATTTTTTTAAAACGTGGTTTGTGGAAATGCGGAGCGGCTCATGTTGTTAAGCGGGGAACGTATAGGAGTGCAAAAGCATAGCCCGGCACACTCAAACGCCCCAGAAGAATAAAACCTGAAAAAATGTGCGTTTCCTCCCGACCACATGCAGAAAACAAGACCTGTATCCGAGGACGCGTGTGCGAGGACCCAGCACGGCGCTCGCGGGCGTTTCTGTGTGATTAACTGTGGTCAGTGATGACCGCACTAAGCACCGTAATTAACAGGTGCCGCGGAAGGCTGGAACTGTGCATTTTTTCCTTTTTTTACATAAACATCAAATGTCGGTTTGAGAAACAGAAATGTAATTGGTTTCACTTTTAAGAATCACTGTGGGGTGAACAGTCTGTGTCCATCCATGGCCCCGTCCCTCTTCTGGCTGGCGTCTCTGCACACTGGAGGGGGCCTGTGTCTCCCGCCCTCACCCTCTGTCCTCGGGCACTCGAAGGGTTAACGCCAGCCCAGCCCCCCACTCAGCCGAGCTGTGATCCTCTCCTGGCAAGTCTGTCCCCAGCCAATCCCCAGACACAAAGGCGGAATCACAGGCCTGGGGGCGGGGCGCAAGCAGCGTGGCTTTTCCCTGCTTTTCCGCAGGAGAATGAGAGGAGGAAGCAGAATGTCCTTTTCAAAAAATGAACGCCAAGTGCTAGGCTCCGCCTCGGACCCCCACCCCACCCCACCCCACCCCCAGGTAGCCGGCCTGATGAGTGGGGGGAGGCACCAGCGCTTCTCACTGTCCCCTGTGGGGTGCTCTCCACGGGCTGCACCAAAGCCGATAAAGCCACAGAGGAGCTGCCTGGCCGCTCCTGCTGGCAGGGGATGTGGAACGACACCCACCAGGCACCTTCCTCTCCCGCTCAGCGGGCCCGGCTCGAAGGGCCTTCCGTCCGCACGTCGCAGCCGCCAACCGGTCCACAGTTAAACCGGGCGTCGGGTGCAGATCTGCTGGTGGGGGACTCGGGCAGTTAGCGGCTGGTCTCTCTGCCTCCCCCCTCCCTCCCTCCCTCCCTCCCTCCCTCCCTCCCTCTCTCTGACCTGGTTAGAGTCTCCAGGAGCCCCTCCCCCAGGCCCTGGGCTGTGCATCCGAGTCTCATTGGGTTTGTTTATATTTTCAGCTTTGTGAGCAAAAAATTGGGATCTGGGAGAGGAGCTCACCTCCAAGCTTCTGCAGAAAGAAGGATTTAAATTCCTGTTCACAGCAGAGCTGACGGTAATTGGGGAAAATTCTCCTGCCTGAGGCACACGGCGTCAATTAATTGGGTTTTTTGAAATGTTAATAGAGAAAAAAAAATTTTTTTTTACCTTTATGGGATCTTTTCTGGGAAGTGATTCAAGAAAATTGCTGGGCTATTAACCAAGCTCATTCTGGGGCCACAGGGGCCCCGAGAGCTGAGTGGGTTTGGGGCTGACTGAAGAGCAATCACGTCGGGAAAGGCCCCCATTTGACTAAAAGGCTACCTCAGCCCTGGCCCACACCCCTGTGCGCGAGTGTGTGTGAGGGGGGGGCGTGCAGAGAGGAGAGGCAGACCAGAGACTGGGGGACGGGGAGAGAGGAGGAGGTGGGAACGGGGCTGGGACACTGGTGTTTGGAAACGAGGGGCACAGTCCCGGGGGTTTTGTAAATCTGGCCAACGCCAGAGCAACTCCTCTTTGTAAACTTGAAAATGTGTAAAATGGAAAGATTTTGCAGCAAAAATATGTCCAGAGGAACTGACTCTCTCTGACTTAGGGAAAACGGAAGGAAAGAAGTGAGGAGTAGGTGAGGATCTGTGAGTATTTCACCCAAAGAAGCAAGACAGAGTGAGAGGGACGGAGTAGAGGCTGCAGGTGGCTGAAGGGCACGTGGAAGCTTCAGATGGCGACAGGTACAGAGGCACCTGGGCCGCGGGCCGTGTGGCCCAGCCACGGTCCCCGAGGGCGCAGGCCGGGGGACGGGGCGGCCTGACGCCCTCCGCCTCCGGCCCCCGAGTCACAGAGCTCGGCTCTCCGACGGCCACCCGTGAAAGCCGACCGCGTGAAGCCACGGAGGAGGCAGCTCGGTGCTGAAAGGTTTTTAAAAGCAAAAGACGACGAACCGCCCCACCGCGCTGGCCCAGGGCAGCCGCGTGCACACGGGCACCGGGCGGGGAAGCAGCTGCGCGGCGGGCGGTGTGCGGAGGCCGAGCAGGTCCCTCCTGCCTCCCGCTGCCCCGTCGAGCTCTCGAGGGGGGAAAGCGGCTGCGTAAGGGGCCGGTCCCCGTCTCTTCGTTCTGGCCGGTCCCCGGCTCACGGAGGGAGGGAGCCTGGCGCCGCCTGCATTCGGGACGCGGACGATCCGCAAACGTCGGCTCGTGCGGCTGGCGGGCTGAACGCGCCCTTTCCACTCCTTTTCTCTCCGAAACGCTGCACCACGTCACTTCCTTCGGGTCCTCTTCCTTCCAGAGTCTCTGAAAGTCGCTTCTCGTGGGCACAGGGGACACGTGCAGGCCTCGCCCCGTGGAGGAGCGCTACGGGGACACGGGGCACTTGAAAGGGCGTCCCCTCACGGGACCCCCGTCGGCACGGCTGGCCACTGAGGAGAGGCCGTGACTCCCCACGCGGAGGCAGCCTCTGGCCGGCAAGGAGGGGCACAGGCCCTGTCCGTTGCGCGGGTCGGTGTGGTTGGAAGCGTTTGCAGGGCCTGGGAGGGGTGACAAAGGTCTTGGGCGGGCAAGTCATCGCGGCCCCCGAGTGTCAGTCGTCATGGGAGGGGAGGACGCTGGCAAGCAGGCTCGCCACGGCCCGAGCGAGCTGTGATCACGCACGCGTGTGCTGGCGGGGCGGCCACGGGGCACAGAACCCAGGTCTGGCTACGGACCGAGCACCCCCGAGACAGCGACCGTGAGCGACGCCGAGAGCCAGTCGTGGCGTGAAATCAGCTCCCGACACGCGTGTGGGCAGAGGCGGTTCTCGCCAGAGGCGGTGACGAGGGCCATCCCCACCCTCGTCCGGGCTTCGAAGACCCGTCCGTGCGTCGCCCCCACCCCAGGGCGAGCTCTACTGCTTCGGCGATGCTGCTTTCCAGGTGAGAAGACCAAGGCCCATGGTGCGAGGTCCTTTGCCCACGTCACACGGGAGCAGGTGGGACCACTGCGAAGCGGGAGGCGCGGCGAGGGGGTCTCGCTCGCGTCCTCCAACCCCTGCTGCGCGCCTGGGGCAGCCGGTGAGTGGCAGGAGGCTCCCCGCCTGGTGGAATCCGCACAGCCAGCTCTTGCTAACTTGCGGGCAGAGGCGACGGGAGAGGTTCACGGAGGCGACGCGTGTCAGCGCAGTCGCCCGGAGAAGGCCCGCGGGGGCGGATCGCGCCCCGAGGCCAGCCGTGGATGACGCTCCCGGGCAGTGTGCCGGGCCACAAGGCGGCCCCCCTGCTGTCGGGCCTGATCGCGCCAGACACGTCTGCGGCAACGCTGCCCCGAGGCGTCTGGGACTGACTGCGCGACGACGACAGTGACACGCAGGCGACCGACTGAGCAGAGCCAGCCCACACCCGCCCTCCCAGACGCAGAGCCTCGGGAGAACGCGCTCAGCACGCACGGGCCGTCCAGACAGGCTCAGGCTGCGAACCGAGATGTCGCTTCGTCGCGGGGGAAGTGGCACGTCCCCTGAGGTCACGGAACGGAGACGGCGGAAGGGACCGGAGCGGCACTGCGGCCAGCCCCGCCCGTTCGTCGTGGCTTGTCCACCGCCTCACCTCCGCGCACGCAAATGACCCTGGAGCCCCCGGAACAAGCCGGGTGACGCGCGTGTGACACAGACGAAAGGGAGAAACGACGGCTGTCTCTCCGGGGCCGCAGCTGTGTGCTGGCGCAGGCGGGGACCTTGTTGTCGTTTCTCATTTTTAATCCTCGGAAACCCCTGCGAGGGCACCGCTCCGTTCGTCGGACGGAAACTGAGGTCCGGGGGAGTCACTCAACGGACCAAGTCCCCAGCCCACGGCGGCCGCGGCGCGCCCAGGGCCAAAGCCACCCGCGTTCCTTGGGCCGTGCCGCCTTCTCTCTGGACGACGAGCACGGGTGTCGCCCTCTCCACCAGGAGGTGGTGCCCAGATGAGACCCGGGGGTGGGGGGCAGCCGACGTGCAGCCTCAGGGAGGACGAGACGTGAGCTTCCGCCCGTGCAGCCCAGACGAGGCCGACCTGCGACCTGCACCCTCGCTGATCTGGGTTCCAGCCCTCGGTGCGCCCTGCGTCCCTGCGCCCCGCCACGCCCCGTGATGGCATCTGCTGCGTCGTCGCTGTCTCTACGTAGGACGGGACGCTTCTTCGTCACTGACACCCCGGGAGGGCTGCGCTTCGCATCCTACATCCCTCACCCGGTCTCTGGGAGAGCCTTGGAGACAGAAACAAAGCTTTCCTTATTCATCCCTTCATTTACTTACTTACTTACTTATTTAATTTTTATTTTTTATTTTTTTGGCCTCACAAGGGTCACATCTGCCTTCAGCGTATCTTCAAAGGCTAATCGCATGGCAATTGTTCCGCCAATGTCTCGGCTCGCCGGCGACATCACATCACAAAACGCGAACGGGACAACCCGCGTCCCACAGCCGCCCCTGAGCGTCGAGGTGCTGAAAGGCTCGTCAGCAGCCTCGGCACCGCACTCGGCTGTGGCACGGGATTAAAAAAAAAAGGGCCGCAGGACTGTAGCGGCACAGAGGCCCTTCGAAGCCTCTAGTCCAATTACCCTGCGGTCACGAGTGAGAAAATCGGGGGCCCTAAAGGGAAGAGGTCGGCCTGCAGTCCCTGGTTGACCACATTTCTGTGCGACTGCGGGTAGAAAGCGTACCAGCTGAGGCCCCTCTTCCTCGCTGGCTGGTGGAGGTGAATGCCACCCCCAGGGGGCCCGTGGGTACTAAGGGCCCCGTGTCTGTCTCACTGAGCCCCGTGTCCCCAGCCCCCAGCTCGGCACCTGATCCGCGGTGCGGGCTGCTACGCGCAGGTGGGTGAAGCACAGGCGTGAGAGCCTCGACCCCTCCTGGAAATGACTCCTCTGAAGTCACAGGGTGAGTCGTCGAACCGAGACCAGAATCCGAAACTGATGAGTTAGGACAGAGGAGGGCAGGCCGGGGACAGGCCGGGGGCGCACAGCTGGGAGACACCTGCTCCCCTTGGCCTGGGGCCACCTGACGACCACCTGATTACCCGAGATGAGAGAAATACCCGCATCAGACGTTCCCGTTCCCGAGTCCAGCCATCACGGGGGGGAGGGGAAACCTGTGGGCACGCCTGGCCCGCCCCCGGCGAGTTCGCCCCAGGTGCCCACCCTGTGGGTCACGGTGTGTCTGTCCAGGGACGCGCTTCTCACGGGTGAATAAGAAAGCGACGCCCCCTGAGAAGTTCGAGGTGCCACGTGGGCTCTTCCACACTCAGGTTCACCCCCCGGCGACAGGCGGCCACGTGGCACGCTCGTTTCCAGCTCCTGTGCGATGCCGTCCTCGGCTTGGCTGTCGAGGCCTGTGGCTCTGCCTCCAGGAGTCGGGGACGGAAAATAGGGACAGCGGAATCATAAAGCCGCAGTAAGATGCTGAGACCAGGAAATGGCGCATCTCGTCCTCGTGGGACAGGAGCTGCACACACACGTGGCTGTCAGCCCTGCCTGCCTGAAGGAGAGGGACGGGGGAACCTGTCGGAGCCAGAATCAGCCGGTCCAGGTGGGCAGGGGCCGATGCGTTTCAGACACGGGGACACGGGGTGTGCAGAGAGCGCCTGCTCCGCGTGCGGGGGACGATGGGGCGCATGAGAAGCCCTCCCGCGCCCCTTCGCACGGGCCCAGGGACCCCGAGGGGAGCTCGGCCGTTCCGCAGTCGGGCAGGGGTGGCCACGACAGGATCGCCGCTCTGTCGCCGCCTCCATGAACCCTGGGCGTGGTGAGCTGAGGGGACACTGGCGGGGATAGAGAAGCAAAGGCGGCCCGGGCTGGCGGGGTCACAGAACCATCGGCCGCCAAGACTCCTCCTCCGGTCGGCCGGCGTCCGTGCGCGGTTTCACGAACGTTCCACTCGAATTCCTGACACGGGGAAATCCAGCAAGACCCGTACCAAGCACGTCCGTGAAGCTACCTCAGAGCCGCAGGCCCCCCGGGGGTAAATAAACAAACGAATAAATAATAAGTAGGGAGCGGGAGCCCTGCCTTCAGCAGGCGCCGACCCTGGAGAGCTGATAAGACGGGACATTGGCGACGCGGCGGACGTCCTGGGAGTGACGCAAAGGCCCGCTGGCGGCCACTGCTGTGTTTCTTTCATGAGGGAAGAGGAATTGTGACTCCAGCGAGACACCTGGCGGACTCCGCCGACCTGGGCGACAGGTGAGAGCACTGGGACCTGGGACAGTGACCGCTTCGTGCCTCTGGCCGTCTTCCTCACATCGGTGTGGACCAGCGGAGCCTCGCTTTGTGCATCGGCATCTTAAGCTGTCACCACCACCCCTCCCTGACTGTCCGATGCTCAGATTGTCCCATAAGTGTCCAGTGGTGTCACCTGTGCCTTTCGACGGGTGACCTTGTGCTCTGAGCTCGTCCTCGCTTTCCGGCACAAGAAGTTTTTGAAAGGTCCCTAGTGGGGACATCGCCTCCCCTGTTTCCACGCCGAGTGAAGGCGAGCTTGCAGCCAGGCTAGGGGCATTTGAGAATTTACCCACGAGAACGCGTTCCGAATCCTAGCCAGTGTCGTGTGGCTGGGGCCTCAGCCCGGGGCCCCTAGACGTTCGTTTTCAGATCAGACACGCGGGGCTGGAAAACGGAACTGCTCGTCCGAGGCCCAGAAGGACCCGTTTTATAAAACCCCTGGAGACGGGCCAGAAGAGCCGTCGGACAGACCGCAGTGTGAGTGGAAACGGGGCCGGTCCCTCCTTTCTCCGTGGAGGCTGGAGCTTGGGCTCCCATGTCCGACACGCACTCCTGACTCGCCAGACAGCCCGCACCCGCAGACGCCCGTTAGTCCTTTTCCCCTGACGCGGTGCGTTCCGCTCCCGCACGCACACACTTCTCACCCGTAAACTGTGATATGCAGAGGCTGCAACGGTCACACACGGAGAATAAATGCTTCCCATCATTCCCTCATTTAGCACTTCTTGCGGGGTTTGAATGGATCTTAAGGAGCATCTTTGAAGGAGCCTCTAGTTCCCCCACAAGGCTTCAGAACCCTCAGGGTGCTATCCCTCTGTGGCCCACGCCACCGAAAGGGTCCACGCCACCGAATCCAAGGGGCTGCCCTACTGACGTCGGCTTTGGTCATTGCAGGGGTCCCCGGCCATCAAGCAAAAAGGACGTTAAGGGTATCCCCACACCCAGCACTTGCATATTGAAAATTGCTGTATTTGAGGGAATCTTTAAAGAAAATTTATTCCAAAGGAAGAGATTTGATGTAGTAGAAAAGGACCAAAATGCAGGGGAGGGCGTTCCAAGTGACCTGTGAGAAACACGGACTGAACGACACTGTCCAGGCAGACCGGTGCCCTCCATGTAGCGGGGGTGGGGGGAAGCAAGGTGGAAAACGCTTCCAGAATTCCTCTAATGTTGGGCAGCTGAGCAGCGAACATCGCTGCAGAAATCAAGAAGATATCAGAGTTTCTGTTCACCCACTAGACCAGGGGTCCCCAACCCCTGGGCTGTGAACCGGTACCGGTCCTGGCCCTGTTAGGAACCAGGCCGCACAGCAGGTGAGCGCTGAGCGGGGAGCAAAGCTCCACCTGTACCTGCAGCCGCTCCCAGCGCCAGCACCCCCGCCTCGGCTCCGCCTCAGGTCATCGGGCGTTAGATGCCCCTGCCGTCCTTACCCTGGCTCCCCAGGCCGCACGGTGCTGGGGGCAGAGGGGCCTGCTTCAGCGGCGGCAGCCGTTTCTACGCGGTGAGATTTCACCCAGATACGGGTGAGGCGGCCTGCGAGTGAGGCCGCAGGCCTGAGGAAAGACCTCGATACCCCACAGCTGGGGATTGCATAAACCAGTGATCACCCGAGGATGGATTTCAGGCCCAGAGCACAGCAGATCTGCAGTCTACCGAACCCGGAGTGTAATACCCCAAGGAGCAGTCGTTACTGCGGATTCTTGGGTTCAACGATGTTTTCTTCCGGTGAACTGAAAGCCAAGTCAGGCTTGCACGGAACGTGCGCAGAACAGTGGTTTCTAAGAATTTCGTCCTGGCCAGCCCGGAAACTCACACACGCGCACACACGTTTCGCTGAGCCCGGAGTGGATGCACGTTCACTCCAGCTAAAGCCACAGTGAGGGGACAGGACCTAGTTTTCATTTAACCTGAAACCCCACAAAACAATCATAACAATGACGATGATGCATCCGAGCGCTGTGCGCCGCGTTCAGCAATCCTCTGAGAATCTTCCCTTCAAGTGCTGGCGAGCAAGCGAGGCTCTTTCGAAAGAGCTGAACATCCATTCGGCTCTCTCTGCGCTTTGAATTGCTGCTTAATGAGGAGCGCAGCGATGACGGCCTCCCACCCTGGAAGCCACCGGCAAGGGCGATCTCACCACGTGACTCCAGAGTCATAGCAACCACCGAGCGGAGCAGCGATTTCTCTACTCCCAGCGCCGAAGCCGTGGCCGGGAGGAGCGAGGCCGGCCTCGCGATGGGCACGGTCACTGTCTCTTGACAAAAACCAAAATGGTCCGGTAGCTTCCCAGCTCCATGGGGCCTGATAAGGAAAAGGCCAGAAAGCAGTGAACAGGCAAGCCTCGGCCCCACAGCGCACCGCTCCTGACATATTGATTTTGGAGAGAAAAATGATTATTTTACGGATTCTGCGTGCCACACATTTCACCATTCTCTGTTCACAAAACACGGTAACAGCCGATCTTCCTCCTGAAGTTCTTATGACCAGGAACCCCCACTGGCTTGATCAATTCGGAATTTTCCAGGGAAATGCAAATTTAAAATATCCCTGTATATACCCTAAAGTGACTAAAAAAATATTTGAAAGAGAAAGAAGGAACCAGAAGCGCCAAGGATGTCAAGTGTCGGCAAGATTTTGAGCCACCGCAATCCTCGTTCGTTGCTGGAAAATAGCTGACGGTTTCATATAAAATTTCATGCATAATTACTATATGACCTAACAGTCCCAGATAAAATAAAAATCCAGCCATGCAAGGTTTGTGCATAAATGATCACACAAATGCGGAAAACTGGAAACGACCCAAGCCTTCACCAAGGGCTGAAGAGCTGAGTAAGTCGCTGTGTGTTCACACGGCAGAACAGTCACTAGCAATAGGAGGGAGGGAGTCCCCAATGGCCACGACAACATGAGAGCGTACCACCCAACAGCGCACCGAGCGAAAGAGGGACACGAAATAGTTCCCATTGCAAGACTTCACCTGTGTGCAATTCTAAGAAAACCCAAACTAACACGTGCGCTGAAAGCAGGTCTGTGGCTGTCTGAGCCCAGACAGGGGGAGTTTGGCTGCAAAAGGGTGACCAAGCATTTGGGGCGACGTGACACGTCAACTGTGGTAGCATGTGCACGAGCCTATACGTTTGTCCAAAGCCACTGGAGGGTACATTTAAAACGGGTACACTCGATCGTACATTATAGCTCAAAATTTTTAAAAGTTGCATCCCCAGGGCTCCCACAGGTTTCTGCTGCGGTCCCTAGACGTCCTCCAGCCTAAGCTCCTAAGTATCTCCCCGCCGCCCCCACCCGTGACCCACTGCGTCCCCGCCACCTTGCTGCCCGCCGCCCTCCTAGCCTCCTGCTCGTCCTCTCCTCTGTGCAAGGGCCGTTTCAAGGTCAACATCTACCCTTGATCATCCGAAACAGGCAACATCTTCCATTACGCTCACGAAAAAGTGGAGCAATGTGTTGTTTGCTCTATAAACCGGATAAGACAATTTCGGTAGTTTATGTCCCAAAACATAGGTTGCTTGGTCCAAACACAGATAATGGCGTGGGGTCCATCCAGCCATGTTTCTTCAGCTTCGTATAAACGAAGGTAAGACATCCGCACCCTCCAGTGAACACATTAGTTCACTAACACACACAGAATGTGTGCCTAGGAGCACGCGTGCGCGCACACGGTCTTCCAAAGGATGGTGACGATATTCTCGGGCAGAAAAGTCAAAATCCAGATCTCAGGAAAAATTGAGTTTTCTCAATTTTTAGTTAACTCGTCTGCTAGCATGTCCAAATGCACGCAGTTAACAAAGCCCGGGAATGAAGGAAGATAAGCACGGGAGACAGAGGTGGAAAACACCCACAGAGACATCGATCCTGAGTGAGAAAACACACTAAAAGCCAAAACCAAACTGAGCCATTTAGGTGACCTTCTGAGGTCAGAGTGATCACGAACACAAATGCAGGTGACCCGGATGATCCGGGACGGCGGAGCTGCAGAGAGATGCGTAGAGACACACACATGCATGCGTGTGTGTAGACAGACAGACGATGATGACAGGTGACAGGTAAACACCGATTAAGATTTTTAAATTCTCTAAGGAATTCTTGAGTCTCCACAAAGTGTCGACCGACCCTCAGGACGGGATTCCAGTCTGAGGGTCGTTGTCACCGGGGATTTCTGTAAGCATGGGAAACAAAGAGCTCTCAGTTTCATTCACGCGAAGCAACTGGGCATTTCCAACCCCGCGAGTGACATTCCCTGCGCGGTGGCCTCATCATGACAAAACTAAAGCCATCTACGTCGGAAAGCTGGACAGCACCGAGTTTTAGAAACTGCCCAAGATACGCAGTATCTCGGACGGAAAGTCAGATCTTTTTCCTGAGGCGAAGGGAGCAAGCCTCGGAAGGGCTGGCATCTGCTGCTCACCTCCCAAGTGTCAGGCCCCCTACGCATGCGCTGCTTGCGTCCCCACCTGCCACGGAATGCGATTCTGCAGCGCGGCAGCAAGCCTGGTGGTCCGGAAGCTTCGCACGCCGTTTCGGAAGATACAGATGGAGCTCAAAACTCTCGTGCGATGATGCAAACGGCGAACTCTCCTTAGCTTCTCAGGTTCACTAAATAAATCTTATTTCCAGTAAGACTTATTTCTGTGACTTTGTAACTAATTTCTGGCTTTTTTCCTCTTCTCATTAGACTGTAAACCGCATTCGGGAACTGGTGAAACAGGGTGTCCCTCACCGCTGGGTCCCAGTTTCGAGAACACAGACTTTCGTGTGGGAAAAGCTCAATCAAGCATTGCTAAATAAGTGAAATAAATGGTCAGTTCACCCCATATCGGTTCTATCCACAGGACACACGGGTTTCTCGGTTGGAGGAAACAACCCTTAAACCCCGCTCTGTGGGAGCAGAAAGCAGAATATTAACGACGACACCTGGAAACGGGAGTGTGGAGCTGTGAGCAGGACCCAAAAATAGGTTCCTCCGATAGAGCTTCATCCGGCAAACGTTAGGCCCTGCAAAGCCTCGTGGACACAGGGCGAAGCAGAGTTGTCAGGTGGTGCCCTTGGCTGAAACCAAACTAGAACAGAAGCCAACAGTGAGCCGTGATCGAATATTAGTCCTGGCTCCATGGTGCCCCCAGGAAAGGGAGGGCTGGAGCTCTGAACGTCAGCAGCAAGAACTTGTCTCGTGCAGAACGTGATCTGATTCTCAGAAGAGACGAAGGGGAAATGGCGTACGGGATCAGATGGCAAAACAGGCACCACTTTTTCTTTTCCCTCTGCCGAGATCGGCAGGAGGGCAGGGCTCCCTTTCTCCAGCCGGTCCCGTGAGACAGAGACTCTGTCCTACGTGCAGACGGTGGGGGCCCAAACGGCCTCTGCCCCTGTCCGCTGTAAGGCGAAGGTTCAACAGCAGGAGAAGCGAGTCAAAGAAGAACAGAGACCGTCGCCTTCGCCCGGAGCCCTGCTCAGACAGCCGGGGTGCCGTGCCAGGAGAAGCAGGCCACCCCCACCCGCGTCAGCTCCCATCTCTGGAGCGGTGACTCAGAGATCCTGTTCGGGGGAAGAGACGGGCCCACGTAGTAGGAAGAGCAGAATTTCTCCCCAAAGAAATTGCCTTTATTCACGACAGATGAGATTCGAGCTTAAAGACGTCCTCGAAAACAGTGGAAATTTTGAAGGCAAGCAATTAAGAATCAGCCAGTACCGCGTGACAGCAACGAGCCGAACCGTGGTCCAATTAGTTTACCGGAGAGAACCGGGCAAGGGGACAGCCCGGAAGGGCTCTCCCGACGTCGGAACAAGCCCCGAGTCCGGGCCCCGGAAACAGCCCTGCACAGGGGCGCAGGTGTCACCAGACTGGGCTGCAGGACAATTGATTCCCCAGGACGCTGTTGGAAAAACAAACAAAAAACAACCGGTCGGCAATTAGCGCAGCCGAAGAGCTGAGTGTGACACCGAAAGCAGCAGACAGGGCAAGAGACAGGTAACGAGGGCCCCGCTCAGACCACTGTCACCTCCGGGAAGCTGCCCGCATGCCCGAGGCAGACCCTGGACACCGGACGCTTCACTCCGGGTGGGGGTGGACTTCGCCGAAATAGTCTGTTCAGGTCCCTAGACAAACACATGAGCACTGACAGCGACAAGCCCTGAGGTGACCAGGGAATCAGCGTCCAAGGCCGTTAAAGTACATCGTCTACGACGTCCACTTTCCGTGAGGCATGCAAGGGAACAGGGGAGCGTGACCCACACGGTCCCTTAAGGAGCCACGTGTTGAACGGATGGCGCAGTTGACCTTGACACCGTCTTCAGCTGCAGAGAGAGCCAGTATGTGCATTTGCATTTGGCGGGGGGGGGGGGGGGGATTTCACATCAGAAAATCCTGTGTCGCGGGCCATCAGCTCCGCGCTGCTCTGGACAAAACCCTTTCACCATCCAGCCCAGGGCCGTCTCCTCCACCCGCAGCGCAGACGACAGCCTTGCCACACCCGAGAACCCTCTCGCCGAGCCCCGCTCGGGCACACTGTGCAGACCGCTCTTTGCGACGTGCTCACTGCTGCCACCGTGGCCCGCGCTGTTGGAACGGTGGCTTCGACACTAATGGGCAGATCGTGCTGTCACCTGCCCTTGCGGGGCGGCGAGAGGTCCCGAACTGTTTCCCCTGGCGTGGCCCAGAGCGCGGCAGCAGAAGAATTACGTGCTTTTATGTTTCCAGTTCCCTTTGGACAATGTGGCTTCTTTCCTCTGTTTATCGTTTTCCAAGGGTTCGGGCGTCCTCGTGCAGAAGCGGCATTTCCAGCTCTCCCGAGGCTGGTGGCCCGGAGTTCACCGATGACGTGGAGGCAGAGTCGAAACTGCCATTTGGTGCTGACATTTTCTTGCTCTTTCTTCTTTCGAATGCCCTTACCATTTTATCTGAGAAAAAGGCTTCTTCGTGGGAAACGTATTATTAATAGTTCCAAGGGCGTCAAATGACCTTCAGCTCCACTGTCAAGCGCTCGTGTCCATCGTCTGGAAATTCATTTAACGTGAAGAGCATGAGGCCCTGTCAGCCTCTATAAAGACCAAACCCAGCCGAGAAGGACGACAGTAAAAACCCGGTTCCGGGATGAGACGCACGATTCACAAAGCGTCCTGGAAACCCACAGTTAAGGGCACTCGGAACCACGGGCTGCGAAGGTGCTGCAGTGGAGGCTTCGGGAACGTCGGAGGATTTCCAGAGCCGCGGAACCGACGCTGGCGGACACAGCATGGACGTGGTCGCAGCGTTTTCCGTTGAACTTCACGGAGAAGCTACCATGTGTCAGATGCGCCAGCCTCTTTGCTAAGGGACAGTCCTCGCTGCCTTCCCTGAAGGTCGTAATGTCATGGCAGACGGACACATAGCTGATAAGCTGCCACGCTGAGTGACAGGTCCTGCAGAGCGCGCATCCATTCTCCCAGGGGGCTGGGGGCGGCGTGCGGCGGGGCCTGCCATCCACCTTGGTTGGGGGGTGCGGGTGGCCTCATGGGCCAGTGGGCAAAGCCCAGTTGAACACAACAGTGAGCCCAGGTGGAGCCGCGGGAGCCTGGAGCGGCCCCAGGTGCTTGGGGGTGACGGCGTCCTGGGCTCTGGGACGTGAAGCGCCAGCGCCGAGCGGCCAGAGCAGAGGCTGGAGGCAAAGGCCGGGAGCGGTGTCGGGGTTTGTGGGGTCCCTCCGTCATCTTTCCCTGTGACTTCATCCGTCTGCAGACTTCCGGAGCCTCTGCTCACACCTGGGAAGTGCAGGACGGTTTCCCCCCGAGGCCCGTCAACTCGTCGGCGCCCACGGACTTCACGCAGCCACTTCACGCGTCCACTTCACGCGTCAGGAATCAAAGTCTCATATTTTCGGCAAATAAAAGCCTGACTGCTCCAGAGGGGTGACGGTCCTCTCCGTCAGCCCCGAAACGTTTAGGGAGCAGCACTGGGAGGGGCGCACAAATCCGGGGCTCAGTCGCCAGGAGGCTGTCCCTTGGACGAACCCGCGTCCTTGGAGGGCGAGTTGAGTTTAATATTTGGAGACGACCCAAGGTCGTTCGGGACAACGAAAGACAAAGGAGAAGCGACCGCACTCGCGATGGCCTTCTGCGGTCCGACGGGTGTGACCCCTCGGACACGGAGCTTGTTCCACGGAGGGCGAAGGGATGGCGAGACACAGAAGGAACGGGTGACCCCAAGCTTCCCGGTTCTGCCTCGACAGACGTCGCCTGAGCACGCGTATCTGGTCCCAGCAGGAGCCAGAAATCCACCAGGTCCATTTTCTCCCCCTGCACCCTTGTTCCAGTGCTTTCTCTAAAATATGGGAACAGCCTGCTTCCTGCCCTGAAGCTCTACAACTGCCCCAGCTGCCTCCCGGACAGAGGACACCCGCTCGAGGTCCCGTGGACTTGTTTTCTGATATTTTGGGTGCACATTGCCTCCTTGACGAAGAGGTTCTTCCCCCAGCATTTGTCCCCCTTTTCCGCACGTGAGTTTCATAAAGCATCTGGTCCCGTTAAATCTTTGTGCCATTGGGGTTTGATTAAATAAGGTCAGTGCTACTTCACCTCCCTCCAAAAGCGTCAGAGGCGACGGGCCCGAAGCACAAGATTGGCCGTTTCTAGACCTGAGGCCTTCCTTTGCTTTCCAAATAAGAGACCTAAATTTACAATTCTTTTAAAAACTACTTTTCTGCTCACGTTTGCGTATCTCTTTCTTCCCCTCACACACTGACTTCGTTGTCACTATTTCTCGTACGGACTGTATCTTAGTTGGGATCACGCCGTGGGCGCGACGCTAACACGTGGAGGCTGTGGTCCCCTCTCTATGTACCTCTGACCCACACCGGCTGCCCGTGTCACTTCTGTCGTCTCTAATTTCTTAAACGGGTGTCCGGGGCTCCCCGGGTGCCTCGAAGGAGATACTCTCTCCACCGCCGATTCCTCAGGTGCCCAGCACGAACGAGCCCTGAGAAAGGGGGCATCTGCCGATGCTCCAGAACGGTCATCCCGCGAGGTGCTGGGGAGGGGTCGGCACCATCCAGCACCAGGGAGAAGTTTCTGTCGGGAGCTCCCCACCCCTCACCAATGCGCCAGCGTCTCCCCCTAATGTAGAAGCCTCTCTGTGTCCCGTAAAGTTGTGTCCCTCCACGTCCCCGCGAGTGGTTTCTCCAAGCTGACGGTGGCGTGGTGAAGCCGAGGAGGGATTTTGGGAAGGGACACGAGCCATGGTTTTCGCAATATGGCTCCACCGCTCACCTCTCCGTGGTTTCGCCAAGTAACTTAACCACTGTTGGGGCCTTCCTTTTGTCACCTGACAAGACGGGGTGGCAGTCTACGTCCTGTTCTAGCGTAGCACAGGTAGGAGAGTCCATAAAGGAATAAGTACATGAACCCTGTGCATCTAAGGCGCAGGGTCCCTCCGAGGGGCGGCAGGTACACAGCGCCCGCGGTGGCCCTTGCCCTCGAAGGTAAAAGCTGACAGGCTGGCTGTCCCCCATGACCCTCAAGCACAGGCCTCTCAAGAGAAGGCGGTGACTCTGCGGGTGCCACCTACTGCTTTAGCTCTTTGGGACGCGTGGGCTGTTGCTGACACGTCGTCGCGTGGTTACCTGGGTGAGCGACTCCTGTCCCGAATGACTCCAAACGCAAGGTCGGGGCTATTCTTCCACGCAGCTCCTCCGTTCTGCTCCTGCCACAGTTCTGGCCCCGGCTGGCCCTCTTTTTCTCGGTGCTCATGCCATCGAGTAATAAAGGACAGCGAACGGCAGACGGCGGCACCACCCGGATTAGCGGAACAGCACACCCCCTTCCGTCCCAGCCTCTGGAGACCAATGGCAACACGCATAGTGACGTGCCACATGCTTCCGTGAAGGAATATTCGTTGCCCCTGGGGGGGGATTCATCAGCGGGAGGGCTGACGCCCTGTTGGCAGGCGGCTTCCCCGTTCCCTGGGGATCGATCCCGCGTGTAGTGACTTGAACGATGCGCTTTTCCCTTGCTGGCCGCCTTCTTGTCAGTCGTTGCACGTCTTTTATTTGGCTTATTCCTCGCGAGGTAATTCAGACTCCAGCAGACCTGCTGGCTTGGCTCACGGGATGCGCTCGTTAAGAACTTTACCTGGACAGACCATCTGCTGCACGACGTGCGACACCGGGGAGGCTAAGGGCCCGGGGCCAGGAGTCAGAACGGCTACGGGCTGCACCGGCTTTGCCAGACACGAGTTTGGAGGCCTTGGGTGAGGCTGTGCCTCAGTTTCCTCGCCTGTGCACTGGGAACTGACGTCACAGGGTTTTTCCGAAGAGTCCGGATGACAGATGTCATGTGCCTGGCCTGGGCTCTGGCCCAGGTCGATGCTAAAATTCTCACGTTTGCCCCTGGATCCCCAGTGCTCCCACCTCTCACATCAGGGAGCTGATCCTTCTATTTCCCAGCATTTTGTGACGGTCACACAGAATCATTCCTGCAAGGGATTTCGCTCCATCCCGCAACTTCCATTACTGTAAGCAACGTGCGTGGTGCAGACCGCTCGTCTGCACAAAAGGTGACTTCAGCTCAGCAAAATATTCAGTCTTCCGTCCGAGAATATCCAGATATTCCAAAACACGTGAGCGCCAGCCTGGCCCGTGAGGGGCGCACCGCTCAGCGGAGCGCACACGTGCGCCGACGAACCGCGCAGGTGTCCCCTAACGGGGGGGCGAGGTGCCGTGGAAGCGCAGTGAAGGGCCTGCCATCCTGTGGGCTCCGGGAAGACTTCCCGGAGGAGACGACCACCAGTCTGAGTCGCGAAGGAGGCAACGGAATGGATAAATCCTGACGAAGTCATGGGGAGGGAGCAGTCATCAGCCGGACTCGCAGGAGGCCCTGAGGGGACAGAGAGGAATCGGGCTCAGCCCACCACCCGCCGGCACTGAGCTAGGGCTCCACCTGCACGCAGCCACCTCGCTCGCCCCCTCCTCACTTAGTCCTCGGATCAGGCCTCTTTTCAGATCAAGAAAATGAGGGGTAAAGGGATTGACTAACTTGCCGAAGGTCGCACAGCTAGAGAGGGAGGAGGGGCCCGAGGCTGAGCTCCGGGGTGTTTCTGGCTTCGCGTCCGGTGGCATCTCTAGAAGGCACGTTTAAGCTGTCGGCGGCTTGGCGTGTTCGGGACGTCTCCATCCCGGTCGCCGAGCCCGACGGGAAAGCCTCTGCACAGCAGCACTGACGGCCCCGGGTCCAGGCGCTTCCCTGCAGAAGCTACTTAGATCAGGACGGGGTCTGACAAACCGGTTCGAGCCGGCTAATTAGATCAGGATCAACACGAAGTCTCCCTCGGACAAAGGAGCGCTCGGGCGCTTCTGGCCCAGACATCTGCAGTGTGTGTCGTGTCCGCAAGGTCGGGAGGAAGAAACGCGGGCGAAGGAGCCTCCCCCGCGCCCCTTAACGAGGTGAGCGGCCCGGCCCGGCCCTCGGAGCGGGGGAGCGAGTTAGAGCAGCGGGAAGTGGCTGGCTGCAGAGGCCCGGGGTCCCCAGTCCAGGCGCAGGTCCTGGGACCTCAGCTCTGTCATCTCTGCTCAGCGCCTGAAGCCGCCGGACGACGCAGTGTCGTCCGTCCACACGGCGTGGACAGCAGGTGTCCCGCCCCTGAGAGCTCTCTTCAGTGCCATCCCCATTCTGACAACAGCAGAGGGGGCGGCGGCGGCGCCATCTTCATTTACAGAGCAAGGAGGCCGCGCCTGAGGGTGCGCAGTGAGTCTGCCCCGCATCGCGGCGGAAACGGACTCACAGAGCACAGATGGGCCCGACGGCCCCGCTGCCCTTGGCCGCTGGAGTGTGCGCCCTGGGGTGAAGGGTGCACTGACCAGTCCAGCGACGAGGCCCGAGCCCTCCCTGCACCGTCATATGAACTCGCCTCCCAACCCGGCTGCCTCCGAGCTCCAGAGACTCCTCTGCAAGTCTAAAGTCTGAGACGAGTGGCGTTTGAATTTGGGGGGTCACAGCGAGACACTGAAACTGATGGCTGCGGTGCAGGAATGCTGTTCGCACACCTTGACCTCGGGCGTTCCCTGCCATCCTGAACTCCCGGCCTGTGTGGAGCCCACGAAGGAGCAGGGCCCCCCAGTCCTTCCCGGGCCGGGCTGGTTCCGAGGCTGTCCTCAGGCTGATTGCCTGGGGGCTGTGCAGGACGTTCCTCCAAGAGAAATGTCCTCATGCCTCACCCGCTCCTGACTCTTCGGAAAACTGACTGTGAAATAAAAGGAGGTGACGCGAGGTTACAGTACCTGAAACCTGTGCCGAAGTGTGGTTTTCCTTGCCGTCTTCTGAACGGTGTCCTTGATGGAAATGGGCCCCCAAAGCAGGAAAACCCTCAAAGGTGAGCGTAACGGGAGAGCTCGCGTGGCCTGGGCTTAGGAAATGCGTGCTCTGAAGGCCAGCATCCAAAGCGATGACAGTCATCTTAACGAAAGGGCGACTCAGTAAAGGGAAAGGCGACATCGAGTCCCAGTTCAGCTGTGCCGTACGCCGCCCACTTTCTGCCACTCCACGGGGCACGGCGGGAGGCCACCGTCGGGAGCTGGGAGGTCGGGGTTCCCGAGGCGGCATGGACGTTAATGAATCTAGGGGTGAACCGAGCCAGAGCCTGGTTAGTTGGTCAAACTGAGTTTCAGATTCTGGAAGGGACAGTTCTGACAAGGACAACCATCAGCGTGGGGGCTGCAGTGGCCAGGGTCCCGAATCAGAAAGGGACAGCAGAGGAGGAACAAGACAGGCCCAGAGCGAGAGCCCAGTGCCCTCTGTGGACGGCCCCGGGAGGGGGTCCTGAGCCTGCTTCCGAGGAGGGGAGCCGATGGCAGGGCAGGGGCGCTCTGTGGAGAAGATGGAGCCGTCGGGGGAGATGATGGGGGCGGGGCGCCAACCGTACCTGCTTCATCAGACCATCCCGGTGCCATATGCTGCGTCTCTGCTCATCTTCCCCAGTGGCCTGGTATGAAATATCTTGCCCAGTTTTTGCAAGATCATATTTTTAACCAAGATGAGTGCAACCAGATGGCTTCCCCCAAGGCCTCCCTGCCTAGATGCGTTTCCACTTAACCCCCAAGGATCCGCGAGGGCCCAAGGGTAAGGCAAGTCCCACCTCGGCTTCCGTGGATGCAAACTCACGCAAAGCCGTTTCACGACGACCAGCCACGCGCGGCAGAATGGCATCACTGACGCAGCACGCGAGAGGGACCTTGGGACTCCTGTCCACCCTGACGTGTTCTTCTGTGAAACTCCGCCATCTAACCCTAGCATATCCCCAGGGAACTGACCAAGCCCTCAAGCGACTGACGTCACTCAGGCCACTCCTCCTCCTGCAGTGTTTGTCTCATTCTGATTTGGGGTCCCCCGAGATGAAAAGTCGGGGCCCATGTCTGAGACCGGCTGAGGGTGAGGTGCGGGCAACACTCGGGGGCGCTGCGGTCCCTCTCGCCTCTTGGCTATTTCCTTTGCAGCGCGCGCTGGCTGCTCCTTTTAGGCCTTCACAGTTCCAACAGCCTTCTGGGGGCGCAGTGTCCTGGGGTGTGGACGAAAGTCCCGGCGTCTCACAGATGTGTTCCCAACCAGCCCGCCCACGGCCACCAGCAGGTACCAGCGCTGCTCATCGCATTGACGGGAGAGGCTGAGTCTAGAGGAATCCAGGTAACAGGCTCAGGGGCTCGCACTCCCGTGAAGGCACAGCTGGGTCCGGATGCAGCCCCATCTGACCCCAGAGGCCGGGGGACCCCCCTTCCCCGTGTCGCAACCCAGCCGGCAGCACCTGCTCCATCGTCGGCGTTTGGCTCATCAGCTCAGAGCTGTCTGACCCATGCGGTGCTCACGTCTTATCGTGCACAAAATCCATTTAATGGCTTGTGGTGCCTTAATAAACACTAAACGCACAAAACTGCTTGTTTCCTCATGACGGGCTGGAGATGTTGTCAACGCTTATCCCGGAGAGCGTTGCCGTTAATGAGCCACAGCTCGAGCAGCTCAACCTCAGTAGGAAAAACCCAACGCAGATCAGAGAGGTCCTTCTCCTAGGACACGGCCGTGCGACGCGTGGCAGCACCCTGCGCTCCGTGCTGATGGATCTAGTTATTCTGCCGCGGTCTTCCAACTTTCCCACGGTAAATGCTCACTACGTTCCTGAGCAGAGGCCTGGCCGGCAGACGTGCACTTTGGCAATCTCCGTTAAGAGATCATCAGTAGCCACATGCGTTGATGTACAGCACCTAAGCCCCCAAAGTCTGTGACATGAGCATCCGGTTCCACAGGCAGAGGAGGCGACGCTCCAGAAGGTTACGTAACTCGATCTGGATTATGTAGCTGGGGTGGGGCAAGGCCAGCGTCCCAGCCCCTGCCGTCCTGCTCGGCCAGCCCGGTTGGGTGTGCACCGAGGTCCTTTCAGAAGCATCCGGGACGACCATCGTCTCGTCAGCTTCTCTGTACTCACCTCCTGTACCTGATTGTTCATCTTCAGCATTCGAACACCACGAATAAGCCATTTTATGAGGAAGCCACCGATTAAGTTTGCTTGTCACCGGCGATGGGAGGAGACGGGTTTGCATTTAACTCGTGCGAAAATCTCGAGGTGGAGACATCGTCCTCCAATTCAGAGGTGGAAAGGAGATTTGAAAGGCGCGATGTGAGTGCGGCCTGGAGGCGGACCGTGCGCAGGGGCAGCCAGACAGGCCTGGTTTGCGGGCGTCGTGAGCCACGCGCTGTCTCCCTCATCCGCTTGTTGTCAGGGCCGTCGTCAGAGAGATTAGAGCCAGCGTCGGCAGGTGGCCCTGAAACTTTTGTCTTTCTTTAGTGGCTTATTTTCATTATTCCTCAAGCCCTCCTGTTTCCTCAGCCTGCGGCAGCCACAGTCCACGGAGAACCCATCAGGCCTGAGGAGGTGTTAAACGCTGTCGCCAACCTCCGCACCCTGCTGTCGGGGCCATCTCAGACGATAATGGCCTTGATTTATGGAAATGCAAATCATCCAGCACTGACTCCAGGACTCCACGCTCGTGTACATCTGCCCCAGGTCGGGACAAAGGAGCATGGTTGAATGAAGCTGAACTAGAAATACAGCCGCGCATCAGCTCACGAGCGGAAATCGGTTACAGGGGGACAGAACCGCAGTCGCCGTGGACACGGAAACATCTTCAGGCGACTGCGGACTTTCTCCTTGAAATGTGAGCCATCTTCGCATCCGATCCCTTGGAAATCTTAAGATATGTCCAACGTGTCCTCTGAGGAAGCAGCTGCCGTGCATCTTAGGGTTTCAGGCAGCCGCACGCCTGCCAGAGTCCGCGCCCCTCGTAACGCAGGCAGCGCCCACACCTGATTTTGTATTTCTCGATGCTCATTGGAATGACGAGGCCGATGAGTTCAGAAAAAACCTCGTACTATGTCGTCCTTGGCCTGGGCGCGCGACGTTACCTTTCTGTCCTTTAAAAAACTACGTGCATTTGCTGTTTAAAATGAACGCAGTCCGTTTCCGAGAACGTTCTCTTTACTTAGGAAAGGGCATCTGCCCACAGCAGCTGAACGAAGCCAGCCTGGCTCTTCTTCTGTCCTTTTTAGATTTCCCTGTACTGATCACTCCAGGAACGTGCCTGACTTGCCTTCTGCAGAAGAGGGAGGACACGGACAGAACCTCAGTGCCGATGCCGAGCTGGATCGATCCCTTCGGATATTTGTATCAAACGTGGCTTATTAAAAACACCTTCCATCTAAGCAAACAGGCTCGACAGCAAACAACACACGCGGGAGGATTCTTGTCGCGATTCGAGCACAACAGACTTTCCACTGTGAAACATGCGGCGGCGGCACAGGGAGCTGGGAGGGAAGCACAAGCTGTAAACCTCGCCCGGAGATCTGTAACGCTGAGATTTTCACTGGACGTCCGTGTCCGTGAGGAAGGACGAGATTAAAAACATCGTTCCGATTTAACCAAGATGAAAGTTAGGATCTAGGAGCTGGAAGGGATCCATCGCCGGACAAACGCAGCCGTCGTGGAGAACTAGGCAGAGCTCATCAGTCAAAGTCTAGAACTTGTCATCGGGATGTGATTTCGGGAGGAGCTTGAAACCTGTTTGAAGAAACGTGAATGTGCTAGAATCCCCAGTCCTCGCAGGTGATCCCCCGGCCTCTACCAGTGGAAATCTGCGCACTCACACAGGATCTGCGTCAAGGCCCACGCTAGGGTCGGTTTCGGGCCAAGGAGCCCCTTCCTCGGGGCTCAGGCAGCCCCAGCCACCCCCCTGCCAGCCCTTTTGAACTCTCTGGCTCAGAGCTGCAAAGCCCTGCGGTGACGGCCCAGCCTGGCGGCTGCCCCACAAACCGTGGACCTGACATCCTTTCTCCCCCCGCCCCCCGTCCTCGTCTGAGGCTGATGCCACTGCATCAGGAGCATGAGCATTAGGCGTCCCCTTTGCCTCTGTCACCATTTGCTCTTCAAAGCCTGTAACTCCACTGGAAGTGAAGTTTTTCAAACATGAACCGTCTCTTCATCTCATGACCCTGTTCCTGCCTGGGCGTCTGTGGCCTCAGGGGGATAGAGAGCTCATCCCGCCACCAACCCCACCCCACCCCCGCCGGCCCCGTGTTATAACCCGTGCCCGAGAGGGGCAGGTGTCGTGGCTCATGAGATGTCACCGCGACTAACCCGTGAGACCTCAACCTCCCGCCTTCTAACCCGAGCTCCAAAATTAGCTCCAAAATTAACCTGGCTCCTTCCCTGCGAGGTGACCTCAGGCTAGACGTGGCCCTTCACAGGAAGTCCCGTTAGACTCCAGGCGGCTGCCAGGTAAGACTCTCTCTCCTTACCAAGTCCAGCCGTCTGGCCCGAGTCCTCCGCGCAGGCTGGCGGCAGCTTCGCCCTTCCAGATGCGTGAGCTTACGCCCAGCAGCAGAAGGGTGCGCGGCCCCTCGGTAAGCGATGCCCCTCCGCCTTTGCTTCCCCGGGACCCTGCCTGACAAGGACTGTCTCTCCGTTTGTGGTTCGTGCTTTGTTCATTTTATTGTTGGTGTGGATGCGTGCGAGGGCGGGGGAATAGAATAATGTGATGTATGCAAAGTCCGATCGTCGTGGCTGGCACATGGGACCAATGTGCACAGATGCTCCCGGACTTAAGAACGATGGGTGACGTCATGATAAACCATCAAAACTGCATTTCAGACACTTAAGCCACCGGACCTCGTAGCTTGGCGTCGCCGGCCAGCAACGTGCTCAGGACACAGCCACGCGCCAGGTGGGGAAACTCACTGCCACCATCCGGCATCACGAGGCGGTGTCGTTAGAGGTCAAAGAGGTCACAATTCAAAATTTGTCGTGCGGTTTCTACTGGATGTGTAAAACAGTCACATCGTGATAAAGTAAAATAATAATAATAATCGTAAGTGGAACGATCATAAATTGGAGACCATCGGTGCTCAGCGGGGTTTAAGGTGAAATCAGTCACCGAGGAGCCAGAGCCCCCTTCTGCCTCTGTGTCACCAGCGCCCTCGACGCCCGAGCGTCCCCTCTAAAGGCCTTAAGGTGCTAGTGGCCTGGCCCGGAGCAGGGCCCAGGACACCTGCCGGAGAGCCGGAGGGAGGCAGAGCGCTGCCGAGAAGGCCAAAGGCAGAAGGGTCCACAGACACACGCCGTGAGGCCTCTAACTTTTCTTCCGAGGGCGACGGAAGCCCCTGGAGGGCTTGGACGCAGGCGGCGTCACCTGCGTCTTCAGAACTGATAACTAAAAACGAGAACGTTGCGGCGGGCTGTCTTGAACAATTGCGTTCATTAGCTCATGGTGCCATCCGCAAGGAAAACCGCGTTGCTGCGGCGTAAATGCACGCGAAAGCGAGGAGCTCCAGAACTCCTCACTGTTCTCCTGTTCTGGTTAAACACGTGTCTGTGCAAACAGCTCATCCCACACCTGGGCAGACGGTGATGATGACGACGACGATGACAGGTAGATGACAGACAGACAGACAGACAGACAACAGACAGACAAGTGGCTGAAAGACATCCTAGATCCCCCAACGTGTCTGTCTGTGTTCCTTCTGGAAGCTCCTACAGGAGGAAAGGAATCCAGCAGCCCTGGCGCGGCATTGACATGCAGATGAGGCCGGGTGGGCCCGCCTTTGCTGCTGATCTGCATGTCAATACCTGTCGGCTGGTAATTTATGCAGAGAGAGAGATCTGCCAACAGGCACCCCGCTTATCGCCCCTGAACACATGTTGGAAATTCCCTCCCTGGAGAGCCCGCCCCGGCCAACTCCGCACTGCAGGCGCACGTGCTCTCCCGGCCTGCTCCCAGGCCAGCTGCCTTGTGCAGCCGTTTATCTTTCTTTTCGAGGAAACCACTGCCTGAGAGACCCTTGGAGCGGGGAGCCTCTGGCTTCTGCAGGAAAATGCCCGCCGTGCATCAGGGAGCAGAAGCGATGAAGCCCACACTCGCGCGCACCTGGTGCCCTCGCGTCCGGCGCAGGCTTTTCACTCCCCGGTGCTCAGCTGTCGCCACGCAGTTCCTTCTCGGAGGACGGACCCTTGGAGACCTGCGTTTCAGGGTTCAGCCGTGAGGCCGGTTTTGATGACGAAGGTGGTTCCGTGAAGGATGTCAGCCTGTGTCCATCCATAGCCATTTCACCCACGGCCGAAGGTCTCAATGAGCCCCCTTCTGCCTCTGTGTCACCGCCACCCTCGAGGAGGCTTGGACCGAAGTCCTGCCCCGGCCCGGGGACGGTTAGAGCCGCCTTAGCTTTGCTCTCTCCACTGGATGCCTTTGGGCAGGTGGCCGTGGCCCAAGGAGGGTCCCTTTCCCTTCACATTTAGTGTTGCTGTGACGTGAAGGCGGACCCAGGTGGCCTGAGACTTCCTCGACAAAGTCAAAGGCTGCTCCTCATCGGAACCGGTTTTCAGCGCGGGCTGAGGGAGCACCATGCTTACGCACTCGTTGTTAAAACCCCCTCCGTTAAGGTAAATACGTCATAAATTAGGGAAGTAGAAAAGCACGTGGGGGGCGGACACGTCTCTCCGGGCGGTGCGGATCACACGCGGTCGTGACAGTGTCACTCGCTTTCTCCCGAATCACGCTCAGGCTGAAGCACAACCCTCTGGGGACACTCTCTGTGTCCCTCCTCCACTTCTGGGAGCAGCTATGAGACCTGGGGACCAAAAACAATTGCCTCCAGATGTGAGTGCCCCAGACCGGGAATCGTTTAGGACGTCCTGTAGCAAAGCAGCTGAGAACAGCATCAGCGTGTGACTTGGGAGAAAGAACTATTTTCAAAGGATGTGCGTGGCCCATGTATCTGGGTATGTAGCTGGTGTGCGTGTGTTTCCGTGAATGATGACAGAGAGAGAGAGAGGGACCCACGGGACTCTCTCTGGTGAGCTCGGAAGACACGAGACTTGCGTTTCTGGCCAAGATGGGGCAAGAGTGACTGGGTCCACCTTTCCGCCTGAAACCCCCCAAACGCCAGGTGGAGTCTCAGCAGCAGTGGTTTCAGACCCCGGCCCTCGGGCCCTGGACAAGGGAGAAGTAGGGACCGCACGTCACCTGGCCCGCTGCCCAGGGAGGGTCTAGGAAGGTGACTCCAGCTGCCTCCCAGAGCTAGGAGCTGCGATGGGGGCGGTGAAGGGGGGCGTGGGGGGCGCCTCTAACCCAGGCACCTCGGAACAGCATGTCATCCGTCTTGTGTAATCACCTATTCACGATCGACCCCAAGTCGCCACTTGTGCTGCCTGCAGAGCCCCCACACGAAGCGACAGTGTGGCCGCAGCCGAGAGGCCCACCCAGGGGCCCGGAGGGTCAGCCCTCGCCTGGAGCTGGGGCTTCACACTCCAACAGTGCGCCTGAAGGCACAGCGACTTCCCGTCGCCAAGAAAACGTTTCCTTCCCCCAAAGCCTGCTCCTTGTGTACACCGGCCCCACGTAATCTGGGGGAAGGACTTGCGTTCCTGTTAATAAATACGCTCTGTACTTTTTCAATTGAAAATGGCAGCCATTTCCAATCTGACTGTGACCGGTCACGCTCATTTTTTTCTGATACGGACGTCTTCAGCCTCTGCATCAAACAGCACCCCACCCGGCCTGCACCCCCACGCCGCTTTCCCGGCCCCACAGAAATCGAGGGACAGGCTGAGCCACCTACGCGCCGAACCTGCATTTTCCTTCCTGTTGAAAGGAGATAATGTGGCAACGATAACGCTAATGACGGGGACCTCTTCCTCCCGAGCTTGCAGCGAGCAGTAAACGAGTTTCTGCACACGGGATGCTTGGCACGGCCCGCACATCATCGATGCTGAGTAGATGTCGCTGTGGCCAGAGCCACCCTGGCGGCTGTTACTACCTCCCCCCTCTTCCTAAAAGAAAGGGGGGCCTGGAGAAGAGTGACGAACGGGGTTAGAATCCGCACTCGGGGATCGACTGGCCGCTTCATCACAGGAAGCCATTGCTGCTGCTCGTCCTGTGCCCCATAAGCAAATGGGACAATGATGAAGTCTCTCAGGGCTCAGGGAAGCCAGATCCAAACCCACGGCCGTCCGACTCCAAAACGCTGGCTACTTCATCTCCCGCAAACACGGTGACTGGGGACACTGACTGAAGGGCCACGCTGCAGTGCAGCGGGCACGGCCGGCCTGCGGCCACCTCCCAGGGGTGGATGCTCTAGGTTTTCACACAACACAGCTCGGGCCGAACCTGCACTCGTTCCCGTCCTTCTCTTGCCAGAGACGTGCGACCCCGTGCAGAACGTCTCTGAGCGGCGCGTGGCCCGCCACCTGCAGCCAGGCCCTCGCCCAGGCGAGCCTCCGGGCGGCGGAGGCAGGAAGGGGCAGACAGGACTCCGAGTTCCAATTAAAAGAGGGGAATTTGCGTCGGGCGACCCAGCGCCTGCTCCAGGAGCAGCAGCTGCTCACTCCTCCTTTCCTCCCAGGGAGAAGAGACCTCGGGGCGTGGGTCTGGGTTTTGCAGAGGGGGTGGCCTGGTTCAAGGCGGTCACTGGGGCCAGGGTCAGCGACACGGCCACGGACAAAGGCCTGAGCCGAGCCCCTGGGGAGGAGGTGCTGCCTCCCGGCGTGGGGCCCCCGCCTCTCTTTAACTGCTCTCCCCCCATCTCCCTGAGACCCTGACAGCCCCTCACAGCTGTGACCTCTCCAAACTGTCAGCCTCAGATGAACTGATACTTCATCAATTTCGCCTGAACTGCATTTGCAACCTGGTCTCGGGGGACTGCCCGGTGCCTCAGACGCCAGGCAGCCGCCCCCAGAGCCAGATTTTCTTCAGCTCGACGGGGGCATTTTCCAATCTGCTCGCGGGGGCCGGGGCGACAGCCTGGGGGTGGGGTGCCCGGAGGGGGAGGGACGGGGCCTCTGATTATTCCTCCTGAATGTTTCATGAGGACATCTGCCCGCTGCCCTGCCACGGCCGCCCCGCCCCCTGCAGCCGGGCCTCCTGGCAAGGGTGAAAACGGCGGACGACGGGGCCGCGGCCCCACCGGCCCCACCGGGCCCACCTGCCCCACTGGCCCCCACCATCAGCCCCCACCGGCCCCACCGGCCCCATCGGCCCCACCAGCCCCATCATCAGCCCCCACCAGCCCCACCGGCCCCCATCACTGGCCCCCACAGGCCCCCATCAGCCCCCAATGGCCCCCACCATCAGCCCCCACCATCAGCCCCCACCGGCCCCCACGGGCCCCACAGGCCCCACCAGCCCCCATCATCAGCCCCCACCGGCCCCCACCATCAGCCCCCACCATCGGCCCCATCCGCCGGGAGGCGGCTGCTCCGAGGCCGAGCGGCTTCAGGCCCACAGAGGGGCCGGCTGCGCGGGGCAGCGGCTCCGAAACAAAGGACCAGCCCGAGACCACGATTCCGGGGCGGCTGCAGAGTGAGGCCCCCCCGGGCAGGTGGCCGCCGCCCCCCCAAGGTCCGCCTGCTGCGGCCCCCACCCCGGCCTAGAGCGGGGGGGCCCTGCAGACCCGCTGACCTGGGAGGCCGGGGAGCCGGGCCGCGTCCCCACTGCCCCCCCCAGGCCTTCGCTGCAGGGAAGGGGGCTCCCCGGGGTCCCCCACCCAGGTCCCCGGGCGGAGCCGGGAGGAGTCTGAGTGTGGGGGGAGGGGGAAGGGGAGGGGGGGCGTGCTTCCTCCCTTCCAGGAGGAATCGGGGTCTCCCCCTGGAAGCCACCGCGGCTCCGGGCCGCACCCCCCTCGCCCTCCCGCGGGGGCGCATGCGGGGCCCGCGGCCCCGTCTCCGGGCCGCCCCCGGCCGCGCCCGCGGCCCCGCTGGGCGCCCTTCGAGGCCGCACGCGCTTCCGCTCACGCCGAGGCCCCCGGCGATGGCGCGGGGGACCTGGGGGAGGGCCCCAGGCGGGGAGGGGCCTGGCAGGGGGGCCCAGGGGAGCCTGGGGGCCCAGGGAGGGGCCCCAGGCGGGGGAGGGCGCCCGGGTGGGGGGAGGGGCCCGGGCGGAGTGAGGGGCCCCGGGTGGGGGGAGGGGCCCGGGCGGGGGGGAGGGGCCCCGGGGGAGGGTCCCGGGTGGGGGAGGGGGAGGGGGCTCCCGGGCGGGGGGAGGGGCCCGGGCGGGGGGCGGCGCGGACGCGCGGAGCCGCCTTTGTGCGCGGGGCGCGGAGCCGCAGCGCCACCCCGCGGCCGCCCTGCGCCCCGCCCGCCCGGCGCGGAGGGTCCCCGGGGCGCCCGGCGGATGGGGGTGGGGGGGGGTGAAAGCAAAGGCGCGTGGCCGAACGCGCCCAGGGGCGCGGGGTCTCTCCGCGCAGGTGCCGTGGGCCGTGAGCCCGTCCCGAGTGCTCGCGCCGCAGCGTCACGCGTGGGGGACCCCCCCGCCCCCAGAACGGGCCTCGTGGCGGGGACCCCGCGGGTCGGGGGGGCGCGGCGGCGGCGGCGAGGCCTGTCGTGGACCGAGCCGCGACGCCGCCTCCTCCGCGGGGGGCGCTCACCTGAGCGGCGGGGCGCCCGGGGCGGGACATTGGTGGACAAAGCGGTGGCGGGCGACGCCAGCACGGACGGCCGCGGCCGTGAGGACGGAGCTTCCTCCGGCCCGTGTGACCCCCCCCAGCCGGGGAGCCCCACGCGCACCCCCGGCCTCCGCGGGGGGCCTCCCCGCGGGCCCAGTGCCCTCGGCTCCCGGGCTGAGTCCCCTCGGGGATGTCCTTTTTCCGGCCTCGGCCACTCGGGACGGACGCTCAAACATCCCCGTCGGTGAGCAAACCGGTGCTCAAGTCAGAAATGCCCGAGTCTGGGGCCCGAAAGTGCAGCGGCCACACGCAGGGACCCAGAAACCGGATTCTGTCCCCTCTCTAGCTCCCCGTGTCAGTCTGA
Source organism: Cynopterus sphinx (assembly GCA_030015415.1). Taxonomy (NCBI): domain Eukaryota; kingdom Metazoa; phylum Chordata; class Mammalia; order Chiroptera; family Pteropodidae; genus Cynopterus; species Cynopterus sphinx. The sequence continues at coordinate 1,020,224 of CM057383.1, forward strand.
GCCATCACAACTTCCGTGACTTTTTGGGTTTTTATTCTGCACGATAAAACGCTCTGCTGGGAGAAAACAGTTTACAGTGTCGTGTTTGTGCTACAAGTTTGCAGCTCATTCCTTACCGAAGCCGTCAAAAATCTGCTCTAGTGAGTGAGTTCAGAGAGGTTCTTTAGAGAGCCCTGCGCATTATTAGATTGAACCCTGTAAAGTCGCTATTTGGGCTAAAAATCATCAACTAGGAGAAAGTCGTAAGATACGGCCCCTTCACACAGCTCACAGCGTCTCCGCCTCCACACCCACATCCTCAGCAAACGTCAGGCCTCTCTCCAGGTGCCACAGTCATGTAGCGCCGATGCCCATCTTAATCCTTTAACGTGGACAATGGTGTGACTGTTTTTAGGCCCCATTTTCCCCATAATTAGTGAGGCCATCGCCTGATTTTACATCATTTGCAGATTTTTAGGAACATGTGCAACCTGTTGTAGCAGAAAAACATCCCTAATGTTCTTGTTCGAGCACCTAAACCGAACATGAGGAGCTGGCAAAGCTTATCAGAGCACGTGGCTTTTGAGCTAAAAGCAGGAGGAAGAATGGAAGAGGGCTTCGGGCCAAGGAAACAAACTCCACGTGGGATCAGGCGCTTTACATGTATAATTCCAATGACCCTCACGCGATCCTGAGAGCTGGGCATGAAAACCCCCATGGAGGCTCAGGAAATGGAGGCCCTACACGATCAGGGACTTCCTGAAGGCCGGGGGCTTTTGAAGCTGCCATACCCAAAGTTCGCCATCTTTCCATCATGTTTGGCCGGCATGGTTTTCCGAGGAGTGCCCCAGTGCCCATCCTGACCCGCCAGATGTCCTAAGAGGAGCCTGCTGTCCTTGCTCCTCAGAGAGAAGGACATTGGAAGACCAGCAAGCTGTCACCTCCCCTAGGGAAAGACACACCAGCAAAGTCAAATGAGCTGGCAAGATGAAGACAGACACCCTAGCCATCAGGTCCTCCCACCTCGATCTCTTCCCTGCCATGGATAGCAGTGCCTCTGAGGAGCACATTTTGCCCGAAGTTCCTGAGAGGGCAGCTCCTGGTGGGGTCATTTGGCATTTCGCAGACAGTGGCTCTTGGCACCGGCTCTTCCTGCGAAGCCTGGTGGCCATTCTCAAGGGTGGCTTCCATCGGAAGCCGCTCCCGGAGACCACTGCACAGGAGGCAAGGCCACCTGGAAACAGCTGCATCCAGGACCCGCCCTGCGGGGGATGCTCCCAGCACCTGGCACTTCCCCTCTGTCGAAGCAGATGTCTGCCTCGGGCTGCCGGCCAGGTTGGCGTCATCTCCCCACATGGCAGAGGCGCGGGCTGCATGCATGAGAGGAAGTCCCTTTGACTTTCTGAGTTTCAGTTTTCTCTTACGTAGAAGGGAAATGCCTCTGGACACTACGATCAGGATTAGCTGGGACAAGATGTGTAAAGGGTGTGGCCGCGAAGGGCACTCGTTTCACGCCAACCCCTCTGTGTGTGTGTGTGTGTGTGTGTGTGTGTGTGTGTGTGTGGTGGGTGCAGGCGTGCCTGTGCTTGCTCCTCTAGAGCACAGCTCATAGAAGGTTCCGGCTGACTTGCTGAGCTATGAGGCAGCTCATTCGACAAGGCTCCTTTTTAGAGGGAGACTCACAGGCTGTTGGAGAAGGGCTATTAGAGGAAAGCAAGCAGAGGCTCAGAGAGCATCAGCCGCCTGCCCAAACCAGCTCATCGTTTCAGGCCACGTGGTACGATGAAAAGAGCACAGACTCGAATCCTATAACCCTGATCGGGATCCTTGCTCCGCCATTTCCCAGCTGCGTGACAGTGGGCAGTCGCCTGTGGTTGCTCAGTGCCCTCACAATCCGGTGGGGGGAATGCCAGGGGTGGGAGGTACTTGGGCAGAAGGAGTGCCCTGAGCTTGACCACCCCCGGATGGAGGTGGGCCAAGGGGGATAGATTCTGGAGCAGCCAAAGGTCAGGTTGCCCCAAATCCTAGGCCTGTGGGTTACAGTCAAACCCCACCATGACCACTGGACAAACTGCGTGGGTGCCGGCCATTGCAGCGAGCCGGGCTGACGCCCAGGAACAGAGCCCAGGCCCTCCCGCTTCACTGCCTCTTGCTCAGTCTGGCATGTGCCAGGCTCTCAGTTTTTGAAGCGCTTTCTTCTCTCTGCTTGGTCTTCGGTGGACAGGGGCTGCAGCTGTGCCGACCTGAAGGCAGGTATGTGCTGGCACGTCCCTGCCCGTCCACTTCCCGCACGCCCCCTGGGCACGTGCATGGCCAGCTCAGAACTGCCTGAGGTCAGCCTCCTCCTCAGCCAGCGACCCCGCAGGTCTTCTCCAGGCCATCCTCAGGGGACAGAGAGAAAGTGACTTTGTTAGCCTATTGCATTCTTTGGTCAAAATTTTTAATAAAGGTGCAGCTTCCTCTATACTAAATTGAGCACAGAATTCATGTCTCTCCATTTAAAAAACAAAACGATGGATGGTACTTTTCTCTGCATCTGGGAAGCAATTCCAATGGGGTTAAGCATTTCACAAACTTCGCTCAGGAGCTGGTGGCTTTTGAGAATGAAAACCCCACTGCACATTGTTCTCATGAATAGGATGCGCCTTCGGAACCAAGTGGGCACCTCGTAGAGCACTGAGCCTCTCCGGGTTTCCCGGCCATGCAGTCTCCATCACTAACCAGGTTAATTAAGGCTGCCGGAGGCAAGGAACCTGGGCCCAGCCAGAAATCCCAGCAGTGGGGCCTCCCACATGACCTTGAGCGGGTCCCTGGATCTGGGCACCCCCCTCCCCATGGAGGACGCGTCCTCACACTGATAGTCAATGGATGTCCCGGGTAAAATGAGACATGGGCACCAGACATGAAATGCCTATCGAGTGAGGGGCTAAATGAATAAAACAAGAGGTTACGGGCACCTTGTAAAATAGCAAGTGTAAGGGATCGGTACATCCATCGTAAGGACGAATTCTCTATTTTTACGTTTGAACGAAATGGTGGACCGTTCTATCATTACCCTTCAGAGACACAGGAACAAACTAAGGAACACTGGAAAGGGAGAGAGAGAGAGAGTGAGACAGGGAGAGAGGGAGCTAATAGCTCAGATGGAAGGACAGAGTGTGGAAAAGCACAAATTTATGCAGAATGAGCTGCAAGTGCGGGAAGCTCTCGGCTTGGTGTTCTACGAGCCGCTCCCTCCCATCCGATCCTCCTCACTACCCCTCAGGGCAGGAGAACCATTTGCATTTTTATTTTATTTAGGAAGAAGGCGAAGGTAAATCACGTGTGCAGAGTCACACAGGCGGGGTGGCACACGCAGAGGCCCCCACCGCGAGGCCTGGGCTCTCTCCGCGCCTTCATGACGCCCCTGATTCTGTGTGCTCCTCTGCCTTCCAAGCTCCAATCTGTGGGCATCTCCCAACACCCTGGGGAAATGCAGGTGCAAGAGAATGAAAAGTGTCTTTGCTCCTGGGTAGGACCAGGAAGGAGATGCAGAGAAGGGAAGGCGTGCACAGTGTGAACCTTAATGCGTCGGGAAGAGTAGATTGAAATGTTGGCACAGACCGCACGATGAACAAAGCACCCTCTGAGAAGCAAACTCATCCAGTGAGGCTGAGAAGATTTCATCGTGAGATACCTCATTTCACAGAAAAGCTATGAAGTCATCAGTCAAGGAAGTCAGGGCAAAATGGGTGGCGGCAATTAAGAAACGTTAGCCGTAACACCTGAACCGCACAAACGCAGAGACACACACACTTGCTCACAGCTGTCGGTAAGGTCATCCCCTGGGGCACAGTGAGGAAGAAGTCTGGGCCCTCGCCAGCCAGAACGTGAGCATGCTGGCCGGGAAGGGGCCCAGGCGCAGGGCGTAGGGCAGGAGGGCAGGGTGTCTGTGCTGCCTGGCAGCTGGCTGCTCGCAGGTCTCTTAGTCAGCGCTGCCTGGCTGGGGGACCAGACTGGCACAGCCCACGGGGACACGCCCACGCTTCCACTGCAGACTCGGCCACCACCCAGCCCCTCCTTGGGAGCTCAAGAGGCCACATGGGCTGGGGCCCTCTAAACAGGACGAGAGATGACCTCGGCTCCCTCAGTCCCCAGGCCCACACCTGTCACTCCTTCTCTACCCAAAACTGTTGTGTTTCTAGGGAATTCTGAGGTGAAGCAAAGTAGAAACAAAATAGAATAACAATGCACCTGCCTGCCCCCTCCTTCCTGAGCCCCACACCAGACAGGAGGACCCCAGGGCTTGGCAACTCCTTCCTCCCCTCCAGCCCCCACGCTAGGTTTTGCTCAGATGGCCCTCAGCAGAGCTCCCGACCTTCTACTCTCCAAAATCCCAAGGCAGCTTCAGGCCTGGTTCAAACGCTGCCTCTGCCCTGTGGTTACCACCCCGTCGCATGCAGAGGACAGGGCTTGGATGCTGACAGGTGCACTCGCAGCCTGTGAGTGCCTGACCTGGTCACTGGAGCTCTCAGAGCTGCATTCTTTGTAAAATGAGAGTAACAGTGGCCTCCCCCTGGGGTGTTGAGGAGTGAGTGTGACCCCCTGCACAGAGAGTTCAGCACGGGGCCTGGCACATGCTGAGCCTGCTGTGCGTGTTCGTCCGGTTCTTCCTCACGAGAAGGGCCGAGGCCCCTTCCAGCCATCTCCTAGTGTGTGCCAGCCCTCCCTGGGGTTGTCTTCACATGGTCCCCCTTCTGCCCAGGGGCACTTGGTCCCCATCTCTCACGCCACCTTCTGGGCTGGGGGCAGCCTAGCTAATCATAGGGGTCAGTCTCTCCAGATCAAGCATCATTTGGGGGGTGGGAGGGTGTGATACCACTTCCATACTGTAGTGAAACCAACGGACTGTCTCCGGAAACACGTGCTGAGTGGTGCTGATCACACGGGGATGATTATGAGCCACCCGATTGACTCACTCACCCACCGAAGAGCAGGGAGCAAAGAGTTGTCTGTCCTCTAGTAATGAAGAGGACGGGCCTGCGCCAGGGAGGTTCAGTGGTTGTCCAAGATCGCGAGGTCGCACAAGTCACACAGACCAGCCTCAAACGTGCATGTCCCTCCTCTACAGCGACTTAGAGCTTCCCGGGGTTTGAGAATCCCCGGTTGAGGAATGTGGGTCTAGATCAGGAGATCTGGAGAGCTGCCCCCGGACTCCTGGGGTTGCGGGGACTCGCACTAAAATGACACGTGCGAAGACGAGTTATGTGTTATAAAACAGGAACAACTACCGTTCTCGGTCACTGCCTTTTCCTTCTTGCCTGGCTGGAACACGCTCATGTTCGAGGAAACTGCTTTAAGGCAGCGGGCACGACGTTGCTGCATGACAGATGTCAGGCCGCGTCTGCTGTGGGGCGACTTACTTCGCGGCAGGAGCAATGCAGGCCACCGGCATCCTTAGGCGCATCTGGCGCACGCGGACGTCAGGCTGTGGTCGCCCTGAGGGGCTTGCTTTAGGACAGCGGCTGCCACGCTTTTGCAGCGTCGCGGGTGTCAGGCCACGTCTGTCGTTTAAAAGGCGCGCTCTGTGGCAGTGGCTGCCGCACTCCGCCCCATGGCAGGGGTCGAGTTGCATTGGTCACCGCGGACCTGGGCTTGCAGCAGCCACGGGGGAAACCCTGGCGCACTGCAGGTGTCGGGCGTGTCTGTTGTTGGGAACCTGCGTCATGCCCGCACTGGCCCAGCTGGCTGGCTGCACAGCGGACGCGACGTGGCGGCTGGCCTTTGGGGCCGTCCTTGCGGCCCAGGCGACTGCTATTCGCCACGCGGCCCATTTCAGTCGGCATCTGCCCTTAGAGGACGTGCTCAAGGTCAGCGGCTTGCTTTTCGGCAGCCGCTGTCGTACACTCGCGGCTGTCAGGGTCACGGTCGCCGGGGCCTGCTTTACGGCAGCAGCCGTTTTGCGGCATGGCAGGTGTCCGTGGTAGAACGCGCCTCGCGGCAGCGCTCAGCAGACCGGGCCCCGGGGCAGGCGTCGGGCAGTGCCTGTCACTGACGAGGTCGCTTCTGCATCAGAAACGTCGTTCGTTAAATCGCTTTAGGACAGTGGCCGCCGCCGCAGCACAGTGCTTCGTGGCAGGTGTCGCTTCGCCTCCGCGGTCAGGATCGCGGCCCTGCAGCCGTGGCCGTCCCAGCTGGGCCACGCTGTGGCCACCAGGCCGCCCCTGTTGCGAGGGGACGTGCTTCGTGGAGGCGACTGTCGCCATCGTGCCGCTGCGGCTGCGCCCAGCCCATCTCTCTCTGGGGGCGTCTCCTCGGCTAAGGCAGCCGCAAAGCGGCTACCGCGCTGGCGTCGCACGGCAGCGTCGGGCCACGTCCGTCCTCAGGGGACCAGCTTTACGGCAGCGGCTGCCGCGCTGGCGTCGCACGACAACGTCGGGCCACGTCCATCCTCAGGGGAGCAGCTTTACGGCAGCGGCTGCCGCGCTGGCGTCGCACGGCAACGTCGGGCCGCGTCCGTCCTCAGGGAACCAGCTTTACGGCAGCGGAAAGCACCGCGGCGCGTCTTTATGTCGCAGGTGTCAGGACGTGTCTGTCGTTAGGGAGCTCGCTTTACGGCAGCGACAGCTGCTGCTGCTGCTGCACTTTTACCTTCTTTTGGCTCAAATATTCAGTCACTTTTTGGGAAACTCTTTACGGCGGCATCAGTGGTCTCAAGCCTGCCTGCTCCTAGCAGGAAGTTCAGGGGAGGATTGAACCCCTGGCACCGAGTGTCCCCCGTTAACAGGAAGTGGAGTGGACACCCTGGCCGCGGCGCCCAGCCCGGCCTCTCCTAACGAAGACCAGAGTGGAGGCCTCGCCGCCGCCCTAGCCTGGTCCCCTTACCAGGAGGCGGAGGGGCCGCCTGGGTCTGGGTTGTCACCCCCCCCCCCCCATCCTCCTAACACAAATGGGAGTGAAGATCTTGGCCCCAGCAGCAAGCCTGCCCTCTCGTGAAAGACAGCAGAGTGGAAACTGTCACCCCACACTAAGCCTTCAGAAAAAATCAGAGCGGGGACTTTGTCCCATGGCAGAGCGTGTCCTCTTTTAACGGGAAACTGACCGGAAACTTTTGCCCACAAACATAGCTTGTTCCACTCTGAAAATCAGGCCCTGGACCTTTATTTAGTTATTTGTTTGTTTGTTTTTTCCAATCAAAACATCTCAGGACGTCCTGGCTGCAGCCCTCTCCTCACCCTCCTGTTACCTGTTCCTTCAGCTGCGTTGCTGACTCTCCGCCACACTGACGTGCATCTCAGTCTTTGGAACAATGGTCCTGGTCCTACCAGCTGCCCTGCTGCTTCTGCTGCCTTCAATCAAGAGAACTTTTAGGTTTTCCACCCTCAGTTTACTCACGGTGGGGACTCTTTGCCCTACAGGGGACACCGGGTGTCCACATCACTGAGCACGGAGTCTGGCATGAGGTAGTCACTTAGTACTTGCCAGATGCTGTTGTGGCAGGAGCAAGATGTTAATAGCCAGAGCCAGATGTTCTGCTTGGGGCGTGAGTGCCTAGCCCCTGCTCTCTGATCGCTAATAAAAACCTTGGCAAATCACCCATGTTAAAAATCACACTGTGGTCTTATGATTGGGGTATATCCACCTCCACTGAACACCCAGAAGATTCCTGGAGTCGCATTTTTTATAGACAGGAGGAGAGCCAAGAACACGGCAGGACTGTGAGGTCCAGGGCATCTCAATGCATTACACACAGCGGGACAGCCCACCATGGCCTCCACTCCTCTACCAGCGTCACCTTCTCTGGGCCCTAGGGAGCAGAAACCTGTGGAAAGTGGGCTCACGCGGCCTCACAGGCAAGCCCATCAGACCTCAGACTGCTCACACAATAACTGGTGCCTGGAATTCTGCGTTGCATTTCTCATGCATTAGCGAGGCACTCAGGCATCTCTCCGTGGAATTACAGGCCTATTACGTACAATTGGGTATGCATTACTCCTTATTTTTATATCATTAACTTGGATGAGACTATTTCTCAAGCACTGAAGTGTGTAAGAGTTAGGGGCAGAGAAAACTGAACTGGGGAAGCAAGATGCATATGAGCTAGTAGAAACTGCATTGTTAGCAATACATTTAATGAAAACTAGGTTAATTAAACAAATATAAAGCCAGGCAAAATGTTTTATTCCTTTCCATTTTCACTATCGTCTAGTCAACTTCAGATCTAAATCCACCTGTACGAGAGACACATTGCCACAGTCCTATCACCAAGAGAATCTCAAAGTTTGAGCCTCCTACAGTAAGTCCTCATGCAAGTTCTTGGAAACTGGTTATAAGCAAAATGACTTACAACAAAATTAGTTTGACCCTTGCCTAATTGATATAAATAAGAGTTAAGCTATGACATATTTTTGGTCATGAAAACATCACCAAACTTCTAAATAAAGATACTGAGCACATCTAATATTAAACGTTGAAATAAACGTGAGCTATACATACACTGAAGAAAGACGAGTACAATTAAGTATGAGGGGTTGTTTTCCAACCCACTGAACCCAGTCCTGGGTGGTGGCTAGCCTGGTCTTCTTCAGGTTAGAACTCTCATACCCTTTTTGAGCCTTGATTTCCTGGTCCATGAAATGGAAACGATAATAACACGTATGTCACAGTGTTACTACGACGTGCCATTGCTGAGCCCTGTCAGTTGGAAGGAAAAGGCAAACTTTTGGAAGATGGAAAATTCTAGCCTCATCTGGAAGAATGAATAGGATCGGAAGGGTCATTGATCAGGAGAGCAGAGTACCACATAGCTGCATCCGCTAAGACAACATCCCCTGGGGGCAGAGGGTGTGGAGGCCCAAGCTGCCAACTTGGGTGAGATATACAATGATCATGAGAGCAGCCCGGCAGGAGCCAGAAGGTGCGGCCTGGTTCCAGAAAACTTGACCCAGGCCGACCCACAGGAAGTAGCCTAAGTGGCCCCACATGTGAGAACAGAGGAAGGTCTTGTGCTCAGATTTAAGTCAATGGTAGTTCAGGGGCGACTGTGGGAAGCAGTGGGTCAGCCACACTTGAGGTTCTGCAGGACAAACAGGACGAGATGAGGAGGACGATCTTTGTGACTGTCGCAGCTGCTCTATCATTCCAGTTCTTCTCATGGTATCATGGTGATGTTCTCATTAATGACTTTGATCTTTAGGTTATTCGTATAGCTATGTCCTCTTGGCTGAATGAAAAGCTCAAACAAAAAAACGATGTCAAGTTTCTGCTAAGGAACCCACTGCCCAGGGCCACTGAGCCAGCCGAGCATGGCGGGGATGGACTGGACAGCAGCCCCCAGCAGGGCCAAGTGTGAGGTCCAGGGGTGCTGTCTGAGCCAGGGTGGGGGTGTAGCGCAAAGTGAAATGGGGGTCGCTATGGTTTCCAGTGTAGCAGGAAGCTTTTCCTTCTGTTTCCCAGCACTCTAAAATCAACTCTGGGCAGAACTTCCTAGATAAAGGCCAAAATAAAAGGTAAGACATAAAGTTTTCTGTTTCTCTTGCTTTCCTGCTCATGGACAGACAGCCTTGAAAGGATGTAAGGGGAAAAAGGCAGAAAGAAAGACAGGAAAAACAATCATGTTATATTGACACAAACTTCCAACCAAATTACCTGGTAATTTACCCTGGTAGTTAAGGAAAAGCATGTGCTTACGATCGACTTATCAAACCTTCCCCAGAGATTTGTCAATGTGGTTCAGGAGATGAAAACAGGCGTTTGGTGGAAGCCCCCATCAGCCGCTGCCCACTTTTACATCCTGTCATTAAATCAGAGCCTTGTGGACGGCCTCTGTTTTGAAATTACAGTGAATGAGGGGGTTCCGATGGCCGCGAACATGCAGTTTATTCTGTCCTTGTCCAACTGGAAGAAAATGCTAGAGAAAAAGAAGTGAGTCCATCTGGGACTTCATTCAACAAGGGAGTGCCGGGAGAAGGGGGCTGTAAACAAGATTTACAAACACGGTCCTCCCTGGTCTCCAGCCCTCCACGGATGAAAGCAAGAGGAGAGGTCTGGGACTGATTCTTCGGAGCTCATGTTTGAAAAGAATAGACTCCTACTTCATTTTCCACGTGGCAAATACGTTATCCTCGGTAACAGACTGAGGTTTCTGCATGAATTATTAAGGATCCAGGCCAGAGAATCCTAGATAATTGCTTCACTTTGTCAAGAGAAGCGCAATGTGTGCCCAGACCAAGAAGATTTGTGACAGAAACCAAAGAAAAAGGAAATGACATAGCGCTGTTATTAAGTAGATGGGCCCGCCCCTAGTTCAAATGCTAACGCTGCTTGTGAACTGTGTCACCTGAAGCAAGCTCCTTGACCGTGCTCGGGGGTACAGTGCCCTCATCTGCAAAACAGCGTTGCAGTGGTCGTTATGCATCCTCCCTCAGGAGACTACTGGGGGCCGCAGCAGACATGGTCAGCATGTGGAAGGACTCGATGAATGTTATACATCATGAGCACTCCGGTGCTTGCCAGGCAAATAGGAGACTTTTGTGGAATTGTGGAAGGGCTTTGATTTGTGATGAAGACAGTGCAGGGTTTAAATTCTGTCTCTCCCATTCCCCAATCTGTGGCTCTGGACACATTCGAGCTTCTGAGTCCTAGTGTCCTCATTGGGAAAATGCTGGGAAGGATGCCGGCATCATTCTAAGGAGGCACTGCACAAGCCAACAGGCTGGCCGAAGCTGACGCGGGTGCCCGCTCTGCGTGCCTCTCTCCTTCCCCCTTCATCAGAGTGAATTGGGAAGTGCTGAAGCGGATCAATTGACCTGAGTGGAGGAAGAGAAGGAGTCTGGGCAGGAATCGCCTGGTTATCTTTCCTGAATGTCAGGGAGAGAGACGGTAACCAAGAGGGACTGTTCGTGTCACACAGCGCTACCCAGGTATCGACCACCCACCTTTCCCCAAGACCAGGCTGCTCTCCTGATCGCTCGCAGGAGGTGCACACACTCTGTCTTCTCCGGGGGTTGATCTCCCGCATGTTTCTGATGTGCTAGGTGGACCAGCCATGGCTGCTGCCAGCAGTCACTGACACCCCACGAAACGAGGGGAGGAGAGGCAACCCCCATTTCATTCTGCAAAATTTCATCACCATGGATGCATATTTATTAGTGAGTATTATATCTGATATCATTCGTTTCCACATAAAATGAGATGAAGGAAAGAGTCTATTTCTCATCAGGAGAGCAGCTCGAACACTCGATTTTCTCTAAGCCGTCTGTGCGATGTGATTCCAACTGCACGAAGATCTCATACCTTGAGGATTATGGATTTCCTGTGACTATAAAGCGATGAAAATCGTTGCTATGTGAGGATGGTGAGATGGTGTGTGATTTTAAAATTTTATGTATGGTGTGAGTTTACTAAACGTATGTATGTTTAGATGTTTAATCTGTTTCTTTTCATTCAGGGCGGCTCTGCGTTCCTAGATAAAAACTAAAGAAACAAAACAAAACACACGTCCTCAGACTTTGCCTTTCATCCTCTCTTCTGTCAAATGTGCCTGGAAAACAATGATATATAGTAAAGTTCAAAGTGACATTGGAGGTCATCTCCTCCACACACTATAGCCCACAATATACTTATCGCATGAACAGCCAGCGGAGGGATTCCAGTGATGATAGAACTTCAGAGTAGAACTCTCCACGCTGAGGGGAGTGTGCAGAGAGCTGAGATTTGTGCCGTCGACCGTGCAAAACTATAGCTTGGATTTCCCTTCTGGGGCACAGAGGACATGGGTGTTCCCTGTATCAGTTTAGTAATAATTTATCAGCCACTTACAAACAAACAGCTCTCAAAATACCTCTTTCTCGCCGTCCGAGGGCACCCAATGCAACATGCGCCAAGGTTAACGCCAAGAGATGGCCACATCATCCTTCGCCCTCGTCAGGCTTTCGGTCTTCTCGCCCGATCGAGTTCACTGCACTCATCAGCCAAATGCATAGGTGCGTGGGGCAGGCACTCCCTGGGCAAAGAGGCCCGCCTTCCTTACAGCTCGAAATTTCCAGAGGAGACCCCTGAGCACATCTGACAAACAGCACTGTGTGTTGACATGAATCCAAGGGACCGGCAATGCCTTGAACCTGTGAGCGATGCTATCAGCGAGTTCCGAGGCAGCTGGTTTCCTTGCCTCCACCAGGCAAATCGCAAAAGCTCGGAGCCCACCCGCCTCTACGCGGTCAGATTCGATGAGCGCCTTTCATAGCATCGCAGGCCGTGCCAGGTGGTGAGCCCGAGGGCAGGGGGAGGATGTTACAGAGCCTCTGGGGGCACAGGGGGTGGCCACATGGAACACACATAGGTCATCAGCCAACAAAGACCGAAACTGCAGCCGAGGTGCCTTGGCTCTTCCCGGCGAGTGTCCCCTGTACTCACAGGGGGTCCCCTTTCTGGTGTGCCCAGATGCACTGGTGTGGCACACCTCCCCTGTCACCTCACGGCCAGGCATAGCACTTTAGTCCTCCAAGACAGCTCTGCCTGCTCAGTGTCCACTCATAGGTGCTTCTCGAAGAGTCCCACCTGACACCCCCTGCCTCCTGAGATTGCAGGACTCTCGGTGGGAGAAAGAGCAGGAGGGGCCAGAGGTCACGATGTCCAGAGACAGGCTGGGTCAGGAGGAGCCAGAGGCCTCAGGGCGAGCCCAGACCTTCATGCAGCTGGATCAGAGCAGGCACATGTGTCCTCAGGTAAAGGACTATGATAAGAGGCAGGGGAGGGGACACGGGACAAACCCGCGGCAGGAGAAATGCAGAAAGAGAATTCAAGACGGAACTGAAGGTTCAGAAAGAGGCACAAGGAAACCATGGCATCGCAGTGAGGACAGCTCAGGCATCTGAACCTCGTTCCTGTTGGGTGCAGGCCACACTGTCCCCAGGAGGGAGGGGTCGGGATGCTGGACACTCCCCAGCACATGGCAGTGCGACAAGAGCCAGGGCTGCGTTGTCTACCAGAAGAGTAGGTATACGTAAGCTCCCTCGAAGGGCTGTGCGGGTTTGGGCAGGTCTCACAGAGAAGCAACGTTATCAGCTCCAGGGGACGATGGCCACGTCTGTGTCGTGGTTCTGTGACAACCAGCATTAAGACACACAGCATCTCTCCTGCGGCTCCTGGCACGCGGTGGGACGTGTGTGACCTCTCGGTGTCACTGCTGTAGTTGAGAGCTCACACGTCCACCCTTAGCTTGTTTTTCAAGTGTCCCCAACCCAGTTCCCTCCGGAGAGCAAGTCCCAGGATTTCTCGGTGACCTCGTGATGACAAAGACTCTGCCCCATGAGTGCAATGCCTGCCCCGGTTTTCTAACCGTTTGTTCAGGAAACCCCTTGTTCATATTCGGGGAGCTCAGAGGACTCTAGGGTTTCTGGCTTTGCACACAGAAGCCCTCAGAGCCTCCCGGGCTGCGAGTGCAGACGGTGCAACGCCAGCAGCGGCGGGCTGTGTGCACGGACGCAGATGGGAGCTTTCGCTGAGCAATGGGAGGAGAGGCAAGAGTCTGGGTTGAACTGAGGGGCTGCGTGTAAGGAGCGGTGGCAGAACGTCTGCACCCCTTCGTCACCTGCGTCAGAGCCAGGGAAAGAGGGAGATAACTTCTAGAACTTCGTGGCCTTGGGCAAGCAAAGCAGCTGGAGGACCAGCTGAGGCAGGGCCTTACCCGCTTTGTCCAGGTCCCAGCGCCTCCCAGCACCTCGTGCTGGCTCGTGGACGGCCAGTGCCTGTGTACAAACATCAGACTTCTTTCCGTGGGTTCTTGATACCCACACGGCAATGAGCTCCCTTCGGGGAGCAACGTGGCCAGATTTGGTCAGCACGAGACGAGCTGGTGAGGGGACGTGGCCACGGACAAACGTGGACACTGAGACAAGCAGGTTAGGGGACGCGCCCTCCGGCAGCTGGGGCTGGTTTGCCCAGCAGTGCACGGGCCGCACTGGGGACTTATGGCTGTGGTCACAGGTGGGTGTCGCTAAAAATCTCAAGCACGACAAGGAGGAGGAGAAAGGGGAGACCCCACATGGGAAAGGAGAGATCCAGCACGTGGGTTCTGAAAACTTCGGGAAGGTTCATACTCAGACTGTATTTGGGGCAGTTTTCCCAGTTTCTTTTTGCTGGAGGAAGGTGAAGGTGGCCCAATAATGACATGCAAATGGCACCGTCCCTCCAAGCTCCCGGAGGATTGTGTGACGCTGACCCGGGCAGGTCGGAGCCACCGTCCACCCAGCACGGTGGAGACGCGTTCGGTGAGGCGAGCGCAGGCCTGACAAAGCTCGGGACGAAGCTAGGAGGGAGGGAGAGAGGGGCTAATGTCCACGTTAGGAAACGAGGTCTCCCTTGATGGACGAGGAGAATGACGTCAGGCGTTAAGGCCTCTCCTGATCTCCAGCTCCGCAGAGGCAGAGGCGAGGCTCCTGGCAGACCTTTCCGAGTTGGTTTTTCCTCTCTCTCTCGCTTTCCAACTGTGATGCCCCTGCAAAGCGCAGCCCTCTCCAGCCTGTGGGGTTCAGCCTGGCCCCAAGACAGTGAGAATGCGCACTAGTGTCAGTGCCTTTCACTCAGGATCGTTCTGCAGTTGGTGTGAAAACCTTCAGACCCCTGGAGTACCGGAAATCACACTCAGTGGGATGTAGATGAAAGAGAGGGAGAGAGACAGATTCATCAAGATGGGTTTTTTCCCTTTAATTTCGAGATTATTTTCTTTAACAAAAAGAGAGCAAACGGGGCCCCTCCATCTGAGAGCTTCATGTCAAATTTTTGACGTGTCCTTTGTGCCTTCCCCCTGAGGCTCCAGGCCTCGTTCCCTCAGTCACCCCCCATCTCCAGAGAGGCCAGGCGGGAGGGGGCCCTCCCCGGCCACCCACTGCCCACGCAGCCCGTCCCTCGGGCCACCTCTTTCCTCTCGTCCCACCGGCCGCCGCCCCAGCTGCTGTTCAGCGTGTGAATTCCCATTTAGATGGGGAACACGGTCCCCTGGCTCAGGCACGTTTCCGTCAGCGACAAGTTCCAGAAAGGCCGCGCATTAGTTACAACCAATTAGGAGGGAATTAGCACCGCCAAGCGCTCGTGGGCACAGTGCTGGGACAGGAGCCGCGTGCGACACTCGGCACGTCTTACCTGACCGGCTGCGTGCACGGCCCAGGGGTTTAGGTCCAGTTCATAAAGCATTCGATGCGGAGTCGGGCCCGTCAGGACGAGACATTCTGTGAGCGGCCTGGAGGAGGGTCGCTTCTCCTACTGGTCGCCCCTTCATTTCCCTCTCGCACTGTCGCCGACAGTGACGGAGGCCGTCAAAGCCCTGGTTTCTCGAAGCTGCACCAACCTGTACTCGAGCCCGAGCGCTGCCACCTCTAAGATGTGTGACCCCGAGATGGCTCATTCTCCTACGTGTAAACCGGGGGCAACGATCGATGCCTTGCGGGACCTTTGGGTTTAAAACGGGCGAACCCCGTGCAGAGTCTCCCCAGCTCGTGGCGACCGCGCAGTAAATGGCAGCTGCTCTCACTGTGTCGGCAGTTCCCACGAGTTAGTCGTCCCCTCAATGTCGACTAAAGCGAATGTTGTTGTTGCAGCGAACGGGAAAGCATGCGGGCCACGTGCACCCCACACATTCCGCTGCGTCTTGGGTAGATGCCAGAGAAGTGCACGTAGCGCTGGCCTTCGACATGGCTCATGACTAGGGGACGAGGAAAACGGATCTGCGTTCCAACAGCGAAATCATCTCAAATGGGTTTAAAAAAGAAACAGTAAAATCGCGAGCTGGGAGAAACGTAGGACACAAAAAATAAATGTATCAGAACTGAGAAAAGCTTTCCAAGAAGAGCCAGCGAGGCAGAAGGACCCAGAAGGTTGGAGCGGTTCTATTCAAATCGCCAGACCTGGAAGCAAGCGCGCTGTCCCGCTGCAGGAGACGGGCGAGTGCACTGTGGCCCGTCCAGACGGCGGGACGTTAGTGCTAGGAGGAGGCGAGCTCTCGAGCCACGAAAAGACGTGGGAAACCCACACTCGTGTCGCTAGAAGTGAAAGAAGCCAGTTCGAAAGGAGTTGTACAGTATGATGATTCCAACTACGCGACTTAGAAGAGGCAGAACTATGGGGACAGCGAAAGGTCATGGTAGCCAGAGGGGGGCACAGAGGATGTTTAGGGCAGTGGAACCGTTCTGCAAGGTCCCATGGTGGCGGGTTAAGGCCGTTAACACGTTTGCCCAAATGCGGGGCATGTACGTCCCCCAGAGGGAATCCTAAAGTCAACCGTAGGCCTTGGGGGATGACGACGGTTGATGCCGGTCCATGGATTGTACCAATGCCCGCTTTGGTGGGGATGTGGATGATGGCGGCGGGGTGTGTGTGTGTGTGTGGGGCAGTGGGCATGTGAGAACTCTCTTCACCTTCCTCTTGATTTTGCCGTGAACCAAACATGCTCAAAAAATATAATGTCTAGAAGGAAAGAAAAGAAAGATAAGAAGGAAGGAAGGAAGGAAGGAAGGAAGGAAGGAAGGAAGGAAGGAAGGAAGGAAGGAAGGAAGGAAGGAAGGAAAAGCCAGCTAGCCATTAAAAAATGTGTCAATGGAGGTAAATTTTAACACTTCTTCATGGGGGAAAAAGGGCATAAAACCGAGCGGAGAAGCCTTGGCTTGCCCCCTTGGAAAGAACGCAGCAGTGACCTCCATGGGGCCTGGGATGTGTGACTGTCCGTGTGCTCAGCAAGAGAGGAGGCGGGACGGGGGCTTCCCTCGACTCGGTGCCTTCTCCAGGCCGGGGCGGGGGGCCTCTTTGCGTCACTTTTCATCCTCACGTAGTATTTTTGGGGCAGATGACAACGCCCTCGGCACCGCAGTGAGAACATGAAGCTGCACTGAAGCTAAGTAGCTTGTCCGCAGAATTAATAAAATCCTAACCCCAAATCCTAATCCGGAGCTGACAGCGGGAGAGTCATCCTCGATTTGACAAATGCCCGTTGGGCTCCTCTCACGTGCCAGGCACCGTGGAAGGCAGTGAGCATAGCGATGAGCAAAACAGAGCCTCTGCCTTCGGGGAGGGTGCGTCCTCGTGCAGAGGCACGAATGTAGCTGGAGTTACAGGTGTGGACGCGGGTGGAGATGCGGTTATGGATACGGGAGACAGAGAAGGTAGGGCCTGGGATAGAGACAGAGAGAGAGAGAGAGAGACGGTCAGGAATAGAGACGGAGACGTGTCAGATGCAGACGGTGACAAGGACTCGGGCGTAGGCAGAAACATGAGTAGAGACAAGCGGGAACGAGTCAGAGCTACGGGGACGAGGATGGCGAAAGGCGTTTGAGACCGAGCCGTGGGGAAGGCCTCTCTCGGCCACAATACTAAACGGAGGCCTGGACCAAGGCCCGGGAGAAGCCTTAAGAGTGGTGAACGGGGCGGTGCCTTGTCGGGACCGTGTCGGGCGCTGCCCAGAGACTAGGCCGTGGGGAGCAGCAGGGCGTGGGCAGAGGCGCCATTGACTGTCTGTCCCGTGGGGGACAGCGTGGCTCAACTCGGTGGATGTGATGCGGCCTGGTCACTCATCGGTCACATTGTGAGCCACGTTAGATTTCCCTGGAGACTTTACAGGGCGTCCTTTCCCAAAAGGCCCATTTACCTGGAGGTGTCGGGGGAGCCGATGCCTTAAACAGCAGCACCAAGCTCTCCCAGGTCATCAAAACGGTAACAAAACGGAAAACGAACCCACACCCCGTGTTACGACCCCGTTAAAAGTTACAAGGACTTAGGGCCGTGAGCAAACTCCACTCGGTTTGCAACTACGAAGTCCCGGCCACAGGAAGTCTGGGGTGGGGAGGGTCTCTGATTCTCTTCCAGCCCGACCTCCTTCTTCTGCAGATGGAGCCCCTTATCCAAGGTCCCGGGACCTCGTCGGGGACGATCAGTGCATGTGCCTGAAGCCAGCTCTCCCGCGCGTGGCTCTGTATTGAAACCTCGACCCTTTGCCCGTAGCTCTCATTGTAAATACAACTCCACGTTCACTGACTCTACCTGAGACGTGGACAAGCTGCTACTCAGGGTGTTGGGAGGCCCGGGGAAGCTCCTTATCCAGAGTTCCACGACAGAAAACGTTGAGGGGAATGTTTCTTCTTGACTTCTGACGAGTACACATCTGTTGCTGCTTTTTTTAACAAATTCAGAGTATAAGACGTGTTTTGCTTTGTTGTTTTAACTTAGAAAATCACCTTTCCTGCCTCGAAGCTGAACACAAACGCATTCCGCGGAGCAGAGCTCGCAGGCCAGGCCCAGCCAAAAGTGAAATCTGAGAGCCCCCTCCACGGCCCCATTGTTCTCCAGAGGTGGGCCCCACCCTCCACGCCGGCAGGAGAGGGCCGCCTGCAGGTCCATAGCAGTCTCGGAGCCCTCACGGGGACGCTTGCCGTGTGCTTTCTACGCTGTGCTCTTCGGTGCCTGGTCAGGCATCTGGAGAGCCTGGACCTCGTGGAACGCATTAGCCACCCCCAGCATAAGCACCGCCATCCGCGTCCGGTTATGGAAGGCAGGGGGCCGGGGAGAGGCTTTAATCGCGCATAAACAAGGACACAGGAAAGGCCCAGGATGTTTGAAGGCCGGACCTCCCGTCGCGAGCCTCACACCGTAAACCATGCCCGGGCAAGAGCACACCCCCGTCCGCAGACACGTCCGCAACACGGTACACGCGCACGTGCGCGGCCACGGGCCCACGCCATCCGCTGCGCTGGCACCGCCGACCGCACGGCGCGGGCACCGGAGAAGAGGGCTGGAACTCGCGTCCAGGCTCGCCTCTGCTGCTCACGAACCGCCTGGCCCGGGGGGAGAGCCTTCTGGGCGCCCGCTTTGCACGGCTATGAAAGAAGGGGTCGGGTCCTGCCATCACCGCGGTCTTTCTCCGACTGCTTTTCTGACCCCAGGGCTGTCTGTAGAATTCTCCGAGCAAGACGTCGGCCACTTGTAAAGGCTTGCCACTTTGACCCGGGACCGGCCTGCGTTTTGTCCTTCGCTCTCCCGTTAGAGCAGACATTTAAATAAAAGTGAAAGGAACCACTGTGTTGTGCGCTGCTTCGTGTGGGGGGAGGGAGCGGATTATCTCAGCCCGGGAGGGCTCCCCGCCAGGGTCCAAACTCAGTGCTTTCTCTCCCTCTGGCGGACGCGGGGTGCGTTTGCTCTGCACCGGCCGACTCCCCTCTTAATCAGACAAAGCGGAGAGAAAAAACCCACAGACGTTACGTCTTAACCCAGAATCGCACCGAACGCGATTAGTTACAGGTTTTCCACACAAACGTCTTAGCCCTTTCAATCTTCCTTCCTTTCTCTCAACTAATCTTCAGCATTTTGTTGTGAAAAAAATCAGAGACTCGGGATGAAAAGCTGCCAAGCAGAGTCCGACCAGTGCACGGTCTCCAGGAGCAAGGCACCCGTCGAAATCGGACGCTTTGTACTGAATTCAGGCCCACGAGAATCCTAAACTCGGCCCGTCTGTGAACACCACCAAGTCGGAACTGGCTGGCGGAGGAGGACCCGTGACAGCAGCTCTAAGCACGAGGGCATTTTGACAAGAAACGTCCGTTTCGATCCAGTCCAACGTGCCTCGCACCCGCTTTATGTGAAGCTCTTCTGGGCAGCCCGGGAAAGGGAGCCACGCCCTGGCTTGTCCTCAACGTCGACGCGCCCGCAGGGGTACACGATGACAGCGGTCTCTGTGTGCGTGTCACCCTCTCTGTCTGGACGGTGAGCTCCTCACAGGACCTTCTTACTCTTCTTATGTTTCCCTTCCCTGGAGCTGGAGAGGACTCGGAGGGGCTTGGGGACAGTGACCCAGTCGCTGCGACTTCAGAGGCACTCACGGCCAATTGTCTCAAAAAATCGCTGAACCAGAAACTTCTGTGTGTGTGTGCGTGTGCGCACATGTGCGTGTGCGTGTGGTGTGTGCGTGTGCGTGTGCGTGTGTGTGTGTGCACGTGTGTGTGCGTGTGCGTGTGCGTGTGTGTGTGTGCGTGTGCGTGTGTGTGTGTGTGCGTGTGCGCGCGTGTGTGCGTGTTTAATGAAATCCAGCCACACTGTGCTGGGGCCTGGGGGGGAGGATTTTCCACAGGGACAAGCTGCAACAAGACCTGCATTTTCAAGAGAGAAGAGGAAAAACACAAGCTCGATCAAGCGGCCACGGGGGTCAAAAGCAAAACCCCAGAAGATGAGAGCAGACGCTGCACGCCACGGCTCTGTCCCCCACGCAGTCACAAGCCACCCCAAGCACGGCCTGAATCTGAAGAATGCGTCTTCCCCAGGAGACGCAAAGCAAACAAACACGAATCCGCCTCGGAGAAAACAGAGACTTTTCAAAAAAAAAAACTTGAAACAAAGCAAGAATTGACAGTCTCGGAAAGATAAGGGAAGACACAGCGTCCAAGAAAAAGAGAAAAGATACCATTTGTAAAAAATCTAGAAAACAAGTGAAAGAAAGAAGAAAACGGCAGGACTAGGCAGAGGGGACTAGGAAGCTTTTAGAATTTTGAAACTTGATGGCAGAAACGAAAGTCTCAACAGAAGATTTTAAACACAAGATTGGATATTGTAAAATGGTGTAAAGGTGTAAAAAAAGGTAGTATGTGTGAGGAAAAGATGAGAAAATTAGAAAAACAGTCCAAAATGCCCGGCATCTGAATCACAAACCACACAGAAAGAATGAGACGCGTAACTCGTCAAGGAAACAGTTCAAAACACTGTCCACGTCAAGACCGTAAATGTCCAGGCCGAAAGGACCCGTCAGGACCCCGCAGAAACAAACAGGCGAACACAGACCCACACCGAAGGCACCGCTGTGAAATTCAGAACCGGAACGGGATGGAAGGTTCTGTTTGCTTCCTTCGGGACAAGGTGAAGTGTGAGGAGGTGAGGCGCGTGGCCCCCCGTTTCCCGTCTGCGGGCTTCGCCCTGGGACCCGGAGTAACAGCTCAGCGCGGGGGCGGGAGCCCACCCCCCCCTCCGTTTGTGACCTGGAGGGACGGTCCCCGAACCCAGCCGGGACAGGCCCCGTCAGAATAAACCCGGCCGCGCAGGCTCTTCTTTGACGGTCTCCACTGTTCTCAGGTCCTCGACATCGAATGTGCCCAGGGGTGCGTGCGCCCCTGAGGGGAGGCTCCGCCGCTGGGGGACTGAGCCTGGGCACGAAGGTCACTCGGGCTGGGGCAGAGACTCAGCGCTGCCAAAGGCCAGTGAGGCCCAGCGGAGCCCACGCTTGTCACAAAGGGCTACAGGAGACGAACGCCGACTGCCTGCGCCACCACGGCGAGCCACGTCCAGGGAGCGAGAGGTTCGGTGACCCAGGCCCCTCCTCTCCTCCCCATGGTGGCCCGAATGACACTCTTGGCCCCAGGCACCCCGGCACCCTCTTGGAGGAAGGCCAGGTGGGCCTTGGGAGACTAAGAGATTCACGACGCCGAGCGTCGTCTCTAAAATAGGGTGAGCGCGACCTAAACTGGGCAAAGTTCGAGTTACATCGAGGTTCACATCTGATAGGACTGAGCCTTTTCCCCCACGGGCCAGGAACGCTGCTGTGAGCAAGACCGGACTCTTTACAGGCGACAGGAAGGGACACCTGCCCCTGGCAGCAGACTGAGGGGTGGAGGCGGAGGGGGTGGGCACGGGGAGGGGTGGGGCAGCCATTCCCGCTCCCCGCTCAGAGTGCACGAAGCCCAGAGGCCCAGACGACCTTGCCGGGGGGCGGGCGTGCACCCGCCCGGGCAGAGCTGAGCTTAGTGTCTGAGCCCCGGGTTCGAAGGTCAAAGGGCGACAGCGGCTTGACTGTGAAGGAGCCACAGGCCCGGACGCTGCCTCCCCTGCTCGGACCCGCGCAGAGCCCGGGTCTGCCGGCCCAGCGCCGCGGGCAGAGGGGGTTCGTTATGGCTGCGCTTGTCGCCGCAGTGAAGTCACGAGCTGTCCCCGCGAGAAACGCAGCCGTGACGCTTCCGACCTTCTGGGCGCTGTGTCTTTGCTCAGAAGCCCACGGGGCGCTTAAGCAGCACGCACGGGACTGAAACACTCATCGTGCGGCCACACGGGTCCTTCCGACCGCGGGCGGGCACGTTGTGAGCCCCCCCCCCCACTCCTTCCGAAACGACCCGCGGCCCAAACGCCTCCGATGCCCGGCCTCTCCTGGGGGGCGTCGCAGGGCGCAGGGTCACAGGCCGGGAGCGGCAGGGGACGCAGACCCGGCCCCGCGCTGAGCACCGCCCGCCTGGGGGACACGCGCCCGGGGTACAGGCCGCCCCTGCCGCCCGCATCCTCGCCCTGGGCGGAGCATGGAGGCAGCGGGCGTGCACCCTGGTGTCTGTCGCCTGGGTCTCGTGCCCCGCGATGGCCCGGTACCAGCCAGGCCGAGGGGTCACAGGGTGGAGAGACACTCGCCGACCTTCAGCGTGTCCCTCCCCGCACCGGGGGGGCCCTAGCGAGTGGGTGGCCCGCTGCGGCTGCAGGGCGGCCTCAGAAAGGGGCTCGTGCTTCTCGGCAGCCATGTGCCAGGCTCAAACTTCTGTGACAGCGACAGAGATCGACGGCCAGCACGGCCAGTCAGCGCGTCACAGGAGCAGGGCACAATTCACCTGTAACGCAACGGCCGAGCAAACGGTTCCCCGTCATCGGGGCCTGGGAGCGAGGCGCGGCCTCCTCTCAGGCTCACGGGAGCCCGCCCCTCGGGGGAGACGGGGCCCGCGCACCCAGAGCCGTGCTTCCTGGATGGAACGATGTTTAAGACAAAAGGAGAAGCCCTGACCCCCGAGAGCTCCCAGATGCAAACGCCCTCGGCCCGGGCGCCCACACCCCTCCTCCCCTGCCCACACGGCCCTCCGGGCACGGCAGGGCTGGGGCGCGTCTCCAGGACCCGACACGCGCTGCGACGGCGGGGTGAGCTGGGCGAGCACAGCGAGCTTATCCGTCGGCGAAGAACGCAGAACGGGCATCAAGCGCTCGTGTTCCAGGCACCGCATTCGCTCTTCAGCCCGTTCACAGCAATTAACGTCGGTGACGCCGTTCGGTGTCACCCCCGAACGAGCCCTAACGCTACGTATCGGCTTGACGACGAGTCTCGACTCAAACCGATCGCGTGTTCACACACAGAGACGGCTGCGCGTCGATCGCCCACGCTCTTGGGAGAAACAGCACGAGGTCACTGACACCGAGCTTTATTACGATTTAATGTTCCACACGATAAACCCGCAAGGCGTGAAGGTCTCAGAAAGACACGTTTCCCCCAAAGAATACACGGATTCACTCATCTCAGACCCGGAAGGAGTCGCCGGCGGTCACCAGGGCCAGCCGCCCCCGAGACACGGGCTGCCGTCGTCACGGACGACTGATGCTGCGTGACTCACCCAAGGCCACCGCTTCCTCTTTCCCCGGCCACTCCTGTCCACCACACCTCAAGGCCAGCGTCACGTGCGATCGCAAGACACTCGAGGGCAAGGTGATTCGCTCACTGCGGGCTCCCGCTCTGGGATCCACCGCGCTTGTTCAGTAGGACCGAGTAAATCTGCAGCGAAAACACGCGCCAAGCTTCGCGACACCCTCCTGGCTTCCGTCTGGACCGGTGAAGCGTCGTCCCTACGGTGGGAACACGTCGCCGCTCCGCCCGGGGGTCGCGCGTCCGGCTCCTCACAACGCCACCTCGGGTCGGAAGCCGCGCGCTCAGAGGGAAGGGCGGGAACGCGGACGAGCGGCGGGGAACTCAGAGGCCTGGGGTCGGCCGTCCGTATACCCGGCCGTGAAGTGCTACCGAGAGGACCGGCCCAGGCCCGTGCGGCACGGATGCAAGTCAGACGCCTTCGTGGAAGGGCGCCCGGCCCGCGACACGCCCCAGGGAGGCTTCCAGCCGCCGGACACGCAGACGGGTGCTTCGGAGGCTGTCGGACCTGGGGCCGCGCCACGATGACTGGGAAGAGGTCAGCGCTGATGTCAAGGTCTCATCGGCGAGCCAGGTCCCGGCCTGGGGGACGGGGAGGGGGGCCTCCGTGGACCTGGAAGATCCCTCTCGTTGCTTCCGTACCAGCACCTCGTGCTTCTGGATGCGACAAGCCTTGGCAGGGAGGGGTTAAAAGTACGTCCCAAGGGAACGTGCCTCACACGAGGCCGAAAGCGGTCGCCGGCCTCTCGCTGGCGTGTGACCGGCCTCGACCTAAACGGGTCCGTCGGTCGGTCTCCGGGTCTCTGCTGCCCGACATGCTCACGGGACAGAAATGTGCACGATCACCGGTGGCCGAGGTGCACCAAACATCATCAAACCTAGTAAAACGCGCGACGACAACTAATGACAACGCTTCCGGATCAGGCTCAAGACGCTCTGCAGGACCCTTTCTCTGCAGGGGCTGGCGTCGACCACGTGGCAGCCGGGGTTCTCCATCCGCTGGTAGGACACCTCCACCCTGGGGACAGGCACAATGAGAGGGGGGGCCACACTTTAACTCAGCTCCACGCCCGAAGGGCAGCGTCCTGAAGCCAGGTCCCCGTCGGGTCTCTGCCCTGCTGCCCTGGCACCCGCGTGGCCCCGAGGCACCTACTTTTGACGAAAGATGCTGTTGGCCTCCAGCTCGGCCTCCTCCTCCGTCCTTTCCAGCCCGCGGTCCTGGAGCCTCCGCGCCCTCTCCTCGGGGTTCAGGGACAGCAGCAGGACCAGGTCGGGCTTGAGCAGGTCGCTCGGCCACTGGTAGATGGGGTGATGGGCCGGGGGCAGGTGCTGGAGGCCGCCGCTCACCTCGGTGGCGATGGTGTAGGCGGCCGTGCTGTGCCAGTACCTGGGAAGGAAGCAGCAGCGAGGTGTGTGCAGCAGCAGGCGTGTCCTTAGCACTGCCCCGATGCAATAAACAAAGCCAAATCCTCTTTCTCCAACGTGAAAACCTAACCAGAGGCCCCAGCGAGACCACAGTGGGCGCTTCGCGGAGCGGCCGTTGCTGGGTGGCACTGAGGCCGGCCGTCCTGCCTGACTGTGGCCCCACGCTGCCGGCTCCGTACGGGGGTGACACAGGGACGTGCTGCGCCATCCGGCGTGTCTAGGCCGACACCTGCAGGCCACTCAGGTCCCACCCTGTCGTAAACTTGAACTTGCCGGTGAAACCCCCGTATGGGGTCCCCAGCCGCAGCCTGCGTCCTTCCCAGCCCCGCAGTGTCATGACCCGGTGTGGGCATCGGGCAGGGAGGGAAAGAAACCCAAACGCGGCCCACGAGACGCCACGCGAGCCCCGGGCACGGCCAGTCGTGACTGACGGGCGGTTTTAAAAAATGCTTTGGGGGGAGAAAAAGGAAAAGCACAAACACAAAAAGAAATCAAAGCCGCCCTCTATGTCCACATGCCCGATGGCTCCCCGCTGCCCGCCGGCGGGCATCAGCCTCCCGCTGGGACACGGGACCCTCCGTGACACGTCCCAGGCCCTCGTGCGCGTGGATCTGTGCTTACACTCCTTCCTCCGGCCGGGGGTGGGGGCAGGGAGTGACCCTCAGCCCGCAGGCCCCCCACCCCCGCCCTTGGAGGCCCACTAGGCCGAAGCCACTCACGGCGCTCACTGCGCCTCCCCGGGCGCTCCCCAACCCCCTGCCGGCCCCGTCTCACCGCAGACCAGAGCTGAGGTTAGGGGGCCTCGTCGCCTCTACCCCACGATTCCTTCTCGGTCCCCCCGCATCCCGACCCCCGAGGCCAGCGCGTGACGCACGGCGGGAGTGCGATGCGCGTCGCGTGGGGTAGGAATGAACGAAGCGAGATGACGAGTTGACACAGCTCGCCAAGCTCTCGCCCGTTCGTGCCACCTCCGTGTCACATTCTGGTTTGGAGGGACTAAATGCGAAACCGCACACCCGGCGCCACGGGGCTAGCTGCTGCGGCGCCGAGCACGCGCCCAGCGTGGCGGAGGTGCCCACGGCCCGTTTAAAGCCGTCGTCGCTTAAACTCCTGCGTTCCCCATCACTGCAGACTCGGACTCCTTCTCGCCGCGGGAACCACATGCCGCCGTCCACAAGTGACTTGGGTGTCATCGGGCTACGCGTCGTTTACCCCCGGCCCCGACTTGCTCTGCGGGCGTCGCTGAGCTATCTACGGCAGGGAGGTCTCCGTGTCCTCGTCCGGAAAACGGCGCTCGTGCAAGCGCTTCCCCCACAGCTGCACGAATACATAGAAAACGCACTGCGCTGCGCCGCCGGCCCGAGACCTCATCCGCGTCCTGCTGGACGCCAAAGCCAGGCCGCGCGCCCAGCGCTGCGGAGGACACCGGCAGAGCCGACCGAGTGGAACACCGAGCCCCGGGCCACGTCCCAGAGCGCGGCCTGGGACAGCCCGGGCACCGGCTCTCGTCACGCAGCGACGCGGCCTCCCTCTCCGCCGGGAGCGCGTCTCCCGAGCGGAACGGCCCGCGCTCGCTGCCGCAGGTCTCAGCCGCGAGCCCGGAGGCCGGCAACGTCCCGGCGTCTGGCACCTCGACTGCAGAACAGTCCCGCGCGAGAAGAGACTTCTCGAGATGGCGAGGGCGAGTGAGGTGCCAACCGTAACCGCAGCCGCCGTCAGAAACGGCCGTCGGGCCCCGCTGCCAGCCAGACGGCGGCGTCTGCGGTGGGTTTCCTGACTGACAGCGGCTCTCGTCTTCTCTGACAAGGTCGATTTCAGACCCTCTCCACGATTTAGCCCTCCATCCCCACCCGGGAAACCACGGCGGGTCCCATCCGAGGCGGTCTGCCAGCACATTCACCCCGCTCGGATAATGCGCTTGGGACTTGAACAGCAACTTGCTCTTTTCCCTGTGCATCCACCCACTGGCTATTCATCCATCGCCAGTCTCGGGGGTCGGCAGGGAAGGGACACTGCGCAGCCCCGCTCAACAGGCAGGGAACCCGGGACCTAGGGGGTGTCCACCCGCACGCAGAAGCTGGTGCCAGCTCAGGGGCTGTGGACACCCGAGGAAAGCACGCGCCTCGTGAAACCGCCGCCTGCTGGGAAAAGCTGAAGAGCTGGAGGAAGAGAGATCAAATGTGGTAACCAAAGGGCGGAAACATCATCCAGGCCAAGAAGCCCCACAGAGGAAGGCGACCCCTCCCCTGCCCTAGGACCCCTCCTAACTTGCCGACTTTGAAACAACTGACTCACCAACCCCAAAGCCAAACCTACCTGCTGGCGTGACAGCTCAGGTGAGAGCGGGGCCTTCGAACCACCGCGGACTGTTTTCCTCCCGTCACCCCCCCTCCCCGAACCAACCGCACACACTTCCACTCCGCAGACGCGCGGAGCCACCTCTCTGTGGCGCATTTCTGCATCTCAGAAGACTCTGGGCAACACGCGTGGGCCCCATGTCCCCGCGGCGCCCCACCCCGGGGGCTCTACGTGACAGGGCTGCACGCGCACGGGCAGCGGCGTCCTGTGAAGGGATGTCCGCACCCACGAGGACGAGGTCCCGCGCTTGCCCTGACGCAGAGGCGGCCCCTGAGCATCCGCGTGCGGTTCCCGTACAGGCAGGCCTGGCCCGTGCCCACGGCAGGCACACGCTGGCCGCCGTGGGGGAGGAGGGCCGGGCTCATGGGTGCCCTCTACCCCCGACCCGCGTGCAGGCTGGACGCCGTCGAGTTCCCTTCTTGGAAGTCATCGAGCTTTGCTCTTACGATGCCACCCTTTCCTGGACACTTGTCCCGCTTCAGCTGCTCATCTCCCCCAAACGAGCGGATGGCGGACAGAAGGACGGACGGGCATTTCGCGTGCGTCCCACCGGACCTGCTTCTGCGACCTGATTTGTTTCACGTGAAACCCTGGCCCCGTGATCCATGCGCGTGGGGCCGCGCGCTCGCTCCCACTGCTGCGGGGCGCTCCACTCCCAAACACGCCAGTGCCTATGACTCGTGTGGACGGGCTCCCGGGCTCTGAAAGTCAGCAACGCTGTGAACGAGGCCGAAACCAACCGAGGCACAGTGTCCAAGGGTCGTCCGCTTCGCCACAGCTTTTCACACCGCTCGGCCCCACGCCCACGGCCCAGAGGAGAGGGTCCTCCATCCTCGCCACCTGCAGGTCCCTGTTCTCTGACCTGACCTGACGCATCCACGGCTTCAGTCAGCGCCTGCCCCTCCGACGGCACGTCTGCTCCCCGAGACGACACTGACTAGCTCGTCCGCCGTCGAATTCCTTACACTGGGGACGGCCTTTGGCATACAGGAGGTGCCCAATAAATGCCCGTCGACTAGGCCAACGAACAAGCGAACCACTGAGAGCCCCGATTTGTGAAGCTCAGAGTCTGGTGAACGACCCCAACGTGCTAAGTCCCTTACTCGACCTGTGTCATCACAGTCTCCGTCCAGGTAAAGTGGGGACAACAGTTACTGCCCAACCCGGCGGTCATCGTTCCAGGCAGCAGGGTAACACCTCAAGTTCTTCGCAAACGCCGGGCAGTCGCGTCGGTGACCGCTGACGGCACAGTCATCCCCGCTACGACCGTGTTTCACTTAGTGAACAGAGCTGGGTCCCTGCGAGTGCGTGTGCACGTCCGCGCACACTTACACGCTCCGGAGAGAGAGCCCCCTGCACACCCACCTGTCCACAATCACGGGAGACCGGGCGGATGCTCGAGCTATTTCCGAGGCCACGATGTAATTGCCCAGAGAGTAGAAGGCTCTTCTCACGATGGTGGGCTCGTCGTCAAAGAGCTGCCTCCACTGGCTGACGCAAGCAGGCGGGGACTTCAAGAGGACAGCCTGGAGGGACTCCGAAACCGACTGAGTCACCGTGGTCTTACCTGCCGGTCACAGAAAACACCGCGCGTCCTCACCCTTGCCACCACGCCACTCCCACCTGTCCCTACTAGCTCACGGCGAGCAGCGCCATCCTCCCGACCTGGGAATCAAAGGAGTCAACTGAGTAACATGATGCTTCCCGGGCACGTGAGACCCTCGGGACCTGCGGGGTCTGTGGCACTAGGACACCGGGGGAAGCGCCCGGGTCCCCTTGTCGACACAGCCGTGGTAAACTTCAAGCGGAGGCCCCGCCATCAGCTCTGCCTCACTCCACGTGACACTCTGCAGCTGATCCGGGAAGGAGTCACGGGATGCTCGTCCTCGAGGCTGACCTTGCCCTGGGCGTCTCCTGCTGCCCGCAGCCACCCTCCTCCTGCTTCCCTGTCTGGGCCTACGTGCAGGCACATCCGCCGACTTCGACATCTCGTTGGCAGCTCTCAGGGCATCTTCCCTCCACTCCCCACTTCTTCCACCTTTTACTCCCCCACGGGCCTCTGCAGGCCCGGGCCTCCCCGCTGGCTCGAGTCTCACGCCTTCGCCCATGCTGCTTCCCGTGCCTGCCTGTCGGGGGGACCTCGCCTGAGTGATGCCATGTGGCCTGAAAACACAAGCCAGGTGTCAACCCTTCCAAGCTCTCCCTGACCATGACCCCGGCCACTTGTCTCCCACGCCGAGGCTGCATCCAGAGCCTTCTGGGGCTCAGCTGAGGCTCGGTGCCCCCAGCCCTCCAGTGGCCTCACACAGAGGGGCCTCCCAGTCCCTGTGTCCCAGGCCTGCCCAGCTCCGGGCCAGCACACACTGACGGCTCACCTGAGGCTTATGGTTCCGTCACGACCTAGTTCCTCAACTCGCCTGTCAACGCGCTGCTGGAACCGAAAGGCAAGATGCCCTTACCCGTGGCATCCAGGCCTTCGATGACGATCACCGGGAACTTTCCTTTCTGGGCCTGCTCGGGGCACCGGTCCACCAGGTCAAGCACAGCTCGGGCTTCGGGGATGAAGGGCGTGCACTGTAAAACAGTCCGGGTGGCAGCGGTGAGGCGGCCGGGCCGGGCGGCAGCCGCATCTAATCGCTGAGGGCCAGCTGGAGGGCCATGCTATCTTTGGCGCCGCGCCAAAATTCGTAGCATCTTGAACCCCAGGAGCCCTGAGTGCCGAGGGGGGCGCCCACCTATCCTTAAGGCCTCTGACACGAAGCGCACGGAACTTGCTCCTCGTTCACAGCACCTGCTTCTATCCTCAGGTGCCCCTGACCCTCACAGCACTCCCAGGTGCTTCCCATAGGAAAGGGGGGAAACCAAACAGCTTGGCTGAGTGGCTCAGGTCGCTGCCCAGCAGGTGGCCCCGTGTGGCTAAGCTCCATGGCCAGTCCCGAGCCCCAGGAGTGGCTGGACCACTTCCGACCTGGCATCCCCTTCCCTCTGGGTCCCCTGCAGCAGGCATCACAGAGGACACCACGCTGCTGAGCGCCAGGGTGTCAGTGTCCCATGTCAGGATGCAAGGTCCCGGCCACAGGACCCCGGAAAGGGCCCCCAGACGCCACCAGATGGTCTGGCCACCCGCACCCCAGCCCGGGCTCTGACCCTCCCAGGGCAGGTGTCTGTCGCCCCCACCCTGTACCGGGACTCGGACTCCTCCAGGGGCCGCTGTCCGTCCCCCCCACCCGGTCCCCGGGGCTCTGACCCCTCCCGGGGCAGGTGTCCGCCCCCCACCCCCAGGGCCGGGGCCGCCGGCTCTCACCGCCTCCAGCACCGCGCGCGCGGCCTCGCGGGCGGGGAAGACCCCGCAGGCGGGCAGGTCGGGCACCGCGGGGTGCAGCGCGGGCTCCGGGGCGCGCGCCACGGGCTCGGGGCGGCCGCGCCGCCAGCCCCCGCCGGGCCGCGGCTCCCACGGCACGAGCCAGAGCCGGCCCCGCGGGCCGCGCGCGAACTCGCCCAGGAGCAGGCGCGGGGCCGGCGCGTCCGGCGCGTCCGGCGGGGCCGGGGGCGGGTCCGGCTCGGCCAGCGCCGCGTCCACGGCCGCGAGCAGCGCGCGGCGCGTGTCGGGGCCGCCGCGGGGCGCGCACAGCAGGACCCCGCGCTGCGGGTCGCCGGGAGCGGCCTCGGGGCCCGGGCCGTGTCCGAGCAGCGGGAGCAGCCGGCAGCCCCGCAGCGGCCCGGCCCGCGCCCCGCGCACCCGGCGCAGCACCCGCTGCAGCAGCCGCGCCGCGCGCACCCGGCCCGCGGGGTCCCCGCGCCGCGCCCCCAGCGCGCTCAGCGCGAAGCTGCGCCCCGGGGCGCCCAGCAGCGCCGCCGCCTCGGGCTCGGGGGGCGCGTGCCCGGCGCCCGCGCCCACCGCCAGGTGCGCCAGGCCCCCGCCCGCCAGCCCCAGCGCCAGCAGCCGCGGCGCCGCCATGGCCCCGCCGTGTCCCCGCCGTGGGCGCCCGGAGCGGGGTGCGCGGGGCGGGGGGAGCGCGGGGAGCCCGGGCGGGGCGGGGCGGGGCGGGGCGCCGCGGGAAACGAAACCGGGGCGGGCCCGCGCGGGCGCCTCCCCCGACCCCGACCCCGCCCCTGTCCCCGCCCTTCCTCCCTCTCCCTCCGCCTACCCCTTCCCCCTCCCTCCTCCTCCCCTCCCCTCCTCCCTCTCCCGCCCCGCCCCACCTCTCTCACTCCCCTCCCCCTTCCCTTCCCCCCACCCCCTCCCCTTCTCCCTCTCCCGCCCCGCCCCTCCTCCTTCCATCTCCCTCCCTCTCCCCCTTCACCCTCCCTCTCTCCCCTCCTCCCCGCGAGGCCAGCCCCCCCCACGCAGGCGGGGACGGAGCAGGTGCGCGAGGCCCCGAGAGCTGCTGCTCCCCGCAGGGCCCCGCAGGCGGGCGCGCAGGGGCCGGCGACGCGGGGACCCCGAGGGGCTGCTGGCCACCCCCTCCGCCCCGGTGTGCATCCGGCCCCGGGGCTCTGCGGACTCCGTACCCCCAAGTGACCTGCGAGGCCCTGCAGCCCCGCCGGCCGTCCCGGCCTCACCCCTTCGCTCTGACCACCCGCCTGCCCGGACCCCGCACCCCGGGTCCCGCACAGCTGCTCCTCCCTCCCCTCCCTGCAGGCACCCCGAGCCTCCTGCCGACGCCCCACAGGCAAGGCACCAGACGGGCGCCCCAAACTCTCCACTAAGCCCCAGTCCACGGCTCAGGTCGGCTCGCTCTCCCCGCCCCGCGGCCAGGAGTCCGCAGTCGGGTTGTCACCACCTTTGTAATAGCATGGACGTTGTTGATATCGATATTTTGTTTTGTTTTTACTCGCTAATGGACATCTGTAAAAGTGGTTGTCAAGCAGGCCAAGAAGGAAGAATCCCTGGAGAAAAATCTTAAAATTTTAGAACTGACAGAAAGATGGAAAACGTCAGATGAACTGAAAGCAGAGAAACCGTATTTTAATCAACATGTACGTGTTGCGGGGTCATGTTTAATTCTGAAAGAAAAAAAAACACTCCTTTTGGGAATAAAGAAAAGTTTGAGAAATGGGCTCTAATGCGTCCCCAGTTCTACCTTAAGAGCCCCTCAAATTCAAGCTTTTCTTTTCTTTTTTTAATGTCAGGGGAAGGGAGGAGGGACTCAGCAAGAGATACCTGAAGACTATAGACAGCCAGGTCCCTGAAAGGGCCCAAGGAGGACCAAAGTCCCCAAATCTCTTCATTTCAAGTCAGTTCCATACATTGACCCCAGCTGATCTGAGTCTGGTCCTGGAGGCACCAGCAAGTCTTTGACCAAAATCATGGTTCTGTGCATATTTCCCTTCTCAGGGGAGGCGCCCTCTGATAAGGGGCTGGTTTTGCGAAATCCTCAAGCCCCAAGGAGAATTCCTGCCCCTGGTCAGACTATTTATAGCAAGAGCTATTAGCCTCAGGCTATGGGAGAACTCGGGCTTGACTTTATCATAGTGTCAGAGAGAGTTAGAGGGCAGGAGAGAGGGTGCGGGGGGGAGAAGGGGGAGAGAAGGTTCACTCATTTCACTCTGTTACAAGTCCCCCCCTTTTCTGGTCATGGGTCAATCTCGAGGGCAGGCAGGCTACTGTGTCCAGGTTTGCTCAAGAGGGAGGATTAGAGCTTGTAAGACAGAGTCAGACTTGTCGGCCCATCATGCCCCTTTAATCCAGCTCTTACGCCTTCTCATGCCCACCTCTTGCGAGATGCTCCCTGAGCCTTACAGGCGACATTCTGGGTGCTCAATTTACAAGCAGGGCGGCAGCAACGTTAGAAGAAGCAGTAGGCCGGGACACCTACACCCTAATATGAGACAAGGGATGAAAAACAACAAAAGTGGCAGCGGCGATCCAAGGGATTCGCCTGGTCCAGAGTCCGAAGTTCTCCGATGATGTCACCAGGCACTGAGGCAAACCCTCTACGTGGCTCACACAGCATCGGTCACTGAGACTGTCCCAGCATGAGACGTGTCTCACGTGACAATTTCTCTGAGGTTTATATCTCATGTATCTAGCTGCAGTCTGCTCAAAACAAAAACAGAAGCAAACACAGTTTTAGTTCTCAATAATTTCAAGGCAAAGGATGGCAGTGGGGGGGGGGGGTTGAGGAATAACACTAGTTTAGAGGGTTACACAGCCAAGAGCTTTTACTAGAAAATTCAGGATCCAGTCCAGGCCACAGGTGAAAAATAAAGCTTGAAGGACAACTGAACTAGAATCTGACATTCACAATTGCACATTATGGTTTCTACTGAAGCATTTTTCTTTCTAAAAGCACCTCCCATTGTTTTTTAGCAAAGATAGCCAGATTAAGACTAATTCGTTGCCTAAGTCTAGTTCTAATAACTTTGGCCTGTTATTTGCATAAGTGCAGCAAGAGCAGCAATTGCTCCCAGAGGTTCCTTGAAATCTGCTTCACTGGAATTTCAAAAAGAATCTCCAGATTCCACTTCAGTTAGCTTCTCGGGGCCAAGAAGCCAAGCCACATCCCTGCCATCGGTCTTCGGGAGCATTACCTATAGATTTGGGTGAATTCCTCAGGTTCTCGAGGTCTCCAAAAGTGTCCCGAGGTTCCTTTGCCATCTCCCAGGAAAGCAACCTTCGTTCCTTACCTGGCTTACCTGGAGAGACCGCTGTGAACCAGGGAGGCGAGGTACGAGGCTGTTTTCCCAAGGGGCTCTTATTGGCTTCCAAAGTCAATCTTAATTCCTTAAAGCTTTCTGGTGACATCCAGAGTCTGGGCATGTCCCTTCCACACATGGCATTCAGTCGAAGCCGTATCAAGAGTTTCCAATTGTGTCC
Organism: Cynopterus sphinx; assembly: GCA_030015415.1. Classification (NCBI taxonomy): domain Eukaryota; kingdom Metazoa; phylum Chordata; class Mammalia; order Chiroptera; family Pteropodidae; genus Cynopterus; species Cynopterus sphinx. The sequence continues at coordinate 1,054,192 of CM057383.1, forward strand.
TGTTTTGAAGAGAACAGATTCCTATGGAATTTAGGCAAGTGACCTTATTGCTGTGAAAATAATAATACTCATTCAGAGTCTCCAACTTTCTGGAGGGATCGGGTAGGGAGGAAAATATAAATGTTTTAATACCACGTAGACAAGTATAATTTACCAAACGACCCTGAGAGAGGGAGAAAAAAAGAAAGAAACAAGTTAATCCAGTTATTCCTTACAGGTCTACAAGCTGTCATCCTGTTTAAAGCCATGATCCAAACACTTCACTCTCAGGAACGTGTCTCCTAAGCCAGAGTCCTCTCCGCAGATCTTTCTCGAGACGAGACACTTCCAGAAGGGTAAAGTCAAGGACCACCTGTAAATGCTAAGGCTCAAAATGACATGGTGACAGATCTGATGATAATGTAATTGACAAAGGACGTTACTTTCCTGTGACGTGTGACACTGTAATGTAACAAAATTACGAAGGAACATAAATCCTGACTCTGTAGGGGGACTGTTGGAGCTTTTTATGCTTCTGGACAAACTATAGATATGCGGGTGATGTATGGTTAACAGGCAAAGAGTCATTCCGGGGTGAAGAGGATTTTACCCTCCACAAACAGAATCATTTTCCTTCTCCGTGAGCAATTTGACTGTTGGACACGTGAAAATAAAAAAGAAACGAACTCCTTTTTATCCTTTGGGACAGGGCAGTGTCCTCCCATGGGCCTTCCCTGACCCTTTTCTATGTCTTCCCGTCACATCTGTTCTTAATTTAGTTTTCCCTCTGCACTTGCACCAGACTCCCCCCTACAAGGAGACCGAAAATGAGCGGCGCACCGTATCTGAGCTCGGTCAGTGTTAAAATGGGTATTGAAGAGTGAAGATCCAGTATCTGCTTTCATAAAGGAAAGAAAAGCCTCTATGGTATTTTTGAACTCTAATTTCAAATTTCCAAGACACAGGATCTCATGGGCCCAACTTGGGTGGATGTTTAGACTAAATAAATTTGCCCATGATTTCAGGAGAGGGAGACGTGGGAGCTGGAAAAACACTTCAAAGAGGTCTTGGAATGAATGAATAACACAGCTTTATTCATTTAAAAAGCTATATCGTCTTCAGCACTTACACTATCAAATAGAAACAAAAATAAAGCTATTCCAGCCATTCTGCTCTTTAAAAAAGCAGAGAGAATTCACAAATATAAATGTAGTGATTAATGAAAAATAAAATGAAAAATAACATTTGTTTTGAAAGGGATTGGCTTTGGAACACCTATGTAAACATAGATGCTTCTGGGTAGACCGGGTGGATGAAAAGAATGAAAGTGAAATCAGCAGAACAGGCTACGAGAGAGGAAGGAACCACAGAGGAAAAAGGACACCAAAGCGGCGGAGAATGTCGCCTGCAATTCAGCGCTACTGAACCTGGGCGTCGCAAGACGGATGGCGAATCGGGGGCCTCTCCAGGTGGTTTGACGCGCGCCCATTGCGGCTCTTCTCGCTCTGCACCTTTTACCTGCAGCAAGTCCTACCTGAGTGTAACCGGCTCCTGGGTCTTATGAGTCCTTTTAGCCAATCAGCCAACGTGAGGGTCCTCCTGAGACCACGAAAACGCAACCCAGCACGCGCGCGCACACATACACACACACCCCTCTGTAAATTAGCGAAGTTACACTCACTAAATGAATGAAATGTGAGCCAGTAAATGAGTGGACAGTAGAGCCAAAGCGTTAAAGAAGGTGTTGCAACACCTAAAACCAAGAAAGTGCGTGATGTACCGGGAATTCTTATAAATCAACGATAAAATGCAGAAAACCCAACGCAAAAATGGGTAAGACACTTGAACAGGCTCTTCACAGAAGAGAATGTCTAAATGGCTAATGCGCGTATCAGAAAGGGGCTTGACACCATTAGCCAGAGAAAGGGAAACGAAAACCCCAAGGAGATGCAGACGACAAACCCAACGGGATGGCTAAAAGTAAAGAAGGCAAAATGGAAACGTGCAGCGACGCCCCCGCGTGAGGAGGAGGGCAGACGTTCAGCAACCGGCGGCCTGCGTTTCGGGTCGGAGTTTGAGCTGGTTCCAGCACTCCGAAGGACGAGCGACGGGCACATGCCTCTCTCCCCTCCGGAACCAGAATGCCACTCCTGGGCGTACCCCCCGCACGTGTGCACGCGTGCTTTGACCAAAAGGCACGTGCGGGGATGTCAGAGCAATGTCACAGGAAGACGTCCCAAAGGCTCTTCGTGATAGAAGGTTAAATGACCTGTGATATGTTCAGACCACGGACTCCCAGTCGGCGTGAAAGTGCACAAGCTGCTGCGAAGCTCAACACGTGGGGCCCGGGCGGGCCTTTAGGGCCTGGGACGAGGTTCTGGAGACTTCTGGTTTGGGTATAAAGTTTTATTTTTCTCTCAAGATGGTCATGTACGTACGTGGGTTCGTTCTGCCCATTTGCGAATCGCTGCACGTTTCTGTGAACAACGTGCCCCAACGAAAGACTCGCCAGAGACACAGCAGGGTGGCCGCAAGCGACTAAGCGGGCTCCACAGTCTGCTGGTGCGTCGCGGCCGCTGTGCGCTGCTGCTCCAGGTGACAGTCCCTGGGGGACCGTGGGGTGTGTCACGGATGTGCGTGTGTGGGGGGAAATAAGTCCCCGCGTTTAAAACAAGCAAAACGATGGCGCCCACTGGGTGTTAACCCAGCTGCGTCCGGACGCCTCAGAGAGAGCCAGCTTCCAGGAGGGCGGAGCGGCCTCAGCCTCCCCGCAGCGCGTCCGCCCTGAGCAGACACGTCTCCTCGGCCTTTCCAAGCCGCGGCTCTGAGGGGACAGTCTCCTGCTCCCTCGCAGGAGGGTGGACAAAGGCAAGGCAAGAGTGAACACGCCACGCCCGGGGAATGTCGTCACGACTGCTGACTGCTGCGAGCTCTGTCGGAACAAACTCAGACGTATTCATTTTATGTGCATTTTTCACGCTTTAATATTTTATCTGACACGTACGGAGCTCCCAGTGAACCCCTGTGGAAGGAAAGAAGAAGGAAGGAAGGAAGGAGGAAGGCCCGATGAGCGAACGAATGAGGGAATGAATGAATGAATGAATGAATGAATGAGGGAAACTGAGCCGGGCAGAATCGGCAGGAAGGAATCGGAACGTGATGATGACGCCCGTCAGCAGTGCTGCGAGGGTCAGACCTCCGTCCTGGGTGGCTTTTCCCGGGGTGGAGGAGTGGGCGCGGGCGAAGCGCGGCACAGCGCCTGGCGCGCCGTGTGGCCCGCCTGCAGGGACCTTCTGGGGTCCCGTAGCCCTCACAGGCCGTAGTCTGCGTCGTGTCATCTAGTCCCTAGGACCCCCTGCGCGAGCGGGACACCCACACTCGGCTGGCCAGGGTTGTGGGCAAGGCCGGGCAGGAAAGAAGTTCGCCCCATGAGCTGCCGGCGGCTCCCACAGGACTCGCTCCTCAACCGTTCACCTCCGAGAGCCTGCGTGCGGCCGCTGACTGGGTTTCCACTTTCTCCCTGTGCACGGGACCGGGCCCAACCGGCTGCGTTGCCCCACCAGGCCGCGCTGGGGGCTGGATGCCCTCCCGGCCCGGGGCCCGCGTGGGCCACCCTTGCGGCCCAGGAGGCCGTGGAGCGGGCAGGCCGCTTTCGGTCCCCCCCCCACCGCCAGTGAGCTTGGCCCCCGCCCCCGCGGCCCCTGTCCCCACGGCCCCCTGCCCCCGCGGGAGTGCGCTGGAACGACGACAGCGACAGTGGCCGCCGGCCCCGACACGTCCGTTTACACCGGCCCCGGGAAGCCAGGCGACGCACGTGGCTCAGGAAGCTCCCGGGCTCCCGGGCACCGGCCGGTGAGCAACGAGGCCGGGAAACGAAACTGCCCCAAGCCGCTTGGCAGCGGGGCCCTGGCTTGTGGCCCGAGGCTTGTCCTCGGCGGCGGCGGCGGCAGCTCCCCGCACGTCGCGGGGAGCAGAGGCCCACAGCCCTGCTCGGAGAGGGCAGACGGCAGCAGGAAACGCCGCGACGGCGCGGTCTGAGAAGAGTGCAGGCTCGGAGCGCGAGCTCCCGCCCCACGAGGCGCCCCTGGAAGGCCCAGCGTCTGTGTGAACAGTCAGAGACGCACCGAACGAACGGCAGGAGAACGCGAACGTCGGCTTTCCAACCCAGAAACGCATCCCCGAGGACAGGGCTGGGGGGCCTGCCACTCTGTGCCCCTGGGACGGCCGCCCCAGGGGCCCCTGAGGCTGCGGGGTCTGGTCGCCCTCCCGGGCCGGTCACTGTTTTCACTGTTTGGCTCCCCTCCGAGCTGCCACCGAGGGTGCACAGTGGGAAGGGTGACAGGTGGAAGCTCCTCCACGCAGGCCCCCGGGGATGGCTCCTTCTCTGGTTCCCTCCCTCCGGGCCAGGAGACGCCTGCGGAGAGGGGTCCGGGCCGGGCGGGGACCGTGGTTTGCCCCGGGGGACGGAGGGGCGCAGCGAGGCAGAGGCCGGCCGCGGCCGCCGGGACCGGAGCCCTCAGTCCTGGCCCCGCTCCAACTTTCATTTTCACGAGGAAAATAACTGAAACCTAAGCCGGCTGAGACTTAGTCAAGGGGGCGTGTCCGAGCGCCGGTGTGACAGGTTGCTCGGGATCCTATAAAGGCGGCCAGCCTCCCAGGGCCAGGGCAGCCGCGGACGCCTGGCACCATGTGGCTGCTCGTGCCCCTGGCTTTCGCGGGGAGGATGCTGAGCGCCTTCGGGAAGCAGCTGGGCTCCCTGTGGGCCAGCCTGCTGCCCCTGTGCCTCTGGCTCAGGGCGGCGCTCGGGCTGGCGGGGAGCGACGGGGGACAGAGGCACCCGGACGGGAAGCGCCCCGAGGGGACCAGGCGGGAGGAAGGCCAGGGGGCCGGGGGCGATCAGCCCCTCGACCTCACTCCCACCAGCGTCAACTACCACTTCACCCGCCAGTGCAACTACAAGTGCGGCTTCTGCTTCCACACGGCCAAGACGTCCTTCGTGCTGCCCCTCGAGGAAGCCAAGAGGGGGCTGGTGCTGCTGAAGGAAGCTGGTGAGTCCCCGCCCCGGGGGGCCTGGGGTGGCCAGGCGTGCCGAGGGGGCTCAGGGCCTGGAGACTCCCCCGGCACGTTAGGCGTTTCCCAGCGCACGGTGAGGAGGGGGCAGGTGCACGGTGAGCGTGGGAGTGGGTGGCTGAGTGGGGCGCCCACCCTGCTCCTCCTGCCACTCCCATGGGAGCAGAAGGGTGACCCGAGCGCTGGGGAAGAGGCAGGGTGGGAGCACTGCGGTCCTCTCCGAGTCTGTCCAAAGCACCCACGGGTGGGGGGGGGGTGTCCAGAAACAGTCAAGGAGAAAAACGCACCCTTGGACTTGAGGACTGCAAACCGAGTCTTCCCTTTCGGGGGTCACGTGTGCGCTCTGAACGCGGCGCTTTAAAGAAACGGTTGACACCTCACGCCAAGCAATGACCTTGCTCGGGACTTGCTGCGCAGACGCCAGCGCCTGAGTCCGGCGGGGACACCGCTGACCTAGCTGACTCAGCATCCCCGACCGACTCGGGGGCGGCGTCCCCCCCTACGAACCTGTCCTTCTTTCACTCCGTGTCCCCTGCCTTCCCCCGAGCACCCCTGAGCTAAGGACCTCAGCAAGGCCACCCACTGTGTTTGCCCCTGGGGGGGCTTTATCGCAGGGGCGCGGCGAGCACTCGCAGGGTGACTGCGCTCGGAGGTCTGGGCTTCGCACCTGGACCACATCCCGGTCCGCAGGGCCGGGGACAAGGCAGCACGGGCCCGGGGACGCCACGCGGCCCCCGCAGTCACCTTCTCACGCGGACGCGTTCGCCCGCTCGGCCCCTGATGCCGCTGCGAGCGTGCTGTTGGCACGTTCCTGGACCCGACCTGCTGCGCTCCCCGTGCGTGTGCTCACTCGTCCGCGCGGGTCCCAGACACACCCGCGCCGTGGGGTCCGGCCTGCGGTGTCGCCGTCGCTCCCTGGGGCGGCTGCGTTCCGTTTCCCGTCTCTGCTGCTCTGAGTTTGCCAAAATGTCTTTTGGATGCTTTGACTCCGCGCCCCCCACTTTAACTCTCTTGCATGGCTCCCAACCCCCGCTTGTTAGCACAGCCTTCGAGGCCCGTGGCCAGCCCGGCGCTGCCATCCATGTCCCCTGCCACCGGCGTCTGCACCCCGATGCCGTGCCCCCCTGGGCCATGGGCACATGGAAAGCAGGCAGGGTCGGTGGGGGGGAACCAGCGAGCCTGTCCTGCAGAGGCGAGGCCGCGAGGGAGACGTGGGGTGTGAGGCAGGAGGCAGGCCGGGCTACTGCTCTCCCCGCCATGGTCAGGTGAGGCCCCTCCCCGGTTCCTGCAGGTGGCAGAGGCCTGTTTGCTGCTAGAGGTGAACCCCTAGGGCCGAGCACTCAGGGAGCCCCAGACAGCAGGGGGAAAAGGCACCACAGCGAGGACAGCGGGGCCAGTGCCAGTCGCCCACTGGACAGGTGAACCCCGTGAGCCCAAGGGACAGGTGCTGGTGCACACGGCCCAGGGGGAGGGTTAAGAATCTTCCCCAGGAAAACAAAACGGCCCGGAAGAAAGGCCAAGACACCAGCATGCGGGGCTCCAGCCAGTGACTAAACCGGCCGTCCCCACTGTCCCTGCCCAGAGAGAGCCAGCATCTGACCGGTCCCTTCCCTAATCCCAGAAATGCCATCCATCTCGTTCGTTCCTCACTGTGAACGGACACATAAAAGCACCAAAGGAAAAGGCAGAAACTAAAACCAACGAGAGGGAGGATGTGGAACAACGAAAACCTCAAACAATCTAATTAAAAATCACGACGGCGGAGAAAGGGGACAGTGTGCGCGACATCAGACGCATCCTCAGCAAGGACGGGGCAGATTGCGGAGAGTTCTAGAACTCAAAACTGGATTTCTAAAGTTAAAGTTTTAGGAGAAAGTCTGAAAGGTGGAGTCCCAGGGAAGTCGGACCAGAGGTAAAACAGGGGCGACGACAGGAAGGCGACTGGGGCTTGAGTCCAGGAGCTCCCACCTGCCAGTAACAGATTTCCTGGAAGAAACAAAAGGCTTGAGAAGAGGTGGGACTTACATAGGAAACGTCCCTCAGCAGAAAGAGGCCGGGTGGCCCAGACACTGAACGGGGACGATTCCACGAACGCGCTAAATCGTAAGATTTCCGGACGTCAGAAGGAGCTTCTGCAGGAGAAAAGTGCGTCCACTTAAAAGGTGACTCGTTGGAGTGTCACAGACTCACGGACCATGGTGTTCAATGCTGGGGGACGAAGAGCAGGGCTCCCCGATTCCGGGGTGAAGCCACCTCACGCAGAACGAGCCCAAACCGCTGGCCGCAAATCCGCATTAGAACCTTTGCGTCCTCATTAGGATTCGTTCTGGTTTCGGTTTCGGTTTCAGGAAACTCCTAGAACAATTTTCCAAAATAAGGGAGTGCACCGACAGAGCGGGTGGAGGGTTCCGGGACGAGAGGCGTCCCGCACGCGGGGGGGGGACCCGGGCAGTGCAGAGTGGCTTCCGAGGGCCGCGCGTCTGAGGGGGCGGGCGGGAGGGCGGCCGTGGCCCCGTCTCCGAGACACCTCATCGCTCCTCTGCGGAGCCGTTGCGTCACCCGCGTGACTCACTCCCTAGGTCACGGCGCATCCTTTTAAAGTAGGGGAAACACGCCTGGAGGAGAGGCTTTTGTCCTGCTGACACCCCGCGTTCCACCCGCGGGTGTGCCCATGCAGCGGGGGGACGGGCCACCGGCGTCCCGGGAGGCGAGGATCGCGAGCAGTCCCGTTTCACGTCTGTCCCGTGGGGGAAATGGGACTTTGGCCATCGAAATCGTAACCGATGCGTGTGCCGCTGGGAAACTGAGGGCACGTGTCGGTGTCGCCCCCAGGCATGGAGAAGATCAACTTCTCGGGCGGAGAACCTTTCCTGCACCAGCGGGGCGAGTACCTGGGCCAGCTGGTGAGGTTTTGCAAGGAGGAGCTGCGCCTGCCCAGCGTGAGCATCGTCAGCAACGGGAGCCTGGTCCGCGAGCGCTGGTTCAAGAGCTACGGTAGGCCCCCCGGGGACGCTTGGTGGCCCCGCCGCTGCGGTCGGACAACTTAGCTCCGGCCCCTTCCGTCCTGGGCCTCGGGCCAGGCCTGCGGGCGCCGGCAGACAGGAGAGCCGACAGGCGTATCCTAATCTTTCCTTCTTCCAGCTGCGCACCGAGTTAGTGGTGTCTGAGCTCTGGGGGCTCCGGGGAAACAAGTGTGGCCGGACAGATAAGGAAACTGCCGGAAGCCTGACTCCTGCGGGTCCCCCCGACAGAGCACGCTGAGGGCGAGGCTTCAGCCGGGCCGCGGGCAGAGAAGGGCAACGTGGCCTGCGGTCCCGCCAGCCCCGGCCTCCCTGTTCGTTTGCTCCCGACGTTCATTTATTTTCCTGAACACTCACGGAGCTGTTTATCTTTTTATCGGCCTCACACAGAGGAAGCAACTGGACGACAGGGGTCCTTCTCGCTGCTTTTGGAATTTCTGTAATTGGAGAGTGGCTTGGAGGCTTGGGAGTTGACGCTGCAGTCGAGGCTGCGCAGCCACGAGAACTAGGAAAACTCAACGCCGGTCCATGCAAGGACTTGGCAATGAGCGACCGGGTGGCGAAGGAGCCCGGGCTTAGGGGACAGGCGGGTCGTAGGGAGCAGAGGAAACTGAGCGATGAGAAACGCGGAGGAGAGAGGGACACGAACGATAGAAAGCCATAAAATAGGGACCAAAGCAGAGATCATTCCCACCAGCACGTTCTGGGCTCCCTCGAGACCCAGCTCGCAGTCTGCCGCGTTGTGGGGGGGTGTGGGGGGTGTGTGTGTGTGTGAGGGGGGTGGGGGGTTCTGTGCGCGGCCCAGCAACGCCACCAGACTCCCACGATCGTGGCTTCCTCAGCATCTCATCCAGTTGCACACGACGTGTCTCAGGATGAGTCAAGTCATCTATGGGTCGGCCAAAGCAGTCAAGCTCTGAGGGCCTGCCCCGGAGTCACCTGATCCGCAGGCGGCGATTCACGAAACCCTCACTTAAACGTACTGATGAACGCTCCGTCTGGCACAAGCCTCTCTGCCGTCTCATCATCTGTTTGGTTTCCCCCAAGATTATTCTACGCAAGGGCCAAGTAGAATGCCCATTTCACTGAGTTTTGTGGGTTTGAAGCAAAATGTTTTGTTTTTTAAAACTGAAGCAAAGATTCAAGCGAGATAGGTTTTATCGCAAGGAGGTGGGAGTGGCTGGAACGGCGAGGTCCTTGGGGGAAAAGCGTCACGATAGCCATCTCCCCGCAGGTGAGTATTTGGACATCCTGGCCATCTCCTGCGACAGCTTCGACGAGCACGTCAACGTCCTCATCGGCCGTGGTCAAGGAAAACTGAACCACGTGGAGAACCTTCAGAAGCTGAGGAAGTGGTGTCGCGACTACAGAGTGGCCTTCAAAATCAACTCGGTCATCAACCGGTTCAACGTGGGAGAGGACATGAAGGAGCCCATTCGAGCCCTGAACCCCGTCCGCTGGAAGGTAGGTTCCTGGCGCTGCCTTGGCCGTCGTGACTGAATCGCAGGTAAAACAGAGCGAAATCGTGGGCAAGGGTCGCGTCAGCCACGTCGAAACGCTAAGGATCCAGACAACTCGGAACCCAGAGCGCCGCCCGGGAGGCCGGGCCCGCGGTCCTGCCTCATGGGTCAAACCTTAAACGACCCCCAGGCCCTCGGCCGCAGTTTTCTCTTCTGAAAGCTGGAGCTGAGTCCCGTCGGGAACCTGTGAGGATTAAGGCCGGAAGGTAGGACGAGGACTCGGGATGCTCGGAAAGCTGCGTCCCCAGGAAGCCTCGCCTGTGCGTGTCTGAGGCTGCATTCCCTCTTTAAACTCTGGGCTCGAGGATCGCTGGATATTCCTCAGAAATCCGGCGAATCCGTTTCTCGCGGAACCATGCAAAGATACTGAGGGCAAGACCCTCCTCCAGTCGTAGCGACATTCAGCCACCAAAACCCCGGCTTCGGGACCGGCCCCAGCTGTCAGCCACCGAGCTGCCTGGCGTTCACGGTCTCCTGGCCCTCGCTGTCCCTCAGAAGCAGCCCAGACAGTTGTGTAGAAATGGGCTTCCTGGCCCTCCCTCCGCCCCACCTGGCCGAAATGGGGCCCCGGGTGTGGGGTCGGGAGGGGCAGACATCAGCGGGAGGGCTTGCGTGAAGCGCATTCTCAGCGAGCGACCCTGGCCGTGGGCACGCGCCGTCCAGCGTCTGCGCCTGACCTCAGGGGGGTGCGGCTGCCGACGAGACGTAGGATGTGATTCCAGTCAGGAGGCTCTCGCGGCGCAAGGCCGTGTGCGCTAGCCTGGCACGGGAGGGCGAGCCGGGCGCGAAGTGCTGGAAGGCTTCACGTAGGAGGAGGTATTTGGCTGTGCCCTGAAGCAGGGGCTGAATCTCCACGGGTGGGTCGGGCCTGGGGGAGGCAGCCACGTCCAGGCGGGGAGGCACGGGCACTGAAACCTCTGCCTTCCAGGCCCGCCTGGAGGGCGTTCGGGACAGGGTTATCATGTTACGTGCCCGAGGTCACTCTGCAATATGCGGAAATGGGTCAGAGAAACAGAAATTACACTTTTTTAAGGTTTTTAAATTGGTATGTGGGGGAAGGTCAGCTGTTCCCTCAGGTCAAGGAGGGTCTAGAAAAAAAAATAATAAAGAGAAATGACAGGAGGAGGAGAGGCTGTGATCCAACAGTCCCTCCCTCTCCCTCCCTCTCTCTCCCTCTCTCCTCTCTCTCTCTCTGATCTCCATCTCCATCTCCATCTCTATCAAGGCTTTGGATAGCTCCTGGCTCCTTGTCTCTCATCTCTGTTGCATGACTTTTGCCCTCAGTCTTTCAATTCAGGCTTCCACTTGCCTCCCAAACTCGAATTGCCTTTTCAAAATTCTGATTCTGATTCCAAGTGATCTGTTTAGTTTTATTTTATTTTATTTTATTTTTTGATGCTTTTGTGTGGCCCGCATGACCTTCGGTGAACGTCCGTCACGTTGTAGTCTAAAAAATTAGATTCTGAGACGGCATCAGATGGAATCTGGGCCGGTTTTTAAGGCTTCCATTTCAGAAATGTCTGTGCTTTCTAAATTTCAGAGCCATGTCTTTCTAGAATGTTCCTTAGTCAAGGAGTCTTCTTTCTTAGGAGATGAAGCTGGGTCTGGGGGAAATGAGGTTTGGGTTTAAAGGATCTCGCGAGGCAAGCAGCACGCTCGTTCTCCAGGTCTTCCAGTGCCTCATCATCGAGGGCGAGAACTCCGGAGAAGGCGCCATCAGGGAGGCAGAGCGGTTCCTCATCAGCGACGAAGAGTTCGAGGCGTTTCTGGACCGCCACAGGGAGGTGTCCTGCCTGGTCCCCGAGTCCAACCAGAAGGTGGGTGCGGCGAGCGCTGTCCATCCGCCCTCGCACCTTGCCCTGGTCCTGCCGTGGGTGCTCGGGGGTGCCGTGGGGAGATGTGGGGAGGTGTAGGGAGAGGCCTTAGGCCTGGGGTCCCCCATCAGCCCTGCGCCCTCCAGCCGTGGGGCATCGGAAGGAGCACAGGGTGCCATGGACGTGGAGACGAGTACAATCACTCGTCACCTAACGTGTGCACTGAGACGGGGAGGAGGGACTGGGTGCCAAGTGGACAGAGCCACCGGGAATACTGAACAGTAAAGAACAGGCCCCCTCCCCGTTACACACACACACAGAGCGACACGGGGCCCTTCGTCAAGGGGCAGAGCATCTAGCTCCTGAGAATCTGTCGGACTCTGAAGGGACACACACACACTCTGGGGGTGCGGGTCACGTGGGGACGGCCCGCCTCGTGAGGGCCACACCCAAAGGTGCTCAGCGGTGCGAGGAGCACGGATGCAGAAGGAACGACAGGAAAACACACGAGCATGGCAGGGCAGACCGCCAAGCAGGCGTGCCGAAACGTCCCTGGAGACTAAATGTGCGCCTCGTGTCTCCTTTGCAGATGAAAGACTCCTACCTCATTCTGGACGAATACGTGAGTACGCCCCACGGATTCTTTAAGTGGTCTCTCACAAAGCACGGAGCAAGTAGTTCCCTCCAGAGCCCCGTTTTAAAGAACTAGCAGTGGGGTCGCTGGCGCCACGCGATTCCGCAGGCGCCGCTGGAGCATCTACGCCGGCTCAGCGCCGCCGGGAGGCTGTGGAGCGTGCAGGCCTCGTGCCTGCGTAGACGGCGGGGGCTGAGGGTGAAACAAAACCCTCGGCTGCGCTCATAGGCCTCCTCCCGAGCCGGCGCCTCGGCCTCTGCAGCTCCTTCCTCATTGTCCCCTTTCTGTAAAGAACGTTTTTGTTGACCTTTGCCCTCAGGTGTGCATGCGCACGCGGTTCACTTTCCAGACGCACCGACCGGTCTGTGCGTCTGGGTTTTAACCACGCTGCTCCCTGCAGCTTGCGATTCCAGGGCCTCCTTCAGATGCCCGCGCTTTCTGAAAGCCTGTCCTGGTTACCACCCCCCCACCCCATGGAGGGACACGCACCCCCCGTGGCACATCCACGGTTTATCGCACACTTAGTCCACGCCCTGTGTTTACCTCGGTCAGCACGAGCCGGGGGAGAAGAGAGGTGGAGTCCGAGGGCTTCTGCGTGCTCGGCACAGCGTCTGGCCCAAAGGTCTCAATAAACACCTGTCGGAAGGAGTGGAAAAGCGACGGTCATTTTGGAGTAAGCCCCCACATGGAGTTTGCCAGGGTAACTTACACGAAAATATCCCGGTTTCTGAATGTTCCAGATGCGCTTCCTGAACTGCAGGAACGGGCGGAAGGACCCCTCCAAGTCCATCCTGGACGTCGGCGTGGAAGCAGCGATAAAGTTCAGTGGGTTCGATGAAAAGATGTTTCTGAAGCGCGGGGGGAAGTATGTGTGGAGCAAGGCGGACCTGAAGCTGGACTGGTGAGGCCGGCGGCGGCCTGTCCGCGGACTCGACGTGCGGCCGCCACCGCCTGAGACGCCTCCCGCCGGCACGCTCGGACGCTCTGTCGCACTCGGTATCCGGTCGTCCGCGGTGCCTGGGCACGCAGGTGGCTGAAAGCCCTAGAGAATGCCCACCCGTTCCCGTGAGTGAATCAGCCGTTTTGATGTTGGGTTTCTGAGCTGTGTCCCTGTGACTCCTGTGTCTCCACTTTGAAGTTATTTTCTTCCCAGTTTGTTCATTGGAGAGTCCATCCTTTTCTGCTAAAGAATGAAGTACCGATTTTTACATTTGGGGGAAAAAAAAGCTGCAGAATCTCTCTCCCGATCCTTTCTGCTCCAGGTGATGCTCTCTCCCTTCCTCCCTCTTCCATTGCAAAACTGGCCTTTCCACCAGGAAAGCCAGGAGCCCAGAAACAGTCAACAGATGTTTCAAACGACAAGACGTGATGATCTGAGTGGTCTCCCGCAGGTCCTGGGAGGAGACGGTCAGCCCCGGGCCGCCCACGCTGACGGCTCCGGGCTGTCAGCTCTCCCCCTGCTCCCTCCCTCCTCTCCCCAGGTCCTCAGCCAAACCAAGTTACACCTTTCATTCCACGATGACGCTGACGAGGGGTCAGCGCTTGGGCTGCTGTGAGAAGCTGCTATTCGAGTCACATGAGCCCACCAGGCTGCAGCATGTGACTTGACTCGAGCAGGTGGCTGTCCCCGAGTCTCCGGACTGGCTCTCTGAGCAGCCTGTAGGCACCACAGTGATGAGAGCAGGGGTCGTGCCTGGATTTTAGTGCGTGACGCCCTGGCGTCATCTCATCTTCCCCAATCAGCTCTGGTCCACTTGACAGAAGATATAATCTGGGTTAGAAGGACAAGATCCAGTGGCTTCTCTTCCGGCACTAAGGAATGCTGAAGGGGAGGGAAGTTGTCCCTTCAGCTGGGCCAGGGATCAGCATCTCCTCCTTGTGCATCTGCCACATGCAGTCTGTTTATGTAACCGAGATGTTCTCTTATTGCTCGGAAAATAATAACTTCCTGCCGTTGTTTTTAAAAAGCCAAATCATGGAAAATTTTTGGCCCAAGCAAAAAAAAAAAAAGAGTAATTCTAATCCAGCTGCCACCCCACCGCCCATCACTAGGTGGCACCTAAGTGTTGCCTGATGTCATGAAAACACCATCCAGAAATTCTACTTCATCACTATTTTCAAGACTTGGTGATTTTGAAAGGTTCGTTTTTGTAACTTTTTATACAAAAATATAATCCAACTTCAAATTTTAAGTCACTATCATTCAACTGAAAAGGGCGTCGTCCCATCGAGCTGTCATGTGTTTTCAATTTTATATAGATTTTTTTTTAGGAGAAAAATGACTTGGGAAGGTTCTTTCCCTTTGTGGATTTTGATAGTGTCTGGTCTGTGACGGTGCTAATGCCATCGGTGGAAACATACAACATGTTTCTGACTTAACATAAGTGTATTTTGCTGATCTCCACGTTATTCAAAAAGAGTAAATTTAAAAAGAAACATTCCACATGTGAGGACACCACGGAACCGTCTGATGCCCAGCAAGTGCCCAACCAGTATTTTTTGGTGCAAAACCGGAGTCTGAGCCCAGATTCTCTGAGTCAGGGTGAGCTCGTCTCAAGATGAGGAAAGCAAAAGAAGCTGCACTTAAGAAATAAACCACAGTGTTTTAAATGCCTTTTCTAGCACATTTTATCTGAGCCTCTCCTTTCGTGCTGTGCTGTGAGGATGTGCATAGCCTGAGTGTTTAAGGTATTTAAATGTGTGTTTTTCCTAAAGGGAAGAAACAGGAACTTTTAGCGCGGCAGGGAAAATTCAAATTTGGATCGTACAGTGTTTCGCTTGATTTTTTCAGTGTTCAAAGTGAGTCTTCAGTTGTATTAAATATGTTCCTTTTTTTTCACTGAGGTATCTCCATGTCCGTGTGTGAAGGACAACTATGTGTGGCGCCTTGACTTGTTGCTTGTGTAGATTGTCATAATGTGGCTGGAATTTTGTCTTAAGAAGCCTAGGTTCCTCAGACTTTCGTAGTAGCATACTGCTTGAAAAATGTGAATTTTCTCTGTTACTTAGCGATTAGTGACATGAAAGTTGCCTGTTTCCTCTGAAAACTGAAGATGGGTGAGGACGTTCACCTGCATCACCTGCAGTGTGGGCGCCTGTTCTATTCCTGCCTGGCGTTTGGAGTCGGGTTGGTGGGTCCCTAGAGGGAATCACGGTACTAACACGAGTGAACGAAGTCGCAAGGGGCTCTGTCGGGAGATACCGCACAGCGTAGCCTACTCCTTGCTGACTTGACGGTTTAACCCGCTGTGGGTGGGGGGACACAAATCTCACCGTAAGGTTTTCGGGCTTCGTCTTGAGTGTGTATAGGACGGAGGTCTGGGCTTTTAGGGACGACTGTGTCTATGTGGCTTCTGCACGTGTGATGCTCTTGAACGTTGGTCCGCTGTGTTGTAAGATATTGTACCATATTAAAATAATTTTGCACACTGCCTTGGCTCTCAGCGGGTCACTGTGACTGTTTAAAGCAACCGCGTGCTTGACAAATGCCATCGCTAAAGGCAAGCACACTTTCAAAATCAGCAAGGTTTTCAGTGACCAATAAGCGCCCCAGACAACCCGTTCGGCAGTAAGACCGAGTGGAGATGAGCCGTGGGGGAAAGAGTCTGGTTTTCTAAAACGAAAGGCTCGTGGCACCGCCGAGTGTGACCCGGTCAGCAGTCCCAGCAGCAGGCGTCACTGAGTCCCAAGGAGATGAAGTACTCCCCCCGCCAGCGTCCTAATTTTTAGCTGACGTTGCCTGGGGTGCATCTGGCCATTAGCATAGGACAGCCAAGGCTTCCCCATCACCTGCTGTCCCTCCTGTCCCCTTCTCAGCTCTCCGAGTCAAGGAACCCACGTTCTTGGCCCCAGTGTCCACCTCATGGCCTGCGGGCTCCGGCCGGCCCTCCTTGGACGTGCAGTGCTCTCTGACAGGCCCCTGCACTTGACCTCAGGCTGCAAGCACTCCCTTGTACCCAGGAAGGATGTGGCCTCACTGCTGTCCCCGTCCTGGTGTGTG
Source organism: Cynopterus sphinx (assembly GCA_030015415.1). Lineage (NCBI taxonomy): Eukaryota > Metazoa > Chordata > Mammalia > Chiroptera > Pteropodidae > Cynopterus > Cynopterus sphinx. Next base: position 1,070,229 of record CM057383.1, read on the forward strand.
CCAGCCCCCGGGACGGGGTCGGATCCAGTGGCCTAACGACTCCACGGCGGCGGGAGTTCCCTGGCATCCTGGCTGGGCCACGGCCAGCCACATTTGCGGTGCTTGAGCCCCTGAGGATGCCTGCCCGAGCGCGGGAACAGGACGGGGAAGTCACACAGACACCCACACAGGCGTCCCTCTCAGAGGGCTGGCGCTGCCAGGAAGGCCCGCAGGACCTAATGCGTCCATGGTCCTAAAGATGCCAAATGCCATGGTCCTAAGGATGCCGCGCCTGCGGAGCCTGTCGGGGACACGGTAAGGTCACCCCCTCCTGCGCCACCGGCTCCCTGAACCCCCCCTCCCGGTCCCTGTCCCTGTGTGTCCCGGGGGGGGGTCAGAGCCGCGACGTTCACTGTGGTAAGGGCTGCTCTCCAGAAACGCGGAGCCGAATTCAGGGCCAAACACGCGGTGTGAGTCGGTGTCCTTAGGGAATGAGATTTCAGATGCGCGGGCCCCGGGGCCGCTGGGGGCAGCGCGCGGGGCGGCGGCAGGTGCGCGCGCGGCCAGCAGGGGGCGCTGCGCCCGGCGGGGCGGGGCCTGGGGCGGGGCGGGGCGGGAGGGGGCGGGGCCCGGGCGGGAGGGGGCGGGCTCTGTGCGGAGGGGGCGGGAGGGGGCGGGGCCGCCCGGACCGCCCCGCCCCGCGCTCGCCCCGTCTTTGTGTCGCCGGCGCCGGGGTCCCCGCCTGCGCCCGGCGCTGGGCGGAGGGGAGGGGCGGCCCGGGCGGGCGCGGCCCGGAGCCGAAGCTGGAGCCGGAGCCGGAGCCGCGCGCGGGACCAGGTGGGTGACGCGGCCCCTCGGGGCGTGGGGGGCGCGGGGGGCGCGGGCGGTGCAGCCCCGGCCTCGGCCCCTCCCTGCGCCCGCGCGGCCCTGGCGCGGCCTCTGTTCCCCCCAGCCCGTGGGCGCCCGGACCCCGGTCCCCCCTCCCCGGCCCGGGCGCGCGGGGACCCCACAGGCCGCGGGGACCCCACAGGCCGCGGGGGGCGCCGGCGGGGCGCGGGGCGCCGGGTCCCCTGCCCTGCACGTCCGCGCGCCCGCGGGACCACGGGGCCCCCCACTGCCCCTCCCGCGGCCCGCGGCCCGCGCCGGCCTCGCGCCCAGCCCTGGCTCGTGCGCGCCGGCACCTCCGGGCCCCCTGCACCCCTGGGCCCCCCGGCTCCCCCGGGCCCCCCTCCACCCCCGGGCCCCCCGGCACCCCCTGCACCCCCGGGCTCCCCTGCACCCCTGGGCCCCCCGGCTCCCCCGGGCCCCCCGGTACCCCCGGGCTCCCCTGCACCCCCGGGCTCCCCTGCACCCCCGGGCCCCCCTCCAACCCCGGGCCCCCCTGCACCCCCGGGCCCCCCTGCACCCCCGGGCCCCCGGCACCCTGGGTCCCCATGCCCGGTCGCTTCTGCACCCTGACGATCTCCATGGGGAGCGCCCAGGACGGCCCCCCAGAAGCGGCCCCGCCCTCTGTCTCCCTCCCCCCGGGAATTAAAAATGAAGGGAAAAGCGTCCGTCCGGAGGCAGACACCGCCCAGGGCTGGGCCGGGGCCACCGGGGCCCCGGGGAGCCCCCCCGGGAGGGGTGCGGCCCTGCGCCCCCGCGCCTCTCTTGAACAGCGACCGGGAGGGGGGAGCGCACCCCTGGGAGCGGGGCCGGCGGGTCAGGTGGGGACGCGGCCGGGGCTCTGGCCGGCGCTGCGCCCCGGGGACTGGGTGCCGGGGCCGGGCGCCTGGGGGTTCTGAGACGCGGGGCAGGGCCGGGAGGGCTTCGTGCCGGCGGGTTGGGGGTGGGGGGCGACCGAAGCCCCTGGCCAGAGGGATCCTCGGGGGGGGGGCGGGGCGGAGGGGAGGGGTCCCCGGGCCTGCACCGCGGGCTGTGGCCACGGCCCCTTGGCCGGTGCCCCGGTGGGGACCCGGACTTGGCAGTGTCCGAGTCCTTTCTTATTTTCTGTTTTCTACTATTATCATTTTTAGGGCTGCAAAGGGATGGCCACCAGAGAGGTCAGAGGGGGCGGGTCGCCCGGGTTCGTCCAAGCCCTGGGACGGCTGGAGGCGGGAAGCCAGTGGGTGGGGGGACGCAGCTCTGCTTTGGGTGACCAAGTGGGGGCGAGGGGTGGGGCAGGGCCCAGGGCCATCCTCGGAGTCAGCCCCCCCCACCTGTACTGTCATGGGAGGGTCAGCCACGGACGGGGTCCTTGTGGGAAAACGAGAGGCGGATGACCCCACCCCAGCACGTGGACAACGTCCAGGCCCCACGCAGTGGGCCCGCGGCCCTTTGTGCTTACCGGGCCGAGTCCAGTGTCCGGGGCTTGGGAGGGGTTGGTGGGGGGCCAGACCCGGTGGGGGGCCCTGCAGCCAGCAGGTGCCTGACACAGATGCCTGAACACGCGGCCACACATTCAGGTTCAGGTGTTTCCTAACTGCGCCCAGCGCCCGGTGGTGGGTGGTCTGTGCCCTGCGCCCCGGGGTGGGTGGCGTGAGCCGTGCACCCCGTCCTCATTGCGGGCCCCACTGCGGGGCATGGAGGGACCTCGCCCCCGGTTCTGTTGACACTGCTTGGGTCCTGGGTGAAGGTGCCTGCGGGCACGGCCTGGCCGGACACCGCCAGCCCCGGTGCATGGACCCGCTGGGGTTCACATCCGCCCCGCTGTCCTCTTCCTCCCGATCTCCCTCCTCGTGGGTGCCTTTCCCTGTGGTATGCACAGGCCGACGCCCCTGTCCTAGGCTGGAGGTCACAGAGCAAGGTGGTGTCACAGAGGCCTGGCTGGTCATGGATTCTGGTCGCACAGCGGGCTGTGGCTGGCCAGCCTGGCACCTGAGCTGGAGAGGATGGGGGTGTGTCTGCGTGCTGGGGGCCTGGGGCCACTCAGGATGACGTTGGCCCCTCAGACTTCCAGGCGACTGGCCAAGCAAGGACCCCCTGCTTCCCGGGTGGGGCGAGCAGAGGCGGCCCAGTGGCCTCCAGGATCGCTCCGGGTAGCGTCCGAGGACCACGTGGACGGTGACTCTCTTTAGGACTAGGACAGTCGTCCGCGGCAGTCATTTCCGGTGCCGGTCTCCTCCGTCCTCTGTGCCCGCGTTGCCAGGACACACGAACACCTGTTCTTAATTAGCTGGAGAAATTAATGCGAAGCAACTGTTCACACACCTGCTGGGGGGGAGGGCCGAGGGGCAGGGCTGGTACAACGGTGACCCAGCTGCGTGCCCGGGGAAGTGTCCTCACCTCCCTGCACAGCCCACTTCCTCCAGCCGAGACTGAGAGGTCGGCCTCGCACGTTTCCAGGACCCAGGAAAGAGCGCGCCCAGGGCTCCTGCGGGAGGGCGGCTGCGGCGGGCCAGGCCCGGCCCGCGCGGCGGCCCTGAGGGCTGGGCAGGGAGGACGGCCTGTCTCGGGGGCTGCGACGCGGGCGGCTCACTGGCCGCGGGAGCCTCCTCCTCCCGTGGTTCCCGGCGTCTAAAACCCGAGTGGGAACACGTTTCTGAGTGGCCTTGTAGACGCCGGGACAGGGCGTTCTCCGACAGGCAGCGTGACGGCTGGAGGCAGGGGACGAAAGGAAGCGCGGCCCGCCTCTGGCTGCCCTGTCGCCGTCTTGTTCGCGCGGGCTGGTCGTCCCCAACACTGTTCAGACTGAAACTCCTGGGTGTGACACGGCCACGTCTATACCTGGAACCTCTGGAAGGTCTCACCAGCCTCAGGCCTTCCGCCCGCCAGTTCTGCTTGGTGGAGAAGGTCCGAGGTCGGAGAAGGACCACAGGCAGCCCCCGCTGCTCCTGCAGCCGGGACGGCATCCCGTCCTCGGCATCCCCTGGGCGAGGCCGGCGGGCTCCCCAGGCCCATGCAGCCCGTGGCCTGCGGCGGTGCGTGGCCCAAGCTTGGGCTCTGGCACCGTGGGCCGCCGGAGCGTCGGTCCCTGCCAGCGCAGCCCGGGGCGGGCGGCCCGCAGACCCAGGGAGCGGACGGTGACGGCGTTTCTGTCCCCGCCATGCCTCTGACAGCGACGTGGTTCTGGGACGTTCCTGGTGTCCAGCGGGCCGGTCGTCAGGCCGTCCTCCGGGACGTGGCAGGCTCGGTGCTGCGGGCCTCCGCAAACCACGGAGTGCCTCTCCTGCGTCCCCTGGCCTCCCGTGAGCCGGGCACGGGGCGAGGGGCCGTCCCTCTGCTCCGTCTCTGCACGCAGGACACGCGTTAACCGGCCAGCGACGGGCTGGCGTGTGGCCTCCGCACTTGCGCGCTTGCGGGCTGGCCTGCTGGGTGTCCGTGTCCCCAGATGGCACCGCTGGCCATCGCCTGCCACATCCCCAATGAGGCTGGCCCAATGCCCTGCCACAGGACGGCCTGCTGGTCAGAGAGGCCGTCCCCCTTCCCCAGCCGGTGGGTGGACAGCGTCCCCATCTCAGACCGCGTGACCCCTGTGTTAGGTGACCTCTTCCTTGTCAGGTAGGACGTCCTCCTACTCGGGCGCTCTGAGCCCGGGTCAGTGCAGCTTCTGCCTACCTTTCTGGAGCACGTTGCGAGTCTCCCAGTGGCGCCCTCGCCATCTGTCCGCTGTCACTTCCCTGCTGCCTGTCAGGTCACCGGCCCCTGGGGTGAGGCGGGAGATTCTTCTGCGCTCGGCCCCAGCCCGCCTCCAGGCTCCCGCTCCGCAGTCCCCACGCGTGTGCCCTGCATCTCCAGGAGCAAATCCGGTGACAGGGGCCGGCTTGGCACGCTTGGCGCCCTATCGTGCGCTGTGGTGTCATCTGCGTGGGGGCCAGGAGGCCGAGTCGTCAGCGTGGGCACCTTGCGGACGAGCAAGAGCAGCCCCAGGGCTCGTGCCCACCCTCCCTGCCAGGGCCCCCCCACCTCCTCACCAGGCCCCCTCGTCAGGGCCCCCCTGCCAGGCTCCCCCCCCCCCCCCGCCGGGCCTGAGCCTCGTCTTCCTCCCACCTGCAGGCGGAAACGCTGCGCCAGGTGCCTCCACGGAGACTTCTTTTCAGACCCTGCAATTGCACTTGCGGCTCTAATTTTAGTGATTTATGTAACTGTCTTGTTTCCTCGGCTGAGGGACGAGCCTGACGGGAGGGACTGGGGCGTTTGGCATTCCCTCGGCGCCCGTCGTGCTCGTCCTGAACCAGCTCTCCTCCGGTGACGGCGCCGGGGAGAGGGAACCCTGGTCTGGGAAGCTCCGATGGCTCAGCACAGAGGCGGGGGCACAGTTCACGCTCTGTCCCCTGGGGGAGGCCGGGCCACGGGGCGTGGGGAGTGGGGAGTGGGGAGTGGGCTGCACAGCGGGTGGGAATGTGGGCTCTGGCTGGGGCCGAAGGCCTGAGGGTGTCCCTGGCTGGGACGCAGGGAGAGGCCCCCGACTGTCCTGGTCCCCAGGTCGTGCACACAGCCGAGAAGGCCACGCCCAGCGTCACGGGGGTGGGGGGCATGGGCTGGCGGGAGGGGCCGTGGCTGGGGCAGTGGGGGCGCGAGGCAGGGGACAGGGACCTCAAGCTGCGGTGCTGTTCGTCCAGCCTGGCAGGCTCGGGGGGGACGGTGACACCTGAGGGCCGGAGTACGCCCATCCGTGTGTGTCGGGGGCCTCTGGGGAGGAGCAGCTGCTGGAAACTGGAGAGCGTGCGGGGACCTTGGGGACAGGGAGGCAGATGGGGGGCACCTCGTGCTGGTGCCGAGGGCGGAGACCCGGCCTCGCAGGGGTGTCCTTGGTGTGTTGAGGAGTTGGGGTCGGTGGTGAGGCCTGCAGGGGCGAGGTGGGGCGCCTTTGGCCTCGTGAGACAGGGTGCCCTCGGGAAAGACGTGGCTGGAGTTGCCAGGAAGGACGTCTGCCAGGTGGACGTGGTGTGGGCCGTGGGCTCGTGTGGTGGACGCGGTGCGGGCCGAGGGCCCAGGCGGTGGACGCGGTGCAGGCCGAGGGCCCAGGCGGTAGACGTGGTGCGGGCCGAGGGCCCAGGCGGTGGACGCGGTTCAGGCCGAGGGCCCAGGCGGTGGACGCGGTGCAGGCCGAGGGCCCAGGCGGTGGACGCGGTGCGGGCCGTGGGCTCGCGTGGCCTTCCTACCCAGGGGTTGAAGAGCGGCCGCTGCTGGGGACACTGTGCCGTGCCCGTGGACAGCCCCTGGTGCCCTGCGCCGTCTCTGTCCCCGAGGGGCTGTGTCCGAGGGCCCCTCGCTCGCCTGTGGCCCGCGAGGCAGGGCGCGTCAGAAGCTCCGCGTGGGGCGCGGGTCCCAGGCTTCGTGTGGGATGCGAAGGCTCCAGACCTGGGGCCGGGCATCGCCCTGTGACTGAGAAGATGAGGAAACTGGCAGCGCCGTGCACTAATCCTCCCGACCCCGACGGCCACAGGGTCCTTCCTGCTGCGTAGCCGCCCGCGACGGCCCCGGGGGCTCGAGGCACATTAAGGACAACGTGGCGACCGTGAGGACGTGGGAAGAGGAAGTGAAAGGCGCGGGCAGGTCTTTCTAGAACAAGACGGGCGCCGCGCCCTGTGCGCAGAGGACAGGTGCTCCTGCTCCAAGCCCCCAGAACCGGGCGACTCCAGCTTCACCTCCGTGCACACGGCCCGTCGGGGCGCCGAGGGCCCCCTCCTAGCAGTGCCGCTCGCTCCCCTCTCTCCTGCTGGCGGAGCCGCTCAGACGCCCACGGGCGCGCGTTCCCTCCTGCTGAGTAGATGCTCGCCCGGAGCCGGGCGCCGGCCGGGGGGGGGGTGCAGGCTGTTTCCCGTTCCGTCTCCCATGGCTGCCTCGGGGAGCGGGAGCGGCCCTTATCTGTTCATGCTTTAGTCGCTCCTGGGACTCCCTCTCCTTTGGCCCGAGGCCCTGCTTCCTTGGCAGGGACCTTGTTTTCTCGTCCCCGGTCCCCGGTCCCCGCTTTTCTCCGGTTGGATCCGCCCTGCTCACCCGAGGCCTTGGCTGTGGCCCCCGGCCCGAGAGATAAGGCTGCGGCTCGGGGACTGCGTGTATCTGCAGGCGGCAGGACTCGCCCGGTGCAGGCCCGGGGGCTGCCGGGGGGCCGGGCTGTGTCAGGGGGTGGTGGCTCCTGCCCTTGACCCGCGGCCAGGCCCCGGGGAGCCGGGCACCTCAGGCCCCGAGACGCGGCGCGGGGAACAGAAGGTGAACCATCCGGAGCTTTCACAGGGGTGCCGTGTGGCCCGATCTCGGTTTGGCTGTGTGGGGTCCGGTAAAGTACGTGGCGCACATCCCTTTCCCTTGCTCGTTTTCCCTTTTTTTCCCTTAAATTAATGAGGATGCCAGGAAACTTTAAGTCGCATAGGCGGCCCCGTATTTCTTGGGGCCGACGACCCGGAGAGACTCGGAGGGCCGTGTTCCTCTGCTGGTTCACAGGCCAGCCCTGTCCCCTCCCGGGAGGCCGGCCACCCCGGGACTTGGGGCAGCCAGCAGAGGCGGTCCGTGCGTCGTGTGTGTCGTCCTGATTCGCGTCGTGCTTGCGCCGTCACCGGACGGTCCTCATGTCACATTTTGAGGTTCGTCGTGGACGCTTCAGACCTCCCCGACACGGCGCATCGGGGCGCCCTCTCCCCTGCGGCCTGTGCTTTCTGGACCGAACTGAGTCAGCTCGGTGCCGTCTCCCTTCGGCTGCGGAAGTCCTCGGACGTCGTGTAAAACGAGGGGCCTGCGTCAGATGACGGAACACTTTTCCCCGCCCAGCTCGGCGGTGGCTGAAACCCACCCTGACCCCCGGCTCCGCATCAGGCCACTCATTGCGCCGGGTCCTCCTGGTTTCCCTCTGCCCACCTGCCTGCCTTGCCCCTTCCTGTGTTTGCTCTCGAGCCTGGCACCCTCCCCGCCTGCCTTCGAGGCCAGAGTCGAGTGCGCCCGCCGACTCTTCCACGTGGCAGGCGCCCAGGGCCGGCTGGGCGGGAGGCGCCGCTCCTGGTGCATCTGTCCTTTGTGAACCTGCCGCCTGCAGCTGGCGTGCCACCCCGTCCCAGCCTCGTGCCCACACCTCCTCTAGCTGACCCCTCGACGCCACCCACACGGCCGGCCGCCGTGCGTGCGCTCCTCGTTGGCGTCCGCACCCTCCCAGCCGCCCCACATGTCCTTCTGCATCTCGGAGACGTGCGGCTCCTCCGGCCTGTGCGTTCTCTGGCCAGTCCTCCGTGGCCGGATGCCTTTCATGCTGTCAGCGGACACTGCCCCGTGGTCCCTTGCGTCCCAGACGCCCCTCCCCCCACCGCCCCGGCCTCCCAGCCTCGCCTCGGCTTCTCCTGAAGCCGCACTGTGCCTTCTCTGAAGGTCCCCCCTTCTCGCTGTCTTCCCGTGGGCTCCGCCCGGCTCCTTCAGGCCTCTCGTGTCCCTGAGCTGCTCTGGCACTTTGTGGATGACATCGAGTCCGCCCTCTTTTCCTCCCCGGACCCCGTGGGCACGGCTCCTAGGCCTACCAGCTTTGCGAATTTAATATTTTTAAATCCTGGAACAAGTATCAACTCCAAAGTTTTGTTTTTTTTTTTAAATGACAAAACACAGCACCACCAGCGCTGACGTCGCCATGTGTCATCCGAAGTCAGGAAAATGAGGGCCGTTTAGGCATCTGAAACTCAAGGCACAGTTACACGGAAATGATATTTACCGCGGAACGAGCGCTTCGGAGCGTTTGGCGCGGTGCCCGTGAGGCCTCTGGAGGACACGTCCCTGAGTTGCCCAGGCCCCTCCTGGCTCGGTCTCCTTTCCGGCTCTGCCTGGCGGGAGGGAGACGCAGACTTTGGCACTCGCCACGCTCCCTGGGCTCCTGGAGGAAAGGCACGTCTCGCTCGTTTTCAAATCCCCAGGACCGGGACAGCCAGCTTCGGTGCGCCAAGCGTTCACCTGGACTTAATGCATTTAAAAACGACAAATCGGTCCTGAAGATCCTGCCTGAATCTTTATGTTTTCCTTTTCCTGGAACACCGCCCTTGGGGGTTTAAGACCACAGACGTCTACGAACGGACCCCGAATGGCACGGACCCTCAGCCGAGCTGCGGTGAACGTGATCCCTGAAGCCGCATGATTTCAGCTCAGATTCTACTTGGATCTTCCTGTGTGGACTCTGTCACCTGCCCCACACCGTGTGCCTGGAAATCCGTCTCGTGGCACTGTCAGTGTCATCATGTGATTCATACTTTCTTGGCAAACACGAAATAATTATTTAAAATGTTGTTCGAAGTGAAGCTGACCGGAGCGATGGCAAGGTGACCCTGACGGTGACCGAGGAGGCCTGGGCAGCAGAGCAGGCGGCACTCACATATAAATGACGTCACAGCAGGAGGGAGGGCTTTCCAGGCCTTCGGGGGGAGGGGCTGGCTTTGGGGTAGAGGCAGGATTTTTCTTTGCAAACGTGTGATTCCGCCAGACAGGAGCTCTCGGGAATGGGGCGTGAGGAAGCGTAGTGAAGGTGGAGGGAAGGGAATGCTTTCTGCGCCGAGGCTTCTCTAAGCTTTATTTTAATCACATTCTCCAACGGAAAACCTCTAAGCACGGTTGGATTAGTTTATGCTGTCGTTAGATAAGGTTTTCAGAGATGCGGACATGGGGCACGCTTAGAGCGACCATGCGACCGAATTGTGTGTGCGAACGTGGAAAACGAGCTGCGGGAAGGGACCCTCACTCGTAAGGACTGTGACCTTCCCATGTGTGTGTGCTAAATCGTGGGCGTGTTTCATCTCACAGCGAAACAGGCGACCGCAGTTGAAGGTTTAATGGTAACTTTTGCCTGAACAACGCGCACACGTTTTATCGTTTCACGCACGACACGCGCATATTCCAACCTCGCCCCTCGAGAGTGCGTTTCGCTGCGGGGGCGTGGAGAGAGCTGAGGTTCCGCGCGAGAGGCAGAGCCTTCCTTATTCACGCGCCAAGCAAAGCAAGGCAAATGCAGCGTTCTTCCCGCAGGGAGCCCTTCCAGCTGACGGGCGTCCCCTCGGAGCAAAGACACGTGAGGTCGGGCCTGGGGAGCGTGGCCCGAGGAGTCCAGGTCACCTCACGCCTAGCCCAGGGGCTGTGGTCGCGGCGCTTGCCGGACGCCCAGAGGACAAGGGGATGGGGCTCCCGGTCCTGCGCCTGCGGTCAGATCCCACGGAGGCTTCTGCAGAGACCCTGACCGCTCTGTGAACGTGCCCGTTTGACTCGCCTGAGGAGGGACGTGCGGCAGAGGGAAGAGAGTCAGTGATGCTGCAGAAACCACGTGTGGTTCCAGGTGGACTAGGCCAGCGGGGGGCACTTTGTGAACTACGTGGACGTCTCGCCGCCCGGCTGTGCTCTTGAAGCTCAGGTCGGATAGCCTCGGCTGTCGACCCCGATGGAAAAGTGAAAATTAACGCAAGGGGAGCATCGTCCAAGGGTCATCACTTCCTTTTCCAGGCTCCCCTGAGGGTTAAATAAACCGTAAAGAAGAACATTTAAAGGAAAACATTTCACCCCCTGCGGAAGGCAGAGCGACAAGCCGCCCTGGGGAGTCCCGCAGGGCGCGGGGCAGCCCGGTGTGGGCGCTCTGGGAGTCAGACGGACGCTGCCTGACACACTCGAGTCCGCCCCGAAAACGTCCCCCTTCTGGTCCCCAAGCCGCAGAGCGCGAGGCCCACCAAGGCTGCTGTTATCCCCTCCGGCCTCTCAGCTACGCACAGGACGCCCTCCCCGGAATGACGGCGCGTCCCCTCCTTCCCCGCTTTCCTCTCCTCATCCATTCTGCTCTGAGTTTCCGCGCAGACGCCAGCAGCCAGGGCGCTGCGGGTCGACGTGGCGGCTTCGGGGCCGTGGGCCGCAGTTAGCCACTCACTGTTTCCCGGAAAACTCCACCGCTGAGGTTTTACGTTCCCGTCTTCACCTCGCGACTTAGCCCGAGTGGACGTTCATCGGTTTTACTGACCTTCCAAGGACCAGCGTCGCTCCCTCGTGCTTCTGCATCGCCGTCTGTGATCGCGCTGATTTCTGCTCCCACTTTTATGGCGTCTTGTCTTTGCTTGCCGCAGGCTTCGGTCGCTCCTCGTCCTCTCGTCTCTAAGGAGGAGGCTCGCAGCGTCGAGTTCAGGTCTTCCTTCCCCCCGACGTGTGTAGTTAAAGCCGTACCTTTCCCTGGAAGCGCTGCCCTCGCTGCCGAGCACTACTGTGATGAGCCGCGTTTTCATTTCCCTTCCGTCCGCGGCGCGGCGCAGATCCTCTGGAGGCTTCTGGGCCCGTGTGTCGTTTAGGGGTACCGGGGATTTTCCAGTCGCCTCTGTGTCGACGCCGGCTTCCCCCCGTTTGGGTGGGAAAGCGTCCTGCGTGTGGCTTCTTTCCGTTCTGCTGCGGGCCGCGCTGTGCGCGTGTTTCCTGTCGCGGGACGGCACGCTCCGTGTCCCGTCGGGTGGCTCTCGGTGCGGGTCACGCCGCGGAGCTTCGCGGATGTTCTGCCGACCGGGCCTGCCGGTTACGGAGAGGAGCGGTGAGCCTCCGGCGACAGAATGGGTTCGTCCGCGTCTCCTGGCGGGTTTGCCGTGCTCTGGTGTCAGGGGCCTCCGTATTTCGTGTTGCTGCATCTTCTCGGGTGACGACCCTTTCATCGCGTGGCAGTGTCCCTCTTCATCCCGGACGATTTCCCTCGTCCTGAAACCCGCTTCGTCTGCGGTTAACAGCGCAAACCCAGCTTTCCCCGACCTGTGTCAGCACGGCACGTCCGTCTGCGTCTCTCCACCCGAGAGACAACGTGTCGTTGAGTCTCGCGTTTTCCTCTGCCTGAAAGTGTCGCCGTCTTTCCACTGTTCCCAGTTAAAGGGGTTGCTGCTATAGCTGGGTTAACACCTACCGTGTTTATGGCTGCTTTCTGTGCATTACAGCTGTTCTTTACCATTTTCCCCTCCCTCTTTTGCTGATCTTCCTGGTTCTGAGGATTATTTATTTATTCTATTAGGATGTGATGTTTCTTTTCAGCATTTTTAGTGGTTGCCCCAGAATTTGCAATATGCATTTGCAAGCTAAAGAAAATCTGCTTTGAAATAACGCTGTGCCGCATGACATGGAATAAAGGTATCTCATACCAGAGCATCCCGGTTCTCCTCTCCCTCCTCTGATGACGTCACTGTCATTCGTTTCCGTCGCAGTCACCCAGTAGCTCTCATTATTTCTTTCAGCCATTCCTTTTCGATCAACTAAGAATGAGAAAAATGAGATATTTTATTGGACTTTCGTACATCCCTTCTCTAATCCTCCCCCTGGTGCGTGTCGATCTGAGTCTCCGCCGTGTGATGGTCCTTCTCTCCGAAACGTTGCCACCGTTTCTCGCGAGGCCTTGCAGCTGGTGGCGGGTCGTCCCCGTCGCTGCTAGTCGGAGACAGTGTCTTTCTCTCTCGTGTTGGAGGATGGTTTCGCTGGAAACAGAGCTTTAGGCTGGTGCGCTTTCCTCTCCACCCGGCAGAAGTTTCGCTTCGCTCTCGTTTTGTTCCTGCGGTCTCTGAGGGGCTGTCGATGCTTATCCTCCCTCTCTGGAGGCAGCGATTGCCGCTCCCTCCCCCCTCCGCCCGCCTGTCCCAGCTTTTTCAGAACCGTCACCCTCTCCCTCTCCAGTGGACTGTCCTATGCCTACGTGGCCCTGTTTGGCGTTGGTCCTGCCGGATGGTCGATGGCCAACCTGGGTCTGGGGCTTGGCATCGGTCATTGATTTCGGAAGATTCTCGGCCGCCCTGGCCTCGGGTGCAGATTCTTTCCTGCTCTGTCGTCTTCTTCCGGATTTCCAGCCGTGCGTGCGTTGCACGGTTCGCAGCTGTCCCGCAGGTCTTGGGTGCTGTGTTCTGTTTTTTCTCTTTTTTTTCCTCTTCTGTTGGTGTTTGTCTCGAGAACTTGCCTCCGGCCTCCTGCGAGGCTCGCTGGCTTTGCTCCTGGCTTCCCGCGTCGGTTGGTGAACCTGTCGCAGGTGCTCTTCCCCACAGTTTCATTCTAGCATTTCCTTTTCCTTTTCAAAACCCCACCCCTGCTCACACGAGCCGTTCGCTCCTGCATCATTTTCTTCTTCTTCCGTGAGAACCCTCCATGTGCGATTCGCCGTTGCTCTCCAAATTCCCCTCTGGTCATTCCGCGTCACATCCCAGCGTGGTTTCGACGCGTGCCCTGTCTCTCCAGGCCGGGTTTCCTCGCCCTCCGCCACGCTTTCGTCGCCGTCGTTGAGAGCTGGGCCCGACGTACGTGCCGGTGGGAACAAAGGCTCAGGCCGCCCGTGCGGGGCTCTGTCCACCTGGCCGGGAGCTGACTGTGCTTCGCGTGTGCCGAAGCAGGGGCTGCCGGGGTCCCGGGTGCCCCGAGTGGCCTCTCCTTCCTCCTGCCCCCGGCTTTGCCGCCGCAGAGCGTCTCATTGGGTCACACCTGCTTCGCGTGGCTGTTCCCGCTGTAAGTCGCTGTTCCCACGGCGGGGACCTCTCTCTGGTCCTGACTCCAGGGGCAGAGGCGCATTCCACGTGCTCGGGGTCAGACCCCAGTCCTGAGCAGGCCCGACTGCCTGGGCCGTGGCCGCGGCAAGGGATCCTGAGCTGTTTGCCCCTCCTTAGGCGACACAGGGAGGCGGGGGCAGGGGGGCTGGAGCGGGGTCGTCCTCGGGTTAGGATTGGTCCACAGAGCGGGCCTTTGTGGTCATTCTCTCCTTGTCCTGAGCAGCGGATGGGGCTTTCTTGACTCTTCACTGTGAGACCCTCGTGGGGGTCCTGGCGGGCAGACCCGCAGACGTGTGGGGCTCCCTCCAGACGGCGGTCCCTGGGATTTTCCTTCTCACTCAGCCTCCAGCAGCCCACGAAAGCTGCCGTCGGTTCTGGTCCCAGCGGGTTCTCCTCCTGGCAAGAGGATCCGAGCTGGGACTCTCTGGTGTCTCCTCTCTCCAGGCATGAGGGGATCCCTGAGGCCTCTGTCCTGATGGTGCAGGGAAGTGGCGGACTGTCGGTTTGTCCAGCCACGCCTTGGAGGATGTGGCTGTTCACCCGTCCCAGCTGGAGCCTCGAGCCTCCGCCCTCGCATCCTGTCCCCACGTGGGCCCTCCTGCCTCCCGCTCCTCTGTTCAGCCGCCAGCCGTGGTTGCGGGGCGGGCCGATGGGGACAGGCCTTTCAGAACCTCAGTGTGAAGCTGGGCCGTCCTGTGGTCTCGGCCTTGCCCTGGCAACTTGTACCTGGAAGATAACGAAGCTTCTGCTTCCTTCCCGCTTCCGCTCCCGCGTTCCTGCTTCTGCATCACGCACGGTCCTTGGAAGGGGTTCTGTGCCGCGTGGGCGTTCGGCATTTTCACGTGGCGGAGCCGAAAGGGAGCGTCTGGGTAATCTTTGCGTGGACTGCTTCACTTTTCTGTCATCGCCGGACGCGGTGGTTGGTTTGCTGACGTCAGGCAGCCAGATAGTTTCGAAAAAGCGTGTCATGAGTGACATGGATAGAATTTTCCCGGGAAATGTTTTATGCAGGTTTCCGTTTTAAAAATCCAGTACGGAAGTCAGACAGAAAAGGTCACGTACTGTGTTATTCCATTTATAAAGGACATCCGGAGCAGGGAAAGCAGCAAGACCCCAGGCGGGTGTCGCTCGCGAGGGGCTGCGCAGAGGGGCGGGAGGAGAGCTGCGCCGCGGCGGGTGGGCCTCATTTTGGGCTGAAGGAGATGTTTTGGGATGAGGCGGAGGTGGCGCTTGCACGACATGGGGAAGTGCTGAGTGCCACAGAACTGCTGACTTTAAAGCGGTTAATCCGATGTGGTGTGAGTGTCGCCTCAATGGACAGGCATGTGGTGTATGGAAAGTGCAAACGTCGAGCGGCGCGGACACTGCGAGAGGCTCAGCGGTTGTCCCCGGCCCAGGCCTTCCGTCTGCCGGGGAGGCTCTGCTCAGTTCCCCACACACGCTGGCCACCCCCCACCTCCCTTGTGCTGGAGACATGCATACTGCGTTTTTCAGCCTAAATTGGGGATTTTCCCCTTTAGCACGTAAAAATCTACATTATTCCTTTCGCATAGGAATTGTTTTCTAAGTTCCTTGAAGTCGGGCGGTTTGTCTCACTCAGCTAAACGCGATTTTCCGGGGCGCGCCTCTCCTCTGACCAGCTCCTTACTTTGTTCTCGTGCGGCGTCCAGTGGGGGAAATCGGTCTGTTCGGTCCGAACAGGCTTCGAGCCTGAGAAGCAGCTTCGTTGTACGAGTCATCTCCGAGTCGGAAACGAGGGTGGAATCAGCCTTTTATCACAAGAGAATTTAAAACAATCTCGCCTAATTAAGTGATCGTCAATAAGCCCATACTCCGTTCCGGAGCTGGAGTTGGACGGACGGCTCCGTCACTGTCCTCCCCCGGAGAGGGCAAATGCGAACTCGCCAACCGCAGGGCCGATCCGAAGCGGGGAGGACTGTGGCGGCCTCTGTCTCCCGGGGTGACAGCGGCCGTCTGCAGGGTCTGGGCACAGAGATGGCTTTATGAGGCCGGACAAGCCCCTATTCACGTTGACGCCGAACCAACCGCCCGGGCGAAAACGGCCACTCGTGCCCGCGTCGGCCCACGTGCCCAGCACCGCTGTCGGCCTCAGCGCCGCCGCCTGGGGAGCGTTCACCGCCGCCCGCAGGCCCTCACTGCCCTTCCTCCGGAGCCTGCTCCTTTCTCCCCGCATCGTCACCCACCAGAGCCCAGCTTTGGCTGCTCCCAGGTTTCGCTGCTGCTCGGGGTTCGGGGGACGTGGGGCCTGGCGTCTGCCACCCAGGGCCGCCGACCGGCCGTGTCCCCCTGGCTTCCGGAAGCCACCCCCTCCCGGTCCGTCCCTGCGCCCCGCTGGCCCTGGCCCACGTCCGTGCCTCGAGGCTGGAGGGGCCCAGCCGGCCCCAGCCCTGCTTCCTGTCCCTGTGACGCACGTGCCGGGGGGTCCTTCCGTCCGCTGGCTGCTGGAGAACGCAGACGCCGGTGGCCCCCGCTCTGTGTCGCTGCGTCACCCCCGAGAGCCATAGCTCTGAGTACATGACACGTGGCGGGCACAGGGGCGTCCACAGGGGCGTCCACGGCCATGCCACCCCGTTCACGCAGTCGCCCCTTCCTCCCTGCTGCCCTCCCTCCCTCCCCCCCGTCCTTCCGGTGCTGCGGGCTGCCCCCGCGTTCCCGCTGGGTTCGAAGCTGTCCCCGCGGCCATCACTCTTGCTGCAGGCCGGGCCGTGGTCACTCTCCGCTGGGCTGTCCTTCCCCGCACCTCCCGGCCCCTGCGCCTCGCTTCGCTCACTTAGGGCCTTTCAGACGCGCCCAGGTCACTGCTCCCCCTTCCTCACCCCGCTCATCCCGCTGCCTTCACTCACCGAGGGCGTCCGTGTGTGCGCGTGCGGGAACACACGTGTGGACTCCCCTGTGTACGTCAGTGTCCGCGCGCGCGCGCGTGTGAAACCGCTGTGTCCGTGTCTGCGTGTGCACACGCACACGCACACGCTGAGATGATCACGCTCTGCAGGTCCCGAGAGGCTGGTTACCCCGGCTTCCACAGCCTCGCTGCTTTAGTGACCCCGGCCGTTCCTGGGGTGACGTGTTCACGCAACGGGGAACGCTGTCGCCTGCAGCTCGCGATCGGACCCACTTACGTGCCGACGGCCGTGCAGTTGGTAGGAGAAGTTCCTTCGCTGCGTGGCTTTGCGCCAGGTGGGCCCTGCCGGGCTTTTCCGGCCGTTTGGGGCTTTCGTCCGTGCTTGTTCAGCCTCCCTGTTTATGGGCGGCGTGAATTCACTCAACGATACGTGAGCGAAATTGGGAATCCCCAGGGGAGCACCCCCTTAGGGCAGGAGGAGCCTGATCTCACACTTCGGTTTCCAGTGACACACAGTGGTTTTGCCCCCAGTCAGCGGACGGCGTGTGGGCGTGACGGCTCCCGCACAGCCTGAGCTCCCTGGAGAGGGCCCGCGCCCCTCCGCCGTCCTGTCACTCCCGCCCCGTGTCGCGGCGGGCGGCAGGCGTGCGAGAGAAAGCTCACCGATGGAGGAACGCTCACGATCCGTGTGTCTGGTCAGACCCAGTCTGTGCGTCTCTGCTGCGCTCCCACCCCCCCCCCAAACATAGCAGAGCGGGGGTGGGGCGTCCTGGGGGGGACCGGCCACTCGCCGTCCGAGCAGCCTTGTGAGCAGAGAGAGCTCTGCGAAGCGCAGGGCTCGGGTGGGGACAGCAGGCGGCCGCGGCTCACACCAAGCAGACGGCTGCAGCCTTTCCTCCAGGCCGGTCGGGGGGCTGGGCCCCCGTCGGGGACGGGCTCTGCGGCCTGGCCGCAGCCTGGGCGCCTCGCGGGCCCGCGCGCACCCTCTGGGCAGGGGCTTCCGCGGGGCTGACCCGAACGGCTGTGATGGGCAAAGCGGGAACGGAACGGGGACCTGGGAACAGGGCGTCATCCGAGAATTTTCTGTGTCGCGGATTGACCCGTTAACTCCGTAG
Organism: Cynopterus sphinx; assembly: GCA_030015415.1. Classification (NCBI taxonomy): domain Eukaryota; kingdom Metazoa; phylum Chordata; class Mammalia; order Chiroptera; family Pteropodidae; genus Cynopterus; species Cynopterus sphinx. The sequence goes on from CM057383.1 coordinate 1,087,598, forward strand.
CGGTTTAGGTCATTTGTGCAGGAAATCCCCTTCCGTTCGCAGGGAACCGCGTGTCTGGTCCGGGTGGAGTCCAGTGGGCACATCAGCAGCCCCCCTCCCGGCGTGGGGATCTGAGCGGCCCACGTGTGGCCCTAACCAGTGTGGGGACTCTGCCGCCCGTTCCTCCCCGTGTGCTCTGAGCTCCTGTGTCCTCCTGTGTCCCTCCCAGGTGCTGAGTGCGAGACCCCTGGGCCCTGTGCCTGCGCGACCCCCCCTCTGCACCCGGCAGCCCGTCACGAGGGGAAGAGCCAGCTGAATGCTCCCCGGCGCGCCCCGCACCGCAGGACCCCAGGGTTCATCCGGAAGACGGTTCTCCCCTCCTCCCGGGACTCCTCAGAGGTAACTTTGACTTTGCAAAATGAAGGCTTGGAAGCCCCCCTTTACGTCCCCGCGGGGGAAGCCCCTCTTCGGTCAGTGCCCGGCGGGTCATCGGCGGCTTTGGTCAGAACGGTGAAACGCCATGGGGTGCTGGTGGCTTTGCCTGGAGCGGGTTTGCAGGGGAAGGATGGAGCCGGGGGGGGGGGGACGTCGGCAAAGCGGAGCAGAAGACGGGGCGCTGTGTGGCGGGGTGCGCGAGGCCAGGAGACCTCGTGTCCAGAGGAGGCGTTAGTGGACGACACGCTGCGGGAGTGAGAAACTGGCCAGGTGGACGCGGGGCTGCCGAGGCCGTCGTCTGGGCCGGAGGAGGTGGCTCTGTGCCCGGTGGCGTTGCGGGGCTCCGGGTGGTTGCACCGTGACGGGTATGCGGGTGCGGGTGGTGGCGCCCGCGGGGGCGGCCTGCAGCTTCTCCCGACCGCTCTGCTTTCTCCGTGAAGTGGGACACGAAGTCGAAGTGTTAGGGCTGTGGCACCTGCCTCTGCAGCGCAGCGAGCGGCCCAGGGAGAAGCGGAGTCTCCTCAGGCACCAGGAGGACGCGAAGCTCCCCGGGCACGCGCGCTGGGCCGCCCCGCGGGGCTGCGCCTGCACCCACCGCCCCCGCTCCCGCTGGGACCCTAAGGTTCAGGCTGAAGAGGCCGACAGGCCAGCAAGCGGCAGAGCAGACAGGTTCAGGGTTCAGGGTTCATAGAGGGAGGCAGGCTCCACCCCGAGGCCCCCTTCTGTGACGCCCGCGCGAGGTCGGGGTCGGGAAGGCGGATTCGTTCTCCCTCCAGTGGAGGGGTCGCCGGGAACACAGAGCTCCCTCTCCGGGGGGGAACCTGCGCTCGGCCTTGGCCTGGATCGGGCGTTGGGGGCAGCGGGTGGCGAGCGCTGCGGCCGGCCGTGGTGGCCGTGCCCAGCCCGCTGCGGCCCTGGCTGGCGAAGCTTCAAGGCAGAGCGGTCACGGGAACACCCGCTGGAGCCTCGGTTCCGGGGCCCAGGCCGCGCTCGCTGTGGAAAGCGGCCGCCCCAGTGCCCGGTCCCGGCGGCGGCAGCGCCCGCACCCTCGTCTCCGCACCCGCGCCGGCCTGCGCTCGCGCGTCTGGTTGCTGGTGGGCACCCTGCCCGCTGTGGGGCGCTCGGGCCGCCCCGTGGCCTCGGTTTGCATTTCCCTGGCGAGGAGCAACGGCCAGCACCTCTCGGGCTGGGAGGACCCGCACGTCTTCTCGGGAACACGTCTGTTTCGGCTCTTTGCCCGTTTTTACTCTTACACGCACACGCATGTGCACACACACACACGCACACACACGCACGCGCACACGCACACGCATGTGCACACACACGCACGCGCACACTGACTCGCTTGACTTCCTCACTTACTATGGATCCGGGCCCCTTGTTGGCTCCGTGGTCCGCAGACGCCTCCCCCCGTGCCCGACGGGTCTCCCTTCGGGCGCAGCAGCTCTGTCGTCCGACGGGGCCCGGCTGACTCCTGCTGTTCCTGGGGCCTTCGCTCTGGACGTCCTCGTCCGCGAAGTCGTCGCCAGGACCAGAGCGAGGAGCTTGCGCCCCGTTTCCTCCTGGGACCGGACGGTTTCGGGTCTCACACTCCACGTTTGTAACCTCGTGGGAGGCGACTTCTCCGCGTGGCGTAGGTCGGGGTCCGGGGTCCTCTAGTGCGCGTGGAGGTCGTGCGTTCCCGGGCCATCCATCGAAGGGACCGCCCTCCCCACCGCGTCTGTCGGTGCCGCGGCCGAGCGACCGCGCACGCGCGTTCATTTCCGGGCTCTCGGCTCCGCCGGTCTGCCTGTGGGTCCGCCGTGGGCCGGGACCCCGGGACAGTGTCTGCGGCCTGGCAGCGTCCCGCCTTGCCCTTCTTTCCGGGACTGCGCTGGCCGTTCGCGCTTAGTTAGAAAAGTGAGGGGCACGACTAGAGACCACATTCCCCAGCTGCCGCGGCTGTAAAAAGGCATCGTTTCCAGTCGGCCCGAAGTCGTGTCTGTTCAACGCTCGTGGACGGGTTAGACGGCCGCCGAGTGACGTCGGCAGCCGGGGCGGCAGCACGTGCGTCTCGGCCACACAGGGCGAGTGGGAGGCTCTGTGGAGCGGCGGGGAGGGCGCCCGGAGAGACCGACGTCAGCCCGGCCCGGCTCTGCCGCTTCCTGCCCTGCTGGGCGTGGGAAAGTCCGCGAACGCTCGGAAACGGGATTTTTTTTTAAATCGTCACATGGGAAGGACAGCAGAGCCTCCCTCCCTGCCCGGAGGTCCCTGTGAGCGTCGGACACGCCCGAGTGCAAACAGCAGCCGGGTCCTCGGCGACTCAGGTGTTGGTTGCTGGTCAGGAGCGGAAAGGGAAAGGAGGCCGGGGTGCGTGTGTGCGTGTGTGCGTGTGTGTGCGTGCGTGTGCATGTGCGTGTGTGTGCGTGTGCACGTGCGTGTGTGCGTGCGTGTGCATGTGTGTGTGTGTGCGCGTGCACGTGCGTGTGTGCGTGCGTGTGCGCGCGTGTGTGCGTGCGTGTGTGTGCATGTGTGCGTGTGCGCGCGTGCGCGCGTGTGTGCGTGTGTGCACGTGTGTGCGTGTGTGTATGTGCGCGTGTGCGCACGTGTGTGTGTGCACGCGTGCACGCACACGCATGGCAAACCCGGGCGCCCCGGCACGTGCGGACAGGTGACGGGAAGCACCCGGGCCCGCTGGGCCTTTCCCTGGCCGCGCACGCTTCGTCCCGGGGGGGGGCGGAGGGGGCTCTGATTTCAGGCGGGGCCGCGGGAGTTTGGCGGACGTGGCCAGGGCGTGTCCCCCATCACAGCGCAGAGAGGGAGGGGCAGCCTGAGAGGGGCCTGGTTTCCATCGCAGGCGCCCAGGGAGAGAGGGACGAAGTGACTCGCGCAGCCGCTAGCGGGGGGGCCGCCCCTCGAGCGTCGCCTGCGGATGGTAACTGACCCGCCGCGTCCCTGTGCGCTGCTGCCGTGTCAGCTCACGCGGTGCCTCCGTGACTGGTCGCTCTGCCCATTGCCCAGCGGAGAGACCCAAGACGGAAAGGGCCTTTTCAAGGCCCAGGCGACGAGTGAGCGGTGCAGATGCAGCACGCCGCGGGGGCCCCGGGTCCAGGTCGCGCGTGACCTTTCGGCCTGATACAGAAGGTCTCGGGGGGACGCCTGCGAGGTGGGTCTCAGCACCTGGAGGTCAGGGAGGGCTGGGGCGTCTCGGGTGACGATGTTTAGGGTTGATTGCAAGACGCGTGGGACCCCGATGGGCAGGGGGCTGGTGGGGGGGGTGGGGTCACCTCTGGATGCTGGCGTTTTGGGGAAACCCCTTCGAGGGGCGTTGGCAGGTGCTTTGCGGGTTCCTACGGTGTCTCGGTCCCCAGCAGGAGCCGAGCCCTGCTGTGGGAGAGGCCGTTCGTGGGCACCGCTGGTACGTGACGAATTGTTCGCCGAGCGTGGGCGCGTCCGGCGAAGTCCACCCGTGGGCGGGGCCGCTGTGGGCGGGGGAGAGGAGCCCGCGGTCCCCGGGGCCCCTGTGCCTGGAGTGTGGGCCCCGCGGGGTGGCCGCGCAGCCTTTGCCATTTCCTCTGGACGCTCTTGGCCCGACCCGAGCCCAGCGCTGTGCTGCCAGCTGAAGGGGAGGCCAGAGACCCCGACCTTTCCACCAGTGCCCCCGAGGGAAGCCCGCGATCCGGGGCTTCGAAGAGCCGGGGTGAGGAGCCCGCTGTGGCTCCCCCACGGCCTGCGCAAGTGGAGGGCCGTGAGCCTCGACGGGCAGCAGGACGCCTTGGTACGCGCTGTGCCACGATGGGAATCCACGTTTCATAAGCTTCGGGAGGGGAAGAGCCCGGGGCAGGCGTTTCGTGGCCTGTTGTTTGTTTGTTTATTCTGTAAAGAGAAGCGGAGAGTCTCCGGTGGAACAGAGAGTAAACGCAGACGTGGGGAAGCGGCGTACTCAGAGGACAGCGAGGCGGTGCTCCCTCCCCGCAGGCCCCGCGGCCCGCTCGCCGTCACCGCAGCTGTCCACCGCGTCGCGGTGTCGGGGCCGCTCCCCTCCCCGGTTCAGCCGCGTTCGCTGTCCTGGGGCTTCGTCGGCGTTTGTTGGTGAAAACGAGAGACCAGCACACCTGCGGGGCGTGGGCGGGGCGGCATGAACCCGCAGGTCAGTCCAGAAGGGCCTTCATTTTGCCGTGGCGGCCGCTGCCTTGGACGCCGCGTCGCTGTCCGTCTGTCTGTCGTCCCACGGTCGGGCCTCTGGGCGGAGTGGAGTGGAGTGGCACTCCCCTGTCGGTGCGCCTCGCTCACCCCTCCGCGGCCCCAGTCACGTCCGGCGCGTGTGTCCGCCCCTCGGCGCCGCCGCCTGGGGAGGCCGTGGCATCCTTGCTGGGGCCTGAGCAGCGTCGTCGACGCTCACATAGCGACCTTGCGTTCGGCCCTTTCCTGGGCCTTTGGGGTCGGCAGCGTTCGGCCTGTGTGGAAGCTCCCGTGGGAGCGTAAGGTGCTGCTCGTCTCTTCGTCTCTCGTGTCTGTCTTTTTCCTTGTGGTCCTGCTGGTCGGGGCCGACCCTCCTCTGACGTGCGGTGTCGATGCCGCGGCGGAAGGCCGCCTTCCCTCCCCCCGGCTCTCATTTACCTGCGAACGACGCCTGCTGCCGCCCTGTCCTCCAGCGACCTCCCTTCCCGTGTCCGCTTGGCAGGGCCGTGGTCCACGCGTTTGCTCCCGAGTGCCCGTGCGTCTCATCGGGGGCCTCTGACGGCCCGTGCTTTCTCGTTTTCCTCTTCCCGGGGCGTGTCGCTCGGGCGGGTTTCTCCGGCGGGAAAACCGCCTCGTGCTCCTAGGGCCAGTGGAGCTCCTCCGCTCCGTGGTCGCTTTCCCTTGCTCAGTGCGCAGCCGACGAGCATCTGGCTTTTATTTGCTCTTGTTTTGTTTTGGATTTTTGTTTCTTTGCTCACGAGTGAGGTCGGCCTGGGGTTTTCCTTTAACTGCTCTTGTCTGGCTTAGAGGGAAGTTTTTCCCCTATTTTCCCCCTGTTCCTGGCGAGATTTTGTGCATGACTTTTCCGCTCCTGAACCTTCGGCAGCACTGAGCGAGGATCAGACCTAGTGATCTCCTTGTCGAGATTCCCGGCCGGGTTTCCAGGCGTGTGCAGGTATCCGAACTTCTTCTTTGTGCGTCCGTTTTCCTAAATGGTGTTTTCCCAGGAGCATGTCCTTGCTCCCTATTCCGAGTTAAACGATCATGAAATTTTCCGTTCAGTTTTCGGGCTCTGCTGTTCCACTGCAGACGTGGTTTGTTTAGGCCGCGTCTTCTTTCCTCCTTGCCCAGAGAGGGCTGGTTTTCTTATTTTCAAAGAAAAACACTTCGGTTTCAAATTCTCGAACTTCCTTGTGTGTTTTATTTGTCTTTGTCTCCAGCGGTCGCAGGTCTTTCCAAATCCCGCGTTGTGTTACTTCTGCCGCTGCTTTTCTGACTTCTGAAGCCGGGACAGCTCGCTGGCTGCGGCTTTTGTGACATCGAAGACCGCGGTTTCCCCTCAGCACTGCTCTCGTGGGCTCTCACGTTGGTGTCGAACGGCGTCCTCACCTTTCGGTTCCCCCCATTTTTAAGGTTCCGCCTTTCCCGGTAAACCCACCCGCCATGGGTCGTCTCTCCCGTGTTCGGACCGGGAGGGTCTTCACCGCCGACGCCCGTCTTCGTTGCCCTGGCGTCCGGGTGCACGGCCCGTGCGGTGCCAGCGATGCCAAGTCCGCGGAGTCGCTTTCCGGCTCCCGTGGGGGCCGGGCCTGGAAGGTTCCGCGCGTTCCTGAGCATGTGCACCCCCCCGGCCTGCCGACTGTGAGCTTCGCTCCGTCCGCCGGGGCGTCAGCAGCGCTTTTCGCGTCTTCTCGCCTTGGGCCGGTTTCCCGTTTGCTGCAGAAGCAGCGGCGCGACCTTCCTCCCGGGTGGGGTCTGTGCCACTTTGTGTTTTGCGTTTTGAAGCTGCGACGTAAGCGGACCTGGAATTAGTGAACCGCAGCTCCTGACGGGCTGACCGTCCGTTCCGTGGTCACCTCCCCCCCCCCCCAGCCGTGCCTTCTGCTTTGGTCCTCCTTTGTCTGACCCAGGCCCCCTCTGGCAGGCGTGTCCTCGGGGCACCTCTCCCCACCGTGTTCGGTGGCTGCGGGCCCCTTGCCACCCTCCTCAGCGTGGGCCCCGGGGGCTGGGCAGCCAGACCACATGCTATTCCTGGGCTGCGCGTCCCAGAGCCGCTTCCCAGCCACCCCTGCAGCTATATCGGGCGCCTAAAGACCGGTTAAGTTCGGGGCGAGGACCAGGTCCGAAGGCTCCCGGCTCGGAAGGCTCTAAAAATACCCCAAGGCCGCGGGCCCTCGTGGCCTCTGAGGCGATCCCTCCGCACCCTGTAAGGCTGTGTGTGGGGCGTCCCAGAGGAGCCCAGATTCCACGTGGGGGGGGTCCAGTCCCTGGAGGAACGGCTTGACACCGGGGAGTCTCGGCTGCGACGGGCGGTGTCCTTCCCTGTTCCTCTTTTCCCAGGAAGTTCCCCCTCACACGTCGGCGTGCCAATGCGAGGGTCCCCGCTCCGACCCCCGTGACCCCGCCGTGGGGGGCAGGGCATGTCCTTAACCCGGATGCACAGGTGTCAGAACCCCGGCTCCGGCGCGTCTGGAACCGTCCATGAGGATGAGTCGGGCTCACAGCTGGGTCTCGGTCTGGGTCTCCCCAACCCCGGGCCTTGGGGACGCGCACGCCGGGGGCGGTACAGCCGCGTCACAGGACGAAGCGGCGTCTGTGAGACGACAGCGTGTCGCTGACCGAGGCCGTGCGAAGCAGAGACAGCCCGGCGTGGGCAGGACGCAGGGACCCGCGGAGAGCCGGCCCCTCGTCCAGCCCGACTCCCCGGCGGGCCTCGCCTGGGGAGCCCGGAGGAGCTGCGTCTAGAACCTTCGGGCCTGTGCTTCTGCCCTCGGAAACACCGACCGAGACCGCCCCCCGGGGTGGCTCAGCAATGGAAACGCGCGGCA